>JAUDYJ010000002.1:205976238-206691238 GCA_030761175.1 Masticophis lateralis | reverse complement strand
ACATTTTGTAATGAAACCAGCTGTCATTTTGAGCTAATACTGTATGCTACAGTTTTGTACTGTAGTCATTACACTGGAAGAAAAGTTAAAGTTGTCCAATCTAACTTCTTAAACAAAGCTAGCTGTTATATTGCTTTAGCATGCATTAGTTAGATTTTAATTTGCTGCATATGGAAAGAGTGAGAAAAATTTACTGCCCTATGAAGTATATAATGCTTTCAGCAAAAATTATTTGAAAGCCTTTTGATTACTCATTCAGATAATTCAGTCAGCAGCACTTAGGATTTTCTTAGATCTATGTTTCAAGTTTGTTTCAGTGGAGCTTAGAAGGGTTAGACGATTGCCATATGCAAAAGAGCTGAAGACTTAATGTAGATGACAATAAAGAATTAATGACAGAAGGGTGAAGAAAAAAGCCAGTTTCCTAGAATATGAGCTCTAGATTGTAACAGTATAACAGCAATAGAGAAGCAATTAATAGAGGCAGTAGAATAATTGCTGTTAGTGTATGGAATCTTCCAAGTCTTTCCACTGTGTCCCAGTTTTATGAAATCATGTACAGTACACTTATATTTGCCATTTACTCTTTCCCAGCCTTGCTTCATTTGTCAATATTTGTACGGTTACATGATACCTCCTACGTTTGAAATTTCACAGCAGGACATTCTCAGCTCTCCAAATCCTTAACCTGTTATTCAATTATTAACTTACATGGCAGAAGATTCTTAGACACATTTGGATACTATAGATTCTTTATTGCAGTCAAGAATAAAAAGATGAATGGCCTTCTTCAGAGAAAAGACATTTCTATTCCTTTTCTTGTTATTTTTCTGAATGAATGTGGTATTTTTCTCATTGACCATGTGCTAAGAGGTATTTATGTATTCCTGTGTTCTAACCTGAAAAGTGCTGGTTGTTGCCTCATTGAATTCAATTCTTATGCTATCTCTTTTCCACTTTTGTCTCTTTTTTCTCTCTCCAAGTCTTGAAAGTATCACTTCTCCTGCACCTTCCTGGTCATAGTTGCTGTAGGATATTATGTTTCTCCTTTGATTGCCATTTATTTATTTATTGTATTTGATGAAGTGTCTTCCATCAGGCCTTCTGAGAAAATATTTTTTCCCTTCTATCTTATCGGGCTGGCTCAATGGCTTAAAGAAACAGAGATGATCACCACCCCCTAAAATCGGTTACAACTGGTGGAGTAAAACCTGCAGGGACTCCTGTACCTTTACCTTTCCGGGAAGAACTCCTCTCATGCTCGAGTAGAGCAATCTCTGTCACATTCTCACTTTTTAATTTTTTTTATAATCCTACATCAATGAAATTCATTTATTGTTATTTATTATATGCCTCCTTTCTCACCATTGAAGCAACTTTGGGAAACTTACAAAATGATAAAAGAATAAATACAGAAATAATTAAAACTGGTAAGAATTAAATAAAGACTAAAAACCAAGAGGATGTGGGTGGTGTCTTCTTTTTTATTCCATTAATCATTTCCAATGTAGAGCATCTCAATGAGAGCCACCATGTTAGCCAGAAGAGTCAAGTTTTAATACCCTTCTGGAAGGCCAAGCCTCACCTCTGGCAGCAGAATGTTCCAAAGACAGCTCCTTGAATACAGTGAATAAAAGGGAAAAAAATTAAAAACTGAAACAGTGGTTTATAAAAACCATGACTATTGATAAAAAAGTATGCCAGAAACCTTCTTAGAGGTTTCTGGCAAAGGAATACACATAAGGAGAACAGTAATCTCATAATCAAAGAAGTAATTAAAATTACTGACAACTGGGGCTATATCAGCATTGGGTATATAATGGACATTTTAATAATACGTGTGATGCACACTCAGTCTCTATATCTGAGCATGAAAGTGGTTTTCACATGGGTGTCTGTTGGTTATTGTTGTTATGGGTAGCAGCCAATTCATGCCAAAATTAAAAAGAAGTCTCCTGTGAGGGACATATAGGATATTAAAACACTATATAGAAGTAGTCCAATACTGAGATGGAATTATATTAAAGAAAAGATGGGAAATCTGGCTCTGTCCATTTGAATAACTCGGTACAAAGGTTTAAAAGTGTCAACAAGGAAAGGCTACAACCTGCCAAGTCAATGTTAATGCATATCTTTACGTAGAGCCAAACCTGTCCAGCAAATAAGAAGTTCCCCAAAAGGCAGAATTAATAGCATCCCAAAGAAGATGCAGCCTAATTTGAACCATATTTGAATATTAGAAGTTGAATGAGACTCTATCAGTTTGAATATTTAAGCCCCATATGGTCTGCCAGAATTTTATCTAGCCAAGGGCAGAAAGTATCAGCAATGAAAGACCACAATATGCTAAGTCATTACTTGTACAACAACTTCCTTCTCCCACCCCAGGAAATCTATTCTCTTCCACTGAGAACTACTGGTGGGTAGCAGATAAAGAAGACCAGTCAAGTAGCTTTAATTTATGGAAACACTGTGAACAGAACTGTGAAAGGAAATATGCAAGAATGTCCCATAAATACTACATTTATTTGTTGGTTTATTTAGATTTTTATTCTGTCTTTGTTTTTGGTGAACTCAGGGTGGCATACATACTCAGTCTCCTGCCTCCTAATTTCTTTACAATAACCACCATGTGAGCTGGGTTGGGCTGAGAGTGATTGACCCAAAGTCACTTACATGTCTATAGGTGGACTGGTACTGAAGGTGTCCCAGTTGCTAGTCAGCACTTTAGTCAGTATACCAAACTTGGCATTCAGACAGCTCCAGCTGACTGTTTTTCCTCCTATACAAGGAATCCAGATAAGTTCCATCTCAAAAGTTCTTCCTTTCATTCTTCAAGATGGCACTGGGGCAAAACTGCTAAAGAGAGAAAAGAGGGAATGTTGGAAAACTGAATGTATTTTAACTGTGACTGGAAGCTGCCAACAATGTCATAGGTTTGAAATATGCTATTACAGGGAATGGTCCAATAAACCTGCTATCCTTTTCTTTAAACAGTTTTGTGGAAGCAAGAAATCTAGCCGAAAACTGTGCTTAGGGAGCACTTTCTTGGCAGTTGCTGTCAGCACTTATGTTGGGAAGAAGCACTTGATCCTAAAAAAAGGTTGAAGTTCCTGAAGAAGGCAAGAGCCTTCTGGAACAAAGACCTGGAAAATGCTTGGCAGCCGCTATGACCATAGGGGATCTGAAATGCTGTTACCTGATATTAATATGATTATAACTGAAAGCCATAGATTAAAAAAAAGTAAATCCAAGTGTGTTTCTGGGTAGTTTACACACCAACAAATTTATTTCTGTAGGGTGGCATTTGTCTTATGTTTCTCCATGATGAGAAGAAGGCTCTCTTTTACATCTGATAGTTAAAATGCAGTTTTCCATAAAGTGTAATGAACACATATTACTTTTATTTTTGTATTGTGTTTTAATTGGTTTAATTGATTTTATGATTGTTTGCTGCCCAGAGTCACTTGTTTGAGATGGGAGACTGTATAAATTGAATGAACGAGTGAATGAATGAATAAGATTCCAAATGTTCTTCTGTCAAAGCAACATATATAATATAACGAAACAATAAAAATAATGATCTCTTACTAAATACTAATCCAACTTTTCATGGCAGTATTCTCAACAGTAACCTACCTCCAAAAGGCTTCCAAAATAACCAGATCTTAACAAGTTTTCAGAATGCTGTGAGACAACATTCAGCTTGTGTCATAGCCCTATCGGATCCTGGTTCGTCAGAATTGGAACCAGGATCATCCAACAAGGATGGCACATCTCCTGTGGAATGTCTGGAGAATCCAGGGCTGAGGACCCTCCGGCATTAGAGGAGGTAATCTGCCTGCCCTCACAAATACAGAGGAGGATTGCTGGCAGACAGGCAGTGGTGATGACAAGCAGCAGATCCCCTCTGATGAGGAACAGCTGCCTCCCCCATCTGATCCGAGGGCATGAAGAGTAGAGCAGAGGGAAGCTCAAAGGAGTTCTGTGAGGCTGCTGGCAAGGAAGCCACTTTGCTCCTCCTCACAAGAAACACCTGGCTTGAGCTGATTTAATCAGAGGCTGGGGGAAGGTGTTGCATGTATTAGGCAGATTCTATCTAGAAGAGGTGGTCTCAAATCTACCTATATAAAGCTATATATAACTACTAGCTTCTTAAAACCCACCATAACTGATTGGGTGGTTAAAGAGGCGATGGGAGATTTATACCTTCAGACTTGCCAGATTCTGTTAATGTACCCTTTAAAAAAAATTAGCTCATCTAGTGGTGTTTTTTATTTTATATATATCCCTTCTTTATTATTTTTATAAACAACTGAAGATGGCAAACAAATCAGATGATCTACCTTCCTCCCCCTATTTCCTACAACCCAGTTCCTGCAACTGTTCTTCATATGTTTTAGCCTCGGGGGCAGAATTAGTAATCTCTATCAGGTTTGGCATTTTGAACATATTACATACTCTCTAACAAAAATTTTGCTGTTCACAAAATGAGTTTTCTCATCCGCAATGTAGTCATTGCCAGCATTGCCACTTAGCGGGAGACATATTGTTGGAGTTGCTTCAGGGGTGAAATCTAAAATTTCTTACTACTGGTTCTGTGGCCGTGGCTTGGTGGTGGTGGGGTGATGTGATTGGGTGGGTGAGTGTGGCCAATTTTTTTTAACTTTTAAAACCATTTTTTCTACAATTTCTTTGGCTAAGGAACTCAGCTGGGATCGTTAGAGCATTTAAAAGAAAACAAGGGTTTTCTGAGTTCCCTGATCGGCAGGGGATGAGCCGCGCGATCATCAGAGGCTTTTTTTTTTTACTTTTAAAAGCATTCTTTGGCTGTAGTTGTAGAAAAAATGCTTTTAAAAGTAAAATAAAAGCCTCTGATGATTGTGCGGCTCAGCTGGGCAAGGGAGGAGGGCGGAGATTTTGCAACCGGTTCTCCAAACCACCCGCCTCCATCGCTACCGGATCGGATGATCCGGTCCGAACCGGAATCCCTGAGGTCCTTCCTTCTGTTCCCTATAATCATTTGAATGATTTTTTTTTTTACCAAATCTTTTGTCTGGTCACCTTTTATAGTGGTGTGGGGCTTGTGGTCATCATTTCTCTCGTTCCTGTGGGATGTATGTAAGGTCCAAGGACATTCTTGGAATTAAAAATGGGTCCTGGGATCTGGTACATTGTTGTGCAGCCCATTAGCTTCTTTTGTAGATGTTTTAATTAAAAGGATAATCTTAAAAAAAAGAAAATAAATTAACATGGGCAGAGAACCTGACAGGCACAAAGGAAATGCCCTAAGTCAGTAATGGCGAATCTTTTAGACACCGAATGCCCAAACTGCGTGCACGCGCATGCCCAAACTGAAAGATGCACATGCACAAACACACACATACAAGAGCCTTGGTGGCGCAACAGACTAAAATGCTGTTAACTAGTACCAGCTGCCTGCAATTACTGCAAGTTCAAATCTCACCAGGCTCAAGGTTGACTCAGCCTTCCATCCTTTCGAGGTAGGTAAAATGAGGACCCGGATTGTAGGGGCAATAAGCTGACTTTGTATAAAAAAGAACACCACTTGTGGGGGGCAAAAGCCCTACTAAGCAGGTGTATACAAAAGTATGAAGGCTATTGCTTAACGCATTGTAAGCCGCCCTGAGTGTCCGGAGAAGGGCGGCATATAAATTGAACCAAATAAAATAAATAAATAAATAATGCAGGGACATGCCTAAATGCGCACAAATGTGCCCATGCACGGACATGCTGGCCGGCAGGAGGCAGGGCATCCCAACATTGGCAGCACGTCAAGTGGTAAAATCTTTTTCTTTCGTGCGCTTTTGTTTCGTCGTTTGCAGGGAAACAGAAGCTCATGAAAGAAACGCCACGGAGATCTGACCTGGGCAACAGTGCGTGTGCCAGCAGAGAGGGCTCTGCATGCCACCTCTGCCACACGTGCCATAGGTTCGCCATCACGGCCCAATACAGCCATAGGTTCGCCATCCCATGGCCCTACCATCGGGTAGAATATGGTTCCCATATTCTATCCCATGGTAGAATATGGGAACTAACCTGTGATAGGAAAGGTAAGAAATAACAAATGTATATCAAGGTTTTTATAATTAGCATATTGCTATGTATATAATTATCTTGAGATAAAAAGGACTATGAAATTAAGTAAATAAAATGTCTGGGGCAACTATCCTAACTGTTGTGAGCAGAGGACACATGATTTTAATAGGTTCAGTACAAAGAAAAGTCCATAGTCTTGTCTTTGAATATAGCATATAGATATATTAGTATGGGTCTAATTTCATCCACTTGAATCTCAGTCCTACCTCCTTTTGTATAAACAATTGGCTTTTGTTATTTAATTAAGTAAATACTTAATTAAAATGTAAACATGATGTCATTGCAAATGCTACTCCAAATATTGATTTTACCTACAGTATTCTAAGGTATTGTATTTCCATTTTCTAGGAATTCCAACAGTATTCTTTAACAGAGCTAAAATACCTTGTAATGTCTCAAAAGAATGAAATAGAGCTTTTGCAAAAAAAATTGAAAAGAACAAATCGTTCACTGGCAAATCATAGTCTTTGCAGTAGAGATTTCTTGGATTGCATCAGTACTAGGGCTGAGAAAAAATACAAGGTAGGAAAGCATTTATTGCCTTGTGTATTTGTGTCAAAATGAGGTTGGCAAAGTTTGACATTTTGGTCTGGGACTTGGATAATAACAGTTTTAATAACTGTCAATGCTACTTATAATTCTGGAAGCTTTATCGAAGAGTGTTTTTATTATCTGCCAAAGACTTGTTAAAATAACTTTTGGGAGTAGGAAGTTTTACCTTATTAAACACTGGATAAAGGATTGTTAATTTAATGAAATTATTTAAAAGTTCAATTCTTTGTAGAATTCTTAGATGAATATTTATTACTTGATAGTGTTTGTGTGGTTGTCTGTTTTTTCCAAACAGATGAAACTGAGATTAAGTTAAAGAAATCAAGTTTGGATTTAAAAATTTGTAATTAGTGAAAATGCTGAGTTAGGAGTTTATACAAATGATGTTACTTTACTTTTAGAATTAATTACTGATTCTAAAGGCAGTATTTTTACATTTATTTTGTTTCTTAGAAATTTTCTTTTATTCTGCTTTGAAAGCTTATGCTTTGTTTCACTGCATCATTAATCAGCACAACACAAATAAAGAACAATATATTCTATTAAAATATCTGCTGAGACCTGATACTTAAACATAATTCAAATTAAAAAAGATGCTATAATTGTGAGAAGTAGTATATTTTCTGCACTGATATTGTACATTGACTGCCACTTGCTTTCTGGGTCAAATTTAAGATGCTGACTTTGGTACATAAAAATTCACAATGTTTAGACCCAAGATCAACCCTTGCCATATACAGTAGTTCATGTCATACTCTTAAGACTGCAGTAAGGCATTTTGGATGGAGGTTCCATCCGATATAACATCAGCAAATTCTGCCTTTCCCATTGTGTGATCCATATTACGGAATTATTTGTCATCTTCAGACTGGCCTATCTATTTACAGTTCAAAAAAGGGCTTAAAAACCTCACTTTTTGTCAGGCCCTTTAGAGATTTGCTCTAAATTATTTTTATGATTATTTTTAGAATGTTTAAATGATTTGGAATTGGGTATCTGTATGTTTGTAAATCACCCAAGAACATTAGCATGAGCAGCATATAAATAAGAGAAAAGGCTGGCAGCGGTCTTAACAGTTTGAGGCTAAGGTTAGATCACCTGAAATTTCAATTTCAAGATAGACAAAAATAAAACAATTATTTATGAAGTGCTTCAGAATTTGGACTTGATGTATCTGTCTATCCACTCTTAAATGGGCATTTGTAAATAACAAATTTGTTATAGATATTCCTATATGTTGATGCCATTTTATAAAGTGACATTTCAGTGTAGCAAATTGGCTTGGAAAAATTGTTCTGCAATGCAGTTGCATAATAATAGAACTCCTGATGCTCATGTAGATCATGTAGAATCTTTGGGAATTGGGTAATATAAAATGTAATGAATAATAATAATAACTATGGATAATAAAACTCTGAAATTTATGAGCTGAATGTGACCTAGCAGGACTTCAGATCCAGTCTGTAGAGATTCAAAAATGACTTTCTTGTCCCACAAAGCTTTATCTAACCCTGTCATCTTTCTCTTCTTGGAGATGAATACTGGGAAGGGTCACTCCAGTGTTCTGTATTCAGAAGAAAGTGGTTCTTTTGTTCATGTGCACAAGTAGTAACATTGTGGGCATCCAAGGTGCTCTTGTGCAGAACTGTAATTACTTCTTTTAAATATTAAAAATATGATAGCTCCTTCTCTTTCTCAGACACTTTTTTCTGTAAAACTGTGCCACACAGCTTTTGAAATAAAGTGGGTGGGATTAAAAGCCTAAATTGTAGGGATTTTTTTTGAAAGTGCCCCCCTTACCCCTGGGTAATAATTAGTCACTATTACCTTGGTGTATAGACAAAAAAACCCTGTCTCCTTCATATGTAGGCTAAGACTAATTACTTTTTTACTTTGTTATGTTAAAATAATTTTATTTTATTAAGCATTACAATTATACAATTAACAACTAATATAAATGACAAAAATATAAGATAGAGTGTGCAGGAAAAAAAGAATATATATATATAGGGGGGGGAGGGAGAGAACTTCATCATTAGTCACAAGAAGTATAAACAATTTTAACAAATTACCACCTTATCTTAAAATACAACAAACAAACTCTTCATCCCATATCTCATTGCTTATTTATAAATAAACCCTTAAAACTATCTTTTACTCCTGATCAGCAAAAGTCCAATAGGGATTATATATAACAACATAGAAATAACAGTATAAACAGTAAAACAATAAAATAACTACTTTAATCTTGATCAAATAAACCAATTTTACCTTCAAATAATATTCCATAGAGAACTTGATTTCTTTTCATTTTTCCATTCTCCTTAATGCAGTGGTGAAATCCGGCCAGATCTGTCTGGCTCACATGAGCCAGTAAGGCTGGCGGCGGGAGGTTCTGCCCACCCACTGGGACATCATTCTGTCCTGTTTTTGACCCTCTGCACATGCGCAGAAGGGTCTGCGCATGTGCAGAAGATGTGCAAGTGCGCTCATATTTCCGAACAAATGTAATTTGTACCTTTGTACAAAAGTAGCAAAGGTAAATGCTTTTCACCACTGCCCTAATCAAAAAGTTTTTCAAAACTTTTAACAGGTCTCCTTTATATAGTATAGGAAGATTATCCAAGTCTCCTAACTATTTTCTTTTAATTTCTCCACAATTCCATTTCTTAACACTTTCCTCCCTTTCTCCCATTCCCTTGCCTTCTTCTCCTTCTTTTTCTTCCCCATTTACTTATCTTCTCTTCCTTTTTAAAGTGTATTGCCCCTTATCCATTTTTATTCTATTGCTATTAATCCCAGTGTAATCATCTTTTTTATTCTGTCACTGTTAATCCCAGTGTAATCAACTTTGTTTTGTTATTCGTTTGTCAGTCTTCCCAAGTAAACCAAATAGGAAATGCGGCTGAATGAACTAATTCTATTTTGTTGTAAGACTTCATAAATATAATCTTGCAAGTCTGAAAGTTCAAATCTTCTTAACAGCCTGAAAAGCTGGGGAGAGTCCTTTTCGAGTCTCTCTCTTCCAATTATGCAGCAGTGGGCTACACCCTCTCTTATCTGACAGTTTCCTAGGCAGTTTCATCCCATCTCTTAAACCATTTTGTCACAAACCATTATATCTATGTTCCTTTAATTGTGAAAACATCAGCTGATTCATTTGTATATCCAATATATCATCTTTTTCCAGGTCATTCTTGTAACCTGACAAGAATAGCATCTCAATATTTTTCTGATCAAACATTCTCATGTTCACTCCCAGATCCTCTTGCACATTATTATCTAGATACATTTAGTGGGAATTATATCTAATATGTAAATAAGTATTACTCAATCTGTTCCCTGCCAAATACGTTCATTTATGTTCCATAATTTCTATATAATTTCTATATATATATGGAATTCTTATTCCTGCGTACTTTGACTCATAATGTGATTTATTTTAATAGATATTAAATAGATTAATATATAGTTTAATAGATAAAATAAATTCACCTCTTTTCTTTAAATTGTACTCACGAAATAACGTTTCAAAGAAAACATATTTTTAAACTGAATCTCTGCCATGGGCAAAAGTTTGTACTTCCTGCCTTTTTTCTGTTCAAAATTAAAAGCTAAACTCTCTCATCTCCCTTTCTTTAATTCAAAAGAACAACTGCAATGACTTTTGGAAGAATGTAATTTTTTTTATTAACTAAAAAATATCCATGGACAAAATGTCACTTCATATTTTGCACAGTTAAGTTATTAAATTGTTAAAACTTTAAGATTAGTATTATGATTAAAATGTTGCTCCATATGCTAATCACAGTTACTGAAATTCAGTAAAACTAATTTGTATATTTTATTTGTTTTACATAAAAACATTTGACATAGTACAAGCAAGAAGGTTGCCCAGTTTAAGTGCTCATTTCACACATCCTATCTCCAGATTGCTATATGAAGCTGCACATAATATAAACACATATTCTTGTCTCTAGTTAGGCATATTATATTTAATGACCATATGGTCATTATGGTATAAGATCTACTGTCTGTTTTATTTATATTCCTCAAGCATATTGTTCCTTCAACTTCACAGTGTGTTAAACTATTTCAGAGGGAAAAAACTCTTTCCCTCTTGTTTCTGGTTGTCCTATCAAGTGTAACCTTGGACCCTTATAGAGCAATTAGATCAGCCTCTATCCCCTCCTTTGTAATGAGGTTTCTTGCATTTCTGAGACTATAACCCTTTAGTCTTCCCTAATGGGACATCATTATTCTGAAAGAAACAATGTAAATGTAAATGAATATTCTCATTAACGAGTCACAGAGAAACCTTTAGTGGTAGCGCTGTGGTAATTCTGCTTGTTATTTCTCTAGTATACCACACAGGATTTTTTTTATAATTCATTATTAGTATTCAAAATTACTTGTTCTTTAATTTTGCATGTCTTTCATAATCCAGCGTTCCAACCACTTCAACCATGTCCTTGTTTTATTCTCCAGAAACCACCTGTGAAACGTTCAAGGTCTCTGTCCCCAAAGAGCTTTTTGAAAGAGTCAGAAGAACTAAGGAAGCTCAAAATAGCTGAAAGAAAGATTGAAAACTTAGAAAAGACACTACAACTAAAGGTGAAAATTAAAATGCATCACTTTTTTTTCCTGACATCAATAGACCCACAACAAATTTTGTGCAATTTATGGTACATTGTCATGTCCATTGAAATTGAAAATGAATTCGGTGAAAGATATGATTTATTATGTACATAAAAGTATATCTTTTTTCTTTGTATAATTTTATTTGTGTAAAATGTTGCAGCTGTAACATAAGTAGTCTGGGAGATGTTTTAATTAATAATTGTAGGATCTGCATCTGGGCAAATATATGTGTCTACTCTTAAGAGAACTTCTTTGTCTGTTTCAAATGTTATAAATTACATATATAAAGTTTAAATAGCCTATGTTTGCCTTTGCCTTGAATCTCTATTTCCAGCCACATGGATAGTAGAATCAACATCTGTAGCTATTTCAAGTCAGTAGTGAAAAATCTGTGGTCTTTGTATATAGTCATGGAAAAAAGTACTTTTTTACTATGTTAAATTTTTTTTAACATATATGCACATGACATTTTATCTTCATTCAAACAGTATGTAAAGATATACTGAACAAAAATATGAAAATTTGATTTTGTAGTTGTTAATGAACAAAAAATTAACAGATGTGCTATTTCCTTCTGTGGGAAAAGGAAGTAAATTTTTCTTTCTAACTGGTAAAAACAAATGTAAATGACTTTTTTTTATAACTGTCTACCAGTCTCTGATATTGACCAGGAAGAAATCTTCCCATTCCTCCATTCAGATTTTTTTTCAGTTGTGCAATATTTGAGTGATTTTTACATGCACAGCCCATTTTAAATTCATCCACAGCATCTCAATGGGATTTTGATCCAGACTTTGACTTGATCATTCCAGAACCCTTCCTTTTATATTTTTTATCCAATCTTTTGCTGATTTACTGTGATATTTAGAGTCATTGTCACATTCCAAGTTCAACTTTGGAATGAGCTTCAGTTTTCTGACAGATGCTTTCACATTATCCCCAAGCACCCTCTGGAGAATTCCTAGTAGAAACTGTGATGTTGTGCTGCCCAAGTCCTAATGCAGCTAAGCAATCCTAAACTGTAACATTGCAGATTACAGAACCTGATATAGTTGGTATCAGATTCTTCTGGTGAAATACTATCCTTGGTTTTCATCAAATGTGGTACTAGTACTATGGCCAAATAAACCATCTTTGCTTCATCTGTCCACAGTATATTGGACAAGTTGGCAGTTGTTGGAAATCTTTTCCTCTCATTGATGATCTTCCGGACAATGGAATTATTGATGTCTACTTGTTTGGCAATATTTTTAAACCTCTCCACAATTGCATAATTATTTCTAACCTTCTTTCTGAAGGCCCAGAGACCTCTTATGATCTAGGTATGACAATACCTTACATTTCAACAACAAAGAGCAAATCAGAATAAATAGCTGAAGTTTCAATAAGGCAAGCTACCAAATTTTCACCAATGATGTTTTAAGCATTTGCTTCAGATTTGGCACACGTGATTCTAATGTGAAGTATTTTATAAATAATAAATAATAGGAGTGTACTTACTTTTGCATGCAAAATCTACGTATGCTTTTATTTAAATTACACAAATGGATTACAAAATGCAAATGATATTTGTAATCTTATAAATCCTTTATCAATAGCATTTAAATGAAAACCAAATATCTGTACATTGAAACATTTAAAATGTCAAAAATTTCCATGGGCGTACTTACTTTTTCATGATGATATATCCTTACTCTACATCTGTACAAATCTGTACATATAAATTTGAAAGTTTTAGATGCAGACATTTTATGTAGATTATTTTCACATTTTTCATATATATCAGCCTAATGCATGGAATCATGGATTCAGTCACATAAATCCTTTGAATTTTAAAAATCATAGAAACTGGCTTGAGATATATTATGTAACTAGAAATAATCTAAATATACAAGAATAAATATGTGAAAAAAACAGATTATTTCATACACTTAATTGCAACATGAAGAAAAAAAATTCCCAACATCTCTCTCTCTCTCTCTCTCTCTCTCTCTCCCTCTCTCTCTCTCTCTCTCTCTCTCTCTCTCTCTCTCTCTTTAGCCTTTTTAGCCTGTTTTTGGCCTGAAGAATGCTTCTGGAGGCAGGGAAGATGAAAAACGTGGTGCGCAGACACTCCGGGAGGCCACAAAATGACCCGTTTTAGCCCAATTTTGTCCAAAAAATAGGCCTATTTAGCCCGTTTTTGGCCTGTAGAATACTTCTGGAGATGGAGGAGGTGACAAACAGGCCCGTTTTTTGCCTCCCCCACCTCCAGAAGATAGAGACAGAGACAGAGACAGAGAGAAAAGAGACACAAAGAGAGACAGATACAGAGAGAGAGAGATTTGTTGATTGTCAGCTCCTTGGGGCTGAGAGGAATTGCTGCAAAACTGAGTTTCCTGAAGTGGCCCACTAGACTCTTAACTGAAAAAACGATCTAGTAAAAAGAAAAGTCAAACGAAAGAGCAACATGCAAACAAAAGCAAATAAAACAGCAAAACAAATTAAAGTTTAATTTGTGTGCATTGTTTAATGGACTGTTAAATTGGCCACACCCACCTAGTCACATGACCTAGCCATGCCCAAGCCATGTCTATTAAAATTATTTTTAAAGTCCAGATTAATTTTAACTTTTTATATGATACATATCCATATCCAAACCTTGGAACGCTAAATATCTAAAGGTAAGTCTCTTCTTACCTTTAGATATTTAGCATAGCAATAGCATTTGGATTTATGTACTGCTTCATAGTGCTTTACAGTCCTCTCTAAGTAGTTTACAGAGTCATCATATTGCCCCCAACAGCCTGAGTCCTCATTTTACTGACTTCAGAAGGATGGAAGTCTGAGACAACCTTGAGCTGGTCAGAATAGTACTGCTGGCAGTGGGAATGCAGAATTAGCTTGCAATGCTGCATTCTTACCACTGCGCCACCATGACTATTTTAAAGTTATTGCATTTATTTATATATTAATAGAATCCATCCACCCAACCATCAATCCATCCATCGAATTTATATGGCCAGCTGTCTCAACAAATGGATTATCCTGTACACCTTAAAAATATCCATATCCTCCCTCAAGATTGTTTGTTTGTTTGTCTGTTTGTTTGTTTCTGGGGATTTGGCTAAAGTGTTCAAAATATTTTAGCCTTTTTACATGAGCAAAGTGTTTATGCCTAGTATGTGTTGCATTGTTCTTTATTTTTTCTATGAGTCTTACATCCATTTTCAGAGATGATGGTCAGAATTTTACATAGTACTCGAAATGTATACATAGTGTAGATTTGTGTGATATTATTGGCAGTTGTATTTTCTGTTTCATAAAGTTGTCAAATATTAAATTACAAATGTTCACCACATTGGGAAAAGAAACTCTTTGATGATAAAATAAGTATATGGTACAATATAAGATGCTATAAATAAAATGTTCAGGTTCAATAATCAATTCTTAAAAGTCTTCATTCGTTTCCCAGATTTCAAGTGCCATTTTAGGATTTCATGGTTTTTTGTGTATGTTAATGCATGCTGTATATTGCTTTATAATTCACATAGTTTCCAAAGTACTTTACTGTGCTCTTGAATGTTCCTTAAGATGCACAAATCCAAATTTCTGCTGGGCATACAAAACCCATTGTGTAGTTCTTTAGGTCCTAGCCAAGCAGTTTTTGTAACTTTTGAAGAAGTACATTTGTTATTTAAAGAGTGAATTCTTTGAATTATAATTTAGGTGTAATAAATTGTATTTGATAGTTGGTCATAAATAAGAAATTCAACAATAACAAATTGTCATTTTAAGATCTTAAGATTTACTGGGTCATTTGTTTTGGTGTAATGCAGATTCAAGAAAATGATGAGCTGAGACAAGCCCATGAAAAACGCAAGAAACGTCTGCAGACGTTACAGATCAATTACAAGGCAGTAAAAAATCAATTAAAGCAATTGGAGGAAGGTTATGGCAAGTAAGTTGCACAATTCACTGGAATGATTATATATATTATATTCAAATATGCCTTTGATACATTTTGATGAAATGGTTAAACTGAGAAAGAAACCATTTCCTATTACTTTTAACTTCATCAAGAAAAGCACATATTGTATGAGAAATGTAATTGCTATTGTTCTAATCTTGCCTTATGATTTATATTGCTTTCATTTTGTGGGGGTTTTCTGCAGCTGTTTTTCACATTTTCTTTATGTGATGAAACTAAATAGGAAGGAGCAATCTGAACTACCATTGTGCTTATCTTACATTATAACCAAGAAAGAAATCAGAAATTCCTATAACCCAGTGTTTCCCAAACTTTTGACATATGTGTACCCCTTCTATAACTTTGTAACGCTGAGTACCCCTTATAAAAAACATATGCTTTAATAAAAATCAAAATATATTTATTTTTTCTTTTTTTGGTACATACACAAAATGAACGAAAGTTATTTTGTTCCCATTTCCCAGTTTCCCAGTTCCCGTGTAAAAACTGCGATACACGCCTATTTCTTTCTTTGTTCTGTGGGCGCAGCTAAGCACGGTGCAGTGGATATTCCCACATGATCCCCACTAAACTCCAGTGCAACGCGTACCCCCACCAAACTCTTCTCATACCCCTGGGGGTACGTGTACCCCACTTTGGGAAACACTGCTATAACCTATGGGAGAATTTGTTAGTCTGCTCCCAAATGGCCTTATAGTTATCATGCGTGCAGAATTGAGTCTGCTTTTGATAAGCATGAATATAAAATTAACCCAAATGACAATTATGGTGACATTATTATGTTGTCCAATGATTTATCAAGTGCAATACATCTTTTCCCCAGATGGCAGATACCCTACTTACACTGTTTATCTAAAAAGGAAGACTCTTGTACAGTAACAATCTATATCAATATCTTGATTCTGACTTTGTGGACCAATCTTCTGTGTGGATCCATTCCTTACCATCCCAATAGAATAATTTTTATCTCTACTTAGAGACACTCTTTAAAAGATTCTATAAGTTTTAGGACAAAATCCACCACTTACAGTCTTGCTCTCTGTTTTCTTGGTTTCTTTCTGACACTGGAGATTTAGCATCTATGAATGTTTCTACTTCTGCTTCTTGGATTGTCATTCTCCTCCCTTATGTACAATTCTTGTCCTGGTACATTGCAAGATTGCATTCCAAATAATCCAGTCCAGATTGGATGCTTTATCATGGTCTAGGGCATGGGTGTCCAATATTTTGGTTTGCCTGGACCATATTGAGCGAAGAGGAATTGTCTTGAGTCACATCTAAAATATATAATATAGCTAATGTATATAAATCTCATAATAATGTTACAGGTTCACAATCTTGCCATATTACCAGCTCCCCATGGTCACGTGTGGGCTGTGGGTGGGAAGACTTGGTCTAGTACATTATATTACATAATCTCACTGAGAAATATTTATAACTTGGCTAAAGATATTTTTTACACTGCCTTTTTAGACATAAGGGCAGGCTTCAATTCAATATCTCATGAAAGATTCTGGAGAAAATTAGCTGGCACTTCTATTGATTGACATATACCTAAACTAATTATAGTGCTGCGTTACATCTAAATCAAGGGTATCCAGATAGGTGACCTAAATGGACATAGGTCTACCTGTTAATGTGCCCCACTATGGTTAATTTTATATTAATGACATCACTGAGATTTTTGGCAAGTCAAAATCTATCTCTTATACACAGCTCCATTTCTATTTTGATTTACACTGACAGTGTAAATTTAAGAATGTTGCAAAATTCTTACCAATAATCATGACTTTTAGAAACCCATATTAACTATTTTGGTTTTTAAATGTAGTGTAATTTATATATTTTTTAATTTACTATAATTGTACTTTTCTTTCATGATTGGCCTAGAACCATAAATGAATAATAAATATAATGGAATATTTTTTTCATTTTATAATATTTTTTTAAAAAGTTAAAGATTAAAAAATAATAGAAAATAATAAATTAAGGAATAAAAGGGAACAAAAGAAAGCAAAAAGTGCAGGAAAAGAAACAGAAGATGCAAAAAAGTGGCTTTCAATATTCTTTGCAAAAGTTAAAAGTACAGTTATATTTTAACCGCTCTCTAAGGTTACATTATGATACTAGGCCAAAAATCAGAAGTTTGTTTTTTTATTTTTATGCAAAAACTCCATAAAAGATTTCCATTTAGCAATAAATGTAGATAATGACTTTACTCTAATCAAAAAAGTTAGTTTATCCATCTGAGCAAGATCTGTAAATTTCACGATGCTTACATAGTGCATAGAGTTGGATCTTTCTATCTATGTAATTATAACAATTTTGTTGCAGTAATCAACGATCCTTTCCAGCAATTTTGCAATTATACCAGAACCTGACCAGACTTCAATCATTTTCATACTGAAGGCTTTTGTTGTCAGGTGCAGAAAATTTGATCATAAACGACATAAAGCACATTGGTTGGAAAATGATTTTTTTATTCCCATCGTATTTGTGAATGGTTGCTAAAAGAAGAAATAGTTAAACAAGAAGTGGCTACATGCTACTGAGCAGCACTTAAAACAGCACTTAAAACAGTCTCAGGCAGAAAACTGGTACTAAGGAGATGTACTTGATCTAATGTCATTTGACATTAACAATTCTGTAGCCCTGATAGAACTGACTGAAAGATAAAACCTTGTGCAATGCCATCCAAAGAATTTCATATTTGAACAGAAATTTTAATTAGTTATATAAATAGAATGCCCTGTTTTGACAAATTGAAGTGTATCAACCAGATAGAGTGTTAAATATCATAATTAAAAAAATAATTGATGCATGATTGTTAAATATCTGTTTTCACAAAGTTGGATGTCAATATACTAGCTTGAAAATTCACCAATTTGTGGTAGTAGCACTTGTTTTTTTTTTTCAAGCACATCTTTGCATTTGCTTCCCATGTACAGTTTGTTGTTTTTAGGTAGTAAAAGTGTTCCAAGTAAACACACAATAACATACTTGTGTTCCAAGTAATGATTGCAGAGCTACTCCATCTGCTTCCTATACTTTATGGACACTACATTATTTTTTTCTTAATGTCAACTAGGTTGAATTCGTATTTATTTCTAGAGGAAATTGTTAAGGATCTTCACTATGAGTTCCTTCACTCACCCCTGTTGTCAAATTTCTGTTAGCTTGATTCATTCAGTATGATCCTAATTCTAAGCATGTGAGCCGTTAATACCATAACCTTTTTTTATTATTGATTTCCAATATCTCTGGTCATTGCTGCTACCACAATTTTCTTTATCCAAATAATCTCTGCCTTGTTTTCAGAGCTGTCTGTAACTATTGTAACTATTTGGCTTTCCAAGTAGCAGCTTTTTAAATCATTCAGATTTTACCATTTCACTGATTTTCTCAACTTTCAGAACTGCAGATCAATAGGTATTTTTGCTTTTTTTTCTCTTAATTTTGTAGAAAATTCGCTTTCTTTACTTGCATTTTCCTTATAACCATCTTCTTCCTCCACTTTGCTTCTCTGTTTTAATATAGGATTCTAAAGTATTTAGTATTCTACTATATGACAAGTTTACATTCTTTGTTCAGGAGTTTGCGCCTGTTAAAGAATTGTTGGTAACCATAATGCTAAACCTTTCCCTAAGACAGAATGTCATATTTATCTTTTATTCGTCTCATTTAATTAAATGAGAGAGATTATACTATTGTCAGAAACACATCAAGTCTCAAGTGTGGCACTAAAGATAGCAATATCAAGTGCTGAAGCTTTGCCTTTTTTAAAACTTGGCATTTAAAAGTGATTTATTTCACAGAAAATTGTTTTCTTAAATTTACAGGCCTGGAAACAATAAGAATGGGAAAGAGCGTTCGGATCCCCAGCATCTGCGTCAAGAAAATTCTGATGCAGTATGGAATGAACTGGCATACTTTAAAAAAGAACACAAGAAGCTGTTGATTGAAAAGTGAGTCTTTTTATTTTATTTTAAAATACATATACATTTAGAAATGTGGGGTTGATATGCTTATCTTCTCCTTGTAGAGTCCTGAGGGCCAAACAGAGAATTTGTTTCAGATACCCAAAATTAAATCATCTTTCTCTACCAGAAACATGGAAGCAAACATTAGCCTCTTCCTATGCCCCCTCCCTCTCTGCGTATCTCACCCTTAAATCAGTGACAATAAGTTTGCTAGCACTAAATGAAACAGTATTGCATGAGCTAGGGATTGTGTTAATTAATGTGGCTCTCATCTGTTGGAGGTGTCGCTCTTCATTAGCCTGTATTTTACACACTGCCGTGCTTCATTTTTGGAATGAGGTGGTAAGGGGATAACCTAGCCAGCCATCCTTGTTTGATCTCCTTGATACATACGCAATGCAGAATGCCTCAGCTCTCTTGGTTCCTTGCCCTGTCCTACTAATCCCAGCTGAGCTCATTATGGTGTAGCCTTGCTGCTACTCTTGGAGCCAGAGCTGTCCAAGCTAATTACTGGTAGCAGCAAAGCCGCCTGTTAAGGGTCTGGAGTAGATCTGCTAACATGGGCCTTCAGAGTGACCTGCAAAAAGCACGGGGGAGTTGCTCTCTTTCTTTCTGTGCACAGCCTGTCCTTCGGGTTTAGTGCTGATCCCTTTCACAGCTCTTTTAGCTGTGGTAAGGGTAAAACTTGGTGAAGGAATTCTTACTTTAGAAAACATCCAGTTTGCTTCTTTGATCTTATAATTCATAGACGATTATATTCACCCTGGTAAAGTAAGAAGTTTCCCTTTCATACTAGACAAAAGGAAGTTGGTTAGCATTGCATAATTAGCCTTTTAATGATGTTTTAAAATGTCCTTTGTCAAGTTGATTTTGTAATTTAGCGATGAGCACGCTTGAAACTCGGAACAGTTTTCTGTTCTTTTGAGACATCCATGTAATACTCAGGCTTGTGCCTGCATTTTTAAAGCAATCAGAATATTAGCACAATGGTGGAATTTTAAAGATTGCTATTCATTTGGCTGTTAGAACTACCATAATAAAATCAATTTCACAATATCATATGGTTTATTTTTGTGTCAGTTACGACAATAAGAACTTTGTTGGAAAATATGGTGTTTTCCAGAATTGTGACCATTAATTTCAGAATTCCCAATAAACATAACTGTCTTGGGAATTTTGAAAGTTGGTCTTAAGATATCTGGAGAGGATCATATTGGTATATTTAATCTTCAAAAATGTAGCTGCTATTGGGAATCCTCTCTAGGGAAATTCTGAATACCCCACAATTAAAAATATGGTGCTTTTTCAAACTTTTGAAATTATTTTTACTCAATAAATAAATAATAATTTTGACCACAAAATCATGGTATGGCAGAGTCAATGTGGATATTCTATTCTGGCAATATGTTTTCGACAATGCATTATTCCGATATATTTTTTTGAGACCATGCTCAGAAACAAAGCATTGTTGAACAATGCAGGATTGATTGAAGCCTTGATGTTGTTGGAAAAAGCACAAGGAAATTTATAATGAAAACTGCTGACTTATTATTTCTATTAATATAAGAAGGTAAAATCACACTTGCCAGTTCTTTGGCTTGTGTTGGCCGTCATTTGCACTGAATTCTTCCCAAAAATGTAGGATGCTATAATGTATTGGCATATTAAGATAGTCCTCGACTAATGATCATATTTGAGACAGTATATGCCCATGATGGCGAACCTATGGCACGCGTGCCACAGGTGGCATGCAATGCCCTCTCTGTGGGCATGTGAGCTGTCACCCCAGTTCAGCTCTGCCGCGCATGCCAGCTGGTCATCGGACCTCTGCCATGCATGCACAGGGCCCATGCGGGGGGCCTGCACGATGTGTGCGGGTGTGGGGCATGTGCAGTGGACATGTACGTATGTGCGGAGGGGTGGGGCACGTGCAGGGGGGGGCCAAGCACGCATTGCATTTTGGGGGTTCAGGCACACGTTTTAGGCACTCGGTCCAGAAAAGATTAGCCATCACTGGTATATGCTGAACACTTCTGGAGAAGCAAAGGAGAAGTATTTAAAAGTTTTGATTTGCTCTATTAGGTGGCTATTTAGTCACCAAACATGCATTGTAGGGCACTGAGAAAAGATCATGACCTTGGTTTTGGGGAGAGAGAGAGAGAGAGAGAGAGAGTTTTCTGAGGTTTTGTGGGTGTTTGTATGTAGGTCTTTGGTTATTCGGGTCTTCTCCCGCATAAAATTGGAAGTGTCTTGGCGACGTTTCGACGAAGTCTCATTCGTCATCTTCAGACTGGTCTTCTTGGCTTCGTGCTTCCAGGAGCAATGTGAGATCGCAGATGTCTCTTCCTTTTAACTGCTAGTGGGGGTGTGAGCTGATTGGGTGGGAGCTTGGTTGTGTTCTGATTGGGTGGAGGTGTGTTCTGATTGGTTAGGGGCTTGGCTGAGCTCTGATTGGATGGGGGTATGTTCTCTTTGGGTGGGGGCTTGGTTGTGCTCGGCTTAGTGTGAGTTGCCAAAACTGGCAAATCACCAAAACTGAACATTTTAACAATAGAATAATCAGAGAAGCCATCGAGATAGGAAAACGGCCACACAGCATGAACAAACGAGACCTCCCGCCTACCAGCCATTTGGAAACCCGCCCTTATTGACAAATGAGTCCCTAACATGACGAATGACACTAGACCCACACTCAGGAGAGCCACACAGGATGTCACCACCACACATCCACGCAGAAAGCAGACTCAAACCCACACTGATAATGAGGCACGACCAAGGACCAGAAGCCAGACTGCAGCTGCATCATTAGCCACTTTAAACCCCTCCAATCCATACATGAAGCCTGACACCCACCATGCAGAGCTCTCACGGCCACAAACACAAAGCCAAACAAAAACAATGCAGCTCACCAGCTCAAATCCCCCTGCAACTCAAACTAAGCCAAGCACAACCAAGCCCCCACCCAAAGAGAACACACTCCCAGCCAATCAGAGCACAACCAATCCCTCCTCCAATCAGAGCTCAGCCAAGCCCCTAACCAATCAGAACACACCTCCACCCAATCAGAACACAACCAAGCTCCCACCCAATCAGCTCACACCCCCACTAGCAGTTAAAAAGAAGAGACATCTGCGATCTCACATTGCTCCTGGAAGCACGAAGCCGAGAACACCAGCCTGAAGATGACGAATGAGACTTCGTCGAAACGTCGCCAAGATACTTCCAATTCTACGCGGGAGAAGACCCGAATAACCAAAGACCTACACACACACACACACACACATACATGTTTTTCTTTATGCCAGGTTTAAAGAAAAACACACATAAAACCTACGAAAAGTAAGAAATATATATAAAACAAATATTCCAGTGAATCATTTTGACCACTGTGTTATTGTTTATAATCAGTTTGTGTGATCCTCTTGTACGAGCTGAAAGAATGTTCTTGCTCGTTCTTCTGCTTCTTACCTATAACCCTAAACTTTGAATCATTTGATGATTTTTCAATTCTGGCCTTGACTGCATTAGTTTGAACAACTTGCTTTTAAATAACCAAAATCAAACCTTCAGTTTCTTTTTTTTTAAATATTCCATTTGTAATTCAGGTTTTTATCTTTATCCACTTTCCTCCTTGATATATTGTAAATTTGAGCAAGTAATGCTTTTCCTTGCATTATTCCAGTTGTTTTTATTACACTATTTCTATATTCACATTTCATTTTCTATATATTCAATAAATTCCATTTTTATTGGAACTTTTCCAGTGCTTGTTCTTGGCTGTCACTTACATAATCAGCCAATGCATGTTTTTCTTCTTTGACAGTTTTTTGACATGAAGTTAATCTTTACCTCCATTTCTTTGGGGCAATTATAATCTCAATATCACTAGAGCATGGGTCTGCAACCTTAAACCTTGAGCCTGAGTAGCGTAGGGCGGTAATGCCTCCTACAAAGGCAGCATTTAAGAACCAGCTGCCTGTAATTACTGCAAGTTCAATTCTAGCCAGGCTCAGGGTCGACTCAGCCTTCCATCCTTTCTAAGGTGGGTAAATTGAGGACCCAGTTTGTTGGGGGCAATAAGCTGACTTTGTATAAATATACAAAAGTATGAAGGCTATTGCTTAACGCATTGTAAGCCGCCCTGAGTCTCCGGAGAGGGCGGCATATAAATCAAATTTTTAAAAAAATTTTTTTTAAAAAACCTTTAAAGAGCCATTTGGACCCATTTTCCATTGAAAAGAAAACAGCAGGAGCCACAAAATCTGGTGGGCGTGGCCAAGTCAAAATCACTCCCATCCAGTCACATGACAACCCACACACCCCCATGTCTACCCAGGTTTTGTGGCTCCCGGTGTTTTCTGTGAGAAATGGGTCTCTCTCTCTCTCCCTCCCTCTCTATTTTTCTCTCTTTTTCATCTCCCCCCTCTCTCTTTCTTTTCTTTCTTTCACTCACCTTCTCTCTCTCATTTGTTTCCCTCTCTTTTCCCTCTCTCATTTTCTCCCTCCATCATTTTATCATTTCTCTCTATCTTTCTCTTTTTCTCCCCTTTTCTCTCTCTCTCCTCACCAAACCTCACATGTCCACCCCGGGGATCAGGCTTGGAGAAAGCTGGAGCGCCCTCGCCAAAGACGCTCACCCGTCAGCTGATCAATCCACCCGCTCCGTGCGCCTTCACTGCGCTTTGGCCGAGCCCAACACTCGCTTCAGGAGGGTATCCCTGCTCGTGCATGCCCTCCCAGCCCTGCAATAGCTGGCCAGGGAGTCACGTGAGAAGGAGGAGGAAGGTTGTCTTTGGGGAAGCCGCCACTGCGGCTTGTGCTCGTTCCTCAGCTGCAGACTTATTCCCCTTTCCAGTGTACCCTCCTCCCTGATCCCATTCCCACCCCGCCAGCCCTCGTGTTAGCAAGGTTGGAGTAGACCGTGGCCGGGTTAGCCCAGTGTCTCAGGGCAGAGAGCAGGTCATGCGACCGGATGGCCAGGGATCCGCAGGAGTGGGGTCAAACAATCACATGCGGCTCCGGAGCTGCAAGTTGCCAATGGCCACATTAGGATGTAGAAATAATAGATAATCAGTTCTCCTAAGGTCGGGCACGGCAGTCAGGATGGGTGGTGACTTGGTGGAGTTTATACAGGACCGGGTTAGCAGACAAATTTAGAGGGAAGTCCCGCCTCCTGGCTGCAGCTGTCAGTTTTTCGACTCGGTCGAGTCAGGACAGTCGTGTCTGGAGACAGCTCTTCCATTGAGCCTATATTTTAGTGGATTTAAAAAAAAAAAAAAAAAAAAATTAAATTAGAAAGGGAATATTTGGCTAATTGGCTTATAGATTCTGGATTGCCGGCTGGCAGTCCCACCGGCCCGCGCATGAGTTCACTCAGCCGCGACGGCCCGAAACCGCTTCCCAGCTGATTAGCGGTGACGCTGCTACTCGGGGATTCCCCTGCAGCCGCTTGGAGCGCGACGATCATTCCGCGCTTTAACTGAGGCGAATTCGGCGTGCAAGCGGCTGGGCTTGCAATCGGGTCTTTTGGCCGCCGCTGTTGCTCCTGTCAGTGTCCGGGCGCCATTTTGAAGTCGTTGACAGCCCGCGCTTTTCATACGGCCGCCATTTTGAAGCCAGGAAGCCCGCGCTTCGAATCCGGGCGCCATTTTGGGAGTCGCCATTCGCCCTCGCCGCGACTAATTTCGCAACGCAGCGGCGTTTGCCTGGCCCTCGCTTAGCGGAAAGCTGCCTGTTACTTGATTACCGGCCTTGGACACAGTGAGTCTTATTGGGGCGCGTTGCTCAATCCCGGGCACCAGTTAAGGGTAGGCAGCCATCTTAGGAGGCAGTAATGGCTTGCACAGATCCCCGCTCCAAGGGCGGAAAAGGCAAGAGGCATGCTCCTCAAGACCCTGAGGAAGGCCCTTCTTCCAGCAGCTCTTCCAAGAGGCCTAAGGGAGCTAGCAGAGAGGAGGCACCCAAACAGTCTTCCAGTTTGGCGACTGCCTCCAAGGCAGATGAGAAGCGCCAGAAGGCGTTTGAAAGAGCCTTTGACAAGGTTGTTTCCAGGAATAAGCCAACTCAATTGCCTCCTTCTGCTCAGGATTCTGGCTCTGGAAACTCCCGCCCTGTGGTTGGTTCGGATCAAGGCCACGATTTATCTCCTGATGTTTCTGTCCTAGAGGAGTCCCTTGCTGCTGACCCTGCCTCAGTTTTTCCTTCAGGGGCTATGGATGCCTCTCCTTTCACTAGTCAGGTCAATACCCGGGGTTCACAAGCTTCCCTGAATAATGATGCCAACACGAATTCTCAGAGTCAGAACTTGGAGATTTCTCCTGCCTTAGCTCAACTAATCTCTGAGTCCATCAAGCAGGGAATTGCTGAGGGGCTTCAGCTGAGAGCTGGTTCGCATGTGTCTGAGTCTGTACGCAGTCGCTCTCCCTCTGTCATCTCTCAGCCCTTGGATGCATCTTCTCAAAGGCATGTACGTGCTTTGTCCCCCTCGGGGGTCAGCCGTGGCTCGCTTTCTGGAGAAGAGGATGAACCTGCTGTAATTGACCAAGATCTCTCGGATGATGAGGGTCTGCAACCGGATCAACCTTCATTTATTGGGCTCTTTCGCCCTCATTTGTTCAGGTCATTATTGTTCAAAGCCCAGACTACTACTGGCTTGGGGGTCCCGCCCAAGCCTCAGGAACCTTCTGGTTCATCAGATCCTGCTTCTTCTTCACTGTTTCAGGAGCCTTCGGTGCAAACTGAAATTGTTCCTGCACCGAAGTTGTTTTCCGATGTCCTCCAGAGACAGTGGAAATTTCCTAGTACAGGTCCTGTCCCCAATGGCCTTGATCGTCGTTTCTATAATGTGGCGGCAGAATACGCCAAGTTGCTGCAGGTTCCAACGGTTGACGCTCCAGTGGTGGCTTTGTCCGCTCCTTCACCTTCCTCTGGCCCACCGGAAGAGTCTTTGCGTCCGGAAGACAGAAAGGCGGAAAGGACCTTCATCAAGGGCCATCAGTCTTCGGCGTGGTCCGTACAGGCGGCATCGGCGGCGTCCTTCTTTAATCGAGCCTCAATTTTGTGGATTAAGCAATTGCAGTCCCGCATTCCGGCGTCCGAGGTCCGTACCCATCAGGACCTTAACAAGATTCTGGCGGCTGTAGAGTTTTCCGCGGATGCTACCTTAAATGCGGCACGCTTTTCTGCCAAGGCCATTGGGTCCACAGTTACAAATCGCAGGCTGCTCTGGCTAAGAAGCTGGCAGGCCGACGTGCGCCACAAGTGGCGATTAGCTTCTTCGGCGTATGAAGGAGACAAGCTGTTTGGAGCTCCACTGGAACCGCTTTTGATCGAGACTAGGGACCACAGGAAGATTCTGCCACCTATTTCTCGCCGCAACGACAACAGATCAGCAGCGTCCTTTCGTGCCCAGTCCTTTCGGGGTTCAGAGTCCTCCTACTACCAACAGAGACCCCAGCGCCCATTCCAATCTAGGGCTTCCTTCCAGCAGGATAACCAGGTTAGACATGCCCCCCGTTATCCCCCTAGAAGGCCCTCCCGGGGAGGTCGGGGCCGCCCCTATAGGAGATCCCGTTAGTGTTTCGGCCCCTTCGTTCATTGGGGGTCGTTTAGCTTGTTTTTCCCATCAATGGGAGTCCACCGTTTCGGATTGTTGGGTCAAAAATGTTATTAAAGTTGGTCTTCCCCTTGAATTTAATTCCTATCCTCCTAATAAATTTCTCCGTTGCCCAGTTTCCCGAAATTGTACTAAGAGGGCTCAGGTGGAGGCCTCTATTCATCATCTATTGACAATAAGGGCCATTCAGCCTGTACCATCTGCGGAACAGGGCCAAGGGTATTACTCCCGCTTATTTTTAGTGCAGAAGCCATCGGGCGACTGGCGCCCAATTCTTGATTTAAAGGCCTTGAACCGGCACATTAAGTATCGCCGGTTCAAGATGCAGTCCCTTCAAACGATTTTACTTTGTATTAGGGAAGGGGACTGGTTGTCTTCGGTGGATTTGACTGAAGCCTACTTGCATGTGCCCATCCTGCCCGAGCACCGTAGGTTCCTCCGTTTTTATTACAATGGGAAACATTTTCAATATCGGGCTCTCCCGTTTGGTTTGTCTTCGGCCCCTAGGGCTTTCACTAAAATTATGGCGGCCCTGGTGGGCCATCTCAGTTCTCTCCCAGTTAGGGTTCTCTTCTATTTAGATGATGTTTTGGTTTTGTCCCGGTCACTTCCCCAGGCTCTGGACGACCTGGCGGTCGTTCTTCAGGCCCTGCAGTCGCATGGATTCCTAATCAATTGGCATAAGAGCCATTTGCGACCCTCCACTCGGCTAAAACACTTGGGGGCGGTTATTGACACCAAGTCCTCTGAGGTTTTTCTTTCGTCTGATCGAATTGATAGCATTATTTATTTATTTATTTATTTATTTGTTTAGATTTGTATACCGCCCTTCTCCTTGCGGACTCAGGGCGGTGAACAGCCAAATAAAATAGTACACAAAAGTTAAACAATTTCTTTAAAAAAGCATATAACTTTGGCTAAAAATTAAAACCATTAACCATTAAATATTTAAAATACCCAACCCTATAATACAGATCTTAAAAATTCAGCGGGGTCAGGCTAGACCAGCAAGCTGAAAGAGATGAGTTTTCAGGGCCCGACGAAAAGTCCGGAGGTCAGCAATTGTTCTCAGTTTTGGAGGAAGATCGTTCCAGAGGGTAGGGGCTGCCACAGAGAAGGCCCTCCCCCTGGGGGTTGCCAGCCGGCATTGTCTGGCTGACGGCACCCTGAGGAGACCCTCTCTGTGGGAACGCACCGGCCGGTGGGAGGCTATTGGCGGCAGAAGGCGGTCCCGTAAGTACCCTGGTCCTAAGCCATGGAGCGCTTTAAAGGTGGTCACCAACACCTTGAAACGCACCCGGAAGTCCACAGGTAGCCAATGCAGCTCGCGCAGGAGAGGTGTCACATGGGAGCGTCCCGTCGCTCCCATAATCCCCCGCGCGGCCGCATTCTGCACTAGTTGGAGCCTCCGGGTGCATCCCAAGGGGAGCCCCATGTAGAGAGCATTGCAGTAGTCCAGGCGAGAGGTGACGAGTGCCTGAGTGACTGTGCGTAGGGAGTCCCGATCTAGAAAGGGCCGCAACTGGCGTATCAGGCGAACCTGATAGAAAGCTCCCCTGGCCACAGCTGTCGTGTGATCTTCCAAAGACAGCCGTGGGTCCAGGAGGACGCCCAAGTTGCGCACCCTTTCCGTGGGGGCCAATGATTCGCCTCCAATAACCAGTGATGGTGTCAGCTGGCTATATCGGGACGCCGGCAGCCACAGCCACTCGGTCTTGGAGGGGTTGAGTCGAAGCCTGTTTCTCCCCATCCAGGCCTGCACGGCTTCAAGGCACTGGGACATCACTTCCACGGCATCGTTGGGGTGGTCTGGGGTGGAAATGTACAGCTGCGTATCATCAGCGTACTGATGGAACTCCACCCCAAAACCACGGATGATCTCACCCAGCGGCTTTACATAAATGTTGAACAGGAGGGGCGAGAGGACCGATCCCTGCGGCACCCCACACACTAGGCACCTCGGGGTCGACCGCTGCCCCCCTGTCAACACAGATTGCGACCGGTCGGAGAGGTAGGAGGAGAACCACCTTAAAACGGTGCCTCCCACCCCCAGTCCCTCCAATCGGCGCAACATGATACCATGGTCGATGGTATCAAAAGCCGCTGAGAGGTCTAATAACACCAGGATAGAGGAATAACCCCTACCCCGGGCCCGCCAGAGATCATCCACCAACGCGACCAATGCCGTTTCAGTGCTGTATCCAGGCCTGAAGCCGGACTGGAGCGGGTCTAAATAGACAGCTTCATTAGGGCCCTGACAGGGACAGTCCTTGCTCACAGATCCTCCTCCCTCCTTACCTTGTCCCGTCTTTTGGGGAAAATGGTTTCCACCTTCGGGATTGTTCCATGGGCTCGCCTGCACAGCCGGGAGCTGCAATGGCTGCTCCTCCCTTTCCAACGCTCTCACAGGGACGCGTCGACCACAAGGATCATATTGCCTCTTCACGTTCGCCAATCTCTGGCTTGGTGGAGATCGGAGGCACTTCTACGCGGCACCAACTTCCGGGAACCTCAGCAGCAGCTAGTACTCACCACAGACGCCAGCTTGTTGGGCTGGGGCGCCCACCTCGGGCCTCATCTGGCGCAAGGTCAATGGACTCTGCAGGATCAACATCTGAACATCAATGTCTTGGAGCTACGGGCAATCTTTCGGGGCCTTCAGGCCTTCGAGGACCTGGTCCTACACAAAGACGTCCTTGTTATGACCGACAATGTGACAGCGAAGGCCCACGTGAACAGGCTCGGGGGCACTCGCTCCAAAGCTCTAATGCGGGAGGCTCGTCTCCTCGGGGAATGGGCAGAGACGCATTTAGCCTCGCTGAAAGCGGCTCACATCTCGGGCACAGAGAACAAGACAGCAGATTGCCTCAGCCGAGAGACAGTAGACAACGCAGAGTGGTCTTTGACCTCAGATCTGTTCCAGAAGCTGGTACGACGCTTCGGGGTTCCGACCGTGGACCTGTTCGCCTCTCCTTCAAATCACCTCCTACCGAGGTTCTTCACTCGATTTCCGACACCAAACGCGGAAGCAGTGGATGCCTTGCGATGTCCTTGGCCTCGGGATCAGCTCCTCTACGCCTTTCCTCCGGTCAATTTAATCTCCAGGGTGATTCGGAAATTGTTGCTCGAGCGGGCAGAGTTGCTACTGATAGCCCCCTATTGGAATCGCAGACCCTGGTTTGCGGATCTTCAGTCGCTATCCGTAGAGCCGCCATGGCAAATCCCGGCGGACGAAGTGGTACTTCAGCAGGGACCCTTACTCCACCCCAATCCTCAGTGGTTCCATCTCACCGCGTGGAGGTTGAGCGGGGCCTCCTGACCCGTCTCCCTCTTTCGGCTGGAGTAATTGACACAATCCAAGCCTCTCGGAGGACCTCCACAACTCGTATCTACGAAGCCACGTGGAAGGCGTTTTCCTTGTGGTGTCGGGCGAGACACTTTTCTCCGGAATTGGGGACAGTGGTGCAGGTTCTAGAATTCCTTCAAGACGGCTTTGTTTCTGGACTTTCCCCTAATACTCTCCGCCGACAGGTAGCGGCTCTATCGTCGGTTCTGGCCGGGGCTCCATCTGAACCTTTATCCAAGCATCCCCTAATTCGGCAGTTTCTAAGGGGTGCTACGAACAAGCGGCCTCCCACTATCCACCGCTTTCCATCGTGGGACCTCCCTCGTGTTTTGTCAGCTCTTACTAAACATCCGTTTGAGCCATTGCGAGAAATTCCCCTGCGGTTGTTGTCTCTCAAAGTGGCGTTTCTCGTAGCGGTCACTTCAGCTCGACGGATTTCCGAAATGGCCGCTCTGTCTATCCGGAAGGAGCTTTGTATCTTTCATCAGGACAGGGTTGTCCTACGATTGGATCCCACGTTTATCCCTAAGGTTAACTCGGTCTTCCACCGGACGCAGGAGCTGGTCCTACCTAACTTTTGTCCGGCACCTCGCCACCACCTTGAGCGCCTCTGGCACAAGCTGGACGTCCGTCGGGCTATCAAGATATATATAGCCCGCACATCATCATTTCGGCGGTCAGACGCATTATTTGTTTCCTTCCTGCCTGCCTCCTTGGGAGCCAAGGTTCCTGCTACAACGTTGGGTCGTTGGATCCGAGCCTGCATCTCGGCGGCTTATGAAGCCCATTCGCTGCCAGCACCTCGTAACATCACCGCGCATTCTACACGTAGCGCAGCGACTTCTGCAGCATGGTCAACCAGGGCTTCCATCGATGAGATCTGCCGGGCGGCCACATGGGCCTCACCAACTCCCTTTATCCGCCACTACCGCTTGGACAGTTTCGCTTCAGCGGATGCGGCATTTGGCAGGCGGGTTCTTCAAGGAGTGCATCTGGCTTCCGGGTCCCGGGGCCGGCCGGACACCCTCCCGACTGGACATCAAGCTTCGGTATGTCCCATCCTGACTGCCGTGCCCGACCTTAGGAGAATGGGCGTTGGTTCTTACCTGATACGCCTCTTCTCTGACTGTCGGGCACGGCAGTCAGCCCCGCCCTCGTGTGGCCGTCCCCGGGGCCTGAACGATCCTGGGAGGGGTGGGGAGCTAACGTTCTTTATTTTTCTTCTAGACACGACAACCAGCAGATACGTCCTCGTCTCAAAACTGACAGCTGCAGCCAGGAGGCGGGACTTCCCTCTAAATTTGTCTGCTAACCCGGTCCTGTATAAACTCCACCAAGTCACCACCCATCCTGACTGCCGTGCCCGACAGTCAGAGAAGAGGCGTATCAGGTAAGAACCAACGCCCATTTTTTTTCCTTTTCCCATCCAAACTGTCCAATTCAGCTTGTGTTCACTTAATAATTCCAGCAGTGTACTGTATTATAACTATCAGACAGGTATTTATGGCTTTGACGGCATTGCCACAGTTCAGTTTGACTTTAATTCAATAAGTGGCAATAAGCTGACCTTGTATAAATATAAAAAAGTATGAAGGCTATTGCTTAACGCATTGTAAGCCGCCCCGAGTCTCCGGAGAAGGGCGGCATATAAATCATTTTTTTTAAAAAAAAACTGAAATCAGTGAACATACCTAATACTTCTGCATCCTATTTACCCTCCATCAACGACTCTGTGAGGTGTGTTGGGCTAAGAGAGAGTCATTGGCTGAAAGTCACCTAGCTGGCTTTCATCCCTAAGGCAGGCCTTAAATTCAATCTCCTAGTTTCTAGGCCAGAACCTTAACCACTACACCAAACTAGACCAACACTTGAATCACTACACCAAACTAGCAGAAACTAAATCAGTCATTTATTCAGATTTTTTCTTTAACTGCACTGTGATTAATCTAAAACAAGGGTGTCAAACTTGATTTCATTGAGGGCCACATCAGTGTTGTATTTGACCTTGGGGGGAGCTGCAGTGGGCGTGGCCATGGTGGGCATGGCCAGCTCAGCATGACTTGTGTTGGGGGCACAAGTGGCCTAAGTGCTCTACCAGGGAAAACAGGATCCCAAGCTCCGTTTTCAGTTGAAACAGCCTCCTACAAACCTCTGCCAGCAAAAACAGAACTGCATTTTCACTGGCAGAGGCAGCATGGGCTGGTCCTTCGCTGTTTCCAGGGCGGCCCCACGGGCCAGATCTAAGCACCCCGCAAGCCAGTTTTGGCTCCCGGGCCTTGCATTTGATACCCCTGATCTAAAATAAATTCCTAATCTCTAAAATGGACACTGGTCTTTAAATTTATTTTCATTTAAAACAACTATCTACAATTACAAGGTTGATTTCAAATGTGGACTACAAAAATTCAGATGATAGTATATGGATGATAGTGAAGTCTAAGAGTTACTGGTTCTTTTTGATGCATCCACAGTATTTGATGTCTGACTTTTTGCAGACCAGATCTAATAACACTACTAGAAAGATTATAAATGACTATATTTTCCATGAAAAGTTTGAATGAGCAATGAAAAAATTATGGACTATATATATTTTTTATAATGCTTGGAGATTTCAATAGCATCTGCTAATTCTTTATCTCAGATGTATTTATCCAACTTGAACTTTGATCACTAATTTGAATGAAAAGCAGTATACTAATATCTAATAAGGTTTTTCAAAGATTTTTACCCATCAGTCATGGGTAAAAAAAAGAAATCCTAAATGCATTAACCTAAATTTAGGATTTCTTGCAAACTGCATTTTAACTATGGAATAAAATATTTTAAAAATTTGAGCAATGGACCAATATGTACACTCAAATAGCATGACAGTTACATCTAAATGGGATTTTGCTTATGCATGCTTCAGGCACCCAAAGTCTGATAAATAAAACCCATTGAATCAGGAGTATATTCCTTATTTAATTCCTTCTTTGCCATAGGATCGCATAATTTTTAGCATCATTTTTTGTTTTATATTTGTTTATTTTTGTTTTATATTTGTTCTATATCTATAATAGATTTTATACTCTAAAACAGCAATTTAGAGACTGTGTGTGTGTGTGTGTGTGCACGTGTGTTTTATATTTGTTCTATATCTATAATAGATTTTATACTCTAAAACAGCAATTTAGAGACTGTGTGTGTGTGTGTGTGTGCACGTGTGTGTACTTCTGTTCTGAGAACAGTATCTTAGATGCTTATTTGTGTTTCAGAACTACTATCTTCAGTATTATAGTGATTATAAATAAGTTTTTCACTGTGCAGAATTCCTTTAAAACTGAAATTGCCATATCTTTGGCATCTATGTATTCTGAAATAAGTATTAGTCTGTACTGTATTGTGCTTATTTTGAGAAGTGTTAAGGCCAGGGAGCAATCTTAATAAACCACTGTGTATTTACAACCTTTTTGTAGCTACTGAGCCCTTTCAAAAGGTATATGGTTCTAATTCCCATTCCAGAGAAGATTTGCTATAAAACAAATGCCTTTTATGATAGCTCAATATCATATCTCAAGATGCTATGTCCCAACATGGAGGAACAGGAAGCCTATTTTCTTTCAATAAACACACCGAAAAGTTCACATTCATAGTTCTGTTTCTGAACAGATTTTTCTGTGAAATTTAAATGGTTTTCTTCTCTTTCCCATGCCCTCTCCCTATTTACCTGTCTGACTTGGCTTTATAATGCTCATGTAATTTATATAATAATTTCTATAGTTAATTAAAAATACTGAAAATAGCACTGTTCTTTTATGTTTGTGCCTGCATGTAAAAAGAGAGAGAAAGAGAGCATCTTCTTAGTAGGTTGTTATTTGAGGACATAAATGCAAATAGTATGACCATTATAATGTTTTCATTTGATGAATCATGCTTATATGCCCAGTTATCCTCTCTCTTAAGGCCATTTTCATACTTTGTCCCTGCATTCAAGCAGTGCTACCTATCATGAAGCAAGGAGAAAATCAATTAATATGTGATGTAATAAGAATGATGTTAAGTAACAAGATCCAAGAAATGCAAACAGTAAAAAAAGTGATTGGTTTTGTTTATGAGGCATCTTACTTTCCTTGGAAAGGACAGGGAAGATCAGTTTACTGAATGAGAAGAGACAAAGCATTCCTTAATCATTTCTCTTCAGCCATATCATGTTTCTCCCAATCATTGTTCCAAGAATACAAGGGGGGGGGGGGGAATGTGAGCATTATTATTAAATAATTATATCAATTCTACTTTCAAAATTAAAATTCTGCCAAAATACTTTCTGTTGCTAGCTGTTGCTTTCATTTATCTCAAGGCGTACATACGCCCATTTACTTAAGCATGATTTTGAAGGAAAGCTTCTATGATGAGCTTGGAATTTTAATTTGGAGGAAAATGCAGCATGGAAAGGGAGCTTTTCTTTTATTACATTTTCTAGCTGATGTTCAATATGAAAAATGTTTGCAGCTGGAGAAGAAAAAATTCTGTTGCTCTGTTTGATTTTGTAATTTTGTTGTGCTTTTTGATTTGCCAAACATTCTTGTGGGTGTGGTGTGTATTGGGTTGCTATGAAAGAGTTTATATACAAATGAGAAAATTGTTATCTAAATGCAAAATAGCTCACAGAGATTACAAAAGACAGGTACGATACTAATTTTAAAATAATTCTAACTACCACTAAACAGCAAGAGATTTTGAGTTATTGTACATCTACTTCTTAGTCTTAAGTGGACTAAGGCAAAATGCAGAGTAACCCCAAAGGATTGTGTAATAGTTTTCACATAGAATTTGTGGTTGTGAGGACTTACTAATATAATTTATTAATAATTCACTCAAAGTGAACTTAGTTTGCATGCTAAAGTTACAATAGAATGTAAACTCTCCTGTGCTTTAGTTTTGATTAGTATCTACTGAGGCTTGATTCAAATATTATCTGTGCAATATTGGAGAAGTTTCAAGGTAGTTTGGAGCTACGTTGCTCTGACATCAGGTGAGCAGTTTGCTCTAACAATGATTGCTTTCCATACTGCCATCATCATACAGTATGCCATGAATAGTGTATTTCAATAGGCTTTTAAGAGGTAATAGAATCAATCTCCAAATATGTTTCATGCCGATTTAATTCCAATTCTTTTGTTATTCTACCTCATAGTCATACAGTGAACCATAAAAAATCATGTCCCTATTGGATTTCTCATTAATTAATTTACTTTGAAAAAAAATCTTGTTTATAACCTGCTGCAGTCTTTTCATCCCATTCCTAAATTTTCATTCTTTGACCATCAAACATAAGAGGAGAAAGTGGATGTAAAAGCTATCAAACAGACCAAAACACTGTTTTGTAACAACGATTAATTAAAGTACAATATTAAAGCACCAGTGAGAAATAAGTATGAATCTTCAGTCATTTTATTTGATTCCAAAGATTAAATTTAAACTAATTGCTTAAAACAATCTATAGGAGTGTAGACCCCAAAACTTAGAACAATTGCTCGCATCTCATCTAAAAATGAAAGAAAGAAAGAAAGAAAGAAAGAAAGAAAGAAAGAAAGAAAGAAAGAAAGAAAGAACTGTATGTAGAAAATCTCACACTTAAATACAGTGTGAGATCAGTCTTTTTTCTTCATAATATACCCATATCTGTCTGTTGAAGCATAAGGAAAAATCTTATGCATAAACAAGGAAAAATGAAGCGGCTTGAATGGTCATTAGCCATGAAAAAAATGAAGCGGTTTTTATTCAGGTGCTAAATACTGTATATACTAAGCAGACCACTGCACTTAGTTATTTAGAATTATTTGTTTAAATAAATGTCCTGTTTGTTAACTAATATGTTTTCATATCCATCAACTCTTTAAATTATGGGCACGATAATAACCTTGAAATCCTGTGCAACCAAAATGTGGGATTCAAGGCTCCTTTATTCCCCGTCTGCCTTTAGAATCATTCATCTCCGCAGGGAAAATAATAAGCAAACCACAACGGATTAAGAAGATAACTTAATTTATCCTACTGTATATCTTGAATGATAAGCCAATCAGTTTGCCCCAGCTTTTATTTGTTTTTAAATTCAACCAACTATAATTTACAAAGGCTATTAAGCAAGCTCATTTAGTAAAAACTAGAATATGTTGGTCCTGGACTAGCTGATTATAATCAAATTGAAATCACTTTGAGATAGCCCAAATTAACCAAGGTTTTCATTGCATCATTTTCAAAAATATAAACAAGGCTAAAAAAAAATCAAAGTATGGTTTTACCATTCTGTTGTTATTGTCATTCTTTCGATAGTCTTATCCCCAGTGTATGTAATAGGTCCTATAGGGTTTTGTTTTTTGAGGGGGTGGGTTGCTTTCTTACATAGTAGAGATCAGAACCTGCTCCAAGATTTGTTCTGTCTTTTTAATGCTATCAGTTGACGAGCATCTTTGGAAAGATCATGTTTTGTTCTTGTTGCAAAAAGATTCATCTGATTGTTGGATGATCAAAGGGATTTTTTTTTTGTCATGCTTACATTTGATGGTTGAAAAATCATGTCTGGTTCAAGATAATTCCAGATTATATAATCTTAAAACCCTGGGTGGATTTCATAAAAGTATACTGAGCTATGCCATCCTTTGCATCTCACAGGTAGTCCTTCTTTAATGACACCCTCATTTAATAACTGTTCTCAGTGATGAAAGAGTAACTTTGCAACAGTCCTAAAAAGTATGACGTTAGTGCGCAGGTTTGTGAAGCAAAGGAAAGCTGAAGTAAGAGTATACCCACAGTCATGGTTAATGGCAACTTCACTTATCAACCAATTTATTTATCTCAACTGTGGTCACTAAATGAAGAGTACCTGCAATTTACGACATTTGTAGTGACTCTTTATTGATATCTTTCTGGAATAAAAGAGCAAAAAATGCAATAATATTATAAAGATTCATTGAAGAAACAGAGTTCTGTTTTTAGCTATCTTAGAAAGGCGTTTTCTATTAACGCTTCTATATTGCATAACTTTTACTGATATCAGAATGTATGAGAAGACTCATTGATTTGCATTAGAAATTGCTAGAACATAAACTTTTATGGAGCTAAACAGGGTTTTTTATTTTTGTCCATTTGTATGCAACTACACCTTTTAAGACTCGTGGTAGTCTATAACATACTAAAATACAATTAAAATTTCCAGAGTATAACAAATATTAAAGAAACAATATTTAATAAGAATAATTATAGAACCCTATAATAGAAAATATACAATGACCATTTGCCATTCTCTATAGGCCCCCTGTTTTATATTTAAAAGCTTCCAAAAGGTCATTAACAAAGGGATCAACCTGACCTCTAAAGGGAAGATGTTCATAATGTAGAGGCTGCAAAGCCAAAGAGTGTTTTTGGGCCACAGCACTCCACACTGTGAAACTTGGGTATCAGAAAGGGTGCAATCCCCCTATCTAGATCCCAACACAGATCTAAGCCAGCACAACCAATGCAGTTTTCATATGAAGTCCAAGTGACAGCCTGATTTAAAAGAATACAGATAATCTGTTTTCTCTGGATTACTCTGAAATTAATTCTCAACCATGACTTCAGTAGTCTTCCCTAAGAGGGAAATATTGAAGACAGAGTGATAGTTATGTAACATGACAGGATCACAGGAAGGCTTTGTAATAAGAAAGTGCATCAAAGGTTCCTTCAAGGATATCTCCACCCAGATTGAGACATGGGATCCACAACATGCCTCTCCTGCTGGACCTGCTGGGACAGGTAGATGTAATCAGGGAGAGGCGGTCCTTCAGATAACCAGATCCCCATGCCATGTTGGGCTTTAAAGGTCAAAACCAGCACCTTGAATTGGCCCCAGAAGCAAACTGGTAACCACTGCAGTTCACAGAGCTGGGGTGTAATGTGTGACCTATGGGCATGCATAAATGACCTTGCCAGATCCTTTTGCATGGGCTGAAAGTTCCAGATACCCTTCAAGGATATGACCAGGATGTGAGTAACTGTAAGCAGAGCCTCAGATTGCAGGAATGGGTGCACATGGTGCATAACATGAAGTTGTGCAAAGGCCCTCTTGGACATCTGCTTGAGTAAGAGTTGTGAGTCCAGAAAGAATTTTGCACTGGGTCTGTTGAGACAAATATCCCATTCAATACCAAAGATGCTAAAATCCACAGATTCAGAAGGCCCTATACACATCATCTTATACACCAAATATTCCATCAGCCATACCTGGGGGGAGGGAGTAGGGGTGGTGGCGGCAACAGGCAGCTGATAGGTGGTATTCTGATCCAACCGCCAATCGGAGAGGTGGGATTCAGCCGAACTGTTTGCTAAAGTGTAGAGAATCAGCTAATCTCACCACTGCCTGCCCTGTTCATCAAGCAATTTGCTGAGGAAGCCCTGTGGCATTGCCTGCCACCTGCCACACCACTGCCAAGCCTGCCACACTGCCACTGGGCCTGCTGCTACCTGCCGCACTGCCAGGCCTGCTGCACTGCTGCAACTTCCTGCCCCGTCACCCTGCTGGGCCTGCCTGCACCGCTGCCCGGCCTGCTGCACCGCCGGGCCTTCCACCATCTGCCCCCGTGCCTGGACTGCTGTACCATGTGGACTGCATGGGCTGTGTGGACGGTGAGCCCAGAGACACAGAGAGAGGTATGGCTTGGCTTCCAGCGCCGGAGAGGGTGGGCAAGGGGTAGGATTAGGGTTAGGGTCATTGGGCGCAAAACAGGCTCCTCATGCCGTCCATTTTTATCCCATCACTGGGCATGGCATGGCTTCCTGTCCCATCACAGCCATCAATGCAATTTGAGGGTGGCAGACTGTGTTTTATTAGCACGGGCAGGCATGCTAGAACCTGCTTGTTTGTCTTTGTAAAGATAACATGGCTAGAAATTGGGGGGGGGGGGTGAAGAATGTCCAATGTCCTAAAATTCTCAGCTTGCTATTGTTAGTTTAGAGTGGGGGCGTAATGAGTTAGTGTGGCATGTACTGAATATGGTATACCAGTATCTTGTGTATGAATGTATGAACAGTGCTCTGTATTGTTATAAAGGACACATTACTGTTCCTTCTTGCAAAAAAATACCACGGTACCTCCTGATGCTACATACTGGTACAAGGATGTCAAAGCAGAAAAGGCAAGCATATAAAACTTCTTTTAAACTGGAAGTAGTGAAATATGTTGAGGAACATGGAAATAGAGCAACGGAGAAACATTTTGGAGCGCCTCTAATTGGAAAAATGATAAGACAATGGACGAAACAGGTGGATCAACTGCAAAAAGTAAAAGATAAAAGCAAGCACTACTTTTGTAGGCTTCCTGCAAAGTGGCCACAATTAGAGGTGGACATGAAAGACTGGATCACACGTCACAGGAATAATGGCTTCACAGTTTCCACAAAAATGGTAATATATGAAGCCAAATGCATTGCTCTACAGAAAGGCATTCAGGATTTTACTAGATCACCACCATGGTGCTTCAGATTTATGAGGCGATATAGCCTTGCTATGCATACCAAAACTAGAATTGCGCAAAAAATGCCAAAGGAGTATGAATTTAAGATTCTGTCTTTTCATACATTTGTAATAGACGCTGGGAAGTAAAATAATTTTGAAATTGGCCAGATTTGAAACATGGATGAAATCCTGCTAACCTTTGATGTGCCATCTAATTGTTGTGGCTCCGTTGCCTGAGCCTGCGTCATCAGCAGGGGAGGACTCTGAGAGTGAGGGAGAGGAGTTGGCAAGGCCTCCTTCTCCAGGACTCTCCTCTCTGGCAATGCCTCCGGAGGACACCGAAGAGCAGGAGATAGGCCCAGAGCCAAGCTCGTCCCCGCAGCCACAGGAGGACATTGATGAGGGGAGTGAGTTTTGGTTGGATCCTCGCCAGCGTCGGAGAGACAGGAGAGCCCAGCAGAGGAAAAGGCGTGGTCGTGATTAGCTGGTGGACCACGCCTCCTAGGCTATATAAGAGAGGGACTGCAGCCTGTATCTTTGTGACGAACAAAACAAAGATTCATGGATCCCGGTTTTGAATCGGTCCTGCGTCTCAGCTCTGAACATTTTGGTGGTGTGTATGTGACTGACCTATTAATAAAGAAGTTGGCAAGCAGCTGAGGATTGCTGCCAAACTTTGTTATCAGCTTACTTGGTTGCCTGCCAGTTCATTAGACTCTGATTGTCTGAGGGGAGGTTATTTTTGGGAACGGGGACAGAACACTAATAAGGCTGCTGATCTGAAAGGTGCCAAAAGCATAACCGTGAAAGCCTCAGGACATGAGAAAACACATTACATGGTTGTGTTGTCCTACTGTGCAGACAGCACCAAATTGCCACCAATGTTAATATTCAAAAGGAAAACTTTTCCAAAAGAAGTGATTCCAAAAGGTGTTGTACCTTTTGGATGGATGGACAAAAATGGAATAACAGTGTGGGTTGAAAAAGTATGGTCCAAACGTCCTGGAGGGCTTCTGAAAAAAACCTGCTTTATTAGTGCTCGACCAGTTTAGAGCAAATATTAGCGAAACCATAAAGAAAAGATTCAAAGAAGTGAAGACTCATCTAGATGTAATTCCTGGGGGTCTTACCAGCCAGTTGCAACCTCTTGACATTTCCATCAACAAACCATTTAAAGTCTATATGCGAGAAGAGCGGAAGAAATGAATGGCTGCTGGTAATCATGATCTGACACCGGGTGGACGAATGAGGAGGCCCACTAGTTTGTGAATGGGTGAAAACATCATGGCACACAGTGAAGGACGAAATCGTTGCACGGTCATTCAAAAAATGCGGCATTAGCAATGCCTTAGATGGAACTGAAGATGATATCGTATATGAAGGTAGCGAAGAAAGTGATATCAGTGATTGTGAGCAACTGAGCTTCCTAAATTCTGATACTAGCGATGATGATTTCTTGGGGTTTCCAGAAAATTAGAAAAGTGCTTAAACCTTAAAGTCTCTCCTCATTTGTTAATGACACTGATGATGGGTCTTAATACCTCTGTTGACTATACATGGTTGAAATATTATTCTGTTATATTTTATTAAATATATTACTACACTATTTGGTTCAGAATATTTTTTTCTTGTTTTCCTCCTCTAAAACCTAGGTGCGTCTTATACTCCGAAAAATACAGTAACTCCTCTGCTACACTTGGTACACTTGTCTTGGTAGGTGTTGTTTGTCACCTATAGTTTGGGATTTTATACATTTTAAGGTATTAAAAAAGTAAATTATACTTTTTAATAGGATTTTAAATTATTTTATAGTTTAGGATTTGGGTACCCTTTTCTCTAGTTGTTTTTGCCCATCCAATAAGATATCTCATAGTTGGATCACTCCAGGTACCATCTGTAAAAGACTGTCATCTTCAGAAACTAAACACAGACAATCTTGGTAGGTGTACTGAAGAGACAGACCTTATCTGGCCCTGACTCCACTGTTTTGTCACAAAATTTTAAAGATCTGGGTTTTTCAATAGGCTCTGAAGCAAGATAGCCACTCAAATAGTCCCATGCATACATCTATTTTCCTATTTTATTATTACCAGTTCTTTTTTATTCTTCTGTGATGTGATGTGAAATTACGTCCTCCAAGTGTTGAGTCATAATAACCTCCTTCACTCCTTCTAGGATATATCTCAAAGAATTATCCAAGAACTTCTAAATTGCTACTGATACTCAACCATCCTCTCCAATAAAAATATTGACTTTTCTGTATCACTAAATTAGGATACTGTCTATATTTCTTTTCTTTGTCTATTTTCCACATTAAGTCTGATTATATAAATCTATTACATCGATCAAACCTAGTACACAGTTTTGATTCTGTTCCAATTTTTGTAGCATGTGTCTTATTTGACTTTTTCTTGGCATTATTTTTATGTAACACTGAATTCTTTATGTGTATTTCTAGACTGAATTTGGAGGAGGAACTGGATCAGATGAAAGTGCATGCCTCTAGAGATAAAACTACAATACAAGAGTTGAATATGTGTCTGCAGCAAGAAAGAGAAGGTAAGTTTGATTTAGCCATTGTGACAATCTATAAGTATTCTTTGCTTAATGTCCTTGTAGCTGTGACCATTGCAGCATCTCTAAGGACAAGTGATCACTATTCAAGCAACCAGTTCATAATTAACATAGTTGCAGCATCCTCAACCATGGGAGTGCCATTTGCGATCTTCTCTGCCAGTTTCAATAAGCAAAGTTAATGGAGAGGCCAGCAGGAGGTGACAAATGGTAACCATGGGGTGCTATGAATATGCAAGTTTTGCCTAATGATGGGAACTAGGACTGCTGGAATGGCTGTTGTAAGTTGATATGGTCACATGACTTCACGTTTTATGACCAAGTTGTTTGGTGACAGAGTTCCTGGTCCCAGTTCTTGCTGGGGAAAATTGCTTATATTTGTACACTTTGAGCTAAGTCAATAAGTGCTATGCGTATGGATTACATATGAAAAATTATTATAAGTCTATAATCCAAATTATGAACTTAACTGTTATTTTACAGTTCATATTCATGGTTTTTTTACATTTTGTAATGATAACACATTTTGATTCCTTCAGACGCATGAAGAAACAATATTCTTCAGAATCTCTTTCACTCTCATATTTGATTCATTGTTCTGATTATTATATAGCACTTAGCATTTAGACTTATATATTGCTTTATATTGTTTTATAGTGCTTTTGGTTTACAACATCAGCATATTTCCCCCAATAACCTGGGTTCCCATTTTACCAACCTCGGAATGAGTCAACTTTGAGCTGGTCAGGATCAAACTCCTGGCAGTGGGCAGAGTTAGCCTGCAATACTGCATTTTAATTACTGCCCCACCATGACTCTTACACTATTTAATTATATTAAACTAAGTCACACTGGATCTGTAAAGCTGCCTATTCATATTTTTTTAGTGACTGTAATTGAATATTATGAAACAATATTTTCATTTGAATCTGACTAGTACTTTTTTAGGTTTTGCTGCCAAAGGTAAGAGTCAGTATTAATAATGCAAAAGTATGTGTTGTTGTTTTTAAAGTCATATAATACCCTGTAATCACAAATTCAACTGGTCTGATATGTATTTGGAGAAATAGCATAACATCACTTGGACCATGTCTTTTTTTTTTAAGTGATCCTCCTTACAAGACCATATTGTTAGATAGCTGAGAGCGTATATAGCGTATATAACTGAGAGCGTATGCACCAAGACAAATTCCTTTTGTGTCCAATCACACTTGGCCAATAAAAAATTATATTCTATTCTAGTTTAGAGGAAAGGCCTCTGAGAATTGGATAGATGAGGAAAAAATGTTGTCTTGAACAGAATTACACCGCTAGGTAGAGCTTTTCTTTGTAGCAGCATTCCTCCAAAAAATTAGGGATGATGATGATGATGATGATGATGATGATGATGATGATGATGATGTTGATATCGTATATGCTATGCATTCTGACAGATAAATTTCAGTTATTTGCATGACTGAAATTAACATTTTAATGAGTCCCATTGTCATCTATTGCATTTTTTGTCCTGAATATTCTAGAACATGGAAAAATATAACGATCTCTTTTTAATTTTTTAGTCTACCTAGAATATAGAGTATTTGTCAAAATATGGTAGCTGTATGTAATTTATATATCTAATTCTGTTATATGATCAACATTGAATGCTTTGATCAGTTTATTATTAAAAACTAAAAGAAAATCTCTGAAAAGTAAATATAGATGTAAAAGCTACAATTGATATTCAAATGAGTGAATATTTTGAAAAAGATTAAAAGTAGAAAATGTATGTAGTACCACTGTGCTAAGGGACTATGCTTGGAACTAACATGGGTGAAAATAGATTTATATCAAGGTAAAGGTACATATTCCCCAGCTGCACAATTTTTTTTTCTCTTCTGTTATCTTTAGAGTATTGCTCCATTTATTTCACAAACACAGAAGTTTTAATTGGGCATGACAAGTTCCAAAGACAAAAGAAAGGGCTAATTCAGTCTAACAAACTTGTTAGTCACTGTTTATGCCAAGATGATTGCTAACCTACAGAGAGTAGCATGTTTTTCTTCCACTTCTGCTTTGTTTGTAAATTGAAGATCATACCTGACCTACTCTGTCTACTTATAGTGCTGAATGGGATGGTTAAAGGAAATGTTTCCCGCATATTCATAGGTATATTTTATAAAGAATGTTATTTCCTAATATTTACAACTTCTAAGCAATTTTGATATAATTATTTTCTTTTATATAACCTACTTACCATTTCGCCATTGTTTGCTGTTGAGCATTTTATGAAAGTCAGCTGAATATGTGAACTGACTTCATTGGAAAACATTGGAGCAACTTTTGGACAGACTGCAGATTTAAGGGTGCAGCAATTAAGGATGTGAATTTGTGGGTGAATGACTTCTCACTTGTTCCTGACAATTTACAGGAGATAGTTAATTGGAATGACTTATGAAAAGTGTTAGAACTTATATCAGAAATAATTTTCCTACAGCAGTTAAGTGTTCGAACAATTTTATAGAATTCATATTTCAGATTATATCCTTTTTTGTACATAATGGCTAATCCATTATAAAGCCAATTTTAAGACTTCAAAAGTTTGGATCTAGTCTGTGGAGAAATTGGTTGTGATATGGCCAAGCTCAGAACAATGTATAAATTATTAGTCACCAGTTGATTTTTTTATCTTTTAATTCTTTTAAATATCTAACATTTCAGTGGAATGTCATATGTGATTTATTTTGTACGGTGTATATTTCATCTTACAAAAACAAGAAGTTAAAGTTTTGGCCACTATCAGTGCTCCATAAAGTTTTGTTTGCTCTGTTTACCTGGCATTCTATTTCTCCTAAAAGGGATAAAAATCAGAGAACAAAACTGACAATTTCTGTAGCAAGGAGGCGTAATCTAAAAAAGTATGAAGATGCAAATAGTATTCTCAACCTATAGATCTAATGTGCCTTTGAAAAGCTGGAGAAAAATCATGATGCTTCCGAATTATAGCATAGCATAGGATTTTTTAAAAAGTCACTGATTTGAAACTGACCAAATGGCTTGACCAGAAAATAGACCACTATATTCTTAGTCAATGAACTCATTTCTTTGAAATGCTTTAGTATTGCTTTACTGGAATATTTACTGGAATTACAATGTATTATTTATTCTTCCTTCAAGAACTGCTCTATAAACTTGCTGAAGAAGATGAGGTCAACCACAGTACTCCAAAGAAGAATGTGAAAGAAATATCAGCACAGACATTACAGAAGGTATCCTAATCAGTAAGATATTGAGCTCCACATGTTAAATCTCAATTTCAGTGCAAGGGATCATATATTAAAAGACAACTTTGATGAATATAAGCCATGTGTTATTTTTTTTAATTACCACTCATAACTCAAAATAATTCTGTCAAAATTGTGTCAGAAATCAATGCTCTATATTTGGCTCCATTCAAGCTAATGGTTTGTGCAGAAAAACAAATGTGCACTTTCTCAGAGTCAGATTATTCTTACTCTTATTCTAAATATATGGTTTTATGAATATAAAGTGTGTCTCACTTTAAAGATGGAAAACATTGCATAGTTCTGTACTTATTTTGCACTGTATTAACAAATAATTAGGATCAGATCTTGGAAATCCAAGTGTCCAGGAAAAAAAGAGGAAAACAAGACATGTTATTCCCCTCCCTTCTATTAGGTTTTCACATCACTAGAAGAGGTACAGTATGTATAGTTTGTTCAAGTAGAGTAGTCTATTTAACAGCTGCTTTTTAACAAGGTGTGTTTTAACCTATGTTTTTTTTTTCCTATACAAATAATCCTGAAAAAAAACTTTCTACATATCATCCCTATTTCTTGAAATATTTAACATAGGTTTTTAAAAGATACATCAGAACAGAATAGAGAAGATCTTATGCGGCAAAATAATAACAACAACAACATCCCAGACTTAACAATTATTGATGAGAAAGTCTTGAGAGTGGATGTGGCAATACAAGAGAAGAGAAAACTGGAGAAAATCAAAAATACAAAGGCCTGCAAATAGAAGTAAAATGACTGTGGCAAAAGAAAGCAGAGACAATACCAATGATTACTGGGTCCTTAGGTGGAATCCCAAAGCAGCTGAAGCACTAATTGAACATTATCAGCACTGGCAAAATCACTATCATTCAGTTGGCAGCTTTGTTCAAAACAGCTTACATCCTATGACAATACCTCTAACCAGTGGTGGGATTTATTTTTTTAAACAACCGGTTCTGTGGGCATGGCTTATTTGGGTGGGTGTGACTTGATGATCATGTGACCAGGTGGGCGTGGCTTGGTGATCATGTGACCGGGTGGGCGTGGCTAGGTGTATAGGGACTACTCAGAGGGCATTTATGTCTGTTGCAGCATTCTTAACAACTGTGTCACTCATTTCACAACTACTTCTCTTCACCATGGTGACAAAATAGGGCGCAAAATAGGATGTAAAATGTGAAGACAGTCGTAAGTGTGAGGACCGGTCAAAAGTGTGAGGACCGGTCAAAAATAACTTTTTCAGCCCTCTGAGTAATCCATATGCACAAAAGGACTACCCAGAGGGCTGAAAAAAGTGATTTCTGACAGGTCCTCGCACTTTTGACCGGTCCTCGCACTTATGACTGGTCATCATTTATGCCCGTTGCAGCTTTCTTAACAACTGTGTCACTCATTTCACAACTGCGGTACTTCATGTACCGCCTGGTGGTCATGTGGCATCACTTCTTTGCCCTAATGACAGTTTGCTGCAATGGTCATAAGTGTGAAAAATGGTCATAAATCACTTTTTCCAGTGCCATTGTAACTGTTGTAAGTCAAGGATTACCTGTACAAAAATACAAAAAGCTTCGTTGCTTGCAAAAAGCTGCCCTAAATACCAATCATTAGATTAGAAATACCTGCAAACTGGAATTACAAATCAGGGAGGGTGCCAGAGCACCTTGAGGAATTAAAATAGTTAAAATACAATGATAACTATCAGCAACCAACTCTTGCTCATAAAGTGAAGCCCTTTAGTAGAGAGATCATTTAAGTTCTCCAGAATGAAGCAAAGGAGCAAACAGAGTATCTGTTGCTTGTTAAACCGATTACCAGAACAAATAGACACAGAACTAGTCAGATTTCAAAGCTGCTTCTTTTCAGGAACAAAGATTAACATTTTTCCTTCCAAACAAAGCTGAATAGGGAAAATTATCTCATCACTAAACACAGGATTAAACATCACCAAGCACAGAATTAGACTTCACCAAAAAACAGTTTTAGACCAAAAGTCAGAAAAGATATGTAAACTCACGTTTGAATGTCAATCTTTCTAGCTAGCCAAGAACCCTTGCTGAATGTCACTCATCTTGGTTCCTTGTCATTAAAAGCTTCTACTTGGTTATTAAATTATTTCTTCAAAGTGCTGATCATTGCACCCTGGCTGGAAGAACTCCAACAGGGGAGTATTTCCTCCCAACAGTGGTGTAAAGGGCTTAAAACAACCCTTCCCCTTTAAGAAAGTCAAGCAAAAAAAAAAAAAAACCTCCGAGAACCTCCGGAAGTGAAAGTAAATCTAGGCATACTGTCGGAGAGGCAGTTTCTGTAAGCAAGGCAATAAAGATTAGGCTAGGAAACAACACCAAATGTTGTAATTCCTTACAGGATTAACCCTGTAAAGTGGGAAAAAACAAAAGATTTCTTTTAACAACCGGTTCTACCGAATCGGTGTGAATCGGTAGAATCCCACCACTGTCTCTAACACCATCAAACAACCACATCTGTCTTTCCCAGGTCCTTGGGAGATCTCAATAGGTGGATAAAAATGCCAAATTCAGTCTAAATATCTGGCTGACTGTACAACCAACACACACACACACATTTTTATGCACATACACTGTCATATATACACACAAATACAGAGATACATAGATCAAGTCAAGGCAGTGAACCTGCCTTGACTTATTCCTGCCTCCTATTTTCTCTCTCACTGAGAAAGTGACTGACTTAAAATCACTCATCCAGCTAATGAGTTTAGCTATGTCCATTTATTTTTATATTTGTAAAATAGCTTGTAAGTACAGTAGTTTTCAGCAGATCAGGGGATTGTATATATTGCCATATTTCTAGGTAATGAAGGTTCTCATCTCATTATTACTAAATGACAAACGTATTAAAGTAATAACTGAGAACAAGAAATGCTCGCATTCATTTATCTTAAAATAGAGTGAGTAATGGAAAACAAATTGAGTGATAGAGGATGTCATAGCTGTCACCCATGGGATAGAAGAAGTTTATGATACATAATTTTAATGACATAACTGTCAAGAATGGTTTGGCATAATATAGAACCCTTGAAGATGTCTTTCCCAAACTACTGGATTATAGTAGGAAGTAATCACTTTATTAATTCCTTCTAGAGCAATTTCTAATTTGAAATTCTGGAATGAAGAACATTCAGTTACGGTATCTTCTATTTAAGGTGTGAAATTTCTTTTCTGGCACAGCAATCAATCTCAGTGCTTGCATTCCTTAAGCCCAAATTCAAAAATTTGCTTACAGCAGAGGCTCAAAGATACATTGACATAACACTTATTAGTTGTTTTATCTCAAACAAGAATTAATACTACTTCTTTAGAAATTGTTCCTGTGAGCATAACAGCCTGGCGTGGTAACTTCTGCCTCACCAATTTTAGTATTCATTATCGATGTTTTGGTATAAAGTCCTTTTTTTAACCACTAAAAAATGGTACAAGTAGTCCTCATTTTACGACCACAATTGAATCCAAAATGTCTGTTGCTAAGTGAGACCATTGTTAAGTGAGTTTTGACACACTTTACAACCTTTCTTGCCGCAGTTGTTAAGTGAATCACTGTAGTTGTTAAATTAGTATCATGGTTGTTAAGTGAATCTAGCTTCCCCATTGACTTTGCTTATCAGAAGGCATGTGACCATGGGGATGTTGCAATGTCACAAGGGTGAAAAACAGTCATAAGCCACTTTTTAAACTTTTTTCTGCTGAAATACAATTATAACAACAAACTTGTTTCAAATCATGGTACAAACTCAAAGCCAAATTTGTAATCTGGACTACCACATAATTAATTTTTTTTTAGTTGAATAATCACAATTCATAATCACAATCATATTCTAAATATGCATTGTTTTGTTTCATATCACTTTTGTGTCACTGTGTAGGGGCACAATTTATTTTATTATCCGTCCTTTTTTAACAGATGTATTGCAATACAAAGGCATTCCTTCTCATTACTTTGAAGTTATTTTTCACTTGTTATTTGAAATAGTTGTGTTGGATGCAATTTTATTTCCAGAGATTATATAGGACATTAAGTCATATTGAAAAGACCAGCCTCTGTGTAAAACATTTAAAGTGGTTTGTTTGTTTGTTTTTGGTGTTGTATTTAGATTTCACAATTGGAAAGAAGAATATTGGGCTTTGATAAAGAATCCAAGAAGCTGAAGGAAATTAATAAAGGGTTAGTTAAGGATAAAAGTGAGCTGAAACTATTGCTTAAAAAGCATACAGTTGATGCAGAAGACAGAGAAAAAGATCTGAAGATATTGGTGGAAAAGATCACAGAAGCAAAGAAGGACAAATCAAAGCTCCAGTTAATAATAGATGGATTGGAAAAAGAGGTCACTTCTCTGAAGAGGCAAGTGGGAGAAGGAAATGTATTGAAAAATGAAAATGTGGATTTGCTGATTCAAGTGAAACAACTACAGAGTTTACTGGACAAAGCAAAAATGGTTGACTCCAAAGCCACAGTGGAAGCAGCTTGTGGACAATGTAGGTGTAAGAATACAGGTGCCAATGTTAAATTGAAAACAGGAAAGAAAAAGAGCTTAGTGGAACATCAGTTTCTTTGCAATCAGTCCATCAAGGATATGAGCGGTGCACTTGAGAACTTCAGTAAGGACGGCTGGGAAGATATGAGTGAAAGCAGGTACAGCTCTCATTAACTAGCTCTGTAGAAGGGACACTGTGCATATGTAAAACACTAGCAAATAGAAATTGAATTTCAACTACTGTCGATTTGGTATGCAGAAAAAATACTGTCAGAGTCTTTGAAATATCTTGGGACGTCTTGTTCTGAGTTTATTGACTGAAATTTGCATGCAAAATTAGCCACAACTGCATGAGTATTTGAATAGGTGCCAGGAAACCCAAAAGAAGGCAATGCTTGATTTCTTCTAGTGATGCTATTTTCATGTAGTCATGAGGCTTGAAATTGACAGTTTGGCAGGTTGATTTAATTTGCTGGCCCTTTGCATATTCACTGCTGACAGCTAAGGATTCCCAGGCAAGCCTATGAAGTCAGTTTAGTTATCTTGTGACATGCCGACACAGGAGGAGAAACACTTTTCCTCTTAATTTGGTTAGATAAATTTTGAATGACCCATTTCAGCTTGGTACCAGATGTCTACAAGCTGTTTTGTGTCCTTTAAATTAAGGACCATCCACACTAATTATTTCATGTATGTTTTATGCATAGTCATTGTACTGAGCGTAATTGAATGATTGTTCAAAATTAGTTCTGTAACCGTAAGTAGAATTGCATAGGTTCCTTAGATCCCACAACATAACAAAAGTTATTTCTAAGACTGAAATCAGCTGTTTTATAGTGATTTCATAAATTATGAGTACAAGGTTTCTGATCTTTTATTGATTTTACTTTATATAGAATTTATATACATAATATACTACTTCATATACATAATTCAGAGACAATCAGAAATATTGTTCAGAAAGCCTTGTAGTGAATTTTTTAATTGTTGGACTGATAATCCTGCCTTTTCTTCAGGGGTCAAAGTATGTATGTATGTATGTATGAATGCGGATTTATGGATTTTAAAAAGTTGTCAAAATCAGATAACTTTCAGCAGCTTACAAGCTCATATAGTACATTAAAATAACTGCAATAATAGTTTTTCTTCCCATTTTGCTTCATGCAAAAACCCTAGTAGGTAGATTTTTCTAAAAATGACTGGTTTTTCAAAAATCACCCAGTGAGCTTCTACAGCTGAGATGGACTTTCATCTGGATTTCTCTGGTAGTAGTCCAACATCTAAACTGTACAGTATATCGACACTGTCCACTGTGTTATTTGCTAAATAATTGATTAATTAATACTATTAATTAGTGATCTCTGAAAAATTGCATATGGTTTAGCTTTTATATGATAGAAAGAAAACTTACTAGTTCTCATTTGTAGAACTTTAAACTTTGTATATTACTCAAATTCAGCTATTTATAGTTTAAATTTATGATAAGTTGATTTGTACATTTGCTTTAAACAAATGATCTGGTCCATAGTTATCTTAATGTGCACAACCATGAATAAACCATAATAGGTTTCAAATGGATTTCCTCATGACTGCTCCAGCATAAAGAAGGGGAGTGGACACAAAAAGTTCTGGATAATATAAGATCAGACACAATTGTTTGAAGAGATTTTTAGGCATCAACTACTGGCTCCATAAATTCTTTCTTTGCTACTGCAACTTATTATGGCTAGAGAAAATAGAAGCATGAAAATAATCCAAATTAAGAAAAGTAGGACTTAATCACTGACTTCACAATTGGAGACTAAATTCTTATTCGGTCAGTTTAATTAACCTTGGAGTCCCCATTAAAGCCAATAATAACTACGATTTAAGATTATTCAATGCTGAAGACTTTTAAAAATAACTATCATCTGCTAAATATAACACAATTGGAGCAAGAGGTTTTTCATGCCTCAGATTTCCTAATGAAAACGCATATGGGATATGTTATATGGCAAACAGATGCGCTTTTATATAAAATGTTATCATAATAACTTAATAACATATTGATGCCCTATACATTTACACTGCTCAACAGAAAAGAATTAATAAAATACAAATATGAAGCATACTGTGTTGCTATTTATGTATGACTTTGAAATTTAGAAAAATTGAATATCTCTTTATAGTTATTTTTCATGATAAATAATATTACAGCAATAACACTTAGACTTATATATGCTTCACAGTGCTTTTCCAAAGTGCTGCTCCTGCATTCCATCGGCTGGATTGATGTTCATGTTGCTTTAGGGGAACTGAGTGTAGATCTATGATTTTTTTCTCTTGGATCTATCTTCCTCCCTTCTAGGTAACTCCCTCTCTGTAGCTCCTCCTCCAGTCTGTTCACTCAGTTGCTGAGGGAACTGGAGTGTTTTTTGCCTAGCTCTGTGCATTTACTGTTTTATTACTGTAGCTTAGTTTAGTTAATTTTTTTATTTTTGTCGTTTATTTGTGCGTTAGTTAGTTAATTAATCTATGTTGTGTTTTTTTGTTTTCTGCTGACTGCTGCTTCGTTGCCTTAGCTGTCAGGGAGCGCTGAAGCGCCTGGGGCTCCAGGCAGCTTCGCCTTTCATACAAGCGGTTTTTCTTGACAGCCCTTTTATTTTTGGCTTCCCAGCTCCCTTCTCAAGCCGCAGGCGTGTCCGCTGGCTTACCGGTGCGCTGGTTGCGACCGCGGCCGCCTCAGCGTCAGCAGCGGTTTTTAGCGGCTCTGGAGCCTCTGCTGATGTGCCTGGCAAGTTCTGATGTAAATTGCGGCTGGTGGTAGCGCTGTGGATCGAGAGCTTCCTCATAAACTTCGCAGTGAGTTCTTTCTCTCTGGGGACACCTCTCTTGGTGGCTAGTTGCATTTCGCGCTGTTTTCAGCAGCAGCGGCCATTTTGATTTGACTATAAACGTCAGGCAACAATTGAAATTTGCCGGTGAGGTACAGGAGCCATTTTGAAGCCTGTTATTGTCCCGGGCGCCATTTTGAAGCTCGTCTTAGTTACGGGCGCCATTTTGTCTATTGAAACTGATTGCTCTATTACCACCGCCGCTTGAGCCTTGGCGCTTTCTGGCTCGGAGGAGCCTAGCCTTTTACCACCAACGACTTGCTGAGCCGCCTGTCTTTTTATTTAATTTAATCTGAAGGCTCATTTACCAGAACCAGGGCGCTTGCTGGCTCGGCTGAGCCTAGCTTTTACCACCAACGAGTTCATCTGGCTGGGAGGTGTAATTTTTAAAGCACCAATTACTACAGCAGCACCTGTGGTCTTATTAATTCCACGGTTTATTGGAGCCACTAATTAACTTGCTTCCAAATTTCAGTATATATATTTTATAAAAAAAAAAAAAGAAGAAGAAAATTAATTACTTCTAAAAATAGTATTTTAATCTGAATTAATTGTATAAGTTGATCAATCAGCTATAAGATGTCTGACTCCCCAATATCTTCAGACCTTGAGCCTGAGATTTCTGATACGCCAGCTGAACCAGAGGCACCCAAATCAGGCAAGGCAAAGGCCAAGAGCAAGGCCCCTAAGGTGGTTCGGCCTCGAACCAGGGCTACTGCAACGGTTGACAAATGCGCTCTTTGTCGCCACAAGGCGCTAGAGCGCCAATTTGACAAAGCACGCCGTACTGCGTTTATTCAGGCCTCTTCCAATAAATCTCCTGCACAACCTGTTTTCGGCTCCCTTCCTCATCACCTTCCACCAGTAGATCAGGCTGTTCTCCGCCCTAGCGCCCACAGCAGTCAGGATTGGGTAGTGGCAGGTCTGGTATCCAATGAGACCGAGCCTACTGAACTTTTTTGGCACCTCCCCTTCCTGTTAGTCCAGTTTTTCGGCTCGGTCTTACTCAAGACCAGACGTGTCTGCAGATCCTCTAGCCTATTTGGCCTTTTTTCTTCCTGATTCAGCTTCAATTTCAACTCAAGACTACTTCAATCCTCACAACAAGTAAGGTCCGGCGTGAAGGGCAGGAGCCTGTAGCCGCCGAAGGCCTCCTAAGGCTGGGGCTTCCCTTGGGCAGCTCCTGTTGGGGCGCACGAGCTAACTCTGTTTGGCTCTGCCGCTTCCCCCTCTCTCTCTCATTCTTCCTTGGGCTGCTTCTTTCTTCTTCGCTGGGAGCTGCGAGGAGTGTGTCCGCGCTCCCAGCGTCTCTTCCCTTCCCTTCGGGCCGCCGCGGCTTCTTCAAAGGCCCGCTCATCAGCTGAGAGGCGCGGGCGCCATTTTGTTTTCCCCCCCCCCACTCGCTGTTTATCCAGGTGCTCTCCGACTCCCTTGGGGGCTCAGCCTTCGCAGGGGAAGCGCGAGGAGGGTGTCCGCCTTCCCCTGCACCTGCCTGGAAGCGCCCGCTGCCTTTTTTTCGGGCCGTTTTCGTCGCGGCCGCCATTTTGTTTTTGGCGCGGGCGCCATTTTCTGGGCCCAAAAATTTTCGCGCCATTTTTTGCCACTCTCTCCGGGGGCCTTACAGCAAAGGGGAAGGGCGAGGAGTGTGTCCGCATTCCCCTTCGGCTTCCCAGCCCGCCCCCCCCTCTCTCTAAAAAAAAAAAAAAAAAAAAATCTGCCAGTTGCCTCTAAGGCCTTGGGCCAAGCCTTTCAATCCCTCGCTCAAGGTGCTTACCTAGCGAGAGAGAAAGAGAGAGAGAGAGAGAGAGAGAGAGAGAGAGAGAGAGAGAGAGAGAGACAAAGTGAGAGAGAGAGAGAGAGAAAAGGAAAGAAGGGGGCTCTTTGTCCTGCTGTTGCTGACCTCCCCCTCCCTTTTTTTCCTGGCACCTTTCTCTTATAGAGAGCCAGACCTGATCATGGCAGATCCTCCTCCTCAAAAGTCAGGCCGTACCAGATCAAGCAAAAGACCAAGGGTTGAAGACCCTGGAGAGGGCTCCTCTTCCCAAAGAAGCAAGAGCAATCCCTCTTCTGCTAAGGGCGCTTCTTCATCCAAATCAACCATGTCCAAGGATGAAGCTCGCAGACATAAGGCCATGGACCGGGCCTTTGACAGGGCTCAGGCTAAGAACTTGCCTCAACCAAAACCAACGACAGCGGCTCTCAGGAGCTCTTCACGTGGCGCCACCGCTTCATCTGTGGCCTCCCAGGAGGCTTCTCCCCACCGCACTACCACCTCTCTGTCTCCTGATAGGTCCCTAGCAGGTGATTCTGTTCCGTCCCAAGCAGCTGCCTCTGTCTTTCCGGCTTGTCCAGGATCAGATGATCAATCTCTTCAGTCCCCTGCTAATCCTTCAGCTGCTCCGGCCTCGTCTGCTTCAACCTTGGCTGACCCGCAATCCATCCTTCAGAATCCCCTCTTACCTTCAGACATGAGGCTCTCCTTAGCTGATTTGATTTCTGAAGCCATCCGGCAAGGCATTGCCCAGGGCCTTCAACAACATACCATGGCTGATTCCTCTAGACAAGGGGACCATTCTCGCTCTCGCTCCCGAGCTCGTACGGAGGAGGTCACAGAAGACCCTTACGACCGGGAATCTGACAGCCAGGCTTCCTTATCAGAAGGTGAAATTCATCCTGACCAGGACCTCTCTGAGGATGAAGGGCTGGAACCTGACCAACCTGCCTTTGTGGGTTTGTTCAAACCCCATATGTTCCGGTCCCTTCTCCACAAGGCCCAGTTGGTCACTGGTCTCGGGCCTCCTGCCTCCCCTTCTGAGGCCCCCGCGGGGTCTGCTACCGCATCCTCAGCCCTCTTTCAAGAGCCTGCGGCGCACTCCGACATTGTTCCAGCACCTAAGCTCTTTTCTGATGTCACCAAAAGGCAGTGGTCCAACCCCAGCTCGGGCCCTGTGCCAAATAATCTGGACAGGAAGTTTTATAATGTTGCCCAAGATTATTCTTCCCTCCTACAGGTGCCCTCGGTGGATCCGCCTATCGTGGCCCTTTCTTCCTCCTCCCCCCTCACCGGGCCTTCTGAGGAATGCCTAAAACCAGAGGATAAGAAGGCGGAGAGAACCCTCATCAAAAACCACCAGGCTTCTGCATGGGCGGTCCAGGCTTCTTCAGCGGCCTCTTTTTTCAACAGGGCCACTATCCTTTGGCTCAAACAGCTACAAGAGCACATCCCAGCCACGGATCACCGAACCCACCAGGACCTCAATAAAGTCCTGGCGGCAGTGGAATTTTCGGCGGATGCTACACTTAACGCCGCCCGATTCTCTGCCAAAGCCATTGGAACCTCAGTCACCTCCAGGCGTCTCCTCTGGCTCCGAAATTGGCAGGCGGACGCCAGGAACAAATGGCGTCTTGCTTCTTCACCTTATTCCGGGGACAAACTCTTCGGAGAGCAGCTGGATCCCCTCCTGATCGAGACCAGAGACCACCGCAAGATCCTCCCTGCCCTTTCCAGGCGCTCAGATCCTCGACACCTGGGGTCCTTTCGTTCCTCCTCATTTCGATCATCGGAGTCTACCTCGTTCCAGCGTCATCAAAGGAACTTCCCTTCGAGACAACGCCAATTCGACACCCAGGTTAGACAAGGCCCCAGATTCAATCCCAAACGGTCCTTTCGGGGTGGGAGAGCCAGACCCTTTAGGAGACCTCGTTAAGGACAGCCCAGACCCAGTCATTGGCGGCCGTCTATCTCGGTTCGCAGATCAATGGGATTCCACTACCTCTGACCTCTGGGTCAGAAACACCATTAGATTTGGCCTATCCCTAGAATTCTCTTCCCCCCCTCCCAACCATTTTTTGCCTTGCCCTCTATCGTCTGACCCGGTTAAACGGGCTCAGCTCGATGAGGCCATCCAGCATTTGTTAACCATCGAGGCTATCCAGCCTGTCCCCGCTAACCAAAGGGGTCTAGGGTTTTACTCCCGTTTATTTTTGGTACCAAAGTCCTCGGGAGATTGGAGGGCTATTCTTGACCTGAAGTCCCTCAATAAATACATCGTTTACCATCGCTTCAAAATGCAGTCTTTAAATACCATACTCCTCTGCATCCGCAATGGAGACCTTATGTCCTCCATAGACCTCACTGAAGCTTACCTCCACATCCCCATCCTTCCTTCCCACCGAAAATTTTTGCGTTTCTTTCATAATGGCCGCCATTTTCAATACGCGGCCCTCCCATTTGGACTTTCCTCTGCCCCTAGGGTGTTTACTAAGGTTATGGCCGCTCTCATGGCTCATATTGCCTCTGTCCCTATCAGAGCCCTTTTTTATTTAGACGATATCCTTATCCTCTCCCAATCTCGTTCCAAGGCCATCCACGAGGTCTCTTCCACCATTGCCATATTACAAAGTCATGGTTTTTCCATTAACTGGCGTAAGAGCCAGCTATTCCCCTCCACTCGCATCCAACATCTGGGCGCTCTCATTGATTCATCAAACCTTCAGGTCTCCCTTTCCCTTGACCGCCAAACTAGCCTTTCTGAATCAGCTGACCGCATCCTGAAATGCGGAGCCTCCTCTCTCCTGGGTCTCTCCAGTCTTCTGGGCAAGATGGTATCCGCTTACGATATTGTCCCCTGGTCTCGCCTACACAGCAGGGAGCTCCAGTGGCTTTTACTCCCGTTCCAACGGACCAAACGGGCCACCTCAGCTTCCAGAATCGCCTTGCCCCCTTCGGTGACAGACTCTCTGACCTGGTGGACGTCGTCGGCCGTATCCCGGGGCTCTTTCTTCGGCCAAGTGACCAGGGCTGTGATTACAACGGATGCCAGTCTTTCGGGCTGGGGGGCTCACTTAGACGTCCACATGGCCCAAGGCCTATGGTCCCCGCAGGAACAGCGGTTCAACATCAATGTCCTGGAACTACGGGCCATCTTCCTAGCCCTCCTGGCCTTCGAGTCTCAGATTGTTGGCAAGGATGTCTTAATTCTCACAGACAATGTCTCGGCCAAGGCACACATCAACCGGCAGGGCGGGACTCGATCCCGCTCCCTACAGAAGGAGGCAACCAGATTATTCCGCTGGGCCGAGACTCATCTATCCTCGATCAGGGCCGAGCACATATCGGGGGTAGACAACATTCAGGCGGACTCCCTCAGCCGTGTCCAGATCGATCCCTCAGAGTGGAGCCTGCATCCTCTCCTCTTCGACGAGCTGATATCCCGGTTCGGGACCCCGACTGTCGACCTGTTCGCCTCGGCCGCCAACCACCTACTGCCCCGGTTCTTCTCTCGCTTTCCCTGCCCGGGAGCAGAGGCCGTGGATGCCCTCCGCAGCCCTTGGCCGGTGGGTCAGCTTCTCTACGCTTTCCCCCCCCTCCCAGTCCTGTCCAGGGTAATCCGCAAAATTCTACTAGAGAAGGCGGAGATCATCCTTCTGGCCCCCCACTGGCCTCGACATCCGTGGTTTCCCGATCTGTTGTCCCTGTCGGTGGCCCCTCCCTGGAGGATTCCCGACAGCAAGATAGTCCTCCTTCAAGGTCCTCTTCGACACCCGGACCCACAGTCGTATCAACTAACCGCTTGGAGGTTGAGCGGCGCCTCCTCGCTAGAGCCTTAGTCTCTCCAGACGCCATCACCATCATCCAGGCGGCCAGACGTCCTTCTACCTTGCGCATATACGACTCTACCTGGCGTTCCTTTGTCAAGTGGTGCTCTAGGAAAAGAATCCTTGCTACGGAGGCCTCCATTCCTCAGCTTATAGACTTCCTGCGGGATGGTTTCCGCTCAGGCTTGGCCCCTAACACCCTTCGCCGACAGGTGGCGGCTTTATCCTCCATTCTTTCATGTGGCTCCCCATCTACGTTAGCCAACGACCCACTTGTGCACTCCTTTTTACGAGGCGCTACAAACCTCCGATCTCCCGTAATCCATCGGTTCCCTACGTGGGACCTCAACAAAGTCCTTCAAGCCTTGACCACTGCTCCCTTCGAGCCTCTTCGCACGGTCAGCCTGAAATATCTTTCCTTCAAGGTCTCCTTCCTGGTCGCTATTACCTCTGCCCGTAGGATTTCGGAGCTGGCGGCTTTGTCGGTCCGTGCTGACCTATGCATCTTCCATACAGACAGGGTAGTCCTCAGACTCGACCCCGCCTTCATCCCCAAGGTCAACGCCACTTTCCATCGGGCACAAGAGATCATCCTCCCGGACTTCTGTCCTGCTCCCAGATGTCATCAGGAGGCGGTTTGGCACAAGCTGGACGTACGAAGAGCTCTCCGCATTTATCTGTTTCGTACTTCTTCCTTCCGTCGATCAGAAGCCTTGTTTCTGTCCTTTCAACCAGCTTCGATGGGTGCAAGAGCTTCCTCAGTCACGATAGGTCGCTGGTTGCGGGCTACCATCGCATCCGCCTACGAGTCACAATCTCTTCCGGCCCCGCGCAACATCACCGCTCATTCCACCAGGAGCGCTTCCACCTCGGCAGCTTGGGCCACACAAGCATCGGTGGAGGAAGTCTGCCGAGCAGCTACATGGGCATCTGTGACTCCCTTCGTCCGGCACTATCGCCTCGACTCCTATGCATCGGCGGATGCAGCATTCGGCAGGAGAGTTCTCCAGAGGGTCCGGCCTATCCCACCCTAGGGGGCACCAAGCTTTGGTATGTCCCAATCCTGACTGCTGTGGGCGCTAGGGCGGAGAATGGGCGTTGGTCTTACCTGATACGCCCGTTCTCGATGAAGCGCCCACAGCAGTCAGCCCCACCCTAGGCCGTTCTGGGATTCATGGGGGTGGGCGGACTCTCATTCTCTTCTTATATATCTGCAGACACCTCAGTCTACTGAACGAACTCGCCTCCAAACTGGACTAACAGGAAGGGGAGGTGCCAAAAAAGTTCAGTAGGCTCGGTCTCATTGGATACCAGACCTGCCACTACCCAATCCTGACTGCTGTGGGCGCTTCATCGAGAACGGGCGTATCAGGTAAGACCAACGCCCACTCTAGGGTCAACAGCTCCAGCGAGTTCTGCAGAACCTACCCAGGCCCCAGCATCAACAGTGGGGGCACAAGCTGTTACTTCCCCTCACTGTTCACAGGCTCCACCTAACAATCCATAGGTAGACATCCATTCAGTGCTCTCTGACGCTCTGGCCAAGGTCTTGGCTGCCAGTTTTCATCAAGGAGGTGCCTTGGGCCACGATTCCTCTCAGCCTCAGCCTGGTCCGAGCAAGGTTTCTACCAAGATCTCCACAATAACACATCAGGAGGATGTTTCTAGTGACGATTCTGACATCTATGAGGAATTTCCTGATGATATGGAACTGTCGGAGGACGAAGGGCTTTTGCCAGATCAACCTACCTTCTCTGGTCTCTTTCGTCCGGCGCTTTTTAAGTCGTTGCTTCATAAAGCCAAACTTGTCACTAAATTCGGTCTCTCCTACTTCTGCTGAAGGGTTGCAACAATTGCCAGCCCCTCATGACCAGCTGTTTCAGGTTTCCAAACCTGAGAAAGATTTTGTCCCGTGTCCACCTCTTTTTTCAGAAGTAGTGCAAAGTGGGTGGTCTCAGCCAGGTTCCCTGACTGCGCCAAGTTCTTTAGACAAGAAGTTATATTGTGCTAGCCCAGAGCTGGAATCTCTTCTTGCTTTGCCTTCTGTGGACCCTCTGGTAGCCGCTTTATCATCCTCGGCTTTGATCACAGGCGATATTGTAGATGGGCTTCGAGCTGAAGATAGAAAAGCTGAGCTCGCGTTTAGGAAGACTCATCAAGCATCGGCCTGGGCAGTGCGGGCTGCAACAGCTACTTCTTTTTTCACCAGGGCCTCCTTGTTGTGGCTCAGACAATTGCAGGAACGGCTACCAACGGATGACATTCGCTTACATCATGACATTAACAAATTAGTAGCAGCAGCTGAGTACTCTGCGGATGCGTCCCTAAACGCTGCTAAATTTGCTTCCCGTGCCCTGTCGTCGTCTGTAACATCACGCCGTATGTTCTGGCTCCGTAATTGGAGGGCGGATGCCAGAACAAAATGGAAGCTTGCTACTTCCTCTTACAAGTCTCCCTTATTGTTTGGCCCATCTCTTGAACCCCTCTTAATAGAGGATAAAGATAAGAAGAAAATACTACCTTCATCTTATCGCCGCCCTGAACGTCGTTTTTCACCATACTCTCAATGACAGTCTTTCCATTATTCTTACAATTCTGGAAATTATTATGCCCAAAGGCCCCTTTCTCAAGGTTCAAATCGTCCAGCCGACCGGCAGCCCTTTCGTGACAGAGGCCAGACCGCCGCCCCTGCGAAACGTCAGTTTCGAGACTCCGGCTTCAGAGCTGTCCGTAGGGGCAAATGACTCAGCCACCGACTCGCCCATTGGAGGCAGGCGCCAGCTGTTCCATGCTCAATGGGCGAGTTCAACAAGCGAAAATTGGATATTGAGAACTGTGAAGTGCGGCCTTTCTCTCGAGTTCCAATCGCTTCCCCCGGATCGGTTTGTCAGCTGTCCAGTTTCTCCTCTTCCGGATATGAAGACCTTGATGGAGGTAGAAATTCGTCATCTGTTAACAATACATGCCATAGAACCTGTTCCGGCTGGACAGGAGAGGACCGGAGTCTACTCTACAATATTTCTAGTTCCCAAGTCCTCGGGCGGATGGCGCGGCATCCTGAATTTGAAGCATCTAAATCAGTTTATCTCATACAGAAGATTCAAGATGCAGTCTCTCAGGTGTATCCTGGTCTCCATCAGAGAAGGGAATCTGATGCAGTCTGTGGACCTCAGGGAGGCCTACCTGCATATCCCCATACATCCACCTCACCGCAGATATCTCCGCTTCGAGTATGGCAACAGGCACTTCCGGTATTGTGCAACGCCCTTCGGGCTCTCCTTGGCCCCCAGGACGTTCACCAAACTGGTAGCGGTGGTTTCAGCTCAACTTCGCCTTCTTCCTGTCCGAATCCTTTGCTATTTGGACGACATTCTGGTTCTGTCGTCCTCCGTCCATCAGGCAACAGCGGACATTGCAGCAGTGATACAGGTGTTTCAACGCCACAGGTTTTCGATCAACTACCCGAAAAGTCAGCTTGTTCCGTCCACACAAATTCTACATTTGGGGGCAGTCATCAATTCAGTGAAGGGACAGGTCTTCCTGTCTCCAGACAGGATTCGAAGTCTAGTCTCCATGGTCAGAATTGTCAGGTCGCAGAGGGAGTCCCCAATTCTTCTATTGTCGCAGTTGTTGGGGAAAATGGTGTCTTGTCTAGCCATTGTTCCATGGGCTCGCAGGCACTCTCGGCCTCTCCAATGGCTCCTCTTGCCCTATCAAAGGAAAGGTCAAGCATCGTCTCATCTCTCGATTGTCGTCCCGCCACATGTGCGTCTCTCCCTCAGATGGTGGATGTCCCCTGCAATCCTCAAAGGTTGCTTCTTTTTCGAACCGGAAAGGCGCATACTGACTACGGATGCGAGTTTGCAGGGCTGGAGGGCACACTTGGACAGGCAGGTGTCTCAGGGACTTTGGTCCCCGAGGGAGAGGGAGTACAGCATCAATCTGCTGGAACTGAGGGCTGTTCGCCTTTATTTATTTATTTATTTATTTATTTATTTATTTATTTATTAAATTTCTATACCGCCCTTCTCCTTCCGGACTCAGGGCGGTGAACAGCCAATTTAAAACCAATGCAATACAATAAGTTAAAACGTACTAAAATCAATATAAATTTAGGCTGAAAATACAAACCGAATAAAAACTCTAAAACTCTAAAAATTTAAAATAATTTAAAATATTTAAAAATAGGAGGGATCAGGCAAGTCCGGCAAGTTGGAAGAGATGAGTCTTCAAAGCCCGACGAAAGGTCCGGAGGTCAGCGATAGTTCTCAGATCTGGAGGGAGATCGTTCCAGAGGGTGGGGGCTACCACAGAGAATGCTCTCCCCCTGGGGGTCGCCAGCCGGCACTGTCTGGCTGACGGCACCCTGAGGAGGCCCTCTCTGTGGGAGCGAACCGGCCGGTGGGAGGCAATAGGTGGCAGAAGGCGGTCCCGTAAGTACCCTGGTCCTAAGCCATGGAGCGCTTTAAAGGTGATTACCAACACCTTGAAACGCACCCGGAAATCAACCGGCAACCAATGCAGCTCACGCAGGAGAGGTGTCACATGGGAGCGCCCTGTCGCTCCCATAATCCCCCGCGCGGCCGCATTCTGTACCAGCTGAAGCCTCCGGATGCATCCCAAGGGGAGCCCCATGTAGAGAGCATTACAGTAGTCCAAGCGAGACGTGACGAGCGCCTGAGTGACTGTGCGTAGGGAGTCCCGATCTAGAAAGGGCCGCAACTGGCGTATCAGGCGGACCTTGCGCTCAAGTCGTTCCAACCTGTATTGAGGAATCAACACGTGTTGGTTCTGACCGACAATGTTACCACCAAAGCGCACATCAACCGGGAAGGAGGCACAAAATCCCGGTTGCTGATGGCAGAAGCAGAGAGGCTCTTGAGCTGGGTGGAGCGCCATGTTCTTTCTCTTCAAGCGGACCATATTTCCGGTCAGGAAAATACAACAGCAGACTGGCTCAGCAGACAAACGTTGGATCCCGCAGAGTGGCAGCTCCACCCGCAAATCTTCCAAGAAATAATTCAGAGGTTCGGTTGCCCACAGGTCGATCTATTCGCAACGCCAAGGAATGCTCAACTGCCAAGGTTCTTTTCACGTTATCCAGAAGTAGAAGCGGAAGGTTGCGACACACTTCGTTGTCCTTGGCCAACAGGACTTCTGTACGCGTTCCCGCCGCTATCCCTAATACCACAAGTAATTCGGAAGCTAATGAAGGAGAGATCAGAGCTTCTTCTAGTAGCTCCAGACTGGCCCAGGAGACCTTGGTACTCCGACCTTCGGAGCCTTTCAATAGCTCCTCAGTGGAACTTTCCTCCATCCAGGATCGCTCTGTGCCGGGGGGTCATCGCCCACCCAGATCCGGGGTGGCTCAGGTTGACCGTCTGGCACTTGAGCGGATCCTGTTAAAGAAAGATGGAATACCAGAGGACGTTATCCACACCATACAATCCTCAAGACGTCCTTCAACCACCAGAATCTATCAGGCGTCTTGGAAAGCCTTCGCCTCCTGGTGTGTTGTTCGACATGTGTACCCTACATCAGCATGTATCCCAGATGTCCTTGGGTTTCTACAAGCCGGATTGGCGAAAGGTTTGGCACCGGGTACTCTACGCCGCCAGGTGGCAGCGATTTCGACCGTGCTCAAGTGTGAACCATTTCGCACCCTTCCGCAGAATCCACGGATCAGGGAGTTTTTACATGGTGCAACTAACCTCTCCCCTCCAAGTGTACATCGATACCCGTCATGGGATTTGCCATTTGTATTACAGTCTCTTACGTCTGATCCCTTTGAACCGTTAGCTTCCACAAGTCTTAAATTTCTCTCGTTCAAAACGGCCTTTTTGATTGCTGTGACGTCCGCCAGACGTATTTCGGAGATCGCAGCCTTGTCGATTCGCAAAGACCTTTGCATTTTCTACCCGGACAGGGTTGTCTTACGCCTTGATCCCACGTTTCTCCCGAAAATTAATACTGCATTTCACCGAGCGCAGGAGCTTATACTACCTGACTTTTGTCCTTCCCCTCGCCATCCTAGGGAAAAAGACTGGCACACTCTCGATGTACGAAGGGCGTTACGTAGATATATCAAACGTACATCTGCCTTTAGGAGATCTGAAGCATTGTTTGTTTCTTTTCATCCTGGAACTTTGGGCCAGAAAGTCTCATCAGTAACAATAGGACACTGGGTCAGGGCATGTATCTCCACTGCCTATGAACATAATGCACGCCCAGCTCCGGGTCGTATATCTGCTCACTCTACAAGGAGCACAGCAACATCGGCAGCTTGGGCTACTCAGTCCTCTCTATCTGAGATTTGCCATGCGGCCACCTGGTCGTCGGCAACACCGTTCATTAGACATTACAAAATAGATACCTACGCTTCTGCAGAGGCGTCTTTTGGACGGAAGGTTCTACAACAAGTTTTGTTGGCCTAACACCTTGTGTGGGCAGTCATTCCCCCCCCCCCATATGTTCTGGAGCTTGGGTATGTCCCAGCCGATGGAATGCAGGAGCAGCACTTTGGAAAACGAACATTGGCTTACCTTTTCAAAGCGCTGCGACTGCATTCCATACCCTCCCTTTTGTTGAGACTGCACTTGTGACTGCTATATTTATCTTAGTTGGAATTTCCTAGTTCCAGGTTAATTTGTTTACTCGCAACTTCGCGAACAGACTGGAGGAGGAGCTACAGAGAGGGAGTTACCTAGAAGGGAGGAAGATAGATCCAAGAGAAAAAAATCATAGATCTACACTCAGTTCCCCTAAAGCAACGAGAACATCAACCCAGCCGATGGAATGCAGTCGCAGCACTTCGAAAAGGAACATTCAGGTAAGCCAATGTTCGTTTTCAGCCCCTTTAAGCAGAGTCAGCATATTTCCCCAACACTCCGAGATCTCATTTTACTGATCTCAGAAGGATGAAAGGCTGAGTCAACTTTGAGCCAGTGAGACTTGAACTGTTGGCAGTGGGCAGAATTAGCCTGCAATACTGCATTCTAACCACTGCACCATGGTGGCTCTTTATATAATAAAACATAATATAATAAAAATTAGCACAAACAGAAAACTGAGGAAAGAAAAAGTCTCAATAGTCCATCAAGTTTGCCCTTTGAGTTTTTCTTTTTTCTTTTTAATTAATTTATTGTTTTTAATTATTAATCATTATTTTTTATTTTAATTTTTGTTGGATGATAGACGTGTTTATCTCAAGCATGTTTAAATTCAGTTACTGATGATTCACCCACTATCTCTGCTGAAAGTTAGTTCCAAGCTTCCACTATTCTTTCTGTGAAGTAACGCTTTCTAACGTTACTTTTGAGCTTCCCTCCTGTCAGTTTGAGATTATGCCCGTGTTCTTGATTTTTGCTTAATATTGAAAATACCGCCTTCTGGAACCTTACTCCCACCCTTAATATATTTGAAGATTTCAGTTATGCCCTCGTCCTCTCTTTCTCTTCTGTTTTCTAAGCTGTACATATTCAGAAATATTTTGTCCCTCAGACCTTGCACCATTTTTATTACCTGTCTCTGGTAATTATTATTACGTGTCTCTGGTAATTGCTCAATCTTATTGATATCCTTTTTAAAGTGAGCTCTCCAGAATTTTAATCAGTATTCTGATTAAAACCCTATATAGTGGGATTAGGACTCCTTTTTCTTGCTGGGTAATATTATCAAACCATTAGGGTACATTGGTGATCACTGGAACCCAATTTTTCTCCCTATCAACTTCTAATACCCTATCTCTATTTGTCAAAACTGAACTTAGAATATAGTCCCCTCTTGTTGGCCATTTTACTGTTTTAGAGACACCTTTTAATGCCTCTAACACAGGGATATCAAACTGGCATCATCATATGATGTATCTCAACTTTTTCCCCCTTTGCTAAACCAGGGGTGACCCATCCGGCCTGTGGGCCGCGACTTTGACAGTCCTGCTCTAACATATCCTTGCTCTTGCTTGTAAGTACATTTGAAAGGTTTGTCATCTCTTGGTGTAGCAGATTGATGGTGGATTGCCACTTACTTTTAACTGTCCGCCCATGAGATATTCGGTACATGTTCTTTAAAGCTGGATATTCAAATTTCTCTTGAAGAGAGATGTCATCCATAATGCCAAAAATGTATGAAATAGGTTAATTGTAATTGATAATATCTCCGGCTAACTTTCCTTTGGGATAAAGTGCTTGTAATTAGAAGCTTATTGTCAAGGCTACACTGTAGATTATAGTCTATATGTCACTACCAGCTTGACTGACGCACAAATTATCATTAATGATCAGGGGCCTGATGCTCGTTTCAGCAAGCTCAGTACCAAGCGCAGTTTCTCAGCAGTCATTACTATAATGAATCCACCCACCTTAAACTTATCCCTCAGCTTTTTGTAGTTGAAGAAAAAGGAAAATAAGAATTATCCTAACCCTCACTTCCTCCAAAATAAATTGTTTGCAACCAGATTTGCCTAATGTGAAATGTCTTCTTTAGAGCCATCAGTGATATAGGTTTAAAAGTTTGTTGCTCCCAGTGCTGAATTTATCATTGCCAAACTTGAATTGGTCCTAACAATGGATAGTGTTCTATACAACATATATCCTGCAGGGTACACATGACCCACCCCCCAAAATATGCACTTATGTGCCTCCAGTGCCCCTAGGCCTTATTGCCACCACCAGTTCCAGTGCTGCGGCTGCTCCATTAGCTGAACAGCTGATCAGTGAATCACGTACAGTAGAAGCTTTGGTCACAGCCATAATTTGTTCTGTAACTTTGGTCGCAAACCGATTTGGTCATGACCCAAACCTAATTTTGGATATTTGGCACTTACAAAAAAAATGGCGCAGAAGGGGAAACTGGCTGCAGGGGGAAAAAAATGGATTTTTTTGGTCGGAACCCAATTTGGTCATGATCAGAAGCATTCGTGACCAGAGGTTCTACTGTACTCCAGTATGGCCTGCTATTATTTTTAATTTATTGTTATGATTGTCTTCTCTACAAATCATAAAACCTGTTACAGTACATATTAGGGAAGACTAACGTTCTGTGGGAGAACCAGTTTGGTATAGCATTTAAGGTATCAGGCTAGAAACTGGGAGATCAGGGAGTTCAAGTCCTGCCTGAGGCACAAAATCAGCTGGCTAACCTTGGACCAGTCACTCACTCTCAGCCCTAGGAAGCAGACAATGGGAAACCACTTCTAAAAATTTGCCAAGATAATTGCAAGTACTTGTCCATGCAGTAGACAGGAGTCAAGACTTATTTGAAAACACTTCTCAACTCCACTCCATTTCCCCCCCCCCCCCACACACACACACACAAACAAACCCTTCTTTGGTCTCTTTATGAGGAGATTAGAATTTAGAAATTCTCTTTTCTTGAGCTCATTCTTTCCTGCTTTCAGAATTCCAAGCATTACCATGATCAATAGTTTTTTTGCTTCTTATTTGTTCTGGCTATAGTAGAAGGCTTGACCTGACATTAAGCTATATTCCCTCCCTCCCTCTCTCCTCCCTCCCTCCCTCCTTCCCTCTAGTAGGCATTGCCTATTTATAAAGTTTTTTACATTTTCCCTCTTTAGGTTCATATCATCCCCATTTTGCAAAAATAATATGACTGCTGACAAAACAGCAGTAGTCTGGGAGGAATGGCATCTGCATTGTGGAATGTGCACATCGTTTCCTCTTCCTTTTTCACATTCTTGATTCCTTTTGTGTATTTCTTTCACTTATGGTACTGATCAACCTATATTTTATTGTGTTGTAGCTAAAACAGACAAGTGACCTCCCATGCACTACAATATATAAAACAAATGTGAAGATCAGAGAACTTAGATTTTGAGCTGCTCAACCTCTCTAGAAAAAAATAGAATAGCTTATTATTATTCCTATTCATTCTGATTCTAAATATATGACCTTGAACACTTTCCAGTGATAAGATCATACAATCATCTTCTAAGATAATGGACCTTATATAGAGAACCACTTTGAAGTTCAATAACGAACTCCACCTTAGGAAGTTCAGTATTCATCAGTGCTCATTTAGAGATTCCTCCATTCATTGGACAGTATTTGTTCCTTCAGTGCATCCTTTTTTGAAAAGTTTATTTAGAGTGAGGGATGACAAGTTTTATATTCTGTTTCAAGAAACATGTGTCACAAATACTGCTCAGGAAAGCAAAATAACATTCCTCATTCAGCACTTTCAACTAAGTAAATCAGGAAATTAAGACATTGGTTTTGATACCTCAAAAATGTCCAGTACATTATAAATATACTTATTTTCTTTTCCTGTTGCCATCATCTCAGCACATTGAACTGGAAAGCCGACTCCCACCAACTCAATTATATGCTGCTTCATATATATAAGCTGAAACCTGATAGTTCTTCTTTTTTCTTTCCAAATGCTTTCTGATTTTTAGATTAATTGGCCCAGTGGTCTCCCTATAATTTTTCCTCAGTTGACTTCTATTACTTATGCTAAGATATTCAATTGCAGATCAGAGCGTATTCTATAGGATCTGTAGCTTCTTCTACTTCCCTATTTGATATGAAACTCCGTCTTCAATATGTAAAATCTTGTCACAGTTTGATAATTTGTAAATGATCACAGTTTCATTGTCACATCAATTCAGTACTATCTTGATGTTTAGGTGTGGATTGATATATTGTTTGGAGAAGTAGTTCTGTCATCTATCTTTTTTTTAGAAGACCACTTGTCCCATTTCTATGGGAAAGTTTGTTAATCACCCTTGTTTGGGATACCTGGATAGCACAATGAAATAGCACTTACCCACAACTTGGTTCTTCAAGTAATTATTCCTATATTCATGTTATTCAAGATGATTTCCTCTGCATATTTTTATTCACATGGATAACTAGGAATCACTGAGAGAAGGGAGCCATTCCCAGGAGCATGCAGTATAGGATGCCTCTCCTGCCAAAAATGTCTTCGGCAGTAGAAGATTCTCAATAAGGGTTCTGCATAAGTGTATTTCCTATAACTTTAAATGTACAGAAGTTACAGCAATAACTTTATTTGTTCTACAATTAGGTTTAGGTTTAGGTTTAGGTTTAGGTTTAGGTTTTATTTGATTGATATACCGCCCTACTCCCAAAGGACTCAGGGCGGTGAACAGGCACAAGATAAAACACATAAAATACAAAATTTAAAAGAAGAATAAAATCGAATTAAAACAATTTGGCCCAAGACAGATTTAAAACACCCCAGTAATTAAGAACAGATTAAAATTTACATTTTAAAAGGGAAAAAAGGGAAAAAGGTTAGGCCAGGCCAGCCTGATGGAATAAAAAGGTCTTGAGAGCACGGCAGAAGGTGTGCAGATCCGGGATCTTCCATATCTCCTGGGGGGGCTTATTCCAGATAGTAGGTGCCCCCACAGATAAGGCTCTCCCCCTGGGGGCTGCCAATCAACATTGTTTGACCGATGGCACTTGGAGGAGCCCCTCTCTGTGAGAGTGTACTGGCTGGTGGGAGGCCAGTGGTGGCAGCAGGCAGTCCCATAGATAACCAGGTCCTAAGCCATGGAGTGCTCTATAGGTGGTAACCAAAACATTGAAGCACACCCGGAAGACCATCAGGAGCCAGTGCAGCTCACGCGGGAGAGGTGTTATATGGGAGCACCATGTCGCTCCCATAACCACCCACGCGGCCACACTCTGCACCAGTTGGAGCCTCCGGGTGCTCCTCAAGGGGAGCCCCATGTAGAGAGTGTTACAGTAGTCTAGGCAGGAAGTGATGAGGGCATGAGTGACCATGCTTAAAGAGTCCCGATCCAGAAAGGGACGCAACTGGCGAATCAGGCGAATCTGATGAAAAATCCTCCCGTCCATTTTCGTCAAATGCTCTTCTAAAGACAGCCGTGAATCCAGGAGGACGCCCAAGTTGCGAGCCCTCTCCGTGGGGGCCAGCGATTCGCCCTCAATAGTCAGTGATGGCGTCAACTGACTATATCGGGTGTTGGAAACCACAGCCACTCTGTCTTGGATGGGTTGAGCCTGAGCCTATTTCTCCCCATCCAGATCCGCACGGCCTCCAGGCACTGTGACATCACTTCAAGGGCATTGTTGGGGTGGTCCGGGGTGGAAATGTACAGCTGAGTGTCGTCAGCGTACTTACTGGTGGTACTTCACCCCGGAACCACGGATGATCTTGCCCAGCAGCTTTACATAAATGTTGGAGCCAGATGAGATCGGCGCTGGGTCAGAGGCCGCAAAGGCACGACCCAATCCAGAGCTCCAGCGGCTGCCCTATCCCAGGCAGCCACTAGGTCTCCAGCCGAGGCGTGAGCCAGAGCCTCAGGGAATGGCCCAAGCTCTATCTGGAACCTGTCAGGCTCCATCAGGCATCTGGGGCGGAACCATCTTACTGGCTCCACCTCCCTGCGGCGGGGTGCAGCGGTTCGAAGGTCAAGGCAAAGGAGAGAGTGATCCGACCATGACAAGGGCTAGGTGACTATATCCCCTATCTCAAGATCACTCAACCACTGTCCAGAGACAAAAACCAGGTCCAGCGTGTTTCCCCCCATTGGGTAGGGCCATGAATTAGCTGGATCAGGTCCATAGCTGTCATAGAAGCTATGAACTCCCGAGCCACCTCAGACATCTCACCCACCAACGGCAGGTTGAAATCCTCCATGACCATAAGTCTAGGGATGTCAACCACCACCGCAGCGATGACGAGTAGCTTGGGCAGGGCTGCTGCCACGTGGCAGGGATCCAGGTACCTGGTAGCAAACCCATCTGTATGGGTTAATTGGTCAGTTATAGACAATTAAATCTAAGACCAGTAAATCTTTTTTTTTTTCAAATGCATTCTTCTTAGTGACTCTGAAATACTGAATTCTGAAAACCTGGAGACAAGAGCAGTACATCATATTTCACTGACAAAAAGAAATGAACAGCAAGAACAAGATAAGATCGAGAATAATAAAATAATCCCAAGCAGCATATGTTTAGCAAATGAAAGCAAATTACGTCAGAAAAAGGTAAGCTTTGAGTTACTTTGGTGCATTCACTTGCACTGCTTTTTTAATGCCACTGACAAATATTTAAAGGTAACTGAATAACATTGTCTATTATATATAATATAAATGCACCAGAGGTGAAATGTAAAATTTGTTACTACTGTAGGTGGTTCTGTAGGTGTGACTTGGTTGTGGGGGGGAGGTAATGTGACTGGGTGGGCGTGGCCAACTTTTTTTTTAAAAAACTTTTCAAAACATTTTATCTAATGCTTTGAATAGCCTCCACTGATCAGGAAACTCAGCTGGGATCGTCAGAGAGACATTTTAAAAAATACCTCTCTGCCTATCAGGAAATTCAGCTGAGATCGTCAGAGACTTTTCAAAGCATTTTTTTTACCACCTCTTCGGCCAAGAAGTCACAGAAAAAAATGCTTTGAAAAGCCTTTGACTATCCCAGCTGAGCCGCATGATCATCAGAGGCTTTTTTTAAAAAACTTTTAAAAGCATTTTTTCGTCGGAAGAGGTTGTAGAAAAAATGCTTTTAAAAGTAAAAAAAAAAGCCTCTGATGATCCTGCAGCATGGTGGGGGGGGGCAGGTATTTTTGCTACCGGTTCTCCGAACCACCCGCCACCATCGCTACCGGATCAGGCAATCCAGTCTGAACAGGGAGCATTTCACCCCTGAAATGCACCCATCCCACCACTGGAGTGACTCTGGGCTTATAAAATGGTATAAAAAGATAAATACAAAAACATTTACCTACTACCAGTGATCCAAACTTTAAGTTCACAACCCAAAAGGACTATGCTAGACTAATGTACATGAGAAGAGTTGTTATTATCAGTTTTGGAAAGCATATTTGCAAAGTACAGTTCACTAGCTCTTTTAATTTCCTTAAAAAATCCATCTAGCAATTTCGCAGTAGAGATAATATTTTATATTTGAATTCAATAATTTTACTTCTAGAATTTTTTCTAGATCCTTTATTAATTGATTGTAATTAATTTTCTATTTCCTCACTTTAAATAATGCAGGCATATCCTAATCTTTATAATATAGACATATACCTCTTTTAAGTAGGATTGGTAACTAATTTGTGACTGCCATTTCAATAGCATTTTTAAAGATTTCCTCAAAGATTAGTGATTTACTTAGAAACAGAGAATTTATGCGATTTGCATACTTCCATTGTTCCTCTAAAACATATTAATAAATGGCAGTGGTGAAATCCATTTTTTTTTACTACCGGTTTTATGGGCGTGGCTTGGTGGGCGTGGCAGGGGAACGAAACTGCAAAATCCCCATTCCCTCCCCACTCCTGGGGGAAGATATTGCAAAATCTCCATTCCCACCCCACTCTGGAGCCAGCCAGAGGTGGCATTTGCCGGTTCTCCGAACTACTCAAAATTTCTGCTACCGGTTTTCCGAACTGCTCAAAATTTCTACTACCAGTTCTCCAGAACCTGTCAGAACCTGATGATAAATGGCAGGTGTTCAAATTGTGCAACATTAAATCAATAAACTCTTCTACAACTGTCAGCTATGTTCAGTTTGTATTATATTATATACGTTCACATTTACAATAATAAATTGACCATTAAATCCAGTTTTAAGCATTTGCATTCTGATGCAACACAACTTGGGCCCAGCTCATACAAAACATAAGCTATACCCAAGCATAGTTAACCCTATTAGAAATAACAATGTGAAAACTGTCCTATATTGCATTTTGCAATAGTACATGTCACATACATACCATTGTGTTACTGAATAAGCACCATTATGGAAACAGAACAAAATTAAATAATAAGCAAAAGAAATGAGGAAAAAGAAATAAGAGAAAACAATTAAATAAATGTTACATAAATTCATTTCTATTTTTGAAAACGGTCAGGATGCCATCTCTTCCCTACAACACTTTTTACAGGGTATTGACTTACCTCTTTTTGAAGTACTCACATACATTTCTTATACCTTTCAGATACAGGCAATGCTCTAATCCCCTGTAATTTTTGCCTTTGTACAAGGGGACAATAACAACATCCATCCAATTGTCAGACACAGAATAAAATATTTTCTTGTGTCAAACAAAATATGTACTAAGCCAGTGGTTCTCAATTGGGAGGCAGGCATGATGTCATCACAGGAGGGGATCCATGAAGGTTTGAAGAAATGTTATGATTTAAATCTCAAGTTAAGTCTTGGTGGTCCATAGCCATGGTGTGTGGCCCCAAAAGGTATTTATGGGGGTCCGTGGTAAAGAAAAGATTGAGAAGCACTGTACTAAGCAAATTGCATGTATATTTTATAATTTTTCCAGTTGTCCCATCTGTAGGATGTTGCAGCCTTATCATTTTCAGTTAATGTTATTAGTACTCTACCCTGAATTAAGGAATTACAGAGTCATAAAAAGGGAAAATTTTTTAATATATTAACTGCCTTTCTTTTCTTTGTTTTAATTTTGTTTCTATAGTTTTAAAGTTTCTAATAATAACAAAAGATAATTGTATTAGGTATTTATTAATTCTTTCAGCTTTGCTTTATTCCGTCCGGATTCACTTGTTTTGTGAGATGGACAGCTATGTAAATTGGATTAACTAACAAACAAACAGAAAATTCTCTTTCTACCTGACAACATTGTGATGAAAATGTCTGTTCAGATATTGAAACACATACTTGCTTGAATATTTAGACATATTAAGGAAAGTCAAGTGTAAGCATTGTTATGAAAAAGTAGTATTCTAGAACAGTAGTCCTTAAATTAAATGTAATCACTCCAAGAGAATAATTTGGGTATAGTCTAGGGATAATGGAGCACTTTATAATTGTTTGATTGTGAGTTGAGGTTCTAGTTTGGGACAATCACTGCTGTGATGGTTTGTCTGGTTTTTGGTGGGGGTCACAACATTATTCCAGACTGGAAAAAGGGATAATTTGGTCAGACAAGTTAAGAATTTCTGTTCTAGGAGGAGCTTCCTAACTTTTAACAATGGAATGGCAGTTATTTGGGGAGGCTCCTCAGTATGACAACACAAAATTGGTAAGTCAAAGTCATGAATGTGAGAAAGGTGGCATTTTTGTTTATTTATTTGTTTTAGTTCCAAGATTTTACAATTAGCTATAAAGGAAAAATTGTGTGTGTGTGTATGTACATACATACATACATACATACATATATAATTATATATATCTATTATATACACATACACATATATAAACACACACACAGTGTGTAAGTATTTGTGGAAACACGTAAATCCTATTAATATAATTTTTCTTGTGTTTGTAGAAAAACAAAGGTGAACTAGTAACGACTGTCCAAAGGAAAAAGGTTCTAAATTCAGCATTTAATCCTTACAAAGGTAAGAATACATAAAGTCTTTTGTAATAGCAAAATTATATTTACATTTGTGAATAGAAAGCAACTGGATCAACAATAGTCATCAATATAGCTCACAAATATCTAAATAAAATAGATGCACCAAGATCATTATAATTTAAAGAAAAGAAATTTACTCTTCTCCAAGAAAGAGCAAGAAAACAATGTCTTTTCATTAGGGTGATTTGATTCCACTTTCCCTTATAGTAAGAAAAAGCAGTTTAACTATAAGGGTTTGAGTCATCAGGAAGTGTATTTGGCAGTGTCCCTCTCCCCCTCTTTTTTTATTTAAAAAGCAATCTATAAGAAGACAGTTGGTTGCGTATATATTTTCTTCTTCCATCAGTAATCCCTAGTAGTCAGGACTTTGAGACCAATTTCTTCAGTGTGCACTAGCAGGAGTTTCAACATAACACCAGCTGGATAAAACAGACAATGTACTGTGGCTTAAAAAGTGCCAAATTGAGACTACAGTGGATGCTGTATTTCAAACCTCTCTAACAACATCAGAGAGGATAGATCAACTGAACACATCAATAAGTAAAAAGAATTTCCTTAAAGTGGGATGGACTAGTTGCTGAGAGCATACCTGCTTTTATGCTTCTTAAGCTTGTCTTAATATAAGTAGGGTTTTTTTTTTCTCTGCTGCCTTTATGTATTCTCAAAGCTATTTCCTTCATTACTCCAGATTTTATGGGCTATGCTCCTCACTCAGAGTAGAAAGCAGATTCTTTTTTAAGACAGCAAAACAGTACTCTAACCTTTTTCCAATCTTAAAATTATAAAAAATAATTTGTGATTATTATTACTGTAGTATATACATAAAAATGTGAATTCACAGCTGCCCGTTCTTTTAGCTGATGTTCCCCTTCATATGTATAAAATTCTTGCCCCAAAACGAGAATACCTTAATGGATTGGCATAGTATATCTATGGATCCAAGCACTGTAGCCTTTTTTAATTGATAGCTGGAAATTTTGTCAATGCTCATATTTTCTAAGCGCTATCCAAGATTTTGTGGCATGGCATCCAATGTACTGATAACCTCTGGGACCAGTTGTACAGTCAGCCAGATGTTTATACTGGATTTAGCATTTTTGTCCATCTGTTGAGCCCTTCCCAAGGACCTGGGCCAGGCAGATATAGTTGTTTAATAATTTTAAATAAAAGCATGTGTTTCATTCATTTAAAAATTTAATGTCTTACTTCAGCCTACTTCATCTTTTAGAAGAAGGCTTCACAGTCTTTTAGACTATGGGGTAAATAGAATTTTTTGGGGAGTTTCAAATTATATTTTTTACTAGGGGGATACAAAAAACCACAGAGTATTAATAACATAGTTTGCAATGTAGTTACTTGTTTGTCTTTGATTCTGCTTGGAAGCATAGCTATTATCAGTGGTGAAATCTAAAAATTGTTGCTACTGGTTCTGTGGGTGTGATTTGGTGGTCATGTGACTGGGTGGGCATGGCCAGCTTGAAGTCACGTACGTCACTCACTGTTAGAGCCAGGAGCTGCACATTTTGAACCGCATTCTGCCCTTCTGAACCCCTCAACGCTTTGAGTTTTCCTCTGCCATCTGGCTTGACTGCCCAAGTGAATCTTGGAGCCTTCTCTTGCCCTGCTGTCCATCCCAGAGAGGCCCTGCCAATCTTCCATACAAACCAACCGCCCCATTTCTGCAAAGGCAGAACTCCCCCACCTTTGTGGAGATGCAACTGCTGCTCCAAGACTAAGAGGAGAACCGGCCCCACGGTGGAGGGTCTGATGTACATGTCCCGGGACAGTGCAGTGGCAGCGTATCCACCAAGGGCCGCCTCCCACCCATGGGCCGGGCTGGACGCCGACCTCGGAAAGCAAGTGGGCATGGAGGACCACCGGGAAGGCAGTGTGGAAGGCAGGCAAGCATGGCAGTGCTGTGGGGAAGGGAGCTAACAGCCTACTCCCTTCCCCACAGCCGGACTGTGGCAGGACTGTGGCCCTCAGACAGGTTCAGGGGTGTGGCCAGCCAGTGATTGCTATCGGTTCGGCAAACCATCCCAAATATCTGCTACCAGTTTGCCTGAACCAGTCCGAACCAGTAGTATTTCAGTCCTGACTAATATACTCTGGATGATATAATTAAGAGGAGCAAGTCATATATATGAAGCAAGTTTACCATTTTGGCCAGCAAAATATAATGTTCTTGCAATTTCGGCATTAAGGCATATGAACATATACCCTTGCAAATGTACAGTATATATTGTGTGTTATTGCAAGAGAAGCTTGGGATAGGTTCTGTTGGATGTTTTACTGAAAATCTTTTGCAACAAAAAAAAAGCCATTTATTTGAAGCTAACAAATTTGTAGTGTCAGATTAATAATTCGTCAATATTAAATGTGTTTAGTTAACAGAGAGAAGTTAAGAAGTATCATGGTCCAGAAACCTGGCTCCTCCGTGTCACTTCGGGGACGTATCACATCTTTACAGCAGCAGTTAACTATAGTACAGAAATCAAAAAGAACAGCAGTATCATCTCTCAAGAAGTCCAGAGAAGCAAATAAAAGATTAACATCCCAGTTGCATCTAACCAAACAGCAACTTCAGGCCAGCAAACAAACTGTTCAGGTAAGTTTATTGTAGTCTTGATATGACAAAAATCTAATGTTTAGTGATTAAATGTGCAGGATTGTAATTGTAAGCCTATGAGTTCCAAACAAAGTTCAATATCACCCTGAAATTGGACATATTATTTACTGAAATCATGCAGATGGTTCACAAATCTGTCTGAAAAGATCAGGATGATGCACAGTGCTTTTGAATACGAAGTGGCAAGACACAAAGATGACAAGGCTGTAATTGGTTCGTTTCTCAAGCGATACATATTTTGCATCAAATGATTTATTTTACTGGATCAGTTTTATGCAGCCATGGAGACAGGTTCTCCTGATAATTGATGTAAAGAATTACATCACATTTACAGAAATTCTAAACTGCTGTAGATTATACATGAAGGATCACTGAAATGTCTGAATGCATTCATAATTATGGTACTTGCCCTGACTTTAGTAGGCAAACATATTTTCATAAAAGATCAGCATTTTGTGCACTGATCAGTTTGCATTTTTTTTTCCTGGTTCACCCCCACAGCTCATAAAGATACATTATTTTTTATATAATTATGTGCTATAACATGGAATCACAAGTGCATTTATATATCTCCATCTTCAAATATAATTTGAATTGTGTCATGGCCTTTGCTTTTAAACACATAGTCAGATTTAGTAACACTATAAAGAAACACACATTTATTGATAGTTTAGAAAGCCATAGTCTAGTCAAAAAGACTTTCTGTGTAGGAGCTGATTTCTACATAATACCAGCAATGCAAATGCAGTTGGATGTCCACATTACATTGATCATCCAGGACCCAATAAATGCATATACACTTCCCTCCATGCAAGTAGGAATTTGCATGACATTCATGCAATTAATTAATTAGCTAAAATAGGATTTGGGTTAAAAAAAATACAGACAGACTCATAATGTATGAAGTGCCTTTCCCTAAATTGAATTGAAGGGCTCATCTTATATTCACTGATTCTGAAGTAACTTTACATTAATTGATAAGAATAGGGAAAAAATCTGTAGAAAGCAAAGGAATAAACAAGAGATATATAAATGATTACAAACATTGGTTCTGCTGAAAAACATGGATAACTTTGAAGAATCACTTTAGAATCAGTCATTGCTTTAGCTAGAGTAATCTGCCCAATTAATTATTTAATCCTTCACACCTAAATAATATTTTTCCTTTTTTTGTCTTTCCTTCCCTTGCATACCCCTTCTCTTCATTCTTCTCCCTCCTGTTTTATTCCTCTTTTTGGGCTGTTCCTTCTGGATGGAGGAAGCAAAATGTGTACATTTCTCTGTAACAGTAATTTTGTGTTAATATATGAGAATATTTGCTCATGAGAGAGAATGATTGCTATATGTAGATGCAAGATCAGCTGATTCTATAAATATAGTAACTTAGTTTTACAAGCAAATAATGTTAATCAGCAGTTATTCATTAATTATGTTTTTTGTCTTGGATCTTTCCTTTTTGGAGTATTGTTTCTGGCATAAATATGACACATGATATGAAAATAATATACTGTATTTTTTTCTTGCTGGTATTACTAATACATAAAAAGATAAGCCATAACATATAAGAAACATTAATGCTGTTCAAAAAAAGTAATTAATATAAAACAGATGTGAGAATCAAGGCAAAATATCTAAATATGTGCCAATTCTGATTTTTTTTCTCAGCATCCACTTTTAACTGCGGTGCTACAGGGCTTGACTTTTTCTTTATTTTTGTTTAATATCTACCTGAAATTTCTGGGTATCCTCATCAGTTTGGATCAATATTCTGGATCCAATTATGCCTCTTGACCTTGGGCCAAGAAACGGATGCTTTTGAAGACCTGCCCAAGTATTTGGAAGCTAGGCAGGCTTGAGTGAGAAGGAATAGACTCAGGTTCTGTCCTGATAAGACAAAATGGTTTTTGTTTGATCCCCTCATCCCCACCTCCAGTTCTGGGGAGATTCCATCTTTAGTCTTTAATGGAGTTGTACTTCCTATGTGAAACTAGTGCACAATCTAGATGTCTCTCTTCTCTTCCACTCACCGCTTCTGTGATAGCAGCTGTGACCAAGGAGGCCTTTGCACAGGTTCATCTGATACACCAGTTGTGACCCTTGTTGGATAGGGAGATCCTTAAAACAGTCACTCAAGCCTTGGTCACTCTACATGTAATTTCCCAGTCTTGAAGAAGACAGGGAAATTACAGCTGGTTCAGAACAGTGTTGCAGGAATGCAATATTAAGTGTGCCATGATATGAGCAGATACTGTACACCTACTATTTTTCAAGCTGCACTAGCTGTCAATTGACTTCTGGCTGCAATTCAAGGTCCTGATTATCACTATAATGCCCTTCACAGCTACTTGAGGGAATGCCTTTTTCCATATTTTTCCACTGGTCTAGTGAGACCAGCTAGAGTGGAGACACTTCAGATCCCATCAATCAAGTAGGATCACTTTGTGGGCCCCATGAAACATGTTCCTGCGCTGTGGAATATTATCCCTCTGGAGATCTGTACTGCTCTTATCCTTTTCCACACATTGTTAAAGACCAAATTAAACCCCTTCGATTGCTCTTTCTTTCTTTCTTTTTTCTTTTTCTTTTCTTTTCTTTTCTTTTCTTTTCTTTCTGTTAGCTGTACTTTTTGTCTCTGAAGTATGTTGTTTTCTTTTTAATTTTTTAAATATGAACTGCACTGAACAGTTGTAAGTTTGTGTGAAATTATAAATACATTTTTGCTTTCAAATATTTATATTTTTTTTATTATTACTTGTGCCTTCTGGTTGTGTTGACTCCTGACAACTGTCTATACTAATCTCTGCAGTTATGATACTCTTAATAATACTACCAAAGGAGTAATCTATCCTTTCAAAGAGGCAGTAGCTCTTGTCCAGTAACAATTAAGGAGATAAAATACCTTTAGTAAAAGTGCAGATATAAAATGTAGGCATTTAAGGAAGAAAACTTGTTTTTCTGAAACTCTATTGCTCAGGAGAAATTGATTTAGATACTGAATATTTTAATAGTCCATGAACAACAGCAGGTATTTTCATGTACTGTGTTTCTCATGATGTAATAAGAAATGTTATACTGTATGATTTTTGGCATCTCTGAAATACAGAGAAGGATGGAGTAGGAACAAAAATAAAGATTGAATTGATTCCAAAAAGTTTAAAATTGAAATGCCAGTAGCTTTACAGAATTTTGTTCCACATAATAACATATAATAACACCACATTCATGTAACATTAACCTTATGTAATATAATAGCTCAGCTTTGTAAATGTTGATACATATTGTACATAGATAACCTTTGATTAAATAGAGATGAAGAAAATAGTCTTCTAACTGACAGATATTTATGCAGTCACACTTGAGTATAATGCCCAAATGCTCTGATAGTATGAGATTTGTTCTCAATTTAAGAGAATTTAGATGTTATAGATTTTATTTAGATAGAGCTATTATAATATCTGCAACTTGAGTATTGGCAATGTCCTTTGATTCCTATGTAGCTGTATTGATACATATGGATGGATGTAGATGAAAAGCTATAGACACATATATTGTATGTAGAAGCATATAATAGTAATTACATTGTTTGTAGTAGAATACAAAAGTCTATGTTGTATTTATTTATGCAATTTCTGTAGCCACCCAATTTAATGAAGTGACTCTGGGTAATCCTTTTACTGTATTCTTTTTAAACACAGCTTTATATTGCATGGCATAGCATGGCATTACATGTTCCAATGCTGCTATAGTTTATTGCAAATCAAGAAATGTGGCTTGCCATTCCTAATACTCACGATGCATATTGATCTAAAGGACTTTGCATGTAAATAAAGAAGTTAAATTGTGCAAACAGTGTTTCAAAATCACAGAATCTTGATATTGCTGTGAAGGGATATGATATTTCAGAGATTCCTTTGAAAAATATCATTATTGGCACAATCCAGGAAAAAAACTTTTTTTAAAGGTTGTTTCCTTTCTCCAGCATTCCCCATGCCTGATGGCAGTGCTGTAATTTTCATCACCAGATGTCTGCTCAGATTAAGACATCCTCTGCTGTATGTACTAGAGTAATGACAATTATACATGGGTAAGATATAACATTTGCACAGCAAAAACACATGGAGACACAAGGGATGTACAATTCAGTGCAAAACTACCATATTGTAATTTAAATCAGTAATTATTGTCTTTTAAATGTAGCAACCCAGTTATAAAGGCCCCACAACTACAAAGTTACCCAGAATCCTTTGCTATGGTTCCCATAGTGCTCTAGAAGTGGCACCATAGGAGTAATTGTATTGTTTTATGGGTTGCCTTTGACATCAGAAAAGGACTTAGTAGCAGAGTGAACCATCTTCATCTGAAGAGGCCAGGATTTTAAAAAAGGAACAGACTTTCAACCCACTAGGTAACTGTTTGCAGCTCCTTTGGGTAGCACTACACAAAAGTTGAAAGCAGTTCTTCAGGAGCATTCTTCCAGATGTGTAACTGTTCTCTTTCTTTTTAAAGTCTCTGTTTGATATTGCCATATTTCAACCTAAAGAATTCCTGCAATAGTACTTTAAAATCCACTGCAGGCACTTCTTGAACATTTCCAGCGTTGTTAGTAATTTGTAAAAGGAAATCTTGGCTACCTGATGCTTTCTTCATTTTACACTGAAAGTCTTCTGAACATTTTACAGTTAGCTGCTACTTCCATTTGGCATAACTTTAAAAAAAGATACATGTGTTCAGGTTTTTTTTTAAAGGCACCCTCAAAAAATAAAAATGCCATTACATTTATTTTTTCACTATTCTTCAAAATCAACTTAGTTTTACTGCTCTTGTTCCTTTCCAAATTCTTTACATTCCCTAAAATATAGGTTGTAGATTATGGAATTATAATAGAGTAGGCAGCCTATCTGACTAATCTCAGCAAAATCAGACCTTGATAATACTAGATGACACACCACCAAGGAATACCACAGCAGTAGCCTAGACTGGAAAGTTCATAAATGATTCCAGAAGAATCCAGCAGCAAATATTTCCATGTTGTTGACAAAACAGCTATAGGGATATGCTCCCAAAATCACCAGGAATCAGTTTTGAATGGTAAAAACTCTTGCCTTACATATGAAGCATCATTTCTTAGATCCACAGTCTACTATTTAAATGAGTTCCCAATCCTAAATTTGAATGAGGATAAACTAAACCTGCTTTTTCTATAACCATAGACCAGCTAAGTAGAAAAACGTGCTACTTCTGCCCAAAATTTTTTTCCATGACTTTCCAAATATTCTATTCTAGGAGGAAAGCTTAATTTCACAGCCAATCTATTTTCTACTACCTTCTCTTATTGTTATCATTATTCTGATTATTATTACTGTGTTGTTTTGCATGTATTTCTGCACGGACAACCAATTCCTTGCGTGTGTAATCACACTTGGCTAAATAAAGTATTCTGTTCTGTTCTAATTCTAGTTGGTTTTAAGGTTCTAGTTCTAGGTCTAGTTGGTTTTAAGGTTTGATTTTAACATTCCATGTTTTAAGTTAGATGTAACTATAGGACGCCCAGGGTTAGCCTATAATAAGATGGGCGGCCAATAAATTTTATAAATAAATAAACTCTATTTCATTAATTTCAGCTCTTTATCTTTTAGTTTTCCTGTAGTCTAAGATACAATCTTTCATATGATACGATTGTCACTATATGAGCCTTTGGCCATTGCCTTGGTCAACTGAGGGTTGCACAATACACTTTTAATAAATAGAGATAGTATAGGCCAGAGGTCACCAACCTTTTGGACCTCAGGGACCACTAACCACTAAATTCATAATTTTAAATCCCGCGGACCACTAATACGATCTGCCTAATGACCAGCTCGGTGGGCAAGGCTAGGTGGTCATGTGACTGGGTGGGTGTGGCCAACTCAATGTCACTCATTTCGAGCGGTGCCTCACCAGTCTCTACTCACACCTCCCCTCCCAGCCACTCCTCCCCTCCCTGCCCGGGCTCCTTAGGGCCCCAACAGGAAGCAGTTGTTGGAGCTAAGCAGCCACCACAAGAAAGAGTTGGCAAAACATCTCAGTTCAAATTGGATCTGGCTGAGAAGGAGGCTCAGCAGACGCACCTCACCAAGGACTATGAGCAAAGGCTTTCCAAGCAGAGGGAAGACCTGGGGGAGTGCAAGACCAGGTATAGGTGTTTGGAGGCTCAGCGGGCTGAGATGGTTAGCCAGTTCCACGCCATGATGCAGTCCCACTGGAACAAGGCCCTCCAGCTCTTCGCGACCAGCAGCGTTTCCCTTCAGCTTTCACCCAAAGCCCTGTACCAGGAGGCTGAAGCAGAACCCAAGTCGGAATTTCTGTCCACCTCCAACTCACACAAAAAGACCCCGAAGGGGGATACTTTCTGCATCAACACAAACATTTATTGCACGTATCTGTCCCAGGGACTGTAGTTTGAGGACCCTTGATTTAGTGCAATATAAAAAATGCAAATAATTTTTCTGAGGACCACCAACATTTTCTCACGGACTACCAGTGGTCCACGGACTACCAGTTGGTAACCTCTGGTATAGACTGAGTGGTAGGTAAAGGTAAGCACCGTCCCAGTCTGTTTGGACACTTTTTGGTCAATGTCCCCTGAGTACACCAAAACCTAGTTATTACCTAAACATACTCATGTCACTGTGTGCAAGCTGGGCTTTCTAACCTAGAAAATACTTTGCAAGCCAATATTCCCTGCACCTTATCAACTACAATATAAAGAACCTTAAATTATTTGATAGTAACTTGGGCAAAAAAATCCCGTGCTACTAAAAAACAGTAATTCCCCAAAACATTTAATACTATCTATTTTTTCTTTCATTAATTTACTATACTGAGTATACTTTTCACAGGAGAAAAGTTTAAAGTTTCTAGCACTTCCATTGTGACTTAACTATTTACACATTTTTAAAAACTTTGATGATATATAGATGTAACAATTACGGTATCACTGTGTTCCTTTGCACTTTTGGTTCTTTAATGCTTTGACACTAACAACATTTCCTGCCATTTTCTTGGGGTTATGTGAACTAAATTAGGTTCAGTTAGAGACTATTTGCAGAGATTCAGGATTTAGGAATTATTCTTGTGTCAACTGTAATCAGCAAGCAGCTTGAAGATCTCCAGAAATATTAAGAGGAGCAGGGAAAATACACACAGCTATGTCCTGAACTCAAGACACAACTGCGCTACTTGGAACATTACCTAAGAAAATTTCCATAGGGAAAATATTTTTGATATTTGGAGGCAAAGAATTTAAAAACAACACTAAACTGAGTACCAAATAAGCATCAGTCATTTTCCTATGTCCAAAATGATTCTCAGTCTCCAACCAAGTGCATAACTGACTTTTTTTAACTATCCTCTCTTCCTTTTTGCTAACTCCGGTCAATGTCAGCGGGGATGAAACCTACGCCTGCTGTTTTATTGATTAATGCACTCTCCAGTTCTCCATAGCTGTAGGAATTCAATTTTTTAAAAAAACAAACCAATTGTAGCATATTGGAACACTCTAGACTGAAGAATTTTATCTTGTCCCAATTCTGGGAGAGAACTTGATTTGAGTATGATTTGCTCTGTGTTTACAACATTTGAAGCAGATATTTTTACAAACAACTCTCAACTGTTTGTGCACCCCTAAACAGAATACACGAGCTTTTACAATTAGTCAACAGTTTTTAACAGCATTTTGAAATGAAATATTATTGCACCAGATAGAATACTGTACAGTATGCTTGTCTTCTTTCCGTTCTCAACTTTGGACTATATTTGACTTCTGATATACATTTTGAGGTAATAAAATATATAGAAAGGAATCCCAGATTATTAATTGTAGCCTTCTGCGGAAAATTCAAGCCTCTCAGAATCATATATTAAATTCTTTATCAGTTTTAAAGATAAGAATACTAATTAATTCCTTCTTGAAATAAGGAAGTTAAAACTATTGTTATTTTTTGCTTTTGATTAAAAAAACCCTACTGTTTTATGAAGTCCAAGTAAAATTTGCATTTTGGAAAACTAAGACCACACTTTGAAATTCTGATTATATAGAATTTGTGATTCAGATTTCAAGGGGAAAAGGAAATGGTTCTCTTAAAGGAGCAAATTTTCCAAGCATGCTTTCATGAGAACTTTTAAATAGAATATAGCATTTAGATTTTATTCCTATTCCCTTATTAAAGTCATCCAAGTTAGTAACTAATAAATATTGTAATGTCAGAAAAACATTGAAGTACTTTGAGGTTTTCGTACTGTCATATATTATAATTATATATATTCATATTTAAGGATCTCCTTATTAATGCTAGTTAAAGGTAGGGGAGCAATAACCAAGGAATTAGTGTTTCAGATGGGGCTGTTAATATGTTCTGGATGGGGCTGATGTCCGTTAGGACGTTTATTATTTGTAGGACAAAACTATTTAGAGATACTATATTCATATAACCATCATCATCCCCTAATAAATAGCAAATATTGTTAATATTTTAATTGGCAGCTATCTTGGGAGTTTCTTTGACTGTTCTAGTAGTTATAATATGAAAGTCCTTTGCACTCTTTTTAACAGCTGCCATTTCAGATGTTTTTTTTATATATATACTTTACATTGGTAGCCTGTGTGGAAGACAATCCAAGTAGAGTACTCAATACACATCCTGTACGCTGGATCCTCAAGGGCTGCTGTGGCTTTTGCCAGATGAAGCCTTTTTGATTTTGAGGCTGATGAAACACAGTGCTGTTATTGATCTGTGCATGACATACCCTGTCTCTCTGCTGGCAGAGTGTAGCAACATTTATCCAGGAATTTGTGAAATGTCACTTGGATCATGTTTGTAAGATAAACGGTGTGAAAAGCAGAATCCAAGCTAAGAGTATATGTGGGATTGGACGTGACTATCTTCTTTCTTTCTGTGTCCTACTCTAGCTCAGCCAAAGGCAATGGTTATGTTTTTTTAATATTAAGCTTCAGATAATTCGGAGAAATTGAAGTACTCCGTGAAATATTATTTTACTACTATATTTTGAATAGAGTGCATATGGGATCAGAGTATGTTCACTCTGTCGAACTTCATTCTGTGATCTGAATAACACCAGTCAATAATTGTATATAAGGGAAAAAAAGCCAGACATTGTTTTTGAACCAAACAAGAGCTTCTTACGTGACTTCAACTATGTAAAAACTAGCAAAAGGTAGCCATAGATCCACACACCTGTATTCAAACATTTCTCCCTTGGTCTTGTAACTTTTTCTTGATCTTTATCTTGATTTGGATTCTGTGTGCCTGTATCAGCAAAACATCTGAAATGTTTGTCTTCCACAATATACTACTGCCTTTCCTATTGATTACTTATTCTTATTTACTGCCTTTTTTTCTGAGAGCTCAAGTGATTTACAAGAGACTCTTAATTATATCCCCACAAGAAACTTATCAAGTAGCCTGAATTGAGAGAAAGTGACTGACTCAGAATCAACCCAGTGAGCGGGTTGATGGACCAGTCCAATACTTTAAAATATCCTGACTGTCTAATGCAGCATTTGTCATTACAATTATTTGAAAAGGGTGGAATATGGAGAATATGGCCCCCTTTATTTAAATAGCACTGTCTCATTTCTCATCTTCTCATTTTTCTTGCTATTTTCTCCTATTGGTTTCTTACGATTTATCAATTGTTGTTTGTAATGATTGTACTATGATCATGACCTATGACCTATTACTTGCTGTTTATACGTACACTGTTAGCTTATGCACCAGAGACAAATTCCTTGTGTGTCTGATTACACTTGGCCAATAAAGAATTCTGGTCTGGTCTGGTCCGGTCCGGTCCGGTCCGGTCCAGTCCAGTCCATTCATTCCACTCCACCCCATCCCACTCCACTCCACTCTAATCCACTTCTGCTCTGCTCTGCTCTACAATTTAAATGATGTGGAATATTCTTAAGTTTTTCTCCAAAGATTTCTAACAGCCAAAACTAGTACAGTCTCATTGAGAGAGTTGCCGGCAACAGTTACTAGCTTTATTCAATAATTGTATATAAAAAGCTACTCATTTTAACTAATCTTTTTACATAGAAAATCTGTGCAGCTGTGTGTTATTTACGTTTTTCAAATGTAATAAGTCATTGGTGATCAAAAAATGAAGAACACACTCATTGAGCAGAATAACTCATCTAAATTAGAGAAATGATAGGATCAAGCTCAGGAAGAATCTCCAGACCTGAAATTTCTGCCACTCAGACTAAATTGAATAATGTCTATTTAAAACAGTGGCTTGGTCTTGGACCATAAGCAACTAAATAAATCAGAGGCAAATTCTCTGCAGTCTCATAAATCATGAACATATATGCTAAATAGATGTATGTGTGTGTGTGTAAGTCTTCAAATTTCCAGCATTGCAAATAATAGGTTGGTTGGTTTGTTTTTGGGGTTTTTTGCCTCAGTTGCATAGTCCCTGCCTTTTTAGAAATCAGATCACTTGAATTCTCAGATCTTTCCCAGCTATTGACTTTTCAAATTATTTTAGATATCCTTTTCTCTAAAACATAAAGAAGATCTGAAGAATTGGGTTGTGCCATGTTTTATTGCTTTCTTGATTATTGGCCTTCTCACAATTCTGCAGATAGTCTCAGATAAGTGTTTTAGTGTTAGCTGAGAACATCAAACAGAAGTGTATGAACTATAATATATAACACAACGATTAAAAGAAGAAAAAGTAATGTACAGCACATTTAATAGCATATAAGTGAATCAATGGTATATATAAACATTTGGTAGCAATTTTGCTTTTCAGAAGCAGATCTCTTATTTAGATGAGTTATTCTGCTCAATGGATGTGTTCTTCATTTTTTTGATCACCAATGACTTTACATTTATAAATGTATATTCAAGTACTATATATTCTTAACTGGGAGTCAAATATATTTCATATTAACAATATTTCCAAGTATTAGTAATAGTAATATAATAATATCAGTAATCTGGCCCAGTTTAAAACAAATTCCTTTGTTCTGTGGAGAGTTAATATCTGCTATTTCTAATCATTGCACAGGAGGAATTACAGAAAATTTTCTCTCCTTGCTTTGAAAAAAATACATTGCTAAAAATAAATTTTTGACAAATTTGCTTACATTTTATGTATGCACTGAGTTACTGTCTTCATTTGGTACAAAATAGTTACCTTAAATAATAAACAAGTTTTTAAAGGCAGGTTTTCCACACCATCTTTATTTCAATTTCATTATATATTTCTAAGTGGAAAACAGATGGTAGCATTTCTCCCCCATTGAATGTTAGTGTAACATATTTGTGCGCCTGATATCTGAAGCATGTGAATAGTTAGGATTGCTGGTGTTAAATTTGTAATGAGTTGTAGGGATTGTACAATTCCCTGACTGAGCATCATGTATGTTTTTCATGAGACTTGTAATTCTAAGATATGGTAAATAGTGGCTAAAAGTAAGATTTCCTTTGACTTCGGCTCAACAGCTGGTGGCTTTGTGGTCATGTCCACATAAATTTTGTGGTAATAATAGAGAAGTGCTTTACCACAGCTTTGTTTCATGTTTTATATTTTTAACGAAACAGTTTTTCAACTTCCTTTATAGCTCTGAATTTATAGCTCTGGGTTTTTCAGATATGAGGCTTCAGTCCTGCCTTGAAATACCAGAAACTGATGGTGAAATCTTGTATATGCAAAGCATGTGCTCACTTCATTCAAGTGATGTCTTATTTTTCAAATACGACATTGATAATAGAATCAGTCTTCTGTCAGTGTTGTTTCTGCCCACTAAGTAATCATAATTTGCCTTCTGACAAGGGAATAAAGAAATTAGTGTAAAAGTTAATTTCCATGCCTTAGGCCTAGATCAATGCTTTAGGCAGATGTCATTCTTGCTAGTGAGAAATAAGACCCAAGTGTTAATTTTATTCATGCACAATCTTTTTTTAAAATAGATTTTTGAATAGACTCGCTTGAGTAGTTCAGTCATGTAAGAAATGGCTTTTCAGAGGTGATTCTAGGATTTTTGTTTTAAATATATATTGTAGTTTCATTTGAGAGGCCAGTGGTAGGAATGGTTTATGTTGTATGACTATCTATAGTTTATTCTTTGTAAGCACTGCTGGTTTGTTTCTAGGTAGCAAGAATTTAATAGCCATAGGGGTAATGACAGAATAAGGACCAGCAACATTTTCAAGTTAGGTACAACATAAAAATGTATTTCGTTCTCTCATGTAATATTTTTAAATGCCACAAATTATTGAATCATACATTATTTAGGTATTCTTGCTAGAGGTGTCATTAATTTCATAGATTAAATACTTTCTAGAGATTGAAAAGCCCTAAGGTTATATACTCTCTTCATCATATCTCTAAACTGAGAGTTCTGGATTTACATTAACCAAAATAAGCATGTTCTTAGGGCATCAAGGGAAAGGGGCACCATAAAGTTTTCCCCTCCTAGCTATTAAGCCCTTTACTTTTTCACTTCCACACTCAATTTTAGTTTCCACCATTTATTGAGTCTTAATATCTTGTTAGTTAAACAGTGGAAAGGCCAGGGGGCATCATTGTTGAGTTGTGCCTGGGGCACCAGTTGGCCTTGGATGATAGGAGTTAATTCTCTGGTATAGAACATATTTTAAAATACTATAATAATTGTATATGCTATAATTTCATGTTCTGTAAAGTTGACCTACTGGAGAGTTGGGTGTCATAAATTTAATTTACCAACTGGGCATTAATATGCGCAGGTATTAATATGATCTTTTGAAATGAAAACTACATCAAATAGAATGAAAAATATATACAAAAGCAATTGTATTTTGTAAAGCAATATTTATGAAATGATAGTGCCAATCTATATTTCTCTTTTGGAATATAAACACTTTTTAAATATTTTTTTAATTCTACCTTTATTATTTTTATAAATCATTCAAATTGTCAAATTTACCTAATATTTCTTCCCCCTTCTGCTTTCCCCACAACAACGATCTTGCGTGGTGAGTTGGGCTGAGAGAGAGTGACTGGTCCAAGGTCATCTTGCTGGCTTTTATGGTTAAGGCAGGATTAGAACTCACAAACTACTACTTTCTAGCCTGGTGCTTTAACTACTAAACCAAATATTTTATTAGAGATTGGGATTTTTGGTGCTTTAAATATTCTTAAAAACTATTTGGTTAATTTCATACCATATTTAGAATGACTTCAATAATAATATAGCAAACCTCAATTGTCATAGCTATCGGTGCAGCATATCTTGAAATTATGTTCATTTATACTAGATAACTGAATTTCAAGGAGAACCAAGTCATGATAGGCAATTAGCAGTAATTAGAAAGATTCAACTCAATGAGATGTCAACATTGGACTGCTTAAAGAAACAGCTGAATGTCAGGCACTTGAAAATAAAGTATTTCTTCCCCTGACATCCAGGTATGGTGTATGAAATATGAAATGTTAATTTAACTTTTCTGTTTATTATTCATGTGCAATATTATTTTGTCATTCAGCTACTACTTTGACAGAATTCAAGGAGTCTTAGAAGAGTGCTTCTGGAATAAAAGATTAATCTAGCCAAAGTCTGATGAAGTCTAATAACTATCTAAACTAGTTGTTAAAAAGTGTGCTATATTGCTTTGTCTTGCCTGACATTTTGTGATATACTGTATTGTCTTCCAGCAAATATCCAAGGATAGTTTATAAATATGTGCTCTGCCATTAAACAAATTCTAAATTGTAGATGATGATGATGATGATATTTGTGCAAAGATCAATGTCACGATGGAAGACACAGTTGCTGGTCAATGGTAGTAGATTGGAAGAAGTTAATATCAAAATTTCAAGGAGACTCGCTCTCACCACTACTGTTTGTCATGGTACTGATTCCTCAGTCAACAATATTGAATAACTCAGGCTATGGCTATGAAACATAGAAAACAACTGCCAGGCTATCCCACTTCCTTTACATGGATGATCTGTATGGAAAAATATCATCTGAAATAGAATCACTGCTCAACACTGTCCATATATACAGCAGTATATTGGAATGAAGTTGGACTGAACAAATGTGCCATGCTCATCATCAAACGGGACAATAGTGAAAAATGAAGGGATCAACTTGCCCTGTGGAAATAACATCAAAAATCTGGATGAAGATTATCATTACAAATACTTGGGCATCCTTCAAGATGACAGCATCAAACACACTGAAGTTAATACATCAAGAGAGTGAAGAAGGTCTTAATATACAATCTCACTGGAGAAAATACCATTAAAGTAATTAACACCTGGACAATTCCAGCCATTAGATTATACAGCTGGAATAGCTGGACTCAAGCAGAACTAAAAGGCTTGGAGAGGATAACAAGAAAAATACTGACAATGAATCATGTCCTTCATCCTTTCAGTGATTTTGACAGATTTCACTTAGCAGGGAAAATAGGTGGGTGTGAACTGTTGCAAGTACATCAGATGGTTGAAGAAGAAGAAAGGGCATGGAAGAATATCTGAAGGACAGTGAAGAAGTTGCACTGAAGCTTATATACTGTGTATTGGAAAGAACAAACTGGTCTACCCGAAGGACCAAATGGAGAACAGAAAAGAAACATGGGAAGACAAAGTATTGCATGACAAGTACATTTTAAAAATAGCAGGGAAAACAGATAATAACAAGATCTGGCAATGGCTAAGAGCTGGAAAATTGAAAAAGAGAAAGAGGGGCTAATTCTGGCTGCACAAGACCAAACCTTAAGAACAAAGTCGTACAAAGCTAGAATTGAGAAGACAGCAACAGAAGCAAGTGCTGCCTCTTCAAAGAAGCTAAAACAGTGAACCACCTGGTTAAGTGCTACAAGAGGATTGCACAATCTGTCTACAAACAATGGCATGACAAAGTAGCAACAATGGTATATTTGAATCTTTGCAAGAATGGCGGGACCATAAAATAGAGAAAATCATAAATAATGAAGAAGCTAAAGTGCTCTGGAACTTTAGAATTCAAACTGATATGCACCTGTCACTTAATACCCCAATTGTCAATAAAAAAAGATAAACAAGTCTGGGTAGTGAACATGGTAGTACCTGGAGGCAGCAGAATAGAAGAGAAAGAACTGGAGAAGTTAACAAAATACCAAGACCTGCAAATAGAAATAGAATGAGTCTTGCAAAAGAAAGCAAAAGTAATAGCCATAATAATAGGCACCTTGGGTTCAATCCCAAAACAACTGGAGCACCACTTGAATACCACTGGCAAATTTACCTTCAGTCAATTGGAAAAGGCAGCTTTATTCAGAACAGCTTAACGTACTATGATGATACCACTAACACCATCAAACATCAACATCTGCCTATCCCTGGTCCTTGGGAAGGACTCAATTGGTGGATAAAAATGGCATATACCGTCTGAACTTCTGGATGACTGTGCAATGAAAAATAATGTAGATTAACAAAATCACCTTCAGTCAATTGCAAAATTGCTTAACTAGGAGTAGCTTACATCCTGTGACAATACCTTTAACACCAACAAAAAACAACATCTGCCTATCCCAGATCCTTGAAATAAACTCAGTAGGTGGATAAAAATCTAATCTAAACTGGCTGACTGTGCAACAAACCATAATCATTATTATAATTGTTATAATTGTGTTACAAATAATATATTGTTTTACAATTATAGATTTTAGCCAACAAAATTATTAAGTGGTTTTACATGAACCAGACATGTCACCTTTCTGAAAGTACAATGAGAACAAATATTAGCCTCACTTACCAAAAAATCTCACAAATTGTGGGATTCAGTCAGCCACTAATCCTTTTCCTTATCTCTATAATAGAAATATAGGGCAAGTTCAAACAATATTTAAGTTCAACCATAATTTTGGACTTTTTTCTACAAAACAGGTGTTAGAAATAGAGACCAATCCCTTTCAACCCCACAAGCCTAGATATTTGGTTTACTCAGATATATAATACATCAATTTTATTGCAATAAACTCCATATATCAAATAAATTTCATACTAATTAAATCCTAATATGTTCAATTGATTTTTTAAAAAAAGTATACTCAAAATAATAGAATATATCTTTCACAGTCATATCTTTGGAAAAAGAGTTAACAGGCTGTGACAGATATTGTAATTCAACAATATTGTGGAAACATAGTAGGAGATCTGTTTAGTCAACATACATTTCTTGATGAATTCAGTAGATAATAGAAAAGCCAGCAGATGCATGGGCAAGCTGACTGAATTTAGTGTAAACAGCATGCATTATTCCAAAACCTCTCTAGATGACTGGCAGCAGGCTAGAATAGCAGCTGTAGGTGTGGAAAAAGCCAATTCCTTTTCTGAAGATATACTTTGATACTGATTCTCAGAGGATTTTAATTACCTGTGTGTGTTCTTTGTATGTCCAGAAGCAGTAGAGGAACTATAATTAAGGTATTAGAATTTAAATAGAACAAAAACTTTTGTGGAATAAGAATGTGTTTAAAACCAAAATACAGCAATGCATATCACTACCAAATCCCATTGTTTTTAATAGTCTCACTTTCTGGTATAGTCCAAATAAATTATTTTACCAAAAGTTATTTCCATTAAGATAATGTTAGTTCTAATATATACCTTTAAGTAGATTATGCTGCTGTCCAAATAATTTTATTCGAAACTTCACTAAAAATGTTTAATCAAAGAGCACATTTGGCTTTTAAAAGAATCCTATGAAAAGTTGCAAAATTTTCTTTCAGGTCTTTATAGCTAGTAGGTATGTTTACCTAACAATTTAAGAAAATCATAAATTTGTTACGTTTCCATTGGTTTCAATTGACCACTGAAGATGTATGCACTGAATGTGCGTGCACCTGTATGAATTATGAATGGTCCATATGAAGCAATATGAATCATATGAGTCCATATGAGTCCATATGAATCATCACTGGAATTTGGTGACTAACAGAGCCACAAGTAAGGTTAAATTTCATGTTTTTCTTTCATTCAATATGAAAGATTCAATATGTCAGATTCTGAAAGACTGCCTGGACAAGCCCCTGCAGTTTTCTTGGCAAAGTTTTTCAGAAGTGGTTTGCCACTGCCTCCTTCCTAGGATGAATGGCCCAGAGTCAACCAGCTGATTTCATTGCCAAGATGCAAGTAAAACTGATGTCTTCCAGTTTCTAGCCTAAAGCCTTAATCATGACATCAAACTGATTCTTAAATTTCATGTATTATCTAAATATAATTTTATTTTAAATGTTAAAGTTACATAGAATATTGTTTATAATTTTTCCCTATAAATAGTTTAAAGTGACCACCAAATAAGTCTGTTCTCATGCAGATCAATATATATGATGCTACATAAAGTATTAATGGATAGAAATAAGTATATAGTCTATACTTTGAACTGATCATATATTATGCAAATAGTTCCACTCTAACACTGTAACATTTTCCACTTTGAATGAAACATATTAGTTGTTCAGCTTTTAATACAAACACTTGCTTTAGTACAAGTTACTCTGCTTGAATTCAGAATGTCTTTACTAAGAGGTTGAATGCATGAGTACCACCTGACTTGGTACTCTAGTCCAAGATAAACTACTCCAATAAAATCAGTGTGTAATTTTTTAAATCGCAAGAATGACGAAGTGCAGGTAGTTGAGTTATGATCATAATTGAACCTGGCAATTGTGGTTGTAAATCATGACAGTGCTTATAACCACAACTGATTTTATGACCTTTTCCATTGGTTGTTAAGCAAACCCAGTGTTCGCTATGGGTCATTTTTTGCTAGACCAGAAGTAAACATGTTTCCAGTAAAATCATCATAAATTATAGTCACATGACCATGGGGCACCACAAATGGCCATAAACATGGGACAGTTTCTAAGTGCCCAAAATGTGGTCACATGATTGTGGAGGGGCCCTGAACTTAGAATTTCAAAACTTCGTCATAACTAGCTTTTGTTAATAAGTGATTGGTCATAAGTCAAGAACTACCCATAATTGATAAAAACTACTAAAAATAAAACAACAAATCTAAAAGAAGGGAGCAAAACCCTGGGCAAATATTACTTTTCAGGAGATTTTAATCTCATTTCACTATTAATTATACTGAGCCTATAGTTCTCTGCTTCTGTGCTTTTGCAATATCTAATCGGGATTTTTCAGAACGATTTTTTAAAATTCCTCTGAATACCCTATCATTTTGTCTAATTGTTTATGTCAAATTATACATTTGTAATGTGCATATACATATGCGTATATGCATAAAGATGCATATACGCATCTTTAAAATGTTATTGTCGGGTTCTTGGACTCTGACTGGTGTATCATTAAAATCTTTGTAGCTTTCTACTGAGTACAAACTAGCAAAATATTATTGTAACTATTCCAAAATTAAAGCAAATATCACATATTTCATTTTCCAATATATTCTGATATGCTGTTTCTGTGAAATAAACTATTTTGGTCTATTGTCAATCAAATTCAATAAGCCTGATTTTGTGTGCATGCTATTCATTTGAACTAAATTTCTAACAAGCCTCATCTGCTAATTGGAATTAACATTTATGTTACTAAATGAGAAGCATTTTGGCTGCAGTATAAGGTGGTAAGTTCTACCCAATGGAATAAACAAGTAACATCTGTTATCTTGTCCTGCTCCAGCTTGGCTTTTACATGTAAAGTGCATCACTTTCAGGGTCAAGGTTATGGAATTTGTGGTTCCCTGGCTGCGTGGTATATACATGAGGAAGGGAAGAAACAATAGCATAAAGACCAGCCAAACAGACATTGTGCAGTGCATACGCTTTGCTTTAACCTTTACAAGTCCTATAAAACTGACACAAGACAAAACATGATATACTCTGGAATTTTTCAGTAGAATATGTGTATAAATTTATTCTGAGAGTCATTATAGGCAATCCAATGTAACCACAAAGTGGTTACATTGCATATCTCTGCATTTTTCTACAATATAGCACTAATAGTATTAATAGGGGCAGGATAATGCAGTATTGTTGCCATTGTTTATTACATCCCTTTTCTATTACACGTTGCAAGATAACTACCACCAACCAGTCTCCGATCTCGTTTTTAGCTTTAAGTTTATTTATACTTTGTAAGCCATAAATGCAGCCCACATTATTGCAATTTGGACAATTTATAATGAATATTGTATTTTGTAAAGCTAAACTATAACAATATAAAATGTTGTTCCTAATTACATACAGAATAAAAACTATTCCTATTATTTTTGTATCTGGAAAGCAGACCCTGACATCCAGCCTGAATGAATTGCAACGAGAAAAATCAGGTTTGCAAGGAAAATTGGACCACCTGATCCAAGCGACCAAAGGGAGAGAAGGCCTCTCCCTTCTAGCATCTGGCCATACTGGAATGGCACCAGCTACTCCTGTCAAGACTGTAGATTTGGAAATGAAGCAGCTACAGTGTAAATTGAAGGTGACCATTTTATGCTATGAAATAAGTAAATAGGCATCTTATTTATTATAGAGAATATCAGACATTTTAGTGTCTGAAAAGTGGATCAAAATTAAATACATCTTGAGATACAAGATTACTTGGCTATTAAATTATTTTTAACAATTATGATTCAATAACTAAGATTCAATCTATGAATATCTGGTTTGTTGAAAGTATTTTAAGATCAGTAATGTAGTTTTTATAGTATAAATAGTCAAAGGGTATTGTTTTTTGTAAAAATGAAGAATACTTTACTTATTGCATGTGCTATGAATGAAGCAATATATACTTTTTCATTACTGCTGTCTCTGAGAAAATTTCTCTTCTGTTAGATTATCCTCAAATAACTTTTGCCCAAGAAAAACAGCTATGAAATGGCATCTTACTTGGGCTCTTTTAAGGCAAGTAAAAAGTTAAGGGGTCATTTCCTTGTGAGGAAGGCGGATACTGAAAGCTCAGAGAATTTGGAGGAAAAGCCTGAAACAAAAGAAGATAATAGTCACTGAAGAGGAAAGATCTGATAGAAGGATGCAGGGAAATGAAGGAAAAAGATCGTGTGTGTGTGTGTGTGTGTGTGTGTGTGTGTGTGTGTATAAGCCTTAAAAAACCACTGGTAAGGATTGTGAAAAAATAAACAATCACTTAATAAGCACAAAGTTCCGTTCCGTCCCTCTAAGTAGAGTCCATTTATATCCATGCTTTGTATTGGTTACACAGTTTCATTAAAAAAAAGAACAAGTATTAATTTGTAAATCCCTAAGTAAAAGAGACACAGCTACAATAACCCTAATATTACACACATTTAAGATACTACACTACAAGAAGAGCTGACAAAACGCATAAAGATTTTTATGCATAAAAATAATCTTTTTAGCATAAAGATTATTATCATTCTGGGTTGGTGGCAAGAAGATTTTAAAATATGTTTATTTATTCCCAAAATCAAATTAAAAGAAATTATGCTACTCCTGTTCAGATAAATCCAGGATTGTCACAGATGCCCTATATTTTATTTTCTCCACGTCTGTTTTGCCAAACATTGCTCCCAAGAAACTATCATTCCTGGAACAGATGTGTGCAAAATTATATCTAGAATTTCAAGGAATCTCTCAGATCAAATCAATGCTTGTAAAAATCAATGTAGTTTTATTTCCTTAAATTGCAATCCTGTGGTCCATAGGGCACTGCCCCAGAAGGGTTATAAGAGTTGAAAGAAGTGCATCCTTTGAGAATGTATTATTTGGTCCTAGAAATATCATCAAAGTACAGTATAGAAACTTCACCAGCCTGTCTTCTCCAATAAGAGAACTCCAATACCAGAAAAAGTAAACAATGTGTGCCAAGGTCAAGCTAGGGAATATCCTCAGAGTTATTGATAAAGTTTTAGTTATTCTAGGCCAGTTTTGGATAGAATATTTAAATCAATCAAAAGTGTTCCTGGGAGAAAGGTGGAAGTACATTTTTTCTGTTTTTATTCTTCATGCTACAATACTGCTAAAACCTTGGATTTGTCGGAGGCTTCAACATTACAGCTTAAAACAGGATTGCTCTCCTTTGTCTTCTGCTTCTTGAAATACATCCAATGTGTTAGTTAATCTCACTAGAAAAGCTGATAAAGAGCAAACGAAGCATGTTCATGTAATACAATAGTTTTCATTGTGTTTGAGAACTGATAACAGTGATGACTGGTAAGGCGTGCCTTGGCACTTGCCAGATGCTACTTTTTTTGTGTGCTGTTCAGATGTGGCAATACTTACCCACTTTATGGTTACTTTCTGCCCTGATTAGTGCAACACTTCCTACAGCAGCTAGAAAGATGTCCATAACATTTTAGTTGATGCAAATTAGCTAGGCAGCTAACTCATAAAGATGGAAGAAGGCATATAACACCCATGCTGAAAGATCTGGATTTACAAAACCCAATCTGGGTCAATCAAGGGACCAAAAGTATGTTTTACCAAGCTTTCAGATTTGTGCTGGATCCCACCCTCAGGGAACTTTTCTCTAGCAGAGTGTGTGTTTTGGGCTAGAGAGAAGTTCCCTGAGGATGGACTCCAGCACAAATCCAAAAGCTTGGAAGACAAAATCCAGTGACTGACCCAGATTGGATCTTACAACATTATCCTGGGACATGCATATTTGCTTTCATTCTTGATCTGGATTGGATTCCCAATTGTTTACTGGGCTTAATGAACATGTTGGTATTGACTTAGGGCCTGACTATTGAAACAAACAATCCTCCTACAAATATGCTAAAATCAGCAGGAAAAGCCCTTTTAAAAATCCCCCTCTGCTGACACAAACTCATCTTTCTGGCAGGCAGGGGCAGACCTTTTGTAGCATTTCTCCAAGGCTGTGAAATATACTAGCTTGGTAGTTGCTCTTGACTTCTACTCTGTCAGGTTTCCTTTCTTTGGCCAAGGTTTGAATTGTTGACTGGTTTTAACATCTATTTTATTATTAATTTTGATCTGTGTTTTTTAAAAAAATGTTTATATTCTTTTTTTTTTTTTTTTTTTGGCGTTTTAAATTTTGGTAGTTGCCCTGGGTATTGTCAGTATAGGAAGGCAGGGTATCAATCAAATAGATATAAACAAAAAATCTTAAAATTTAGTTACAGGAGAAAAAAAGAACTTATTAATAAATGAGTGATAAAAAGTAAACAATTGAAGGCATTACATTACTAACAAGAAAAAAAATCTATAAAGCTAGCCTCACTAATGAACTATTACAAAAATATATTAAATTTTAATACACCAAACTACTCATTTGTTAACACATAAATTGTGTTACATTAAATTATAAAACCACTGAACCAGTGGCATGAGAATGCAGTACGTATGCACATGTTACCATATTAAGATTTTGTTTGATGGTTTAATCAAATTTAGATACTGCTCATCTCACACTAGGAGATATTGGGGAAAATGCAAAAGCTAACATTTAGTAATTAAGTTCTGAAAATAATCATTAAGCATTATAATATTGCTATATTAAAATACTATATAGAGAGAGCATCTGTTGCAATTCTGTACAGTATTGCCTTATCTGGCCAACTGCCAACAAAAGTTTGCCATTTGTCATATAATATAGGGATCACAGTCCCCAAGTAATATCTGTCATAAATTGATCAGAATTTTCAGGAAGTTTGGAGATAAACTCTTATATATGTCTCTGTAAAACAGAAGTATAAAAGAATGCATGACATGGAGACCACCACTCTTCTTTCACAGGAGCAATGTTTTTACGGAGGAGAATTTTTTTGTATTGTCTTCCAGAATTGCTGACAAAAGAATATTGAAACAGGCAAGACTGAACACTGCAATATTTAAGATTGAGCTTTTGTTATCATCCCAGTTTCTTATGAATTAGATCTCATTCTCAGTTGTTATATTTACAGAAATTGTGTGCAATCAAACTGCCAATCTCAATGTAGCCTTTGCTTGTTTGTATCACATTCTTGATAGCATTTAGCAATGAAACTCCACATTGGAATATTTTCTTCAGGATTCCTTGATTCAAATAGACTGGACTGCTAGTGATCTGTCAGTATTAAAGGATCCAGGTTTGATCTCTGGAGGAAGTCTTTTTTTCCTCCAGCTCACTTCTAGTGAAGTTCTGCATAACTAGGAAAGAAAATACAAAATTATGACATTTTGTTTTCAATTTCCTGACTTAGGTTATTCAGAAATCAGCAGAGGCAAAGTATTTTTTAATATGTCTGTGAACATGTTCACTCAAATTTTGTCCATCCTCTTGGGTAGAAAGAATTAAACCTATACGCTAAACCTAAAATTATAAGTAATTAATTAATAGCATAAATAACTTAAATAAAATGTCAAACTGCCTGGGAAACTCTTTTAAACTCCAAAATTGCATACCATATAAACAGCTTTTTTTTCTAACAAATTTGAGCCACACTAAAAGTGGTTTTTGAGATCAGGTTTCCTGCTTCCACATTTACCCAATGATTGCTGGAAGACATTTGCTTCATTTCCCTTCCAATTCATACTATGTTCTTTTCCACAGGAAATGGCAATTTTTTTTCATTGAACGTAAGACCTTAAGCACTGTATAAGCTATTGCAGAAGCCCACTTGAAATAAGTTTCCATATTTACATAACGCATGTAAGTTTCTTTAATGGGATGTTTAAGCCTATTAATAAAAGTCAGCAGCAAAAGCAAACCTAGAAACTTCAATGATTATTATGCTATCATTTGTCATTTTAATTGTTTCTTATTAAATTGCATATATTTAAAGATAGGGTAATGTATCTATTAAAATAATTCTGATGTCATAGGTATGGTTGGACCAAATGAAAACATTTCATTCTGTTCTGTAATGAATAGTTACATTTTCTCTGTTTGAAACCCACCCACCCCCACAACATGTCTTACTCAAAGAAAGCTCCTTTTGAAGTACAACACAAGAATTATGGCTCGTATTCTTTTTTATTTCAGAAATATAAAGTATATATTACTTTACATTAAGAATGTGGTCATAAACCTTTGAACATATGACCTAGATTTTTAAAACAAAAGAAAAAAAAGACATATAGGTTAAAATTCTTCCTGCACTTTATCAAAAGTATTTGAATTTTTTGGGAGCCAATTTGTATGTCGTACGGCAGCATTAGATGTATGTTTTTAAAAGGTGATAAGCATTTTAAAGAAAATATAAAAATTTCAACACACTGTGTATTGTATTCAGAATTATACCATTTAATCTGTGAATCAACATTTTATCTTGAAGCTCCAAGGAAGACTGTATAGCAGTGCAGAGAAACATAGTATTTTAGAAATTGTATCTTTACACATTAAACTTCACATTAAAATCTATACTTCTGTAGAGCAAATATTGTTATCTACAACATCCCAATGTTAATATTAGTGGGAATAAAAAGCCTATTATTAAGCCTATTAATAGGAAATATTCTTTAATATATTTTAGATTTTGATCTTAGAAACAACCAACATGCTATTATAACCATCTGTCATCACTGTAGCACAAAAACCAACTAAAGCCCTATAAAACAAGTTGACTAAACCAAAAGACCAAAAAAAAATAAAATAGGAGTCATCTACAATATACAGTGTAAGGACTATAACAGCCACTATAATAAGACAGACAGGAAAAAGACTAGCGGAGCGCATCCATGAACACCAACAAGCAGTCAGAACACACAGTGAAAACTCCATAAACTCACCACACATGGCAGACTCAATCATAGGTTCAACTAGGCAACTGTGAACATCCTAGATCAAGCTGAATCCAAAAACACAAGGGAATTCCAGGAGGCTTCTCATCCAGACATACAATATCAGCTACCAATAGTTACACAGAGATAAACAATATTAAGAATTAAGCAAAAAAGATCAAGATAGTACCCTAATCAAGGAACTACCAAGGAGAAAACCACCCACCCACCCACCTACCCCATCAACACTAGCCAGGCAAGCTACTGTATATAATCAAAGAGCAAACACCATACTTCATTACCTAGGCAGGCAATGAAATACCTGTAAACAAACAACCAAATTTAGAGAGCATCAAAGATTCCCCAGATTTTGATCTCTTCACTCAGTTTTGATCTAATGTATATCTTCCCTAAAACAAAAAATGATTAATAAAGGTTGGTTCTTATAGTAAACTCATTTTTTCTGTGCATTGAAAACTATGTATGTGTGTCTGCATGTGTGGTGTGCATAAGTATAGTTGGACAGTGCCATTTATTTAGAAGTCTAATGAAGTACACTTAATTTATTTAATTTCATATCACCTGCTAGAAGCTATTGCAAACTAATACTGTATATTATTTGAAATCACTAAGACTATTTTTGTGATTATACTTCCCTCTCTTGCCATAACTGTCTAAAGTGTATGTAATCATTGAAAATCTTGGGGCCATGAGATTTTCCTGAATAGCATCTACAAAAATAGACCTTTTTAAGGACAGCAGCCTTATAAGCATGCTGTTTGATTTTCAACATTTGTGAGAAGTAGTAAAAGCTTTAGAAATGTAACTTTGGAAATAAACAGAGCTCCAAGTATTATAAATGATAATATTCTACTGTCTGAATGGAGGTGAAATGATAAGAAATAGCCAACAACCAGATCAAATTAAATCATAACTAGGAGTGCATGCCATATCAAGCCACTTTCTTAAATGCTGGGCTTGGCATTATACAGTATGTGAATCTTGCCAATGAAATTTATATACCATAGTTTATGAAATGAAGTATGAAACATCAAACTGTAGTTTATTCAATCATACTCATTGAACAACTGTGAAATTGAAGTTTAGAGCAAAGGTGTTTTTATATTACAAAATCCTGAAACTGACAATAATTAAAGAAAACTATCTTTTGACGCAATTTTGCAAATGTCTAAGAAAAAGTTATATTAAAGTAGAACCAAGTATGAACTTTTCCAATCTAGCATAATGTAGCATTTACATATTTATCAGCAGCAGCTTAAAGCCCCTGTTTGGGAAAAACTTAGCCATATATTTTTTTTAAATTCTAAAACTCACTGTTAGACATCATAGGTAGAATTCTGGCAGAGATATTCCGTTTGGAAAATAAGATGAAATTTATTCCACTGTAGGCTAGTCTTGAATAAGTATAAAAGCATCACTGTCAAACATTAATAACCTAAGTACAAACACTTTAGTGGCATTTTTTCCTATTCTAAAATCAAAATAGACTAACCTGTTAAATAGCAAAGTTTCACTTTGAAACACAAGTGTAAACAGTTACAGCTCTGAGTAATTCTACATCAACGTTACTGAGACTTTAATAAAATATTTCATTCATTCTAGAATGCAAATAATGAAATCACTAAACATTCATCAACTATTAAATCTTTGAAATCCGAAGTCCAAAGAAAAGAAGAACAGATGCAGGAACTGCAAGAAAAGTATGTCCCAGTTACCTATTGGTTGTGTTTGACTCCACCTTGTGGCAAAAATGCCTTTGCTTTATATTCATGGAGAATTTTCAGCAAGTGATCTTTCCATATATTTTTTTCTTTCGGCATTTTATGTATGGTTTATATTATTTATTCTTTTAGGAGAAAAGTATTCATACATATTATTCTTTAAATTGCTGGATTATTTTCAGTACACAAGATGATATATATATATATAACTGTAATAAAACAATTTTTTTTAAAAAAATCGATTCCAGTGCGCACCTGATTATATCCATCTAAATGAATACCTCAGCATACTTGAAAGCAGTTTTTCAAATACAGTGGTCCTTTGCCTAAGGGCTAAGAAGCACATCAAGGTTTAGATGCTTAAATTGGATTAAATGTCCAATTTTATAATTTCTGAAAAATGTAAAAATGCATTTTTATTTATTTTTGAGTTTATTAAAATGTATATTTTTGCAAATCAGTTGCTTAATTAAACAGACCAGTCCACATCTCAGTAAACCTAATAATGTCTAATCTTGCAAATAAAAGTTATTTCATTAAAATGTTTCATCTTTAAAAGGATTTAACAAAATGCATATTTTATTGATTAAAGCCTTGAGGAACACCTTAGGAATCCATTTTATTGTTGTTGTCACAAGAAAATACGAACAAGTAACAGTCATAAGCATAGATTTTTGTCTGATATGTCACCCAATGAACAGTTTCTTATTTCTTTCCTACAGGTTTCTTATTTAGAAGTTGTACATTTTGGGGAAGTCACATTTTCATAGTTGAAATTGGTCTATTGATTTTCCATAGCATAGCTGCGTTTTACTTTTTAAACTACCTCATATTGATACAAAGCTTTTTATGTACTAAATAGTAGTTCAAAATCATGACAGCCAATTCACATAGTGACACTTTCAAAAAGCTATAATTAATTTTAATTTATTTTTTATGCCTAGTAGACTAGTAGAATATTTTGCTTCTCTTTTGTTTATAATTATATCATCATCATTGTATGGGTTTTTATAAACTAGTGTGTATTTTTATTGTTCTGAACTGCTACTGTGAAATGTGGGGTTTAAGATTCAGAAGCCGACAGAGGCCATTTAATGCCATTACGCAAAGGGAAAACTTTGAAGACTTTTCACTTGACAAATGGTACAAAGATAAGCATGGAACCGGGCATTAACAATTATTCAAAATAATAACATGCTAGTTACATAATTCAATGAATATTTCATTTTCTCTTTATTTCAAGGATTTCTAGAATGGAAAGAGATATAAGTATGAAAAGGCATTTAATAGAAGATTGGAGGCTGCGTATGAAAACATATCAGGAAAAGGAGAAAAGCTTTAATGAAACATTACAATGTCTGGAAGAAAAGGTCTTTAATGTTTAGTGTTTATTTTAAATCAACAAACTGAATTCCACCAGATTGATTAATTACAGTAGCCATCATTATGATTAGTACAGTTTCATTTATGCAAAGATTGCTCTTAAAGCAGTCAAGTAACTTAATGCAATAATTAAGTGCTTCTTAGTGTTTTGGGCATGTTGTTCAGCTGGAATTTCATATATCTGTTTCTTGAAAAGAGACATCAAAGAAGCGTCTTCTTGCAGTGTAAATCAAGAGAAAAATATCATAAAGGGAAAACAATGACCTATAAATTATTTTTATAATAATAGTTATGTGTGATCCCTTCCATTGTTATATATTTAATGATTCCATTTTATGCTCTTCTGAAAGTTGTTTTCTTCATAAATATTTAATGCATTTTTCTGATGCTTAAACAGATTGGAAGAGAAACTGCCCCTTAGTACCTCTGCAGTGTGTTTTAGCCCTGTTTTATAGCAAACAAGTCACATGTGTAGGAATCTCTTAGGCTGCAAATCATAACATCCAAGAAACATAGAAACAAAGCGCTACTTTGATTCTTTTTTAAAAGCAGGTGCTAGCTTTTTAGGTAAGAACAGTTTCTGCTGGCAGTCATACATCGTCAGTTCCAGGCAAAACTATCTTGCTCTGGTAGATGAGATATCACTTAGATACTGTCAGCCTAAGAAATAAAATTGGCAGGGTGGGAAAAATCTCAGACAAAACTGAATCAGGATAATTTCTTGAAGAGGAGGTAGTATGAAAAAGCATTTTAGAGACCTATGGTATACTACGCAACAAGGTGGTGATGATGTTTTAAGTATTAAAAATACTGCGATTTTCTGGCTACCTTCAGTTAGAAAAAAAAATCAAGTGTATTATATGCAAGAATATGACCTCTTTAGATATGCTTTGTAAATTGATTCCCTTTTTATATAGACTTGTTTTTCAAATAATAAATAGCTATTAACTATTGGACTATATTATTTGTAATTTTTCTCATCAATACCATATGTTGACATGCTCACAAGTTTCAGAGTTTTTAAGTGCTAGCATTTGGCTTCTTGCCCATGAATTTGATAAATAGTAAAATGTTGCACTCACATGCCCACTTATCTATGAATAAATCCTATTGATTTCAATGGATAGTATCCATGTTTGAATAGAAGCCAAGATAGCCTGCATTCTATTCAGAAGGTAAATGAATTATGTACAATTAGATGTGTGCAGTATTTTGATAGTGTTGATTTTCCACCTAAATTATTTAAATGCCTTCCTTAATAGTTTTTCTCTGGATGCTGTTCCAGGCAAAGGCATTAACTGAGGACTGTTCAAATAAAAAAATATCCATTGATTCATTAAAGCAGAGGCTTAATGTAGCAACCAAAGAAAAGACACAGTATGAACAGATGTATCACAGAACTAAAGAAGACTTGGAGAAAAAGGTACCCAATTATAGATATTGTGGATGATTAAGATGATGGTGATTTATTAGTCTTACACCCTGCCTTCAGTTCATTGGGATACTGGTATCCAATAACAGTGAGGTGTACAAAAAATACGAAAAAAACCACAGTTAAGAAACCATTTCAAATATATGCTAATAAAATCATTATTAAATTATTTAACAATCTGCCCTGTTTTCTGGTGCACATTTTCCCCCAAATAAATAGTTCCATGATCAGTGCCTTTGCATTTTTAATTTGCCCACAGTAGCATTTGTCTTGAGTTTTATTTAAAGCAATATCTTATATGGCTGTAACTCAGAAGAAATTTCTCAAGTTGAATTACATTAATTATAATCGAATGTTGAATGCTTTTAACTAGAATGAAATTAATTTTCTAAAATATACTATTTCATAGTAGCACTTTCTTTTTTCTCTGACTTTAATGTAGCCGTATCCGACAAATATTTTCTACAACAGATGAGAAACCAGGAAGGAAGCCTCTGATGAAATTTACTTTCTTCTCCTACTATCCTTTTTTGTTAGGCAAAGTTCTGAATAAATTCATATAATGCCAAATTATTCTACATTTTGGAGTTCCTTTGTGTTTCTGGGTTTATTTGTTTGTCTTTGTAGATATAGCAAAGGTTTGAAGGAGATCTCAGTGTTGCACTTAATTATGATTAACAATGCAACTAGAAAGAAACTTTGGATGCATTCTATTGTTACAGGCTTTAATCCTAGATTATAAATCTTTCTATGGATTTTACAGATTCTCTTCCCAAAGATTCTAAATGGTTCTGTCTGGTTGAGCATAAACCTGCCTCAGTTTCTCCTACAGCTTCAATACAGGAAGCATGAGCTTTTTAGAGCTAAGATACTCAGGTATAATAAGCACTCAGCACTGGACAGTTTACAGAGGAAGCAGCATCTGGACTTATACAAGACAGACAAGCAGGCACATTATTTCCCCTGAGTTTTAAACAACAGACGGTCTTAGTGTGTTTTATATCTAACTGGAGGAATGGGCAGGAAAAAAGACTATAGGAGATGGCAATGAGCTTTACAATTAATTTTTTGTAGGGTCTTCTAGACACTGTTAATTTCTTTCCAATTCAGAAATGCTAGAAGACATTTTTTAAAAAAACAAACAGAAAGAGAAGATATTGATGTCTTTTCTGAGGTTTAATCCTCATCTTCAATCTGCCTAAATCAATTTTTCCTTTTGCCAAAGTCTCTATGTGTTGAGAATATGGTTCCCAGAATTCTTAGGTATCTGAAAAGCAGTGATGGGATTCAAAAATTTTTTACTACCAGTTCTGTGGGCGTGGCTTGGTGGGTGTGGCATGGCTTGGTGGGCGTGGCAGGGGAAGGATACTGTAAAATCTCCATTCCCTCCCTACTCCAGGGGAAGGTTACTGCAAAATCCCCATTTCCTCCTGATCAGTTAGGACTCAGGAAGCAGAGAATAGATGAGGGTGGGGCCAGTCAGAGGTGGTATTTACCGGTTCTCCGAACTCCTCAAAATTTCCGCTACCGGTTCTCCAGAACTGGTCAGAACCTGCTGAATACCACCTCTGCTGGAAGGCAACACATGGGGAAATTTGACATAGATTAGTGGGAATGTAAACTTATTATATATATAATAACTATATTATATATTTCTATATTATGCATTATCTATTTCAGGAGCTTAATCTTTCCAATCTAGAAGCTAAAATGGCAGAGACAGAATATACCATGACTGAACTTGAAACAACGGCCTCTCAACAGCTTCACAGCTTAGCAAGGCAAAGTGAACAGGCACTTGAAATGGTGCAGAAAAAGTTGACCATGTCCAATGAAAAAGTGGAAGAGTTCATAACTTTTGTAAAGGTTTGGCGTTTTAAATATCTGTGTCACATATAAATATATATACTTGCATGTATACATACACAAAAACTCACATATACATATACACATTTTGTACAACAATTTATATGTGAGGTATATAGCTATTTATATCTATATATCTATATCCCTGGGGATGGTTAGCACCTTGAAGACCTTCCCTCATGCCTTTTAACATATCATCTTAGTTTTTAAAAAAATTCCGACTCTTTTTTTGAGGTATTGTATTTTAAATGGATCTTAGTGTTTTTAAATTTTACTTTTTTATTGTACATTGCTTGCTTTGATATGGGGGTTATTTAAATTTGACAAATAAATAAATAAATACTGCCAAACACCCCTCTTTTTTAAAAAAATGTTCTTTATGTCAGAGATCTAAAAATTTCCTCTTGAAACATTAGATCAGGGTGGTAATTTAGGCATATCCTTGTTTGTGTGTTGAAGATAAAATTTGGGATTGCCACAGCCAAGACACTGTGTAAGACAACAGAATGGGGGGGGGGGGTTGGTGGTGGTGATGGTGGCCATTATTAAAGACCTGGAGAAGGGAGAATTGAATCACTGTCCTGGCTGTTTTAAATTGTAATTACATAATTCAAAAATTATTCTAATTATGATTATATTTAGTTTTGGAGACTCAGTTTATGTTGTTGAGGAACAATCCTCCTTCCTCCACCTTGTTTATTCCATTGTTTATTCCATTTTTGCATATCTTCTTTATTTAATTGCAATGTCTTGTCTTGCTTTCAAGTAACTCTGTCTTCAGATACAGTCATAACCTCTTGTTCTTCAGCCAAAAAGGCCACTAAAACCGTTTTTAAATCATTAGGCATTTATTGCCTCAACTTGAAGCTTGTACATTAAAATGGGCCTAAGGGTTTTTTTATTGAAATCTGGAGGTCCACTCACTGGAGCCTTTTGCAAAAACATTTGGGGTGTGTGTGTGAAGATTTGTATTTCCTTTAGGATTATTAGAACTGAATAGAATTCAGACTACTGTTCTCCAGAAAGATCTGTTTATTGTCCCAGGCATTCTTTGTTTTGGCCATATACAGTACGGACCGTACCCGTTAACAATGGCCTGTTATTTTTTTCAGAATACTATACTCCATTGAAATAATAGGAAATATTTATAGCTCAGGTTTTAGATGTTGGCAGTGGTTTGCTATCCAAGCTTGCTTTAATTTAGTTTGGTAACAAAACCTTCAGAAATTAAATTGAAACAAGCTTGGAGAGCAAACCATTGCCACTATATTCCATTCTATGAAAATCTTCAGAACTGATGTATGCAAGTAACATCTTCACCATACTATTTGCTATGACTTCAAGTTCTTACCAGAGGTGAAATCCAGCAGGTTCTAACAGGTTCTAGAGAACTGGTAGTGGAAATTTTGAGCAGTTCGGAGAACCGGTAGCAGAAATTTTGAGTAGTTCAGAGAACCTGCAAATACCACCTCTGGCTGGCCCCAGAGTGGAGTGGGAATGGAGATATCCTTCCCCCAGGAGTGGGGAGGGAATGGGAATTTTGCAGTTTCCTTACTCTGGAGTGGAGTGGGAATGGAGATTTTGCAGTATCCTTCCCCTGCCACGCCCACCAAGCCACACCCACAGAACCGGTAGTAAAAAAAATTTGGATTTCACCACTGGTTTTTACATACATCATCGATCTTACCAGTGTATTGAAATGGGGGCAGGGGTAATGCCCCAATGTTTAGCAATTTACATTTACGTGTATTGTACTTCATTTTCCACTGATTGACTAGCCAGCCCATTTCAATCTTTTGGAGCTTTTCACAATCATTGCTGTATTTTGATACATCAAATAGTTCGGCAGCATCCTCAAAACTGCCCACTTCATTACTTATCCCTAAATTATCAATTGACATGTTTTGAGCAGCTGGAAGAATTCCCACATTTCTACCCAGGCATCATATATTAATCTTCCCTAAAATGTATAGAGTTCTAAGCCTCGTGTTACAAAATGATCAGTATGTATTTCACAGCATAATTTTGGTAAAAGCTGTTAATCTGTCGCTCCTAATAGATAAACTGGAGGAAAATAAAGATGCAGTCTGAAAGTCAAATATTGATGACGATCAGAGCAGTTGCTATTGACATTCCCCAAGTTGCTAAATATTTATGTATAAAAGGTCCTCTGAAATCTTCTTTCCTTTTTTCCCCATAGAATGTTGCTAAAAAACTGAAAATCTTTCTCAGATTTCAGTGAGTGCACAAAGTAAACCAGGTTAAAACTCTACTTATATATTTACAAAAGCCACTCAGGGGAAATTAAGTTAGCACAGCTAGTATTCTTTTTATTCATACCATCTTTCTTTAAATATATTCTGTACTTTTGTTCACTAGGAGAATGCCTATATTTGCGTGCTTTCCTCCTGAGGCTTTTATTTTCACTTTCCTTATGACTGTCCATCTTCTCTCAGGCCTTATACAATAAATACAGTAAATACTAAATACAGTATATTTATACAGGAAATACTAAATATTCACCCAAAACTACCAGCATTTATGGTTCAACGGTTAAACATGCTAAGCATTTCAGCTAGAAAGCTGATAGCCCGGGTTCAAATCCTGAGTGTTGCGTGATGGGATGAGCTCCCGTTATTTGCCTCAGCTCCTGCCCACTTAGCAGTTTGAAAGTATGCAAATGTGACTAGATAAATGCTGTGTTTCCCTGAAAAAAAATCTGCCACAAAAAAAAGGCACTAGGTCTTATTTTCGGGGTGGGATGTCCACTGACTCACCTCACTTATACGCGTCGTCCCCGGCCTTTTTTTCACTATCAGAGGCCTTCAGGAACTTCTTTGGCCAGCAAGGCTTTCCTGAAGGCCTCTGCAGCCAATAATAGAGCTCCAGATTGATCCAGAGCTCTGTTTTCAGCTAAAGAGGCCTTCAGGAAAGCCTTGCCGGCTGCAGAAAAAATAGGCCGAGGTGTGCGAGGTCTGACTGCAACTATCCAAAGGTAAGTAGTAAGGTAGCTCTACCACCCCGATCCCCACCCTAGCTTAATTTTTACCTGTACACCATGGAGTGGGTGGGGTCTTAATCAGGGCTTATTTTGGGGGTAGGGCTTATATTGGGTGCATGTGTAAAAATCAAGCTAGGACTTACTTTCTGAGTAGGTCGTATTTTCAGTGAAACACAGTTGGTACCACTTTGGTGGCAAGGTAACAATGTTCCATATGCCTCAGCTTATAGTCATGCTGGCCACATGACCACAGGAAGGGTCTTTGGACAACACTGGCTCCCTCAACTAAGAAATGGAGATGAGCACTGCTCCCTAGAGTCAGATATTACTGGACAGGAGAAACCTTTACCTTTACTTTGATTTATAGGAATGACTTGGACCTTGCTGACTGGGAATGCTATGGACTATATTTCCAGTTAATCTGAAGAGCACTAGGTTTTAGAATTGGCCTAGAAAGGCTTCATATGATACCTACTTTAATGTGTAATGCATGAATTTTGTATTGTATGGTTGAACACACACATATAGAGGGTATATGGGTGTGCATCCTAATTATACTTCTTCTTTGCATTGACTTTACTACTTAATTTTTTTCTATGTGGTAATTATGCACCATGTACCTGACCTCAAGAGACTTTTTTCAACCTACTGGATAAGGGGTTGTCCAGATGGCTTCCATCTCATCTTTCTCTTTCATTTGATTGATTTCTTCCTTTCAATATTGTCCTGTCAAACCTTCACACCTTCAGCTTTGAGTTATTTTTAAGCACTGTATATATCTGCAAAAAACCTGTACACATGTCAGTTATGTCTTCACAAGAAGGAAAGTTAAGAAGTCTTGAAGAGAATGAAAAACAAATGCTTGAAACAAAACATGGATTTGTCATTATTTGATATTTGTGTTGATAATTCAAGTAAGCCTTTTTAAAGAGCTATTTAATAATAGTTTCATCCAGAGATCTTATGTTGTGAACATATTTTTAAAATTATGTATATTCAGATAAATGACTATTTACATCAGTAGTAGGGAACATTTTTCTGGCAGAAGCAGGTAAAGATTTCACCAGAAGATCATTTTCTGTTTTATTTTTATTTGATCAGATTTTGCTTATTTTGATTAGCAAAAGTTTGTTCAGTGTTTTTGGAATCAGATTTTTTTTTTTACCTTTGTGTGATGTAGGAAGTTTATTTATTTTTTTAGGAATTCAGTCAGTTTTAGACATTCAGTCTGTTTGGAGTCATTAGAAAGCTAGTTTGCTTATTTTTAAAAAAATATTCTGGCTAGTATCTTAGCATTCTCCAAGAGGCTACAGGTACACGAGAAGTTGCTCCCTTATTATTTCAGGGATTTTTTAAATAATAATTCTGTTAAAAAGTAATACAAACTTTTAAAAAATTAAAAAGAAAAAAATAAATGGTGCAGAAAATGAAAAATAGAAAAGAAAGAAAAAAGAAAAAATATGGCAAAGAAAAACTAAAAGTTTTTCGTCACAAGTATAAACAATTTTAGTAGTTTATCTTCTCTTAAAATACAATATTTTCTTCCCATATTCCATCTTTTATCTATAAACAAGTAAATGCCTTATCATCTCAACCCTGATCAGCAAAAGTCCATTAAGGGTTATGAGAGATAACAACATATATATTTTAACCTTGATCAAATTAACTTTATATTCATTTCTTTTACTTTTAAAAATTTTGATTTTTAGTTTTTTCAAATATTAAACTAGAACGCTATTTCTCATTTTTTTTTCTAAATCCTTTCTCACAAAATGCTTCAAAGCTTTAACAAGCTTTTTGTAAATCCAAAGGAACGTTTCCAGGTCGCTCTCTTGGTTAGTTATTTGTATGTCCCTTTTAATTATTAAGATTAAGTTTCTTTTGTATGTTCCACGGTAGCAACTTCTTACATATCATATTTGTACCTTGACATTTTTAAATCCACTTTTATATCAGTCTCAATCTTGTCACATAAAACTCCATCTTCTTGCATAACATCTTTTAAACACTATTTATAGAAGCACACACACTTTAAATTAACTTCTGGGTTCTTTGTTCTAGAATATTCTTCAGTATGTCCAGTGTTAAAATATATTGCTTCATTCTGTATTAGAAAGTGAATCTAAGTGTTTCAGTTTTCAGACTTGTTTTTCCAAGGTTTCTAATAGCTGAAAAGCAAGTGACAAGCCCCTTATCAAATTGATTAGAAAAGGAAGTATGAAAATTGAATGTCCCTTGGAAAATATCTGGCCATGGTTTGAGCAAGATGGCTACTCCCTCATCTCCCAGAACATTAAACCCATCAGAGACTGCTGTCCTGCAGTCTCAGTGAAAAGCAACTGTCTGGAACACTTTTGGATGCTCCTTATCATTGCTTTTAGCAGAGTCCTCTTCACTTTGCCTTTTCTTTCCTAGAATACTTATTACATCAGCTTTGATAAGAATTTATAATTAAGGATCAATGAAATATATATGTATTAAATAAAGTTTACTATAGCTGATTGGTGTAATGGAGGCAGATTTTTGCTTATCTCTTCCTGTGTGTGTTTATGTAATATCTTTATGTTTCTAAATGTCCTCCCAAAAAAGATTTTGAAGTAAGCAGGACGTAAAGAGAGGAGGGGAATATCTGTCTCTTCCATTGTAGCTTTTTTTAAAATGCTAGAAATCACTGAATGCAAGCTGTTATTTGTAGCTTTTATAAATTTGAAGGCCTCTATAACTGTCTCTAATAATGTTAGACATTGAAGGGTATAACATAGTTGATAAAAATCCCAAATAGCTGCTACTTCAATTATCAAACTAAAGAGTTTTATGGATGCAGATCTGTGTTTAATTCCTAATTTTGGATTATGTGAATTCTGTGAATAACAACCATTTAAAAGAATAGAAATGATTGGACTTCTAGAGATAGTGTGCAGTATGATTCTTCCAGAACTGCCATTTCTATTTTTAACAGGAAATATTTCAAAGTGTTGATAGAACAGTTGGTCTTAATTTTACACACAAACGTGTGTGTATGTGTATACACACATATACAAATATGAAAACCTTGTAAATCTTTAAAAGTGAATGCAAATGGGATTTCACAATAAGTGCTTACTTTATTACAAGAGCTAGTTTGGTACGTCTATGCTGGCTGGAGCATGTCGTGAAAATGGCTGATGGTCAGATTCCGAAAGATCTCCTGTATGGAGAATTAGTGCAGGGAAAGCACCTCAGAGGGAGACCACAGCTGCGATATAAGGATACCTGCAAGAGGGACCTAAAGGCCTGGGAATGGACATTAACAACTGTGAAAACTTGACCTCCGATCGTTCAGCTGGGAGGCTAAAGATGTAGCATGGCCTTCTCCAACTCGAAGAGCAGGTTGAGGCAAAGAGGCAGTCCCGGGACCAGCGAAATCTTGGGGCTGGGCAGGGGACAGAATGTATCTGCCTTCAGTGTGGAAAGGATTGCCATTCTCGAATTGGCCTTTATAGTCACACTAGATGCTGTTTTAGGACCTCTTTCCAGAGCACTATACCATAGTCTTTTGAGACTGAAGGATGCCAATGATGTAGTTTGGTATAGTGGTTAAGGCTGTAGGCTACAAACTAGTCATGCAGTAGTCCTGCATTACAAAGCCAGTTGGGTGGCCTTGGTCCAGTCACACTCTCAGCCCTTAGAAAGGGGCAAGCGCAGACCAAAAACCTTGCTAAGAAAACTGCAGGAACTAATCTAGGAAATTGTCTGGAATCAGAAATTGACTTGAAGACAACAACAATAGTTTATTATATACAGACATTCATAGGCTAGGAAAGAATATTGAATGTTTTAAAATGTAAATACTTCCCTCATTTAGAAATTTACCTTAAAAGAATCATCTTTTTCTCCATACTACTGGAAAAACTTGCTTTAAAAAGTTAAAACCGCCCTGTGAACCACCCTGAGTCCCCTGGGAGAAGGGCGGTATAGAAATTTAATAAACTAAACTAAACTAAAAAAAAAAACTTCACTGAATATTCTACTTACCAACTTTCCTGGGAACAAAATACCCACTAAGGCTTTTATTAAGGAACAGCCACAGTAGATGTTTCTGATTAAATTAATTCTCCATCAGAATCACTCTTCATGTGGGATTTAGGCAAATTGAATCAGAGGTCTGGATGGTGCCACTGTATAACTCTTAGGCTGAAAACATAATAATACATTTTGAATGGTAATGATTGAAATGTGTTTGACTGGATTCTTCAGCAGCTCCTCAGCTGCAGCATCTTAAAATGTCTTTTTTCCCATGCTCCTGGATGGGGTTGCAAGCCTAGAGCTGGCTTTATGGTAAAAAAGAAAGGGGGGGGGAATGCCCACTCTTTCTCAAGACTGCCCAGTTTACCCTTAATTCCAAAAAGTTTTGTCTACCTTTAGCATTTCTTGTTCTTTGCAAAGACCTGGGTGCAGTTGACAAGCTTGATGATTTTAAGGAGAAGTCTTGGCTTTACTTTTGTGGGTTAAAGTCATCAAGCACACATTCCTGGAGGAGATCAACATTACAGGAAACAACTTGCCAAATGTCTGACTGTGAGACAAGGTTGTATTCTGGCCTCTATACTATTTAACATCTATGCCAATGATATGAGACTACATTACTTCAGGTTGATGGCCATCATTCATCATTAGCCAAAGTTAGTCACTTGTTTCATCAAGTAACCCTAACATACATTGATCACAATGTAATCAAAATAAGAATCAAGACATTTGTTCTTGAATAACCAACTTTTTCTAGAACAAAATGGACAATTTGATATAAAGCATTTGGATAATACATGTGAAAGAGGAGCTAGATTGCCTGAACTTTACCATTATAAATGTCCCACCAACTTATTAAAACAGATAATTGACTATCAGTTCAACACAGAAGTAATCCCAATTCTAATACTTTTGCAATTAAAGTAATATATTGTGATTTATTTGCAATGCTTCCTTTCTCCCTTATGGTTTATCTGTTCTGTGCATAAAACTGTCACTCAGTTTCTTCAGGTGTTCAATTTCTTCAGGTCCTCCTTCCTTTGTCAAGGATTTTAGGATCTTGTCTGCAAAGATGCTACCTTGTGATGCAGATAACAATAAAAATTTTATAACTACCGACTTTGCCTTGGGGCAGCAACTTCAAAGTAAATAGTTTAAAGACCAAATCCTTGCTATAAAATAAAATCATTCTTTATAGTTTAATTAATATTTAAACCATGTTTTTTTACAAATAAAGTATGACTGATCTCCTTATGTAGGAATTACTTTTCAAATTTCCAATAACTATTTTCTGTGTCTGATTATTTTGAAGGTTTAAAATATACTCTTGTGAGCGAGCTCTCATCTAGACATGAATAACAAATTGTTACTAAAATAATATATATGTGTGTGTATATATATATATATACATTGATCATGGTATTTTTCATTTGTATTGTTCATTTTTGTAATGTTCTGACTTTTATACAATTATAAGATGACTTGAATGATGAAAAAGGCAGAAGCCTAGGGTATTTAAATTTATACTTTTAATATTTATATTATTTGAATATTGCATTAATAAAAATTATAAATTAAACACTTATAAAGTAAACAAGATTACAAAAGCATATTAAAATTTGAACTCCATAGATCTTTTTTGGAATCAAATTATTTCATCATACATCTATAGTTTTTTAAAAAACAAACAATAAAACAGGTCATTCTGCAGAGTCTGCAGTATCGGAAATTTTAATGCAAAGTTCTGTCCTTTAAGATTATTTGTTATTAATTTAACAGCTTCCAATGGATTAAATCTCGGCTAACTAAAGTTGTACAAAATGTTAGCAGACTTTAATTGTCAAAATGTCTTTTCTGCAAGAATATCAAATGAAAATCACAAAAAAATATTATTTGTATTCCATGTTCTTTGAGGGCTCTTAAAACACTGAGAAACTGAAATGCTTAAAGACAATATTCTCCAATGTAGAAAAGTTGTATTGGATGCAGCTTCTAAAAACCAAATTGGAAAAGGCTGCTTTAAAAAAGAGCAACAAGGAACTGATTGCAATACAAAGACCTTCTTTTGTTTAAATTAGCAGTAAAAGCTTTATATTCTGCTGTACCTGCTGCAATGTAAACACAAGGTTACACTTTGTGTTGGAAATACAAGGGAATTTTCAACCCAAAGGGGATTTTACTAACAACAGGTTTGCAAGTTCTTCAGCCAAAAAAAATGTTTTTAAAAGTAAAAATAAAAAGCCTCTGATGATCGTGCGGTGCTCTCTCTCTCCTCTCCCCCCTCTCTATATCTCTCTCCCTCTCTCCCCTTCTCTCTGTATCTCTCTCTCACCCCTCCCTCCCTCCCTCTCTCTCTCTCTCTCTGTGTATCTCTGTCTCTGTGTCTTTTCTGACTCTTGGAAAGCTCAGCAAGCTTTCTTTGGGGCTCTTTGCTATTCCCTTTCTTTCTTCTTGGTAACTTTTTGGAAATCAAAGCTGGCTAAGGAATGAGCGCAAGCTGCGGCAGAGGCTTCCCTCCACTTTACATTTACATATATTATTTGTGAAGATTTAGGCCTTCAGTTACAATTTTCTCAATAGAAATAAAACAACATCATACACACCAAAAATTGTACATCCTGCAGCTTTGCAAAATTATTTTAAAGGTTATATTCATCAGTTTAAAGTTCAGATTAACTTTTAGTCAGATGATGAAATATGCCTTTCTACTTATTAACAGGTTATTTATGTTCCAGATTATTTTTAATGAGTGGTTTGTTTTTAGTCAGATGATTTACTGTATAGCATCCAGTGCTTTCATCTGACAGATACTGCTTTGTTTTTCTAGTGTCCTAATGCTAACAAACTAAGTATGACTGTGTAATTCAGATATAATCTCTGTAACAGGGTGCTTGCTCTTTCTATCATACTAGTATAAACTAGTACTGTTGATGAAGCTGAAAGAATTTTCTTTCATTCTCATTTATGAGCCTATTATCTACTTTAGAAAAATTGGATTCATAGGGAGTCACAGGGAAAAGTTCATTTTCCATAATATTCTGGTGAGAAATTAGATCATGAACATCTAAAACATGTAAGCTTTCATGGCAAAAGCTTCATGTAATCGTTGTTACCAACATTAAAAAAAAACCTTTTGACTATTAATAGTCCTCCTGTGATATTATTGATAAGGAATATTGGGAAAAAAATTAAGTTTCCATGAGAACCTGGTATAGGAGTTGAGGATCCCAGTGGATTTTGAGTGATTATAGTTCTGTTCATTGATAGTTAGAATCAGATAGAATCAGTTACAAGTGCTTAAGAAAATTGAAATCAATATGCTGAATGCAACAAGACCTTAGTGCTATAGGTACAGCAAGCTCTATAGCAGTGCTGGTAAACCTTCACAGCACTGAGTGCTGAAATGGGAGCACATGCGCACACCAGAAACCAGAAAAGCAGCTCCCCTGTGCGTGCACACAGGAGCACCGGAAACCAGAAGAGCAGCTCCCCAGTGCATGTGCACGGGAGTGCCAGAAACTGGAAGAGCAGCTCCCCAGCATGCATGTGAGCTTCCAGTTTCCAGCATGTGCATGCGCACTGGCCACCTGGTCTTCTGGTTCCTGGCGCACATGCATGCACAAAGACCAGCTAGCTGGCGCGCATGTGCACGCCGGGAACCATAGGCTTAGCTTCCTGGTGTGCTCATGTGGGGAGCTGCTTTTCCAGTTTTCAGAGCTCCTGTGTGCATGAAGACTAGCTGGCTGGTGCACATGCGTGCACCGGAACCCAGAAGAGTAATGGGCGATGGCTGGCGTGCCCAGAGAGATGGCTCTGCATGCCACTTCCAGCACGCATGCCATAGGTTCATCATCACAGCTCTATAGGGGTCTTTACAGATAGTCCTTGACTTAAAACCATTCATTTAGCAACCATGAAAGTTACAATGACACTGAAAAGAAGTACTTATTGGTCACTTATCATCCAGTGTATCTATACTCCAGCAACAGCAGCCAAGTCCTCAAGAGTAACAAGAGATTCTCCTTGGGCCCAAGTATGACAACCTTCTCTGGGAGAAGACTACAATAATCTTTTTCTTTTTCTTGTAAAATCAACAACCTATTGATTTGTTCACTAGTATCCAACATTAATTCTGCACTCTCTCAATGCATGCACAAGATAGGGACCTCTCATTTCTTTCTTTCTTTTTTATGAATTTCAGACTGCATTTAAAAGTGAAAAAGTTTAGATTTGCTGAGCATTGTTCATATCCTGTTGATTTGTTTCCACAGGCATTTATATTTACTTATTTATTTACTCTCCACATTTTTATATTGCCCCAATGTAATACTTCGGGTCACTCATAGATATTGGCATTGTCAAATGCTTTTTCCCCCCCCAGAGTTGGCTAATTAGCAGTACGCTGTGGCTATTGTTATCAGTGTTGGTTTCCTACTGTAGTTAATATTATTCATTATTCATTCCATTAAGCATTTAATGCCATTATGCATTAGCATTCTTTTTTTCTTTCAATCCATAACCATCTCTGTTTGCAAATAAAATATCAGACACAGCATGTTGGTTGTTTGATGGGTTTGGACCTAATAGGCAAAACAATTTTTTTAAAAAAAACCCCACCCTGCTGCTTGAACAAGCTAAGTAGAACTGCTTTTTTTTTTCAATTGGTGAGAATATTTTCAAAAAGGTGTTTAAAATCATCAGTTTTTCTGCAATTTGGGTAACAGGTAGCAGTCAAAATAAATTACGATAGATGACTTATAGCTTTGAAATGAAACAAAGAAACTAGTTCCCCCCCCATCTTTTTTTTGTGTGTGTGTGCATATGACCAGAATATACAATACTTTACATATTTTCTGCCAACACAATAATGTAGTCATTGTGACAGTTGAAATACAGCCAACTTCTAATATTCCAGTTGGGGTTCTTACATTCTAACTGTAAAACAAAAAACTGTATGTTTTGCAGTTCATAAACACTTCTATTATTCAGACGTTATTCCTGATTATTATAAAATAATCAGGAATATATATATATATATATATTTGGCCGTAAGAGCGGCGTGGTGACCTGGAGGTGGACCTCTCGCCTCACAATCAGAAGGCTGTGAATTCAATCCTGGGTAGCGGCAGAATATTTATCTGGGCTCAGAGAGAAAATATCTGCTGTGAACGCCGCATAGGCGTCACAAAGGGTATACAGTCAGTAAACGGACAAGCTGAAACATTGATGCAAGGGATTACAGGTTCATTAAAACACACACACACACACACGGCCCTGTACTTGATTTACTGGGGAAAGAGTTCGGATAGTGAAAATTGAGGTAGTTTTACAGAACTGGACTTCTTTAACCAAATTAACAGATCCCTGGCCTACTAATTTTTCATAGTATGACACTGATGTGCTCTACTAATTTTTCCTCTAAAACAACCAGTTATAGATACCTATTTAGCATTATAACTTAGGGCCCATAATTTTATTAATACACTAAAGTTATTACAATATGAATAATGCATGCCCATTGATTTGGAGAATGAACAAAAAATCCTAGGTGTCTACTAAGACCAGAAACTTTAAGTGGTCCAGTGGGGAAAACAAAAATTGAGAACCACTGATCTAGATCAAAACAGGTCTTAAAATAGTGGCAAATTTACTACTGTAGCAGCCTCTGAGAATTCTTAATTGTAAGTGTGGAATATTTTATTTTATTTTTTAAAAAAACATGTTTTTCGCATTTAGTTACTTAATTTGAAAATATATTTATTAATTTGTTTCAACTAACAAAAAGAAGTATTGTTAGACATTCCTTGACATATACATATACAGATATAAATGTGGATATACATATTGTCATTTCTAGCCTATTTTATTTGACTTGTATTAGAACGACAACTGTATTTTGCTGAATTGTTTATTTTCCCAAATCTGTTGAAAGTAGGTAATTAATCATAAATACTTATACTTATTTTTATCTTCACAGAGCTTGGCCACTGAGCTACAGCATAATGTGAAAGAGATGCGAACACGAATCAGATGTACTAAAAAAATGCAGGAAGACAAAAAATGTGGTGGTAACATTTCCAAAGAATCTGTTCACCGGGCTCAGTCCTTGGCAGCATCAATCCTTAATATTTCAAAAACTGATTTAGATGAGATACTTGATGTTGTAAATGATGAGGTAAATTATACTAATTTGTCTAAGAATTAATTTTAAATCTTTTTTTGGTGTAAAGTGCCATAGGTTCTTATAAATCAATGGGTTAATAAGTATCAAATTCCTTTAGACTTGTTTTACTATTTTTTATATATTTATATATTTATCTATCTAAATATATATTTATATATTTATCTGATGTCCTTAGTTTACTTAAATAAGAATCTCATCTTTTAATTTCTTTTTATCTTGCTAGTATTAAGCTAATATCCATTCTCGGATCTCAATTCTATTATTTTAGCAACTGAACTTTTAAAGTTCCATATGCTGCCAAAATAAGTATTTTTGCCATCTGCCTCTTAATGATAAATTCCCTTTATAGGGATCATTAAAAATTACTCCCCATATCTTAAGTCAGTCAGGCCTCCGCTGCTATCTAAATGTGGGATATCAGTGAAGCATTTTTTGATATTATTGTGAGCCCTACTGCTCACTAAATCTAATTTTGATCTCTTAAGACAAGGGTAGGCAGTTCAGACTTACACAGTCTATTGAACTTTTTGCTGCAGCTTCAAGTTTCATTGACCTGGAAAAAGGTGCAAAAAACATACACTTAGAATTAAATACTTTTGAGCCCAGGAATATGTTTTGAGTGCCAGAATAAATTAATTGACCTTAGAGTCTTTGCACACAAAAATCTGCTTTCCTCAAGTTTCCTCATTTTCAGTAGTAAAATTAGGAAACATTGACAAAAGATTTACTATTGTTATACAGTAATGAAGGAGAAAACATAATTCATATGTTACAGATCATGGACCTATAAATCCTGACCTACTGTTCTGCCTACATCTGCTTTCAGCAATTTTAACTTTTATTTGCCTAAGTTCCCAGCTAGGTGCAGCAACAAGCTAATCTTAGTTTGATCTTTAAAAACTAAGTGGAGTCAGGCAGGGTTGGAAGGGAGATCACAGGAAATATTAAAGTTAGATTAGGAAGTTGAAAAAATATTCTTAAAATATGCATTGGCAACTTTTTTTTTTATATTGTTACCGAATATACCATTGATGTATCCATAACATCACTAGAACCCAAGCTCAATGCAAAAAGTCATTGTTTTTTTATATGTTAAAGTGCCAAAGCTCTGAACAGCCCTCATTTTGCAATTAAATTAGATGGCTGCTGGTTCTTAATTGGTGACAAAATACAGAATAGCTGACTTCATTAGTTGGGGAGCTAAAGTCAAGCTGAGACTTTAGGACAGCCGTGAAAAAAATAAACAGTCTGGAAATTATCAGGGAAACAGTTTTTCCTCTTTCTGCTTTTTCTCCATTTTTTAAGAATTGCTATCAGATAGGGTGGTCTTCTGGTGAAGAGGTGTTGGTACCAACTTGACTAGCATAATAGACAATTTGTACAGGATTTTTATTTTTATTTTTAGGAAACAGAACAGATGAAAATGGAATATGAAAGTGACAAAGAATGGTTGAACTATCTACAAAAACTTCTGGAAGGACAGGTATTCAACATTATCTTTTAACAATTGTAACCAAGACTGTGTTGACAGATACTTATTTAATAGACCTGTGCAAATAATTTAGTCCTTACTCTATTAGAAGTTTCACAAGGGCTTTGAAACACCTTACAGTGAACAGCTGCTCAGGGGGTAGATCAGAGAGACCTTCATTCAGATAACCTCCTGAGACCTATTATTTAATGAAAGAAACCCTGTCTCCCTCTTGGTCAAAAAAACATGGCTGTGATTAATGACAGTGATGGTCCACTTGTTCAGTCTGAAGGTTGGAAGGGTTAATTTTCTCCACTGTAGTTAAGTAACTTTGGGGGACTACTCTAAATGACATCCTAACTCATCTTGGACAGCTTGGTTAAAGAGATCCCGAATTCCTCTAACAAAGAATTTAATGGTGGCCAAACCCAGGCCTTTTGAGAGTGTCTCATTCTGCTCCTTTCCTATTGGTAAGTTCTCATTTTGTTAAGAAATGGAAAATTGTCACAGACTATTGCTGTTACTACAAATGTCTTTTGCATGATCTACTATTTTCTGATGGAAGAAACTCCTATCAGTTCATTTAGGAGACATTTTCAAAGATGGATGCCTAGTTGAAAACATTACAACATTTTTTATCCATTTCATCCGGCAGGTGCCTCTTTTACTAGGAACTCAGAAATCATAATAAGGCTATAACCTCTCACATGGGTTTGCCATTTTCCCAAAAAAATGTCTGAGAAAGATATGTCTTGGCCAAGCCAACAGCAGTGCTCCAGAGCCATTAATTTTTTCTCCAGTCACCTCTTATTTGTGACTAGGAGGAATGCTTGCAAAGTGAGGACACCTTACTTCCTTATCCAGGAAGGCAGAGGAACTGAAATGGAGGGGGCTAAAAAAACAGTAACTGCCAATGAGGTGCAACCCAAGATCGATTGGTTAGCTATCCCAAAGCTAGGGAAAAAGAGACTGAGCTGAAATTTGTTTGGATCCCTTGAAAGAATTCACATTAATATGAGAAGTGCAGGTACACATTCATTGATTAATGAATATCAAACTTGTTTAAACTAATTTGTAAATTATCTTTATTCAGATTATTAATTAAAATGTTTTCTCTTGGGGTTTTTTTAAATTTAAAAAGTACTCCAAATTCAAGTGTATTTTATAAGCTTTTTTTCTGATAGCCTGAGAGGTTTTGAGTGAGATGGAGGACAGGTTAGCACTATATTTGTTTGAGCTAACTTTACAGATAGAAACTAAAACATCTAGGGATACAGGCAAATGTATTAATTAAATTATTGAGCCCATCTGTATCCTTGGTGGAAAGAAAAAGATCCATTCTCTCATCTGTCTTTTTAAAAAAGAGATTTTTTTATTATGTGCCTTTAAAGTTAGTAGTTGATATGGACACCTGAGGAGTTCATGGGTTTCAGTGACCTTTTACTATGGACCTGTTTCCAGTCAATTCATGTTTTCCTCACAGCCAGACAGCTGTTTATTACCATGTCTTCCCGCATTCTCTACAATATTTTCTACTGAGACCTCAAGCAGCTTGTTAGTGGGAAGTAAATATTGATTTGGCATCCTGTCAATGCAGAAAGAATGAAAAAATTTCCACCAGAGGCCCCTCAAACATTTTCCTATCGACATTTTCTGGGCAGAGTGGAAAGCTGCATAGAGGATGACAAGGCTGAGACTAGTTGAAATCCCTGAGGGGTCCATTGAGACCGCTGCTGTGACCTGTGTGATACTTTTTCTTCTCTTTCAAGTCTTTTTTTTTAATACACACACAGTCTGCTGGGAGGCACCCCTCTTGTAAGTGATCAAGGGCAGCTTATTGGCAGGTGAGAGCCTGCTTTTCTCGTCATAGCAAGGCAGCTTTTGTTTCAAGATGGCTGACAACATAAACTGGATTTTTCAAACTTGTGTCGACTGTAATGCATTTTTCATTTTCATTTTGTTAATGGGGTGGTCGAGACTGAAAGGCAAGTGCTTTTAAATATGCTCATGACGAACATCTTGATACTTAGTACGCTGATGGCATCAACATTGTTTCTGTTCAGGAATTACGAATAAGCAGTGGTGATCATTATAAAGCTGTTTTTTATCAGCCAGATGAGGGTAGAGGACGTGTTTACTTAGTTGAAAATTTATAGTCGAATCTTATATTACCGCTGCTATTTATTATCAAAATATTTTTGCTAAAGAAGTGTCAATAACTTGATTGTCAACGAATTCTGCTAATGTGACTTCAACTGGAAATACCAGTTGTACAATTGCATTCTTAAATTGATTCACTCTGATTACTTTTCATTATGGTTAAGATATTTGCATCAGGTACCAGGAACAAATGCTTCTCCTTAGTTGCTTAGCATACAGATTATCACTGCGCTCTAACTTTACTCTGTATTACTACTCAGTTGTCACCAATGTTTATAATGGCTAATGCTAAATAAGCTTTGGGCTCCAAGAAAGAACTTATTAGGGGTAACATTGATGATGATGTAGTGATATTTAATAGAACCTTGAACTTGGAAAGATGATCAACTTCCTACTCAGAATATCTTTGAAGGCTTACTACTCGCCCTCTGTTTAGAAACCTCCAATGGAGAAGTTACTGCTTTGTCAGGCAGTATTTTTATTTATGTAGTCAGGAAGTTCCTCCTCTTGTTTACCCTGAATCTACTTTCTTGCAGTTTCAATCTGTTTGTTCTAGAGTAATAGAAGATAAATCCACATCCTCTCCTATGTGACAATATTTTCAGATATTTGAAAATTGTTTTATCTTCTTGGGCCAACTTTTTTGAAAGCTGTGATTCTTTAGCTGTGAATCCCCCATAGGGATTGATTTCCAGATTTTCACCATCTTGATGAACAAGCCCTCTGAACTTGCTCTAATAAGGCATGGTCATGTTTGAATTGTGGTGCCTGGTCACAGTATTCCAAGTGGAATCTGATTGGCTCAGTGTAAAGCAGAGAATTATTTCTTGTGATCTGGTTTCTATGCTTTGGAAATGATATAAAGGAAAAAAAGGGTGATGTAGGCAGAGGTGGTATTCAGCAGGTTCTAACCAGTTCTGGAGAACCAGTAGCGGAAATTTTGAGTAGTTTGGAGAACCAGTAAATACCACCTCTGACTCGCCCCACCCCATCTATTCTCTGCCTCCCGAGTCCCAGCTAATTGGGAGGAAATGGGGATTTTGCAGTAACCTTCCCCTGGAGTGGAGAGAGAATGAAGATTTTATTCTTCATTCCCTGGCAGGGAATGAAGAATAAAAGATTTATCCTTCCCCTGCCACTCCCACCAAGCTACATCCACAGAATCAGTAGTAAATAAAATTTGAATCCCACTACTGGATGTAGGGCAATGCTCTCATTTTGCTTGCTCTACCTTTTAACCAAGATTCTTAATTATCCAGAATTACATTTCACCAGTACTTGAATATGAGGCATCTGGATCTGTTCTGATACAAGGGGTACTCTCTATCATATTATTTTGAGCTTCTCACCAGGGGTGAAATCCAGCAGGTTCTGACAGGTTCTGGAGAACTAGTAGCAGAAATTTTGAGTAGTTTAGAAACCAGCAAATACCACCTCTGGCTGGCCCCCAAGTGGGGAGAGAATGGGGATTTTGCAGTATCCTTCCCCTGCCGTGCCCACCAAGCCATGCCCACAGAACCTGTAGTAAAAAAAAAATGGATTTCACCACTGCCTCTCACCATAGCAAAAACTTTTAGATTGTCCAACTTAATTCGATAGAGCTTACTCCAAAATAAGTGTGTGCTAAATTTTTGATTGATTTTATTTCCCATAATCACAAATGCAAATTTTGGAGAGATCTGAGTTTAAGGATGACTTCTAACTTTGTTTAGGCTTCTAATCTCTGCAAATAAATACTGTTCACATTTTAGTTCATTTTACAGCCTTTAAATTGCTCTTAATCATGGCTTGCCACAGGAAAACAAAAACAGTTCAGTTCCTTACATAAAGAAAAGTATTTCCTAAGAAACAGACCTGAATAAGAATAAAATGGCACGAGGAAGACTCTGAAGGAGCTCATTTTTTAAATATATTGATGAAAATAAGGGTGACACGATGATATGTTGAGGGGCTTTACAGTATGCATCAGACCATTTTTCTAAAGAGCCAGAATCGTCTTATGTTCCTGGCAAGTGCTGTCTGGGAAGGGACTTCTTGCTTTTTCTGTGGGGACTACACACTCAGTAAGAAGCTGAAAAAAATCAGAGTCTCTCTCTATGATTTAACATAACTCATTCAAAACATTTACACATTCACATCAGCTTTGTGATATGCTGGTCTCTCTCTCTGTTCCCCCACCACCCTTTCTTTTTTTCCTTACAAAATGCCTTGCAGCAAAGTACATGAGATCACTTAATTCTGAAGTTTGATATAGTGTCTTCTTGTGACATCAAGCCTGGCCTCTGGAACATAATTGCCCAACAGTATTGATTTAATTGCCTAGGTTTATTTGTGGACTCCTAATTATTGACTGGAGGTAAATTTAATGGAGAAACCTTTATGAACACAGGGAAACTGCTGCTGTTGCTGTTGTACATAAATGAACAGCATCACATCCCTTTAGATCATTTTTCAAGCTAATTTTATTCCACTGTGACAGTATGATAACATTTAAAATGTCATAGACATTTTATTTTTATTGCTGACATGCACCGTTTTAGTGCTACATTAGAATTTGGGAGGGAGCAGTTTCATGTGAACACTAGTTGTTCTTTATTGTCATTTAAAGATTCCCCAGGAGGATAATAATAAAGCAGGCCACACCTCTGGTGTAGATTCCATTTCCACTTGAATTTTATACTGAAGTTGATATTGAAGGGAATTGAACTTGCCACCTATTGCAGTTGTTAATAATAATATGTTGGTGAGCAAATATATCTCCGATAACTGCTGAACAGATATACCAATATCGATACATATGTTTGCGTGGTTTTTATCATGCTGTTCAGACACACCGAAAAGAGATTTCCAAAACAAGTCATAAAGATAAATAACAAGGTTCTCAGGGGTATTATCTTAAAGAGAAAAAGGATTTGGAGTGAGGAAGAAAGGAGTAATAAAAGAGTTTCATCTGATAATTATAGAATAGGTGGTATAGGTACAATCAGGCAGAGAATATGTAAAACATTTTGTCTTGAGAATAGGGTAAAAACAAGGTCCATCAACCACCCAATCTTCCTTAAAAGAGATCTGGTAACACAGTATCTTTACCAGAAAGGTAGAATAAAAAAAAATGTCCTTTTTTCATTGTAGTCTGTTTTGCATAATTTAAGGGTGGGAATTAAAGCAGAGGGCCTCTAAAACACAAGGACCCTATCACAATCATAAAAAAGAGGCTAGGCTTGTTTCTTCCTTGTTGTGATGTTCTCCCTAGGAAGCAGCGCCTTCCAGACCAAGTGGAGGCGCCCTGAATGTGCTATCCTGCTTTTGTTTGGAACCAAACATTCTGTCTGGATAAGTAAACTCTTCCTCCAATGATTATTGCATATAATTTAGACCAGAGGTATTAAACTCGTGTCGTCCCAGCAATGTCACGTGATGTGTCACGACTTTTTCCCCCTTCGCTAAACCGGGCATGGGCGTGACCAGTGCGTGACGCATCTGGCCTGCGGGCGGCGAGTTTGATAGCCGTGAATAAGACCTTTCAAATATATTATAGAGCAATCATATCATACGTCATCCTAATTGGAACAGAATGGAATATAGCTAGGCCATGGCTGCAGCAGCAAAATGGTTGCTATATTTAAAATATGCTCACAGTGACCAGAGAGGATAAAGGCACATAAATAGGAAAAAGAGTAAAGCAATGGCAGCTATAGCCATCAATCTGGGACTGTGTGACAGTACTCATGTACTGGTACGTTTCAAGAAAAACCAAATTAATGAATATGATGGCCTAATATGAAAGGAAGCGAACAATTCTAAATGAAAGAAACACATAGAACTGGAAGATCTGTGCTATGACACATAGCCTTAGAAATTTATAGGCAATAAAATACAGATATACTTATTTCAATAAGCCTGTTATCCTTCCCAGCTAAACACATCTTGCTTAGTTTGTTATTTATGTATCATACTTTAATAAATAAATCGAGTGAAACTGTGTGCTGAGGTTTCACTCGTGGCTGAGGTTAGGGGGAAAACCCACTCTTATGTTCTTTTGTACTGTTTCAACCTATTTTGTATCTAAATTACTCATATTTGTGGGTCTTTCTTGACTATTTTACATTGACCACATAATATCTCCCAAAAATGTTGACCCTATTTAAAATGCATTGGCTGTGAAATTCTTTTATGTTTAAAATAGTTGCTCAGTTTTGCTGATTACTACAGATTGCAGCTAGACAGAGGTGCAGACCAGCCATCTTAAGAATTGTCCTTTAGTTTAACCCTGTACTACAGGGGTGTCAAACTCACAGCTGGCGGGCCAGATGCATACATGCTGGCCATGCCCATCCCTAGTTTAGCAAAGGGGTGGAAAGTCCCGATACGTCACGTGACAATGATGTGACAGTGTGGGTTTGATACCCCTGCTGTACTAGTATTCCCTTTCAGCTGCTACCAATTCAATTGGAAGATTGCTGCGTACTTTTTCAATTGCCTTCTTAGGTCCTGCTCCAATTAGTAGAAACATGGTGGACAGAGACTTTTCACAATTCTCTGGACAGAGCTCATTGTTAGCCCTTGGCTTGATTTTTATTTGCATCTCACTCTAACTGCCAGGAGAGATTTAATAATCTCCTAGTGGACTTTGCTGTCACTGAAAACATTTGCTAGCAAAACATTAGTAGTTGCCCTTCTGATGTCTGTGTCTTTTCTCAAGAGGTCTTGCTCTTGTGAACTCCAGAGAGGAAAGCTTCCAGCATCCTTACATTAAAGGAAGTTTAAAACCATCATGATAGGTAGATCATGAAGGATCTATTACATAATGCAAGCACCATTAACTTCAAAGCTGTCACAGACTTGAGTAAAACTGTTTTTCATAGCTTTGGGCTTGTAATGTACTGTAATGTAATCTGAGCCCTACATCACCATGGCTGATGAAAAGGGATTATACATCATGACACAAAAAATTAGCTGAATAAACAAGACGTAAGTGTAAAGCAGAGAGCAGTGACAAATTGCTCACCAAGTAAACACACATTAAACCATATGGTCATACCAGAGCATAGGAAAGGAATATTTACTGACTTTCAGATTTTAATTCAAACGGAAGACTCTGAAGACTAATCTTTGATGGACTTAAAATGACTTGTCATCAATCAAATTAATCTGTCAAATATCTTGATAGCTGGTCAAGCTGCAAGGCAAGGGGTAGCGAAATAGAACCACCAGAGAGGCCTTCCCTTCCTGTTCTGTTCCCTCTTCTCTGCATATCAAGAAAGTATTTAAAAGTGCATCCTTCTGCAGTTCCTGCCGTGAATGATCTCAGATTTCCCAATACGGAACAACCAGCAGTCATCCATCTCTGAAGAAAATCTGCACGAGGCATTGCCCTCTTCATTGAAAATTTGCCCTTTCTTTTATTCCCTGACTTAACGTCTTATTAAAATAAGACTGAAACCGTGCATGCCTTTCTTCTGCCACTTATTTGGATATCTTGTTGTATTTTTCTTTCCTAACATGAGAATTCCCTGTATTATTTTCTTGACCAGCCTTTAATACGATTTTTAAAATGAATAACCACTTGACCCTCAATAGCTCTCAAACTGTCGCTTTATTCAGACAGCTGCCTATAAGCCAATTCTTTCGTTTGGCGTCTGTCACTTGATCTTCTGACTCTCTCCAGCTTTTTCCCTTCCCAGCTCCCCCATCAGTTTCCTTTCATGGCACAAGTCATGTAAAAGTAAGCCTGCAGGCAAACATATTGTTATGGATATTATTTAAAATACATATATCTTGGTCCTATACATACAGCTATACATACAGCTGTATAAATAGGTATTTATACCATTAATTGTTACATCTCAGTGCATTTTCAAAACAAATGCCTTACAGCGTTTCACCATGCAATTAATTTTTGCTTACATTCATAGCACTTCAAGTCAGAATACAGCACTTACTCATCATTTGCTTTGGTAGAAACTAAGATTTCATGCAAATTGTGCATTCCACAGAACCACTGCTTACAAAGAGCTCTCAAGTATTTAAGCTGAAAAAATGTTATTGTTTAGTTAAAACATTTCATTTTGTAGCATAATATTTAAATAAGTAAAATATGCCTACTGCTGGAATGTACCTTTCAGTATTTTAAGGAACAAAATGTATTTTTTTAAAAAAAAATCAGACTCCAATAATTTTATCAACAAAGATATAAAACATGGTTTGTGCTTGAAATGAAATAGCTACGTTCTGAGAGTTTTCTCTTAGTTCTGGGGAAAAAATGGCAGATTCAAGAGCACTGCTTTGAATCTGGAGTCCCACATTTGATTTGCTGTTTTTAAAAATCTGGGTTTTTGTTTTCCAGAGCAATAATAATATGATAGGGGTCATTCTGGTTGAGAAAATAAGGAGAGGAGCAGCAACAATTTTTAAGAATACACTCAAAAGACAGATGATGTCGTTAAATCCAGATTTTATAAGTTGAGGCAGGACCTGCATCTGCATACAGAGGTTACTCTAAATAGCCAGTCCCAAAATTAGAACCAACTGAGATTGCTTTTGCTTTACCATATACCTGATAACTCTTGTTGCTGCTATTGTTATTATTATTGTGACGAAGTTAGGATTTCCGAGATTGGATTACATATATTATTCTTTTTTCTGTTATACTTTATTTTGCATGGGGATAGCTATCGCATGAGTTACACAAGTATCTCTGCTAGCACTGATGAGTTTCGGGTTGTAAAATGTGAAGGTTGTGTTGTTTTTTGTTTCTTGAACTTTGACTTGGGATTGCGCATTGTTGATGTTGACCTTTCAAGTTGCATGCTAAGTGTGAAGAGAATGTTTCTTTAGTGGTTGGTTGAGCTTTGCTGTCAATACATAAATATGAACTGAGCTTGTTAATTGGAAAGAGAAGCTTCAAGAACAGAACTATTGTGCTATTATTGCTTTTTCCTGGGTTTCTGTACAGCCAGGCTGACCAAAATGTTGTCGTCAAATCATTGTTTCTACTGTTTAATATTAGGATTTAAAAACGGAGGGTGCAGTTAACAAAGCCTATCACCCTGCATATATTTATGCCTTTAGGGTGAAAAGCAAGAGAACAAAAAAAATGTTCAAGTTCCCATGCTTTCCTGTTGCAGAATGCAAGTTTGGTTCAACTTGGAACACTCGCCGTGAGTGTTGAAAAGGAGAAACCATCTTTAGTTTGTATGGGTAAATTTTCCTAATTTGATATGCTCAAGATGGATTTCAGTTTACCCAATCCTCAACCAGTACAACTAAAGATGTTCAGTGGGCACCATGTTCAGAAGGAAGAAGAAAAATGGCAATACATTACTTGACTATTAATTAAAAATGTGACAGGCATCAGTAGAATATGAAGACTGCAAAGGTGCCCTGTAGAATGTATGTCTAAAAAGTGAACTAGATAAGAACAGGTCCCAGAAACTGATAAATGTATAAGATGTCTGCAACATTTCAAAAGCCTGTTATCCTTGATTGCACTGAATGATTAAGATAGAAACAGCTCTTTAAAAATCATTTTACAGTGACAAAGCAGCCTTACAACATGATGTACAGCAAGCAAAGTATAGAATGATCACAAGCCCAAGACAGTGGTGGAATAATACATTCATCTAATAGAAAACACTAAAAATAATAGATGTATCAAAAGTAAATGGAGACCTACATAGCACAAAACAAGTTTGAGAGACTTCAGAAAACAGAGCCTAAAGGAGGAATAGAGAATGGGAACTGAATAAAGAAGAACATGTACTTTATAACTTCACATTTTAAAACATAAATAAATAGGAACATTTTTTTAAAAAAAAAACACCTGATTTATGATACTGCTTTATTTATGTTTGGGTATTAAAACTAAAGATGACAAAAAGATTCCCCCCCCCCCCCACACACACACACACATTTCTGTGCTTGAATATTATAGAGTTGATCAAATTCAGAAACCATCTCTAAACCCAAGGCTTTTTCCCCAATTTAACAGAAGACACCTACAAATAGAGATTTAAATTCATCAAATTGATTCTGTTAGAACAGAAAACCCAACTCTGCGGCTTCATTGGTACATTTGAAATTTAGTAAGTCATAACAAAAAAACTCGCTGCAAGTAAAAAGAATCACAAAAAAGGAGTTAAATGTTAGAATACACATCGGGGAAAAAATCAAATTTAATTTTTCCAAGCCCAGGCGTAACATAGAAATATAAATTTCCCTAAATATCTAAGTTTTCTTATATGGAATATCAAGAAAACATTTTGATATTACTGACTATAAATATAGACACATGTGCCTTGTGTCTTCATTGTGATTTTGTCAAGATGACATCAAATAATGCAATTGGGAAAATCCAACATGGCTACGATTTGCCCTGGGCAGGAGTCAGACATCTCTCATTCAGAAGCCTTTTCTGGATTTACTAGCTTGTTAGCAAAAGGTTGCTGCCAGGTCAATATTGGGATGGCAGTATCAGCATAGGGCCTTGTGCAGTCTCCCGTCTCCTTGCATATCTCAAGTTACTTGTTTATTCTAAGTTCCTGTTATACAAAACTTGCATCAGCCCAACCATTTTTTTCAACTGATTGATTTTCCATTATTGCTTAATGTGCAAGTTAAGCTGCTTCTTGTTATCTCTGCCACAACATTTGAGATTCCCATATCACAACCTGCAGGGAAACAAAATGTCTTTCCCTCCTTTTGTCTGCTATGGTTACAGTTTTTTATATTCTCACCAACATAGTTCAGGGACCATTTGGGAAATTGCCTGTCTGTTTTCTGCCATTACAGTAATTGTTGGGCCGATGTGGTAGAAATTTAGAGGACCTGTTGGCAGACTATTCATAGAAGGTTCATTTACTGAAGTGAGCTGAAGACAAGTCATAGTTAAATCTTCATTTCTGTTACAACCACTTTGTGAATCACATTTGTCTCTAACTTGAACATGAATTTCAAATAAAATAAAGCCAAGGTGGACATATGATGGCTTAGGGAAGGGAAACACATCCCTCCCTCCCCTACAATATTTCCATCTCTGCTTTGGGTGGGATCTTGTCATATGTCTTCTTCCATTTTCATCACTACTCAAAAAGAGAAGGGGGGAGAGAGTTTTGATTAGAATACTCTAATTGTGTCTTGATCTCGGAAGTTATTTTCTGCCTTGAGTCACAAGTTTCACTGGATGCTTCTGAAAGCTTTTGCCCCCAGCGCTTGGAACTGTATTGATAACTCTGCCTCTGCCCCTCCTGAGAGCAGTCAGCCTGTAGTGCTGCGTCTACTTATAAGTGCCTTAGAGATGACTGTAACTTCATATTGATCAGCTGATTGAAGATAAATGACAGAGCTGCTGGTCTTGCAGATTACATCATTAACATGGTCAGTAAACCATGAATTGTTCAATAAGGCGTTTATCTTTTTTTCATTTTATTCTGCTCTTTTATCATTTTTATGATAAGGAACAGTTACACACACTAATCAGAAGGATCCATTTTAGGGAAACGCAGTTCCCGGGCACAGGAGTACCATCGTCAGGACTAAGTGAAATCTAATGGCTTCAAGATACTTAGTAAATGTTTTTTAGCTGATATATAGGGGTGTGTGTGTGTGTGTGTGTGTGTGTATTCTTCATCTCCACTGATCATTTTTCTTACTCTGTTTCCCTTCCAGTTTCCTTTTGCTTCATATTTAATGGATGCAGTGCTAGAAAAACTAAATGAACAAAAGAAGCTGGCAGAAGAATACAGTTCTCTGATGAAACGAGGAGCCTAGGAGGAGCTCATAAATTGACTTTTAAAAAGGAAGAGGGTTTTCTTTTGCCCTGGATCCTGTTCCTGGGATTGGTGCACAAAACGGATGACCTATCATATTCAATAGCATCTGGATTTGCTTCACTTATGTAGACTAATACAAATAATCAAAATAGATTCATAAATATGTGATAGATACAGAACAAAATAAACTGGCAATCTAACAAAATACGAAACTACCTTAGTATGATTTTTTTTTACTGTATACACATTCATAAAGTAGGTTTGCAATTTTCAGTTTAAATGTTCTGAAGTCGTGAATTTTAATTTGGTATCATTTTTCAAATCCTGATCATCAGTAAGGTTACCATTAATTTACTTTTTATTCAAAAATAAATACTGATGTTAATGATAGTTGGATAGAAAAAATCTATTCAACTACAAAATAATGAAGTATTTAACTCTATTTTAGAAACTTCTTCTCCAAATAACTTATTCTGAAGTCATCTTTATGTATATCTATAAAATAATAGTATATTCTGTTAGGAATAAATTACAGGTAATCCTTGATTTATGACTACAATTGAGCCTAAAATTTCCATTGCTAAGCAAGGCAGTTGTTAAATGAGTTTTGACCATCTTATGATCTTGTTTGCCACAGTTGTTGAATGAATCGCTGTACTTGTTAGGTGGATCATGCAGTTGTTAAGCGAATCTGGATTCTCCCCATTGACTTGCTTGTTGAAAGCTGGTTGAGAAGGTTACAAATGGTAATCACATGATTCTGGGATAGTGCAAATGTCAAATATATGCCAGTTGCCAAGAGCCTGAATTTTGATCACATGACCACAGGGATGCTGCAATGGTCATAAGTGAAAAATGGGGGCTTCCGGTTGACGTGAGATCAGACATGAGGAGCAGGTCTCCGCACTCACAAGTTCTTCTAATTGGTGGGCTCTGAAAGGAGCCAAAGCCGCCATGTAGTGGTGGTGAAGCAAAGAGGGGTGCCCTGTGAGGTCAAGGAGAGTCGCAACTCTCCTGTCTGACCTGGGATTTTTTTTTCCTCTCAACCACAATAAGGAGAAGAGGCAGCCTAATGATGGCTGCCATGAAGCTGGGATAGCGGAGGAACAACTAAGACTGGTGCTGGAGTGAAGTAGGTGAACAGTGACTGGAACTGGGGGAGAGGATTCCTTTTTACTTAAAACCTAATCCCCAAGGAATTATCTAGAACTATTGACTCAGAATTATTTGTTAAAGTGGCAATTAAGCATTCTGAGAAAAATACCAGACCGGAAGGAAAAGACTTAAAGAGAGAAAAACAATAAGCTTCTAAAAATACAGAAAATTGGACCGTGAAGATGTGGTAATGGGAAAGCATATTAAAATGCTAGAATTATTTACTTTAAAAACTTATAATGTGTTCTATAAGTGAATTACAATTAAAGTTACAATTAAAATAATTAAAATCAGACTGACTGGTGGCAACACTGAAATTTTAAGTTGAGCATGTCACCTGCTGACAAAAGGAAAATATACAAACCTGGGAATACTTATTTGAAGAATTGTGAAAATACTTACTGGGCTATATCCAACTACCCCATGACTATTGGAGATTTAAATATGAGAACAAGGAAGATATTCAATTACAGTGACCCCTGAATGTTATGTTAGAAGATTAAACCTATAAAGGAGACTCAAAGAGATTTTGGATAATTCCCAGGACTATTTAAATGGAACTGACTGATTACCTATGGGAAACAAAGAACTATAATTAGTGTACTTCTTGAAGGGCAACTTAGGTCTGAATAAATGGTTCTTGGACTACTGGACAAAAGTGGGACTTCTTAAAACAAAATAAGATGCCCCATAAGGAGGAAATGAGTGGAACGGAATAAGATGGTGTTGATTTTTCAAACACTAAGGACATTATGGAGAAAGAATTTAAGGAGATTATGGAAAAGATGGAAAATATTATATGAGCAACAATGAGTAAAGATCAAGATGCCCAGAAAAGGGAGGAGCTAGCAGAAGGAATGGAGAAAATGATAGAACCGAGGAACCAGCGAACAAAAGAAGAAGACGAGGAGACATTAATAAAAATAACAATGACTGATGAATTAAACTAGGGGGAAAATATTTTAAGAGAGTTAAAAAGAGAATTGGAGTCCGGGCAGATATTTTGAAAGCTAGGCAGTGGAAGAGGGTAGTGGTGGGAGAAACATCTAGATTGAACAGCCAGGATGTAGATGCAGATAGTGATAAAGACCCAAGAGAGGAATATGGGAGGCAAGTTAAAAAAAGGATAAGAATCAAAATACTGAAGCGAACAATAGATGATGGATAGAAAGGAAAGGGGTTTTTGTTTGTTTTATTTTTTCTTTTTCTTTCCCTTCTTTTTTAGAATGGTGGAACGATTAGAAGTTAGGTAGAAAAAAGACCATGGGGGAACATTCATATATATATACCTTTATATAATGAAAGAAAAGCAATAATAATATGGAAAACTAGAGATTGGATGATGGTATATTAAGTACAGTTAAATAATATTGTGATTGGCACTGGAATAATATATTCAAACATTGACCAATTAAATGAAAGAAAATACTTTAATATAAACATGTGTATTACTATCAGAATTCTATACATTTGACGATTGTAAAGAATATGATTAGAATAACTTTGTATGTTTAAATAATATGGTGATTGGTATTGGAACCGTGTATTGAAACACTGAACAATGAAATAATGAATGATTGTACCTTAATACAAATAGATGCAAAGAGTGAAAATATAGGAGGTAAGTTAAAAATGAGCAGGATTCAAAGCACCAAAGTGGGCGAGAGATGTTGGATAGAAAGAAAACACCTTTTAATATAAGGGTGATATAATTGAAAGTCAGAATAGGGATAGAAAGAAGAGAAGGGGGGAATATTAGTATACATATTTTTACATAATAAAATGAAACAATAACAAGAGGGAAGTTTAGAAATTTAATAATAATATTATGTATGTTTAAATAATATGGTGATTGGCATTAGAATAATATATTGAAACATGGAATAATTTAATGAAAGACTATAACAATATAAATATGTACTATTATTAGAAATACATAAACTGAATGAATGTAACAACTATGATTAATATTACTAGTTTTATCTGTATGAAAATGTGTAACACCCAGGGGTCACATTGTTCACGCATTGATATGCATATGTAAAATAAAAAACTTGAAACAAAGTAAGTGTGAAAAATGGCCATAAGTCACTTCTTTCAGTGCTGTAGTAGCTTTGGTTACTAAATGAATGGTTGAGGACTACTTGTATTATTTTCCGTTTCTTTTGTTCATTCTCCTCCTCTACCTTTATATTAGAAAAAGAAATCAAAGATGACAATAAAAATTTGCCTAGAGTAGGAATGAAAAGATTTCAGGATTAAGAAAGGTAGATATTGCCGACATCTGAAGGTAGACGTTGCTGACTCCAACTGGAACTAGTTTGAGAGATTCTCTTCTCCCTAATAAATGTGTCCAGCTGACACACTTCAACATTTGCACAGGTGCACATATACACACACATTGCCAGAACTACATTTCCACAAAAGGTTATGGGATGATAATATTAATTGATAATTACTTATTCAAATTATGTATTTATAAAAATAATTGATCCCTGTATACTGAATATTCTTACTCACACTCACAAATTATTCTCACTGTTAGAAACCTATAAGTACACAACCATTCTACTTTCTCTTTTTCTAGCAGAACACATGTTGGAGATGGAGTCAGGTTGCCCTGGGAAGGGAAGTAGAGAAAAGGAAAGAACAAAACATGAAATGTGTCAAATGAAGGAAAAAAGACCAAATGAAGAAAAAAAGAGAGAATGCTATTTAGACATTGCAAATCTGTTTCCTTTACCTTAAAATAGAAAAATAGGACAAAAAACTACCATTATGACTTTTATGGAATTGTTTCAATCCACTATTTATTCTGGAAGTCACCATAAAATTCCAAAGAGCTCTGACCCTGGACCATGTCCACCAAATGTCAACCTTCTAAGGCAGTGATTCCCAACCTTTTTTTGACCATGTCCCACCTAAGCATCTCTAAAATCCTGATGCCTCCCCCCCATGACATATAATTCTTACTTTACTCAAAAAGTGAACTTTACTCATATGGAGGAAGCCTAAAAGGCCATTAACTTGGTTTAAACAAGGTTCAAATTGCCCCCATTAAAAGTAAAATTGCATTACTTGCTGTTCTGTTGGCACTTGATCTGTTTTCCAAAATTGTGCTAATGCCAATCTGGCCACCGTAATTATATGTAATATTAGGTATTTTATTTCTTTTCTAATATTTTCTTTAATCATGCCTAATAAAAAAAATTTCTGGTTCTAATTCTATTTCTTCTGCTGTTATTTCTGATATCCAAGTAATTCAAAAAATTTATACATGTGCAGAAATGGATAAATTAACACTGAAACTAAAAGACAAGGAAGACTCAAAATATTTTTAAGGTATGGAATAGATGATATGAGTAGATAAACCAAAAGGAATAAGGGTAAAGGTAAAATTCAGTAAGAAATTGAAAGCAATGCATAGGCACCGTCATTAAGATAACAGAAGTAATAAGTCCCTGTCTATATACATGTATACAAAGATTTATACATATTTAGTTTGTATGTTGTGATTTGTATTGTTTTATGTAATTTTATGGTTATGAATACTTTGTACAGTTTTTATCTTTTAACTTCAATAAAGTTTGTTTTTTAAAATTATAAATAAATAAATAAATAAATAAAATTGCCCCCCTGTGGGGCATGGGCCCCACGTTGGGAACCACTGCTCTAAGGACTCCATAAAATCCCATATAATGAACACCTTTCTCAATGTAAGTCAGGAACCATTGAAATAATAGCTCACACCCTTCAATACTGTCAATACTACCTGTGACATGGAAACGTATGGGTCAAATACATAAACAGCATTCAAGGCCTTGCCTTGCTCATCACTGTGGTCTTTGTCTAAGATCTATTGTACCTCAATAGGTACAAGCAACTTTATCCAGAAAAGCACCAGCAAATTATCTTGCATGCTTATGGGCAAAATATCTCTCTTAGTCTATCACTCAAACAAATACTAGTGGCTGGTCCTATTAATTCCTTTGTGATTGTTTCATTTCCCTTAGATCCCTGGTGAACCACAGAGCTGTTTAGGATGAATGATTGGGAGAGGTCTCACAGCAGCAATTTTGTTCAGCATTCTGGTTGTCTTCTTAATCCAGAAATCAACTGTCCTCTAGAATTCATCCAGATACACTAGACTTTTGGGTGGAGCAATCTTAAGTGGTTGACTCCCTATGCAAAGATCTACATGTGTGATGTGCAGTTTGATAAAGAATATTGACTCTAGTAAATATAAATATTAACGTGTTCCATATGCAATTCATATCTCATCTGGTCCAAAGTAAAGTACAGATCCAAAGTATGCCTGGTCATGTACGTTGGAGCTGTGATTACTTACAACAAGCCATGGTCACCCTGGAAGATCTAAATTTACAAGCTACCCCATGTTCCACTTCCATGGAACTCGAACACACCCAAACTAGAAATCTCAGATATCCCAACATCATCTTGGGGATGACTATCAGGGAGCTGATGAAAGACTAGGTAGTTAAATGGACGGTATGCTACCAGCAGCCCATCTTGTCTCTACAGCTCAAGTCAACACAAAGAAACTTGTAACCAATCATTGCTGGGGCATTGCCTTGCAATTGATGGAGTAATTACCAGAGTTATCCACCTCCCTGATCTTGGTGTCATGGTTGATACAGAACCTAACATCTGGGAGGGCCGATCTCCCACAGGTCTACATCTGCCATTGTTGTCCAGTTCTTAATAGCACACTTGATCATCAGCAAGTACAAATAGTACTTGACTAACAACCATCTATTCAAAGTTACAATGGCACTGAACGAGTGGTGATTACAACTGATCCTCAAAGTTGCAGCTCCACCATCACACGATCACAATCTGGGTATTTGGCAACTTGCTAACACAACAGTGGCAGTGTCCCACAGTTGTTTGATCATGATTTGTGATCATGCTGGCTTCCCTGCTGGCTTCCCACTGTTGTGGTCCACCAGCAGCCTGTGGAGCTGGCAGCGGAGTCAGACAGTGAGGAGACTGGGGAGGAACATGAGTCGGTCCTGGAGTCTGGGGAAAGGTCGGACGAGGGCTCTGCGTTGGAGACAGAGATGGGGCTAAAGAGTTATGCGCAGACTCTCTGGACATCAGAGAGGCAGAGGAACAGGAGGAGCCTGTTCCTAGTGCGCGCATGCGCAGAGCTGCCAGAAGGCAAGAACAGTTTTTTAAAAAGGGACGACTTGGGAGGAAGGCCTGGAGATGATTGGCCACTCTCATAAGGCTTAAAAGAGGAGCAAAGGCATGTGGGCATTTACAGGAAAGCAACGTTGTTAATTCTGTTCCCAGTCGGCATCTCTGTTTGATTCTGGACTCCATGTGGCTTTGCCAAGTAGGTCTTTGGCAGCGTGTCAAGGGAGATAAAAGAGTTGGTGATTATCCGGAAGGACTTTTCCCGAAAGACTTTTTGCAACTAATTGGGACTCAGCTGTGAATGAAAGTAATTCACAGGTGTTGCAATAAAAGAGGTTTTTGGGACTACTCATGTGTTTTAATGACTCAGGAAGCCTAGGTCACAACACCCACATAGTCACAACAGATAGGAGCCCCATGACTGCTCTCTAAAACAAAAAACTGGTTTTGGCTAACACCAAAAAATTCCAGAGCTGTAGGCAACACAGGGAAGTCAAAAACTCTGTTAGAGAAAAGCATATTCAGTTTCTGTATAAGAAAAGGGCATGGTTGAGAAAGAGCAGGAATCCAGTTTAACTCCAGGAATGCTTTATCTAGTCCACCTCATCTAGAGAACTCTAGATTAGCCTGGATCAGTGGTGGGTTTCAAATTTTTTTTACTACCAATTCGGTGGGTATAGCTTGGTGGGCATGGCATGGCTTGGTGGGCGTGGCAGGGGAAGGATACTGTAAAATCCCCATTCCCTCCTGATCAGCTGGGACTCAGGAGGCAGAGATTAGATGGGGACGGGGCCAGTCAAAGGTGGTATTTACTGGGTCTCCGAATTACTCAAAATTTCTGCTACCAGTTCTCCAGAACTGGTCAGAACCTGCTGAAACCCACCTCTGGCCTGGATTAAAATTTCTCTAACAATCTGATGCTATACTTTGCTTTCCTTGCCATAAAAATAACCTTGCCTAGATAATTTGTCTGGATATCTACACAGCTTTAAGTTTTTTTCTTGATTAATACATACTTCCAGGCCAATCATAACGTGTACTGAACTAGCTGATTCAGTTTCTTGGTAGAATCTTTAAAAGTTTCTTTAGTTATTTTTTAATGGAATATTTCTGAGTTACAACAAAGTTATCTGAACCAATTTCTGAATCTTTTTTTGGTGGGGGGGAAATACAAACATATTTTGAGTGCTGAACATATGCATTGGTCCTTAGAAGAATTCTGATATTGATTTCTAGATTTTTTTTCAATCTAGATTTTTGAGTTATATCACACTACGACGCGTGTTATCTTTAGACAGAACCCTGCTAGCCCCTAAATTTTGCTATTTGCATTAAATAATTTACACATATTTCTTACCTGCTTGGCCACTCTGCCATGACTATCATCATGTCAAAAAAGTCGCTAGGTAAAAGAAAATATACATCCAAATGAACCAGAAGTATTATTGAGGAGTCGTAGGTATCTGCGCAAACTTAGTTGTTGAACCCAAAATTACATACATTCATGAGAATTACAGCAAAGACTTTACCTCGGTTCATACATTGTTCTGAGTAATGGTCTACTTAACCATGGCTTATTGAATATTCCATAATTGACTGGGTTTTCGCAACTTATAAACCACAGTGACCAGGCTGACTCCTCAAAATAATCCAAAACTAGAAAATGAGATTACAATTTAGTAGTATGATGAAAGGCTAGTTATGTACAGCCACACGGTTTCAAAAACCTTAGTTTCAAGGAGAAAAAAACCTAAGAGTCTCAAGAATAATTTAAATGGGTGCAGCTGAATACTGATTTTCTATTTAGTTTACATGCTTTTTCCAAACTTTTTCCAAACAAGAATACCAAGGATATCATTCAACTTTAAAAAGCTTCCAACCTTCTTCAAAGATCGTCAAGAGTGAAGATTCCACAACTTTTTGAAAAGGTCTAATTGTTTTTACACCAATTCTGGCGTATCTGATCAGACGAATTATCCAACCGAACTGCATGTCCTTTGATACTTTTCTTTCTAGAGTTTTGTGTGCAGTATTAGTCTGGTGAAATTTTAAAAAGATGCCAGCCAAAGAATTTGTTTATATAAAAAACAAATTAAAGCCTTCTGTTAATAGATTCCTGCATCACCAATTTATTTAACAACATAGTACATTTCTAAATTATTATAGCTAATTTATGTCTGGTTATGAACAGAGTTTTTAAAACTGAAATAAGGAATAGGATATCAGTTTTCTGATAAATAAAATTAACTACTTTGTAAATTTTGTTTTCTATTTGTTTTTATTTCTGTTGGACATGAGCCCTGTATCTAATAATATTATTCCTTACTTGTACTTGTTTAGTGACCACAGTTGGGACCAGCAAACTTTGGCCATTAAGTGAAGAGGTTGTTAAGTGAAATCATAACTGTGCTCAAAATCTTACTTCACCTTTCTTTTTTTTTTACAGACCTGCATAAATTGTTGTAAACTTACTTTTTCATCACCATTATAACAGATACTAAACCAAGCAATCACTAAACAAAGAAAACCTGTAATCCTTTGTCGTATATTTTAATATAAGTTCTACAGTTTTATGTTCTGCAACTTACAAAACATGTTCATTTAAAGAATTCTTTGATTCTTTGATACTCTCAGTATCAAGGGTCTGCAAACATTTTGCCAAGACAATCTAAGAAATACTGAATATGGTGGCTTAAACCTAAGTAAGCAGTGAGTAAGGTAAAAGTGAGTAGGAGGTGTTTATTTTCTCGGACACCTCTCTTTCTTTCTTTTAGACATTCTCTTCCAAAACATAGGTGAATAGCACTTCATGAGAAAGCTGATCTTTTTACACAGGAAGTTTGAAATTAGTCCAAGAACCATACAGGGCTTAAGGGCCAATGCTGTTAGCTCTCTGGCTTAGAATCTTCCTTTGGCCAGATCATATAGTATCAACCCTACAAATTAGATCAGATTCACCAGGACTACTTTTATTGCAATTGGTATTGTAAGAAGTTAGCACCCACCCCTCTCCTAGGAAAATGAGATATTTTAGGAAATATTAAAAGGGCAGGATATTTCCCCTAAAGGGAGGCAGAAACTCCCTTTTGTCAATGGGCCATTAAGGCCTGGGCCAGTCTAACCTACATAACAAAGATCTACTTCCTTCGGGCAGAGCCATAGTAGGAATTGCTCAAAGCCCTTTCATTACATCATCACCCAACAAGAGTCAACCAAGCCTGGGACTCAAAAGACAACCTACAATGTTACCCCTGCATGGCCCCATGGGAATCTGACAACTAATCAGAATAACAAGCTCAAATTCAAAGCCCAACAGAGGGTATAAATCTCTCTCTCTCTCTCTCTCTCACCCATGTGCTTATGTGCCTAGGACCTCAGAATCATGTGGTCCTGCCCACCATTAAACCATCTTTTCAAGCAGTCTCCATGTTTCCAGTGTCCTTCTCCCTACCTGGAACTGAACCCAGATGGATATTTCTTCCAACAGTATAATAAGAGTATCATGCATATCTGAGTGTGCTTCTCCCTCCCTCCCTTTATTTTCATGAGAACTAGAAGAGGGCCAGTCTGACAAGTTTTCTCAAGTTACTTTCTTGACCTGAGTTCATGCCCCTTTTAGCTGACCATTACCTTGATAGAAGCTCTTCTTCTTGTTTTTCAAAGCCATTCCTTCTTTCCTCTACATATAATAACGCAAACTTCACTATCCTCAAAACAACCAAGAATTCTTCTGCTAACCTTGAAAACCAGAAAAACTTCCTTTGCACAGCTGTCTGCTTTAATGCTTAATGTCATTTTGATTCTGAACGACATTCTCCACTGGATCAAAGAAATAGCCATGTTTCCTTCAGAAAAACCCATCCAGGTGATGAGATAGAATTAAGGTAGAGATGGTTTTGAGAAGTTGTTGAACCAACTCTTGGCGATCCTAACCAGTATAGCCAATGATAACAGATATAGGGGATGAGGCTGTGGAGGGCTATAGACAGAGAACCATGCTGCTTGCAACATCCTAGGTGGCGGTGGTGGCAGAAAATAAAAAAAAAATCAGGATGGAGGTGCAAATGAACCTATATGTTTTTGTGCGCCTATGTGACCACACTGAATGTAGAGAAGGCTTCGATGGTGCTTTCAAACAGCCATCTTGTCTGCCCCACAGCTTCCATTTATAGATGTTGCAGAATGCTGCATTTAAGACATATGACATTGTTGTCACTTTTCTGTACAAGAAAAACGAAAGAGGAAGAACAGGCTGAACTTAGATCCCTGTTCTCTCCATTTCATGACTAACGAAATGGGGTCAAAAACCATCTCTTCCCTAAATAGGCTCTTCAAGATGTAGAACAGTGGTGGGTTGCCCCCATAGTAAAATCGGCGGGAGGCTCCACCCACTGACCTGGATGTCATCATAGGTGACCTGTGCACGCGCAGGCGTGATGCAAATTGGTAGTAAAGGTAAGTAGAACCCACCCCTGATGTAGAAGGTAGATATTGCTCTTGTATTTCCAACCATCTGTGTAGAAATGCAGTCTAGCTTTCTCTCCCTCCCTCTCTCCCTCTCTCTCTCTGTATTAGCTTTGACTTCCTATCCCTCAGAGGAAATGACTAGCCCATAGTCACCCATTTGGTTTTCATGCCATGCAGGACTAGAATTTAGGTTTCCTAATTCCTAGCCCAGCACCCTAACCACAATCCATACATCTTAAAGTTGCCAAGATTGGAGAACCCTACATTAGTCCAAACTGGCTCTGAATATTGCTATAGCTATGCAAACATAACTCCATCTGAATCAGGAAGCATGACTTTTCCTGCGTGTTCTTTATTTCTGATAATTAAAACTATATATAAAATTGCTAGACGTTGGAGTAGGTTTCGAATAATCTGTGGAGATGTACTATCTGTTTTTGAGTATTTTCTCAATGTACCATTAGCCATCTCCCTAGGCAAAGGCCAAGAAGTTGGACTATAAAAGGAAATTTTCAAATATATGGACAATAAAGAGCATTCACCAGGCTGTCTGTATACTCCCATTAGATGAACCTCATGCACCACCTAGTGGTTGGAAAGCTGCAATTACATCTTTAAAAACTAAAAAATGTATGGTACATTCAGTGCCATCACAACTTCAGACAGTTGCTGAATGAATACAGGTAGTCCTGGACTTACGACCACAATTGGGTCCAATATTTCTGTGGTTAAGCCAACAAAATTGTTAAGTGACTTTTTGCCCCATTTCCCGACCTCTCTTGCCACAGTTGTTAAGTGAAGTACTGCAATTGTCAGGATTTTGATCATGTGACTGTGATCATGCAATGGTCATACATGTGAAAACCTGTCATGTCACTTTTTTCAGTACCGTCGTAACTTTGAACAGCCACTAAATGAACTGTTGTAAGTCGAGCACTACCTGTGGTTGTAAATCAAAGGTTATCTGTATGGTACGGTACTCCAGTAGTTATTTGTTTATTTGTTTGTTTGTTTTAGAAAATGTATATTGCCACCTACTCGCACATGGCGACTCAAGGCGGTTTACATAGATATAAAAACCATATAAAAGAAATAAAAAGAATAAAATAATAAATTAGTAAAATCATAATCCCACCCTCACCCTCCATCCCGACATTATACACACATTATACAAACCATTTAAGGGGCTCCATCCTGCTCTGGGTTCCCCAGGCCCACTGACAGAACCACCTCTTGAGTGCCTTCCAAAAGAGTGTTAGAGTGGGGCTGGTCTAATGTCTGGGGAAATGATGTTACAGAGAGAGGGAGCCACCATAAAGAAGGCCCTTCTTCTGGGTCCCACCAGATGTATCTCCCTCGGGGATGGGATCCACAACATTCCTTACCTCCCCACTCTACTAGGTTGGGTAGATGTGTCCGGCAAGAGATGGTCCCTCAATTATCTTTGCAAACCAGTTCTAAGATAACCCATTTATTTTGCTAATGTTCCTCATTTAATAACAGTTTTAATAAAGGGGGAAAAGTACAAAAAACACATTTTGGAAAGATTTTCCACTACATCCAACTCAGACGTGATTAAAGTAATGAGTTTTCCAGAAGTGGCCATTGTAAATAATTATTGTGGTTTTCTAGTATTACAGGAAGTAAAGCGCTTGAAAATAAAAGATAATCTGAAAAAAGCTTGATGTCACTGTAAGAATCTCAAGATAAAAAGAGGTTGAATCAAAATAGAAAATGGGGCAAAGTTAATGTAACAATTATCTCACTTAGCAACAGAAATTTTGGGCTCAATTGTGGTCCTAAGTTGAGGACTATCTGTATTTATCTCACTGTGGATTGACTTCCAAATTAACTCACAATATACCATTTTTTTGGACTATAATACACACTTTTTTGTCTCCCAAAAGTGGGTGAAAATGTATGTGCATCCTATAGACCGAATATAACCAAAGCCCCGCCTACCCACCCGCCGTTTTATGGCCTCCATACGCCCTATTTTGGGGGCCTTTTTTTAGCCTTTTTCATTTTTTTTGGCCCATTTCCAAGGCTTTTTTTTTTTTTGGCCCATTTTTGAGGCTTTTTTGGACTGTTTTGGGGCGCTTTTTGTCCTGTTTTTAAGGCTTTTTTGGCCTTTTTTGGAAAAAATACTTCCAAAAAAGCCTCAAAAATAGCCCCAAAAAGCCTCAAAAATGGGACAAAAAAAAAAAAAAAAGCCCCAGAAACAGGCCGAAAAAAGACTGGAAAGGGCCTGAAAAAAGGCCTGAAAAAAGGAAAGCCAAAAACTTTTTTTTTGTTGTTTTCCTCTTTTAAATTTAGGTACATCTTATAGTCTGAAAAATATGGTAGTTTATTTTATTTATGCATAATTTAAAGAAAATTAAATTATTTTTAATTTTTTAAAATTTAAAAAAAATCCACTATACAAAAAAAACTATTTAAAATACCTCACCCCCACCCCCCACCCCCACCCCGGCAACAACAACACAATCAAATCAGTGATTTGATCAGCTCTATCTCCATTTGTGGTCCCAGGGCCTGCTAACAAAATCACATTTCTAGGGCCATTTGGAAAAGCAACAGGAGGAGGCACCATATCTTAGGGGGAGGGGGGGGGAAATGAATAATACAAATTTTGGGGTAGAATTTGTTTTTGTTTTTACTTGAGCCTTCTCAAGCTTTTTCCTTCTTATTCAGTTTCCTTGCCCATTCTGAGTCAAAATAAAATCAGACCCTTGGTGAAATGAAATGATACAGGCATAAGGATACCTGTATCATCCTCTACATCCTCAAATGAGGACACCGCTACATCCTCAAATGGTTGTTTGTGGGCAATTTTATTTCCCAAAAGATTTTTTGGGGATTGCCTCTGTGGTTTACTAGGTCCCTTGTAAATGTGTTACTCTGAATATATTCTGTTATGTAACTAGTTCTCCGTACGTTCATTGTGACTTGTGAAGAGATGCACAAAGGAACAGTCCTAATTTCAGCTAAGACTTTTTTTTTTTTTTGGCTCATGAAAGGAGTGAGTCAAAATGAATATGATGCTAAATTTCATCACATCTTCTCCCTTAAAAAAAAAATCTTAATTTTTATTTACTTTCATATTTATATAGCGGAGGTTACATTTTAATCACTATTTGTCAGTTTTTCCCTCTCCCACCAGAGGGCAGACTTTAATTAGAAATTATTTATACATCCTGAAGAAGCAATGCGGTTTTTCATATAGGGTACCTACTTAGTTCTGCATTGTTTCATAATGCTTATTCTGGATCCTGCTGTGAATTCATCATACATTTGTTTCAGCAGAAAAATGCTAAGGAGACACAAAAGAAAGCGGGCCTTCTTTTCGTTTTTTTCTTCCTTAGGCTTGGTGTGCAATAGTGTGCTTATTTCCAGGATGCAACAAAAGTAAGCATGAGATAGAGGAGGGGAATAGGGGCAGAAAACTTAAGTTAAAAGGTGTCCCGAAACTTTTTAACTCAACTTAAAGTTCACAGTATATGCTTCCTTGCTCTACACCTTTTGATGTCAAAAAGAATGAAATTTGAGGAGAAAGAAGGAATGCATGATTTGACTTCTTCCAGCCCAAAGCATCTTCAGGAATGGTCACTGTTTTTGGCCACTGAAAAATCTCATACACCTTGCTACTGTGTTTCCTCAAAAATAAGACCCTCTTTTATATTTTTTGAACCCTGAAATAAGCGCTTGGCCTTATTGCCATTCGCTCAAAAGCCCAATTGGGCTTATTATTATTATTGTCCTATTGTGGGGGAAACAGGATATGCCTCTATCAATGTTGAAGATATTTTGTCTTTAGCAGCAAAACCATTGCAAACTTCAGGGTGTTGGGGTTTTTTAGATTATTAGATAATAATGTAATACATGTTGAATCACATTCTTAATATGGAATTCTTGTCTACATGAATAAATGATGAGCTGGGAATAAGACTATTGTTTTGAGATGAATACCATAGGCTGAAAACTTACACTGGGATTAAATAATCTTTGCTAAGATTTCTGCTTCTACTGTATAATCTTTGCTCATCATTCAGTGAGGGTGGATCAGAGGTGAAATCCAGCAGGTTCTGACAGGTTCTGGAGAACTGGTAGCAGAAATTTTGAGTAGTTTGGAGAACTGGCAAATACCACCTCTGGCTGGCCCCATAGTGGGGAGGGAATGGGGATTTTGCAGTATCCTTCCCCTGGAATGAGGAGGGAATGGAGATTTTGCAATATCCTTCCCCTGCCACGCGCACAAAGCCACACCATGCCCACCAAGTGACCCTCACAGAACCAATAGTAAAAAAATTTGGATTTCACCACTGGGGTAGATGAATAGATAGTGTGGTCTCATATCTTCCTTTTCGATTGCAATCTATCCTTCAAGCATTAACTATTTTAACAGAATGAAGAAAAGCATTTTTTGCTTTCTAAATTTTTCCTGTCAACAGATTCCACAGGCAAGATTTGAATTTACTTTATGGCCTACAGCATCTTGTTTCAAAAATACTATACATTTTGCATATATAATATTCTGTTTTAATAATTAATTATATCACATATTGGTGTAAGAAAGTAGATATCCATCATAGCAAGTCAATCAGAACTCAATACCAAAATTATAAAACAAGCTTCTGTTTTCAAGAAGTCTAAAAATGAGTCTATAATAACCTACCCACACAATGTGTTAAATACTGTGTGGGCTATGATATATATGGCAATCAAATAATCACTTGGTATTCAATAGTTTGCATAGATAGCTTGCAAGCTAACACAGAGATATGAGGATACGAGCCATGGCGGTGCAGTGGTTTGAATGCAGTACTGCAGGCTACTTCTGCTGACTATTGGCTGCCTGCAGTCTGGCAGTTTGAGTCTTGCCAGCTCAAGGTTGACTCAGCTTTCCATCCTTCTGAGGTCAGTAAAATGAGGACCCAGATTGTTGGGGGCAATATGCTGACTCTGTAAACCACTTAGAGAGGGCTGTGAGCGCTATAAAGCACTATGAAGCTGTATGTTTGTAATCTAAGTGCTATTGCTATAAATAATACCATAGGATGTTTGAGAAGTTAGAAAGAGGCTTGTGGTGGGCAAAATGTAAGAAAAGGAAGATGGATAAAAGTTGCTTGTCTTTGACTACAGGCTTGGAGATTAGATTGGAGCCATTTCACATTCTACATCTGGTAAAATAAGAAAAGTATAGATGTGTGGCAGAGGTGGATTTCAGCAGGTTTTGACCAGTTCTGGAGAACCAGTAGCAAAAATTTTGAGTAGTTCAGAGAACCGGTAATAACATTTCTGACTGGCCCCACCCCCATCTATTCTCTGCCTCCCAAGTCCCAGCTGATCGGGAGGAAATGGGGATTTTGCAATAACCTTCCCCTGGAGTGGGGAGGGAATGGAGATTTTACGGTATCCTTTCCCTGCCACACCCACCAAGCCACGCCCACAGAACCGGTAGTAAACCCACCACTGGTGTGTGGGTATGTAGGCAATGCTTGTAATTGTACAAGTCTTGATAGAGAAGATGAAGCATTAATAGAGTTCACCGGGGATTGTAAAAGATAGCAATAGCACTTATATACTGCTTTATAGCCCGCTCCTCTTTTGAGCAAAGTCAGTACAGCTTTTGATCCCTTTGGTAGAAGATAACTTTCTAGCTGGAGATTAATAGCCTATTGATTCTTACTCTTGCACATGATCTAATGTGATAATATGTGCCATGCAACTGATTATAAGAAATTTTTGCTGATATTGCCCCCAACAAACTGACCTCAGAAGGGTGGAAGGCTGAGTCAACCTTGAGCAGATCAGGATCGAACTACTGGCAATGAGCTGACTTAGCCTGCAATACTACATTTTAACCACTGCGTCACCATGGATCACTGGCCAAAAAATCATGTACATTGCCTGGGATGTCTTTTGTTTGAGTTTCAATAATGAAGAGCTACTTCTGTGCAAAGTGGGAAAGAACCTTCAAGTGCAGACTATGTTTCTTTAAAAAAGATGAGAGTTTCATTAAAAAATCCTTATAATCAGTTGCATGGCCAATACTATCACATTAGATCAGGTGCAAGAATTAATGGACTATTAATCTCCAGATGGGAGCTTGCCTTCTACCAAAGGGATCAGCAGCTGTATCTACTTTGTTCAAAATATTATTCATTACTAATTTCATCAGTATTATCTATTTCTAATACTTCTGTCAACTTTTAATTGTCCTAATGTAAGTAGCTCTTGCGTAAGAAAGGATTTTTTTTAAAGATAAAGGCTAAATCCAAGAGAAATCAGATAGAAAATACTGAAATACTAAAACATAGTCCTATGTTGTATTTATAGCCCACCTTTTCTCAACATAGCTTACAACAGATTCTTTTGTTGCGGTATCATCCTAAAAGCAAGACAGATTGGGCAGAGTAGCTGGCCAAAATCATGCAGTGAGCTTCGTGGCCATGTGGTGAATTGAAAAAAAAATCCCCAACTCAAAATCCACCATCTGCAATCCCACATATATATTCTTAGCAGTAAGTCGTGTTGAGTTCAATGACATATATTACAAGGTACAACATGTTCAATCAGCGTGCATTACCTATGCCTACATATGCCAGTGAATTATGGACATTAACCTCGCAATCGATACAAAAGTGGTGCAAAGAACCATGGAAAGATACGTGCTCGGCATCACAAGATAAGATAAAAAGACCTGCACATGGATTAGAGAACAAACCAAAGTATACAATATCATCAAGAATGTAAAAGAATTAAAATGGAAATGGGCTGGTCACATAGCAAGAAGAACTGATGGCAGGTAGACTAAAGCAGTTATAGAATGGATTCCACTTCATAAAAGGCATCCATGAAAGAGACCCAGAACAAGATGGATCAACAGCATCAGCAACCCAATTAGCAAAAGAAAGCTCAGGGCCATACAGGTTGGAAATATGTGGAAGAGGCCTTCATTCTGCAATGGATAGAATCAGTGGTGGGTTCCTCCCGGTTCAGCCCGGTTTGACCGGTAGCGGTGATGATATGATGTCACTGACCTAGTTCTCTCTGTTCGGGAGCTGGGCCCTCCCGCTCCCGCCCCCCCATGTTATTCTTACCTTTTATTTGGCCCCACCCCCAATCTATTCGCTGCCTCCCAAGTCCCAGCTGATCGGCAAGAAGAAAAAGAACTATTTAATCTCTTGCCACAGGGCTTCAAACGGCTGCCCTACAACTGATCAGTGTTAAAAGGCAGTGTGGTGGTAGACTAGTGCCTCCAAAAACAAATGAGTAGACCGGTGCCTCCAAAAACAAATGAATAGACCGGTGCTTCCAAAAATAAATGAGTAGACCAGAACGCTCCAAGAACAAATGGGTAGACCGGTACAGTTCTGCAAGCAGTTAAAAGCCTAGTAGTACCAGTACCTCTGCTAAATCCTAAAGAATTGTCACATGACCATCAAACCACGCCCCCAAAATAAGCCACGCCCACAGAACCAGTAGCAAAAAAATTAGAACCCACCCCTGGATAGAATGATGAATGCATGATGATGACAACAACTCTAAGGCTCTAGGGTGGTGTTGTGTCCCCGACCCCACGCACACACACACAAACAGGAGTTCCGGAGTTAATGAGCAAACCAGCCGGCAAAAACCCAGTGGCTGCCTGCCAAGAGTTTATTAAGTACAGGGAAGGGAGATAACGACTCTCCACTTCTGGCACATCAAAGGTAAACACTCAATATTTACACTTCAGTCCTTGAAACAATAGTCCAGTGATACAGAATGGCGTGGAAGCCTTCAGTTTTGTTTGTCACAAGGCTTTGACTGGCCCCCACGCTCCCTTATATATCCTGTGGGGTGTGGTCCAGTGACTCAGCTAAACCCTGGCACGCCTTGCCTTCTGTTGGGCATGTTTCTCCCTGTGTCGCTGTCGAGGATCCAGCCAGCACTTATCTCCCCCGTCGCTGTCCACCTGTGGCTGCGGGGACGTGCTTGGCTCTGGGCCTATCTCTTGCCCTTCGATGTCCTCCAGGGGCATTGCCAGAGAGGAGGGTCCTGGAGAGGGAGGTCTTGCCAATTCCTCCCTTTCACTCTCAGAATCCTCTGACGATGACACAGGCTCAGGCAACGGAGCCACAACAGGTGGCCTTTGGCTTTGGCTTAATATCAAGATTCCTTTGCAAGAGATCAGTTCAGACCTCTTCCTTCTTGGATAAAAAATAGGTTTTAGCAATAGCCATTTAACAGATTAACAGAATTGGAAAGGACCTTATAGGTCATCTAGCCCAACCCCCCACTCAAGCAGAAAACCCTACACAATTTCTGACAAATGGCAGTCCTATCTTTTCTTGAAAGTCTCAAGTGATGAAGCTCCCACAACTTCCGAAGGCAAGCTGTTCCATTGGTTGATAGTTCTCACTGTCAGAAAATTCCTCCTCATTTCCAGGTTGAATCTCTCCAGTTTCCATTCATTATTCCTTGCCTGGCCTTCTGGTGCTTTGGAAAATAGCTTGACCCCCTCCTCTCTATGGCAGCCCCTCAAATATTGGAACACTGTTATCATGTCACCCCGGTCCTTCTCTTCACCAGACTAGCCATGCCCAGTTCCCGTAACCGTTCTTCAGATGTTTAGCACTTGGACTTATATACCGCTTCACGGTGCTTTACACCCCTCTCTAAGCAGTTTACAGAGTCAGTCTATTGCCCCCAACAAGATGGGTCCTAATTTTACCAACCTCGGAAGGATGGAAGGCTGAGTCAACCTTGAGCTGATGAGATTTGAACTGCCAAACTGCTGGCAGCCAGCAATTAGCAGAATTAGCCTGCAGTACTGCATTCTAACCACTGCACCATTAAATTCTATTTAGCAATAGAAAAAGGTTACATCAATGAAAATCAGGGTGTCTCCATCCATTGCCTGCTTCAGTCCTTTCGCAGTCCCCCAACAGATTATTCCCTTAAAGGACAATCCTTAAGGGACTCTAATGCTTCGCAATGAGAAAGATAGAATATAAATAAAAGCAAAACTCTGGCTTGTTTTGGTAGCTATTCTTTAATAATGCTTGAATTGCTTTTTGTGCTGACTATGTTTTTACATTCAGGGCAGTAGTGGGTTGCCCCCGGTTCGCACCAGTTCTATAGAACTGGTAGTAAAACTGGCGAGAGGCTCCACCCACTGACTCTGACATCATCAAAACACTTCTGCACATGCACAGAAGCTTCTGTGCACACGGCCCCACTGCGAATGGGTAATAAAGGTAAGTTGAACCCACCCGATTCAGGGTTTTTTTTATGATGACCTGGTACAGTATCTATAAAATCAAATGACAGAAGACAAGCTATTTAAATCATTCCCTTTCATCTTGTTGCAGTGAATGCGGTTCAAACACCATAAAGAATCAATACTAAACATTCAAATGGTCATTTAAAAAATGCAAAGCAAATAGAAATAATACAGGTAGTTGTTGACTTACAACAAATTTGTTTAGTGACCAAAATTACAACAGCACTGAAAAAGATGACTTATCATTGTTTTTCACACTTATGATCATGGCAGCATTTCCCATGATCATGTGATTAAAATTCAGACACTTGACAACTGGTTCATAGTTATGATGGTTGCAATGTCCCGGGGTCATGTGATCACTTTTTGCAATCTTCTGACAAGCAATGGGGAAGCTAGATTCACTTAGTGACTGTTATTAAGGTAACAACCACAGTGATTCATTTGACAACTTTGGCAAGAAAGATCATAAAATGGGATAAAACTCACTTAACAAATGTCTCACTTAGCAACAGAAATTTTGGGCTCAATTGTGGTCATAAGTTGAGGACTACCTCCATATATTTATAGCAACTTGAATCATTTTCTAAGAAGATTTTTTTCATGTAACACATGATGGCAGTAAAGTAGAAGAAATGTTACAGCAGCTGCACAAAAAAGTAAAAACTTTACTTTTTGTTCATCCACTGAATTAGATGATTGTAATGACTCCGGTTGTCCCCATCTGGGATGATGGCAGATTCTTTTTTCTTAGTAAGATCAGGACACATCGGCATGATGGATAATCAACTTAATTAAATATTGAAGAAGAGTTGGAGTAATTTTGGTATTTTGTGCTAGGTTCTATTCAAGATTATCCTAAAAGTCTGTTAGCAATATGGAGAAGTGAGTTTGAAAGGAAAGGGCCCCGTTGAAGTGGCAGCTGAGGTAAAATAAATTGGAATCTATCATTCACAGCACCTGTGCCTTCAATTCTGCCTCCTCCTTTTATTCCTACCATCTGGGAATCAGGGATTGACACCACACCCCCTAGGCATTTTTCCTTGATTAATCCTCTGGGTATTTTATGTTTATAACAATAAGATTGGCATCTTGGAATTAAATGTATGTGCTGAGCAAATGTATGTAAGAATGTGGCTGTTTTGCTGCTGTTTTTAAGATTATTATTTTTTGTGTGCTTTAGCCATTCTAGCTTTCATTATGCAAGTATTGATATTGTTATATCACCTTGTGAACACCTATTTTCCATTTCTCATTCAAGTTCTTCTAACTCCTACTCATTCAAAAACTCCCTATACATCCACAGCCATTTCCTAAGGTACTTTTCTGAGAAATTTTCCAACTTTCTTTGTATTGACTTATTTACCAATAAAGTCTGAACAATCGTAAAGCAAGCAACATAAAACAGCAAAATTTATTCTGAGACACTAGAAGCAGCCATAGATCAAAGCAAGGGAGAAAGCAATGTTTTAAGTGATCTCAGCCAAAGTCTCTGTAAATTGCTAGGTCTTATCTCAGCCTCTAAAATATTGGGGCAATTCTACCAGGCTTGAGACACTGTATTTACTATTTATATTTATATTTACTAATATTATTTATATTCTCATTTTTAAAACTGGCATGGGTATAAAGAGAACGCTGTCCAAATGGGCACACCCATTTATCTTTCTATGAATGACAAGTAGTAGCTTTTGGTCTGGAAAGTATTAAGAGTGATAAATGGATATTTAGTTCTGGTCCTTCTGATGCATTGTGTTGATACAAAGGACCAACTATAAAAATCAATGTAGAGTTATAGATGTATTACAGGGAGCAAGAAATAACTAAACCACTGAAAATGTTAAAAGACAACTTTTTAAAAAAAAATTAGATTTATATGCCGCCCTTCTCTGGAGACTCAGGGCGGCTTACAATGCGTTAAGCAATAGCCTTCATACTTTTGTATATTTTTATACAAAGTCAGCTTATTGCCCCCACAAACTGGGTCCTCAATTTACCTACCTTAGAAAGGATGGAAGGCTGAGTCAACCTTGAGCCTCGAACTTGCAATAATTGCAAACAGCTGAATGTTAATAACAGGCTATCTAGCCTGTTGAGCTATCAGAGGCTCTGAATTTCATAGTCAAAGCTGTAAATATTTTGAAGTAATAATTGTTATGTATGTAAGTAAAAAGCAAAATGTGCTTGAAACAAGTTACAAAGGAGGAGTGGATTTGTAATTTATGAGGAACTATAGTGTGAAACAATACTGTGATGAATGTTGACCTAATTTGTGTTTGTAACCACCTTTGTATCTTTTTAGACCATATTTTAGAGATACTTTTTGAAGCATCCTTTGGAAGTTTCTATTGCTTAGTAAATTGCTTGGTATATCTTGGTTTTAATGCTTTTGCTTATGGTAGATAAAATGGAAAGATCTGCCTTTCTCCAGGTGTTGTTAAACTCCTTCCATTCCCCATTCTTGTCCAAGCTCTTGAAGTAATGGGAGTTATGGGTTTAGTATCAGAAGAGAGATTCAAAGCCATTCCTGGAATATCATAGGTAAGTTGTGATAAAAGTACTTCGATTATAACTTGGCTAGAAAGGAGTTAATTCCTTGGCAGTTTGATGTTTAATAGTCCTTGAAATCAAGTGGGACACCTGGTGGAAGAAAGTAAATAAATTTCTAAGGTATTTTCAAACCACTGCTGTTTTCCATCCTCCTGTTCTTCCAAATCAAAGTCAGTTTGCAGTGTCTTCTCTTCTGCCAACTGAGAAATACAGGGAATATATAGAAATAGTTGTAGTGTATGTTATCGTGAGAGCTTATCAGTTTTAATCACCGATGTCATCAAAGTAACAAAAACCCATCTGGCATAGATGTCATTCGTCATAGACCCCAATTTTACACGTTCAATTTAAAACTATTGATTCATGAGCCTCCAAGATGAAGGACTAGGAGAAAAAAACCCTCTCCGTTCCTGATCAACATAGCTTTTTTTCAAATGAATGTCCAAGATGAAGTAATACCTAATTATGGTAGTCCTAAAGGTCCCTTTTGAAAAGGCAACTGAAGAAGCTTCTTGGATGAGAAAGGAAAAACGAAGTCCAGTTGCCTTTTGAAAAAAGCATCAACGACCTGGATGACTGAGAATCTCCATAGACCTAATAATTTAAGACTTAAATTATTTTCCTACCATTTACGTATCAGCCTCCATGGTGTTTGAAAAAATATTCCATACTTTGGCCCAGAAGTTAATAGGATATGCAACCAATGGCCTCTTTCTTAAATGGTAGATTTTACCCTTGCAGGATATGTTTTGGGCATACCTTAGAACAGGGGTCCTCAAACTTGGCAGCTTTAAGACTTGTGGACTTCAACTCCCAGAATTCTCCAGCCAGCTATAGCTTTAAGTCTTAAAGCTGCCATGTTTGAGGACCTTTGCTCTAAGCGAAGTCCACAAGTCTTAAAGCTGCCACGTTTGAAGACCTCTGCCTTAGAGTGACTGAGAGCCAGTATATAGTGGTTAAGATACTGTGTTCTAGGACTTGCCTTAGGCATGAAAGCCAGCTAGGTGACTTTGGGCCAGTTGCTCTCTCTTTCTCAGCCCAATCCACCTCACAAGGGTTGTTGCAGAGAAAATAGGAGTTTTAGGTAGCGCATGCCAGACATGTAGCAAATTTCTACTACTGTCTAGAGTCGTCATTGTTTTCTGCTCAGTCGTTGCTTTTTATTTTGAATCATTTTAACTAGGGATATCCAACGCATGATCAAAAGTCACAGTGGTGTCTGTGACGGTGTGTTTGAAATTCCACTATTTTTTTATGTGCAGACATTCATGAATCTGATTCCGATTCCAACTATAGTTTGAAGATGATCAATGAGAAGGAATTGCAGGCAGCATAAGAGGAAAGATTAATATGTCTTGCTGGGGAGATACGTTTGCATGAAACTGCAAAGAGAAGGAAGGGAAGGCCGTAACACAAGCTGCGTTGCTATGAGAAAACCAAGGATTAGGTAACCTAGTGTGTGAAAACCTATCCCGTTTGTGGGTCCCAAGTATTAAAAGTATTAAAAATGATAATGTCTGAGTTTACACACTACTGCATACCCACAAATTTGCAGTTCACAATACTAAAAGCACTAAGCCTCTAGTTAGCAAACAGGATGCATGTTTATTTATTTATTTATTTATTTATTTATAAGAAGTATTTATTATTCCAAGCCCATTAAAATCACCGCGGTTATTTAGCCATCACTCTGCTAAACAAATAATTCCCTCAACACTGTCAAACTATTTACTAAATCTGCACTACTTGTAATCTTCTCATCGTTCCCACCACCCACCTCCTCCCACTTATGACTGCATGACTGTAACTTTGTTGCTTGTATCCTCACAATTTATATTGATACTGTTTCCTAATTGCTTATGTGTACCCTATGGCTATCATTAAGTGTGGTACCTTATGATTCTTGATGAAGGTATATTTTCTTTTTATGTACACGGAGAGCATATGCACCAAGACAAGACCTGGTGGCTCAGCACACTAAACCATTGTGATAAACACCAGCTGTCTGCAATTACTCTAAGTTCGAATCTCACCAGGCTCAGGGTTGACTCAGCCTTCCATCCTTTCTAAGGTAGGTGAAATGAGGACCCAGCTTGTGGGGGCAATAAGCTGACTTTGTATAAAATATACAAAAGTATGAAGGCTATTGCTTAACGCATTGTAAGCCGCCCTGAGTCTCCAGAGAAGGGCGGCATATAAATCAAAGTAAAAAAAAAAAAAGACTAATTCCTTGTGTGTCCAATCACACTTGGCCAATACAAAAATTCTAATTCTATTAACTGTTCGCACCCTGTCAAAACCAACACCGCAATTTCCCAGCTTTGAGAATGTCGCAGAGTCCTTGTCCCGAATGCTGCCTTTTCTTCCGAAAAAAAAAAGAAAAGAAAGAAACTTGCAAGCCAAGCGAGCGCGTGCAGACGAGCCAGATCTCCCCCATCTTGAAACTCACAAGAAGCCAGGATTGCTGAGCACCAAGACCGGATGGGGCAAGGGCCGAAACGAACCTTGAACTGGCCTCGGACAAACCCTTTCGTCAAGAAGTCACATCCCTGACAAATATGCTCGATCGCCTAAGAATGCTCCGCTCCCAAGAGTGGAGATTTCCACACGGCCCTGATCTACAACTCCCGGAGCGAGAGGTAGGAAGAAGACGCCTGCAAGACCTTTTCCTCCTCGGCTCTCACCGGGAAAAGAAGGAAGGGGCTGAAAAAGTGGGGCGCCTTTCCCTTTAAGAGGACGAGTTCCCACGATTTGACGTCAGGGTGTTTCTGCACCGCAGCCGGGATCTGATAACCCGTCGGGGAAGGTGGTGGAGGAGGAGGAGGAGGAGGGGAGGGGGGACACCGAGAGGAAGCAGCAAGGGCGACCGAGTAAGAGTCAGGAGAGGGCAAGAAGCATCCCCGGTCGCCCGCCCAGCAGCTCCCCACGGCCGTCCACCTCCCGCAGCAACCATGTCCGTGGCGGGCTTGAAAAAGCAGTTCCACAAAGCGACGCAGGTAGGTAAGGGCGTCGGGAAAACCGGGGGTTCGCGAAGGAGATTCCGGGCTGGGTGCAGCGAGAGACAAGAGATGCGTGTTGACTCTGACCAGCGGGGCTGGGAAGGAAAAGCCGCGGTGAGGGTAGGGGGGGAAGCCTCTAGGGGGCGCTGCGCTTTGCCTTCCGCGCCCCGGCTCGATGGGGCTGCTGGTGGTGGAGGAAGGAAAGGGGTCTGCCATGGCCTTATTTTTTTTCCCCCCTTCCCCTCCCGAGGGAGAAGAAGAACCCGCCAGATGTCGCTTCATTAAAGAGACGGGCTAGGAAAGGAAAGGAAAGGAAAGGAGGTTGAGAAGGGAGGGGAGGCTGGAGAGAGGAAAGGGACGCGCGGTTTTGTGCAGCCTCTTCGGTGCACTTTCTGCACCCGTGCAATGTGCACCGTGGCCCCCTTTCTTCCCCCCCTCCCCCAAAAATCCCATCCCCAGGCATTGCAGTTGCCGAAAAAAGAAAGAGAGAGGGAGAGAGAGAGAACGCCTTGAGTGCCAGCATTTGGGCCGCCAAAGCTGCAGCGAAGAGAGAGAGAGAGAGAGAGAAACAGACAGACACCATCGCGATGAGGTTCCCCGGAGAAGAGAGGCTTCCCCCCCCCACCCTCCCACTTGCGGGAGGCAAAATAGCAGCGCGCCCGCGGACGCCCTCTTGCCGGCCGCTTGACCCGCTTTGATGTTCTTTTCCGAACGCTCTTCTTCGGAAAGGATACGTCGAAGCTGCAGAGTTCGGTTCTCTGCAGAGACGGACTCGCGCTCTCCTTTGATTCGCTTTTCTGCCCCCACCCCCCCACCGACCCTTCCCCGAGGGGCAGCTTGGCCCTTCCAAAGCGCGGGAGACGCGCCTTCATGCCGCCCCCGCTCGGTTGTTTCGCGGAGGGAAAGGTGGTGGTGGTGGTGATGGGAGAAAAGAGAAGCGAAGTCCGGCAGGCGAGCTGAGGTGATAACGTGGCGGGCTCTGATTAATGGTCCTGCTGCTTTTTCTGCTTGGCTCGCCGGGCCTGGTGCTTATGTAAACCTCTTTATCCCGCAGAGTTATCTTCTCTAGGCCTGGATCTTGGTCATCTCGGATAGAGGAAGAGCTGAGTTAATAATACTACTACTAATAATAATAATAATAATAACAACAAGAACAACAACAACAAATAAAAATTAAGTCCAGGGATGTTATGGATCTTTGAATTCAAATACTACTTAAAAAAATGGGCAGTGAGGGTTATTGAAGCTAGGAGCCTCAGACAAGCCTGAGACGTTTTTATTATTATTATTATTATTATTATTATTATTATTATTATTATTATTATTATTATTATTATTATTATTATTATTACTACTACTATTATTTTGGCCTGATGGATAATGAGGCAATGAGCTCATTTTTGATAACCAAAACAGTTCCTGAGTAAGAGAAAGATTAGTCTGTCAAACCGGGACAGGACAGGAAAATCCTATTCTTCTCAGTTTGGGACTGGGAGGGGGGGGAAGGGTGCTTAAAAACTGACCTTGTCCCATTGATCTGCGTCTGCCACTGGAGTGGTTTAAAAATAGATGAAATAATGCGCACAGTGAGCCCTCTGTTGCCATTTTGGAGAGAAAATCTAGGGATTATGTCCCAATGGTCATATTTAGGTTACACAGATGAAAATTCTACTAATTCCACTGATTGATTTGCAGAACTGCAGAAAGGAGAGTTTGCTTTCTTTTTAATGTTGGCATTTCAAAAAAAAAAAAACATTTGGTGATCTTTGCTAAGATGTAAACCAAGGGTAGGAAAACTAAGTTAATTCCATAATTGTGGAAACTTTGACCTAAATTCTATGCACCATAAAGACCACTTTTTTGGGGTGAACCATTAAAGAGAGCATAAAACCTTTTAAAAGCATCTTCTAACCCATCTTAGAGGATGGGTGAGTGACTATAGTTTGTAAATGTTCATGCCCCTGCCTGCACCCTTTGGTCCAGTAAGCAGGAAAAATAGACTTGTGCTGACTTAATGGAACTGTCCCTCCTCACACATTTTCTATTTCTAAAAGCATGTTTTGGGGAATTTTTATCAGTTTGAAGATCACACACAACTCACTTCATACCTCAAAGACAGTCCTCCAACAGTGTATGACCTGGTATGGCTTGGCTCTGGAATGACATGGGGGCATTTGTGGTGTTAAAAGTTGAAATGGGTACGGTGAGCTTCAATGAGGCCTTCTGATTTGTCCCTTAAACTGTTACAGTTTTTCAAAAGGGGCAAAATTTGCTGGCGTTCTATGTTCTGAAACTAACTAAAGGGAATGAAATTGGTCAAATGCATGCAGGATGCACTAATTGTAACGTTTTGCTGTACCACTTTTATCTAATCAGTCTTCCATGAGAGCTGCTAATGAGGTTAAATCTGTCGAAGAGGGAAGCGATGTTTTGACAGTTTGCTACTGGTTAGGAAAACTAATGTAAATTTTGTATATAAAAAGGTGAGAAAAATTCTCCCTTAGTTAAGCAAATGAATGCCATTAGCATTGATAAGCATTGGATCCGGAATCAAGCAGGACATCCGGTGACCCTAATGCCATTAATTATTCATTTGGATATGTATGGAAACATAATTCTATCAGTAACAAAAATCCTGTGAGTTGATGCGGTTGGTTTATGTGAGAGGGGATGCCCTTCCTTACAAAGTTTACCATATCTTATTTACTTCATGTATGTGCTATTACATATCTGCAACATTCATTATATAAATACAGTGAATAAAAAGGAATCCTAAGTAGTCTTTAGAGTGATCTTATGGCTCTTAATAGGGAAGCATAAATAGTTATTATGAAGAAATCGTAACATGGAGTGTATCATTATTTTAAACAGTACTATATTTTTTAAAAATGGAGTAAACTGCAAAGCTAAATGCAAAAATCTCAGGAACTAGCTAAAATACATTTTTTAATGTATATGCATTTTGTTGTGATTTACATTGAAATTGGTTCAGTTTTCCTTGACATGCTTCTGGCTAGAGCTGAGCAGGTCAGTTTAATGCTTCTTTGTCCTTTGTTCACCTCTTCAGTCGGTTATGACCCTGAAATACCATAATCTGACAAGTCTAAGGTCCATATATATATTTAGTCTAAGGTCCATATATGTTTCTTGTACCTTCCATTAGCTGCATAAAGTAAAAGCTGCCCATTCTTCAAGAATTTTGGTATTAAAAATATATTGTGTTGATATTCTCAATGAAACTTAAACGTTGCCATAAGTACCACATTTTTTTAAACCAATGGTGTAACAAAAAGGAGTTCAGGGCCGAATGAGAAACTCATAATAATTGGCAGATAAATAATTGGGTAATACTTTCTGGTTTCCTGCCTGAGCAGAGAGTTGGACTAGAAAACCCCCAAGGTTCCTTCCAACTCTGTTTGTTTGTTTGTTTGTTTGTTTATTCTGCTAAACAGGAGTTACCATGATTCCAGGGTTAAGCAATCAGTTTCTAATTCTCCTTATTTTCAACAGTACGTTAGCTCAGTTCCCCTCCAACTGAAGAGGTTCAGAACATCCACAGAACATGAGTAGTTCAGGACTCATATCGGACATGATCAGAAAATAGCTCCATTGCAGCAGTTCACTGCAGAGGTGGTATTAGTCCTCTCCATTACATAAGCAATATTAGGTAGGATGAAAAGTGAAGGCTGTGTGATGGGAAGTAGCTTTTGATGTAACTTAAAAGTTATTTTTCCTGCATACTTCGGGAAAAAAGTTTCCAGAAGCCTGTGCTTTCTGACAGTTTTTTTTTAAAAAAAGATAAAAACTAATACAAACTAATATGAGAAAAAAAGAAATTAAAGAGAAAGCTAAAAGTGCGAGAAAATGGGAGAAAGTAAAGACAAAGTAGAAAAGAAAGGAAAAAGATACAAATAAGTAGCTTCCACTCTTCTTTATATCAGTTATAAGTACAAATATAAATTTAGCTCTTTCTCTGTGGTTACGTCATTTTTAAAAAATTCTCTTTTAGATTATAATGTAGTGGAAAATTTTAGTCCTTTCAGCCATCCCATTGTTCCATCTGTATATTATAACCAAAATTTTTTCCCACTTTATTATACATTCTTTCATTTCTTCCATTTCATATTTTGATAAAAGTTTATACATTTTAGCAATTATACACTCATCAATCAGGTAAACACAAACTTCCTCTTTTGCATCTTATAATACCTTATTTTATTTATTTATTTATTTATTATTTATTAGTTTGATTTATATGCCGCCCTTCTCCAGAGACTCAGGGCGGCTTACAATGCATTAAGCAATAGCCTTTATATTTTTGTATATACCTGCTTAGTAGGGCTTTCGTCTCCCCCTAAGCGGTGTTCTTTTTTATACAAAGTCAATTTATTGCCCCCCCCCCCAGGTCGTCATTTTACCTACCTTGGAAGGATGGAAGGCTTGAGCCTGGTGAGATTTGAACTCACAGTAATTGTAGGCAGCTGGCAGCTTAAGTGCTAATTTAACAGCACTTTAGTCCACTGTGCCACCAAGGAAGAATATAGAAATATTCTTCCTTGGTGGCACAGTGGAGAATATACAAATATTCTCCTTTATCAATAAGGGTTGAAATGAGGGTCCTTAGTTGCTTTCCTCTCTGAGCTTGGCTGTTATTTTGTAGATGTTCCATTACCTAAATTAGGTAATATCAGTGCAAATCTGCTGACTAATACTAGTTTGGATAATGAAACATCTGCAGGAAAACAATGAAGCTCAGAGAGCATCAAGGACCCCTCATTACACCTTATATTTAATTTGTGCTTTCTTTCCCCCTGCCACAACAGTTTAGATATGCCACTGTTCAAATGGTACATCAGTTGCCAAAACATTATCTGAAACAAAAATCTCATTTTAGGAAAGACGTTTTTTTAACAGTAATTCTCCCCAGCAATGTCCATTGCAATTTTTCTCCCATCTTAACAGATCATTTTAAACTTCATTCTATGCCTTAACATAGTTGTTTTGAAATAACATGCAATTCATATTTGACATAGAGATACCAAGCTGTTATCTTCTCAGTTTTAAAACTTATCTTATTCATCAATTCTGTTCCATCTTCTATTTTCACATTTTTTTGTTAATATTCTCAACTTTTTTTTTATCTTGAAACCTGCTAATGGACCAAATTAATTTAATTTGCTTACTAATATTTAATTTCCCTTTAAAGGATCTGACTGAGTCATCTGCAACAACCCTTAACTTCAAAAAACAACTTTAAAAAAAGTTTTTAAAGTTTTAATTTCCATAATCATTTCATCTTTTATCTGTATTCAGTATTTCAAGGAACAAAATAAGAGGGGGGACAGTGGTTATTTTTGTCTTGTTCCTTTTTGTATCTCATAGAATATTGTTAGATCTCCATTAAAAATTATTCTTTTTGTGAAGTATAAATCGACCTTACACATTTTCTAAGTTTCCTCCGAAATTTATGTCTTCCAAAATGTTGAACAGGAAAGCCCAGTTCACATTGTCAAAAGACTTATCTGCATCTAAGATCAATGCAGCGTGTTCCAAATACTCAAAAATATTCAACATATTTCTAACATTGCCTTTTATTTTAGGTTTTTTTAAAAAAACATTGATGTTGATGAATACATTCTTGCAAAATTGTTTTCAGTCTTGGTTCTTCTGTTGTTCCTGTTGAAATAATTATTTAGCCAAATTTTTGTAAATTGAATATCTGCAGAGAGAGGATAGCTTTACATTAGCCACAGTAGATTCTTGTTAGTATTCATACTAGAGGGAATTATAATGGGATTTTATCTAAGAATGTTTGATAGAACTGGTGTATGTATTCTCGCCCCACCATCATCATGTTCATATTTGTTGGAGGAAATGAACATATACTTTTTCCAAGCAGTATAATGCCAAAAGGTGTTTTAACCCTCTGAATATGCCACTGAAGATGCGAAACTAAATTAACTTAATTGCAAATAGATACAACAGGAATTCTTACGTGAGTTCATGTTTTGGGTGAACTCAAATCACGTGCCTTATAAAATGTGAACTGACTTGGTACATGTCCTCAAAACAAAAATAGATTACTAGCTAATATTATTTGAGTGGATAAATAAAGGTAGTCCTCAACTTACCACAGTTCATTTAGTGACCATTCAAAGTTACAATGACACTGAAAAAAAGTGACTTGACAATTTTTCACATTTACAAGTACTGTAGCATCCCTATGATCACATGATCATAATTCAAACACTTGGCAATTTACTATTTATGACAGTTGCTGTGTTCTGGGGTCATGTGATCACCATTTGCAAACTTCCAACAAGCAAAATCAAAGGGAAAACCTGATTCATTCTACAGCAGTGTTTCCCAAAGTGTGGTACGCGTACCCCCAGGGGTACGGGAAGAGTTTGGTGGGGGTATGCATTGCACCAGAGTTTAGTGGGGATCACGGAATATCCACTGCACCGTGTTTAGCTGGCCCACAGAACAAAGAAAGAAATAGGCGCGTATCACAGTTTTTACACGGGAACTGGGGCCATCATACATCGTATCGCAACTCATTATGGCAGGAACTTCTGCGCATCCTTTGTGTAGCTCTGGTTCGGCCATTTTTAAACTGTGGGAACATTAACAGTTAACGTTGAGCCTCGGAGCTGTTTAAAAGCCGGAGAATTGCAGTGTTATCTAATGGTTAGACAGTCTTGTGAGGTGTGACACGGCGTGAATATACTGCACTTCATTATAGAAACAACTTACTTCTTTAATAGTTAGTTCCGGGCGCCTGTTATCGTGTTTTAGTAAGTTCCACTGATTTTGATTATATATATATAATCAATATATTTTGATTTTTATTAAAGCATATGTTTTTTATGAGGGGTACTCAGCGTTACTCAGCAATTTTAGAAGGGGTACACATATGTCAAAAGTTTGGGAAACACTGTTCTACAGTCATGTTACTAACAACTGCAGGTCTTTACTTAATAACCGTGGCAAGAGAGGTTGTAAAATGGGGCAAAACTCGGTTAACAAATGTTTTGTTAGCAACAGAAATTTTGGGTTTGATTGTGGTCGTAAGTTGAGGACTACCTGTCCAGATGTATTATGTTGCCTAATGGAAAAGTATCCTTTTTGGTTTTATTGCTTTAAGAAATAGATGAAGTTTCGCTAGATAGGATTTCTGAGATAACACTGGATAAATATTTCATACTGGAAGTAAAAAGCTATCATGCAGGTTTATATGTGTCGCTTCTGTTCCTGGTTTCTTGAATAGCATGTTTTTATTCCCATGGTTGAAAAAGTCATAAAGTCTTTTTATGTGGACATAGCTGAGTTAGAAAGCTGACAGGTGTTACTGATGTACCTGTTTTCCTTCTCCTCTTTTTTCTTTGCTTTTTCTGCTGATAAAGGAACAAGTTACAGACTAAGATTAATCCCTTACATTTTGAGGGAAGCTTAAAATGTCCCTACTGGGAATAAGGGTAATTCAGTTCCTAATGAGTAATATTTAAGGGCTGTAAACCAATTTATTAAGTGCTGAATTTACAGTTGAGATGAAAAGGTTTTGAGATTTACACAGCGGTGAAGTGTTGAAGTTAATGGAGTTGCTTTAGATCAGTGGTCTTCAAACTTGGCAGCTCTAAAACTTGTGGACTTCAACTCCCAGAATTCTCCAGCCACCTAAGCTGGCTGGAGAATTCTTGGAGTTGAAGTCCACAAGTCTTAAAGCTGCCAAGTTTGGGGACCCCTGCTTTAGATGGTTGAAGAAAATTATGGGACAAAATGTGGAATTTCTCCAAAGGTCCTGAAGATAAAGTGCACAGACTAAAACTGTTGTCCTTAATCATTATCTCATGTGGTGATAAAGGTTACTGAGGTGACTTTACATGAAACCTAACTAGCATGGCCAGTAGTAAGGAAGTTGCAGTCTTAACAACAATGGAAGGTCACATTCTGTCCATTTCTGATGTAGTAAGAACACATGCTTCAGTTTAGCTGATTAATGTTTCTCTGATTATTTGACTTTTTCACTTAATTGGTATCTCCCAACTGTAACCCAGTTGATAACCCTTCTATGTCATTTTCAGATAACAGTTCTTTCAAAGCATTGTCCATGTTAGAATAGTCATCTTTGGAATGGAAATGTTAAGACTAACATGGCTTACTTCAGAATGTCACATGAAAAATCAATCTATATCTAAACCATTTAAACAGGGGATCCTACTGCTAATTTATTTTGATGTTCAAATTAGATGCGACACAAAGATTGTGTCTACTTGGAGGGGGCTGTAATTTTATTTTTGTGAAATGCATTTCTTTAGCAAAAAAGAAATCTTTCTGACAATGTTTAAATACAGATATTAACTTTATGGACCTAGACCAGGGTTGTTAAACTGGTGGCCCGTGGGCCGGATGCGTCACATGCATGCCATGCCCACCCCAACTCCGCTAATGGTGAGTTTGACACCCATGCCCTAGACAAAGAGTGGACAGTCTAGAGGTCATAAGTGACTGCTAGAGCCTCCAAATTGCTGACTTGAAATTCAGCAGGAAAAATGCATAGATTTCAGTGGTATACTGTTTTTGGCTTTTTAAGGGCTGGGATGAAATTGTTTGCCTTGTGGAGGTCTAAGTTTTCATTTGCATTTATAATCACCTTGAAACCTGGGAGAAAATGGGTCAACCTTTTAGGTTGTCATCATCAGAAGCTTCAGATGGTCTCCTGCAGCCATCTGGATGGAGGGTTAGATGAAGTGAGAACCCAAATCCTTCAAACATTGCCTGCCCCTGATCTATATCCATAATTTGATTTATATCCATAAATAATGGATGAGTATTATTTATATACACAAATAATTACCAAACCATCTGGTAAAGTCAAGGTTTTTAAAGGTTAATATTGATATGGATGCATACATTAAAACATGTAAATACAACATCTTTCTGCTTGTCAGCAGCTAATGCCATTGTGCACTGAAAATTGGTTTATAAAAATTTCTACTATTCTTCATCAATCCATTTGCAATTTCAGATTCTCTGTTAAAAAAATTTCTCTGGATTAAAATCTACAGAATTTTAAGAAAGGCCTTTTATACACTCAGTCACTAATATATCCATTTATGCAACATTCATATATGTTAATAGATTTTTCTTCCTGCATTGCCTATTTGTCTTCAGGATTTCTGCCTTTGATGTAATTTTTCATCACAGTATCTTGGTTTATTTTAATGCTTTGTGTGATGATCAAATCAATCATGTAATAACAAACTTTATTACTAATCTCCTAGGTTTTAGAGTCATGAAATTCAAAAAATGGGTTGGCATTTACTATGGATTTCATTGCATTCTATTCTAAGCAATGAAATTAAAGATGATTATTTTTGCTGACAAATTTTAAAGGGACTTGAACTAATTTGTATCTATTTTGGCATACTTTTCCATTCAAGGCTATGGCACGTAAGTTCCATTTCATACCAAGGAAGCAAAAAAGTTAGACTTGCTTGTTTCCTTGTGGCTTAGCTCTGCAAGAACTGTTCTGTGAATCTTATTGTAGGTTTAAGCATTGAGTCAGATTTGACTAGTTTTTGAATGATAGATGGGTTCATTTCCACAATTCCAGACTAGACCCCTCAATCTGATCAAGGGCTCCCTGCTATGTCTGAATAGTTCCATACAAAATATATATTTCCCCTTTAATCTTGTTAAATTCAGGCATCTGTTGGTGAACACCTTCTGTCACAAGTCTCTGATAGTTCCCTGCTTCACTCCCAAGTAAATTCATATTGTTGGAGAACCTGGAAATAAGGGGGAAAATACAAGGCCTTCCAGACTTCCCTTTATCCAGATGAGCCCATGTAGAGGTATCAATTCCAGTTAATGAACATAGGAATTTTTTTTTGTAACTTTTAGCAATTTAGTGAATGGGACATAGAACAACAATACCAATCTTTCATTAAATATAGGGAGATTCAAGTTGGCTAAAAATAAGCATTTCTTCACTTAAGGCATAGTTTTATCTGTGACATTTATTGCCCTTAAATGAGATTTGATAGCTATCCATTTAAATAGTTTGAGAAGGATTAATTAATTTATAATTAATTCATGGAGATTAATTTATTAATGGCTGGATGGCCGTTAATTATATCTCAAAGCAAATGGCAAGTCTTGGAATTGTAGGAATTGGCAGAAGAGAAGAATTCATATTTCTGAATTCCTTTAGTGCTTTTGGTTGCCCCTCTAAAATACACTAATTGGGCTGATCCAGCTGATATCTGCTTATTTGGTATGGTTGCTAAATTAAATAAAAATCACTTCTGGATTTTCTGTGATTGGGGAGCACCAGAAACACCTATTGTATTAAGTTTAGAAAAACTGAGCCCAACACTGTACAAATGACAGGGAAACTGGAAAGTTGTAGAAAGATGTTGAAAGTTCCTTACTCAGCTTTGGAATCTGTGAGTATGTGTGTCTGTGCACATTGCCATTACAATGTAATGTGTTGAATTTGGGAGTTCAAACTACTCTAATAACAGTTGGTCTCTTCCATATCAGCTTTTCGTAGGGTCTGTTTCGTGCTATAGTTTTTCTACTTTTGTCATTAAATTGTGTGAAAACTGCCTAGAGAAACATATTTTAATTTTCCACAGGATTACAGTTTATAATCAAAAGTACAAAGCTTCTTAACCTTTCAGTCTCTGCCAATCCTGTGTTTAAACTTTGAGTATGACACAAATTCTTCTCCATCTGACATGCTGGAAAATGCCTGAAAACCCTAGCCAGTTTTCTATGAAATTGAACAGCTTTTTGAGCATTTTGCAAAGTGCATGATTCTGTAGAAGATGAAAAAGGGAAATCTGCATATGCCAGAGTTTGTAAAGGTTTCTCCTCTAAGGACTACATTTGTCTTGGTGGAAGTTGTGTTTTACATTACCTTAGTAACTAAACTAATGCAAGCATCCAAACTAATAATCTCCTTGTTCGTTTGTCCCTTTCAAACAAGGGAGTTACTGAAATATTTAACATGAGTACATGGATTCACATGGGTGAAATATTTAACATGGGTGCATGGATTCACATTAAAGTACTGCCACTTCTGTATTCATGCAGAGATAAGTTCCTACACTGTTATTTGCCATACAAAAGTTAACACATTAGTGAATTAGAATTATGGGATCCATACTGGTTAAATTGAGTGTTCATTAATTGATGAGTCATTCTGTGTTGTCAATCTGTTCTTGAGTTTCTAACCTTGTGCTAATATGGTGGCCTCTAAATCATGATTTATGGCTATGGGCAGACTTACATATATATGAATTTGAAATTTACTGTTGTCTGTGCTACATTGGGTTACTGAAAAGAATATTGTTAAACTAATGAAAGTTTAGTACATTGTACGTACCCAGCTACTGTTTCATCTTTGATAGAAAGCTGATTCCTATGACTTTTCAGAGAAATCTGAAAAATGATAAATGTGCTATGGGATTAGTTATTATTATCTGATGCCTGTTTATTCAGATTACTATTCAGCAAAAAGAAAGTTCAACTATTCTTTTAACTTACCTATTTATATATTTATATTATAAGAAACCAACTTTTTGCATATCAAGTATGTGTGTGTGTGGAAATTATGCCCAACCCAAGTTCAGTCCATTCATTTAACTTCATTGTCTTGAGGATTTCATGAAAGTGGGTGGATTTGGGTCAGTCTACATTATATCTGTTCCTTTCACTGAAGATGCTTTTTCAGAAGGCAACTGGCCTTTGTCTTTTGCTTGAAGAGGTTTTGCTTCTCATCCAAGAAGCTTCTTTAGTTTGGACTGAATGGTGGAGAACAGAAGCAAAACATCTCCTACGCCACTTAGGAGCCTGAATGAAGAAATTAATGCCATTCAGGGTGGAACAGATTACAGATCAATTTCTAAAGCTCTTAGAAATCTTGGGTTCGTCCAGTCTATTGTCAGAGACTTAGCCTTTTGGATGGCAAAAATTGTAGAGAATAGATTCCTGTATGAAGTAGCTAGAACTTTACCCAAGGGCATACCTTCCTTTTGAATAATGCTTGAATCCTCAGGGTCTTAACTGCCTCTTGCAGCCTGCGGGGTTAGATGCCTCAGCAGCTCTCTTTTTTTCAGAGCAGAAGTCACATATGGAAATTGCTGTTCCATAATTTCCCATGAAACCATGAATTGTGTTTGACAGATGTGCAGTTATTCTTTTTTCATATTTGGGATTTACATTACTGTGATGCCTTTAGAGTTGGCAGCCGTTATCTATGCAGCACTTTCCTTTGCATTTATTTGGTCCTAAATATTACGGCTCTGAGAATTTGTTTTTCCTCTCTTGATAAGCTGTTTGCTTTTCCCTCTGCTGTTTGGGGTGACTTCCCCTCAACATCAGCCTCCCCACCATGTGTCTGGAGACAGACTGAATGCTGGAATCCAATTAAAACTTCCCTGTGGGCCTCTCACATTCCCTGTTTCTCTTTTTTGCAAACCTGTAGAGTTAACAAGCAGTAGAACGATGCTGCACACTCTGCTCCCACAGCTCAGAGTATGATTATTTATTGAGTGCTTCCAGCCTGCATGATGAATACATTATTCTCCGACAAAGAAGGCAGCCTAATTTAAAATGGATAGTTGATAATGATATTGAATTTTTTAAATGGCAGGTTGGCATACCAGCAGTTGCCTCTCATTAAAAGCATCAGGCAGCGGGAGAATGTTACAATAAAACTACCACAGTGTGATTTTTTTCCTGACATTTTCTTGCCATGCTACAATTTACGGTTATCCTACAATTTTGTTGTAATTCAGGTGCATTCAACTTTTGTGGCTGTTTTCAAAATATATGGGTATGGTACATTTGCTATTATTTAAAATACATTGTAAATAGAGTGACAATGATTGCAAATTAGCACATTGGGAGCAGTCTATTCCTGGTAGTAAATAAATATAAATCTATTAGATAAGGCAACTATTTCAAAGCAATTAACACTAGTAAGCTCACATTTAATGATACATTTGATGAAGTAAATGTAACTAAGTCATTCTAGATCAAATCCTGCAGACCCAATGTTATTGGGTGTAATATTTTACAACGAAGAGGATTTATTCCAGAAGCAGAATTAACTTTTTTCCAGAGCGCTGCTACTACACTCCATAGCTGGGTTTGATCCTCTTCTCTGACAGCAACTGAGAGAACTTAAATCTATTATTCTTAGCTCTGTGCTCCTTACCATGCCCCCTTTTCCCATACTTCCCCAGTCTTTCTCTCAGTTGCTGACAGACTGAGACGTATAGTTGCTGTGCTCTGGAAAAGTTAGTGCGTGTAGGTATTTCTTTTAGTTTTGATTAGTGTGCTTGCTTCTTTCGGTTTTTGTAGTGAGTGTGTCCTTTGGCTTAATTACTGAGTTGGATTCATTTGTTTGTTAACTATCTTGTGGTGTGTTTGAGTCTGCCTGTGGCTGGTTTGCCAGCTTCGGCCCTGCTGGGTCGTGCTGTGCCTTAGCGCTTTCAGCGCTTCCAGCAACCGGTTTTCTGACCCCTCGGGGCAGATCCGGCTTTCGCTGCCGCTGGGGGGGGTGGACTAGCGAGCGGGCGGTTCGCCGTCCCTTCTAGCCTCCCCCTCGAATCCACGTTGCTGGGGCTTCCCCAGACTAGTGGCGCTTCGGTCCTGCCTTGTTTTTTTCCCCTTTTTCTTTTTTGATCAGCTCAGTGCAGGCCGAAGCTCTTCAGGCATCCGGCGTCCGTCCCGCCAGGCTACTGCGGGCGGCGCTGCGTTATTCCCCAGCAGCCGACAGCGTGTTGTTGGGCGGCTGCTGGCCTTTGCTTCCATGCTGGGGGGTGTTGGAGGCTCGTTTTAGCCTCAACCCCATTTCGGCTTCTCGGCAGCCTCTCCTCCACGTGGCGGGCGCCATTTTGTTTTTGCCAGTTGTTGCGCCCGCCATTTTGTTTTCGCCATTTTGTTTTCGCCGGACCGCCAGGAGTCCTCGTGGCGGCCATTTTTGGGAGCCGACTAGGGGGGAGGTCACCTGCCCGCATCTGGGGGGTCCCCCTTTAACGCTGCCTGGCATCCTATTGCCTTTACTTGTTGTTTGGCAGTAAGGGGCGTATAAGGCTTGCTTCTACCCTACTGCCTGGAGAAGGGGGGGGGATACCTGCCTGGCCCCAGGAGGTACTTCCTTACCCTACCTGCCTTGGACCTCATTGTTTCTTCTTGTTGGGCTTACATTTCCCCCTTAGGGAATCTACCATTACTGAGGTGTTGCCTTATCGTGGTTGGTACCTGAGCCAGCTGGCCAGGACCTTCTAATTTGTGTACAAGTGCTGTATATGTAAAAAAAAAAAAAAAAAAAAAGACAAAGGACGAATAAATTAACATATTTGTATATACATTGTTCATATCATTTGCATGAGTTGCCTTCAAAAAATTTTTTGATACAAAAAATAATAATAATAATAATAATAATAAAAGAAATTAATAAATAATTAAAAAAAATTAAAATTAAAATTAAATTAAAAATTAATCAATAATTTACAAAAAAAAAAGGAAAAGAAAAGAAAAGAAACAGAAAAGATTAATAATAATACATTCTTACCTTGGTTCCCACTGCGTTGGGGCTCTGGTGTTGTGTGATAATGGCTGACTCCTCTTTGTCGTCTGACCTGGAGCAAGAGACCAGTCCACCCAGGTCGGTCAGATCTCATAAGTCTAAGAGTTCTAAGAGGTCTGCCTCTGCCAGCCACTCTTCCATTCCGGCCAAGAGGTCTGCTGCTGCTGATAAAGATGCCTTGCGGAGGCATAAGGCCTTTGAGCGACAGTACGAAATAGCCAAATGCGCTGCAAGCGCTGCATCCGGGGGCCATGACTCGGCAACTACCCGCGCTCGTTCCCCCTCACCAGTGCCTCTGGCCTTATCTAAAGGAGTGTCACAGTCCTTACCAGACGTTTCTTCTGTCGGGACTGCTTCCTCTCGTACTAGCCGTAAGCAGCCACCTTCTGCAACATTTACACCCACGGCAGCGGGCCTCTGCTCTCCAGAAGCTCCCCTGGCTGGGCCGCAGATGGACTTTCAAACCATGTTCTCTACGGCTCTGGCCTCTATCATGGCGGCAGGGGCGCAGCAAGCGGCCCAGGGTACGTTCCCCAGCACCAGTCAGGGGGCCCCTTCTACTGCACCTGTTCGCAAGACCCGTCCTTCTCGCGCTCTGGAGTCAGAGCCGTCTTCTGAATCAGACCAGGAGGAAGACTATCCTGAGGACCTCGAGTTTTCCGAGGACGAGGGACTGGCACCTGAGACGCCGGCCTTCACGGGTCTTTTTTGACCGGCCTTGTTCAAATCGCTGCTGCACAAGGCCCGACAGATTACCAATCTTGGGTCGGTTGGTGCCCAGCCAGTCACGGCCCCTCCAGAGGCGGGGCCACACGATGCCTTATTTAGACAGACCAAACAGGAGAAGGACTTTGTCCCCTGTCCTCAACTGTTTCTAGATGTGCTGCAGACTCCTTGGAACCAGCCTGGTTCGGCGACTGCACCAACTAATTTGGACAAGAAGCTTTTCTGCTCGGCTCCGGAACTTGACGCCTTGCTGGATCTACCTGTGGTCGACGGGCCCGTAGCGAGTCTCACGTCTCATTCTGTGATCTCCTCGGACCCTTTGGACGGCTTAAAGGCGGAGGACAGACGTATGGAACAGGCCCTCCGCAAATCCCACCTGGCGGAGGCCTGGGCGATTAGGACAGCCACCGCAACTTCCTTTTTCAACCGTGCATCACTGATATGGCTGCGGCAGTTACAGGAGCGTCTACCACCTGAGGAGACCCGCCTCCATCAAGACGTGAACAAGATCATAGCTGCCACTGAATATTCTGCGGATGCATCGCTGAATTCGGTGAAGTTTGTTTCTCGGGCTATGGCGTCTTCTATCGCTGCAAGGCGCCTCTTCTGGCTTCGACCCTGGAAGGCTGATATTAAGACTAAAGGGAAGTTAGCCGCTGCTCCATACAAGGCGCCCAACCTCTTTGGGGCAGCCTTGGATCCGTTACTAGTAGAGGACAAGGACAAGCGGAAGATCCTGCCGTCAGCCTTCCGCAGGCAGGAGAGGCGTTTCCACCCTTATTCCCATCGTCCTCCTTTCCGTCCGCCTTCGGGGCAGGCAGCTTCGTCGTCCTATCGTCAGCCCTTCTCTGCTGCAGATCGTTTCTCCGACAGGCAGCGATTCCGGGATCGGAACAGGCAGTCTTCAGCGGCGAGACGTCCCTTTCGAGGTTCCGGGTCTAGGCCTTACAGGAGAGGCAAGTGACTCGTGGCCGGCCGGTCCAGTTGGCGGTCGGCTTCAAGCTTTCCATCGCCAGTGGGCGGCCTCGACGACAGATGTGTGGGTACGTCGCACGGTGGCCGACGGCCTGCGAATCGAATTCTCCAGCCACCCTCCAAGCCGCTTCGTCCGTTGTCCGGTGCCCCGGTCCCCCGAGAACCGTCGACTGATGTCTGCGGAGATTGCCCATTTGCTGGACATCAGGGCGATCAAACCGGTACCCGAAGACCAGTGGGCGTCCGGTTTTTTACTCGATTCTCTTTTTGGTTCCCAAGAGTTCCGGGGGAGTCAGAGCCATCCTCAACTTAAGAGAGTTGAACCGAGCCGTGCGTTATCAACAGTTCAAAATGCACTCGCTCCGGTCGATTTTGGCCTCAGTACGAGAAGGAGATCTTATGCAGTCGGTGGACTTGCGCGAGGCTTATCTCCATGTTCCTGTTCATCCCAGTCATCGCAAGTTTCTACGCTTCGAATTTGCGGGCAGGCACTATCAATACTGTGCCATGCCGTTTGGTCTTTCATCGGCCCCCAGAGCCTTTACCAAGCTGGTGGCGGCTGTAGAGGCGACCCTCCGGCCGGTCCCGATCCGACTATTATGTTATCTGGACGACATCCTGGTGCTTTCATCCTCCCGGGCTCGGGCGACACACGATATGACCAGGGTGTTGGCGACGTTTCAGGAACACGGCTTTTCCATAAATTGGGACAAGAGTCATCTTCGACCATCCCACTCCATCCTGCATCTGGGAGCAGTGATAGACTCTCTCAAGGGACAAGTGTTCCTGTCCCCCGAGAGGAGGCGGAGTATCAGAGTCTTGCTGAATCAGGTTCTGGCCCAGAGGTCGGTTCCTGTCCTGACACTATCACAGCTGCTCGGCAAGATGGTGTCCTGCATTCATATCGTTCCCTGGGCACGCAGACGGTCCCGCCCGCTGCAGTGGTTCCTGTTGCCGTTCCAGAGGAGAGGGGAGGCCGTCAATCGGAGGTCTGTTTTTGTTCCCCCACAGGTCCGGTTGTCCCTGCATTGGTGGAAGTCTTCAGCCCTTCAGCAGGGCTGTTTTTTCCTGGTGCACGAGAGGGTGGTGCTTACCACAGATGCGAGTCTCCACGGCTGGGGGGCTCATCTGGGCGTCCAGGTGGCTCAAGGTCAGTGGTCCAGTTCCGAGCGGCTCCTGAGCATCAACCTTCTCGAACTGCGGGCGATTCGTCTGGCCCTGCGCCACTTCTCGGCTGCGGTGCATGGGAGACACGTCCTGGTCCTCACGGACAACATCTCGGCGAAAGCCCATGTGAATTGGGAGGGGGGCACGAGGTCGCGTGCCCTGATGGTGGAGTCGGAGAGACTGTTTCGCTGGGTGGAAAGGCACCTGCTGTCAATACGAGCGGACCACATCTCCGGGGCGGCCAACGTGCAGGCGGATTGGCTCAGCCGGGAGCGGATCGACCAGACGGAGTGGCAACTTCATCCAAGACTATTTCGGGAGCTGTCCCTTCGGTTCGGAGACCCGGTGATCGACCTATTCGCCAGTCCCGCAAATGCCCAGTTGCCTCGCTTCGTCTCCAGGTACCCGTCTCCAGGAGCCGAAGATTCGGATGCCCTACGCTGCAGGTGGCCCCCAGGCCTGTTGTACGCCTTTCCCCTGGTCAAACTGGTCTCTCGAGTGGTCCGGAAGATGGTGGCGGAACGAGCGGAGTTGCTGTTGGTGGCTTCCTATTGGCCGCGCAGACCCTGGTTCGCCGATCTGGTGGAGTTTTCGGTGGCGACACCGTGGGTGATCCCGTCGCATCGGCTGGTTCTACGTCAAGGGGCAATCGTACATCCAGAACCCCAGTGGCTGCAGTTGGCCGTTTGGCGTTCGAACGCGTCATACTGAAGAAGGGCTGCCTGCCAGACGAGGTGATTACTGTTATGCAGGCGGCTCGCAGACCTTCAACGACCAGGATTTACGAGGCGTCCTGGAAGGCTTTCTGCTCGTGGTGTGCGGACCGTCACGTGGATCCTACTTCAGCAGTAATCCAAGATGTCCTGGGGTTTTTGCAGTCGGGCCTGGCCAAAGGTCTGGCGCCTACGACACTACGGAGGCAGGTGGCGGCTCTAGCCACAGTGCTTTCGGTGCCACCCTACAGGTCATTGTCTCACCATCCTTGGGTCCGTGACTTCCTTCACGGGGCCACGAATCTACGGCCTCCTGTGGTTCATCGTTATCCTTCCTGGGACCTGTCCCTTGTGTTGCAAGCCCTCACGGAGCCGCCCTTCGAACCTTTGGGTTCGGTTTCGCTGAAGTACTTGTCCTTCAAGGTGGCTTTCCTTCTGGCCATCACCTCGGCCAGGAGGATTTCGGAGCTTGCTGCCCTGTCGGTGAGGAAGGATCTGTGCATCTTCCGGGAGAATACGGTGGTGCTTCGTCTGGATCCTGCTTTCACCCCTAAGGTGAACTCGTGGTTCCACCGGGCGCAGGAAATTGTTCTGCCTGATTTTTGTCCCAATCCGAGGCATCATCGTGAGGTGGCGTGGCACACCTTAGACGTTCGCAGGGCCCTGAGGCGTTACATCCGACGGACGGCTTCGTTTCGGAAGACGGAAGCTCTGCTGGTTTCGTTTCACCCGGCATCGTTGGGGCAGAAGGTTTCGTCGGCTATGGTGGGACGTTGGCTCAAGGCCTGCATCTCGTCGGCTTATGAACATCGAGCTAAGACTCCTCCTACGCGGATTCTGCCCCACTCTACACGTAGCGCGGCTACGTCTGCGGCCTGGGCAACTCAGGCCTCGGTGTTGGACATTTGTCGTGCCGCCACGTGGTCATCGTTGTCACCCTTCGTTAGACATTACAAGATTGACGCCTATGCCTCGGCGGAGGCGTCCTTTGGAAGGAGGGTGCTGCAAAGTGTGGTTTCCAGTTCTGGTGATGATTAGGTTCCCCCCCCCCCCTTGAGGTTGAGCTTGGGTATGTCCCAGCTATGGAGTGTAGTAGCAGCGCTCTGGAAAATGGACGTTGTCTTGCCTGAACGCTGCGGATACACTCCATTCCCTCCCCTAGCTGGTTGTGCTTTTCATTTTTGTGGTTGTGGTCTGTTGTTGGTTCTTAATAAAAGGTTGATGGTTTCTTTGTTTCCAGCATCTTCGTTCAAGACTGGGGAAGTATGGGAAAAGGGGGCGTGGTAAGGAGCACAGAGCTAAGAATAATAGATTTAAGTTCTCTCAGTTGCTGTCAGAGAAGAGGATCAAACCCAGCTATGGAGTGTATCCGCAGTGCTCAGAAAACGGACGTTCAGGCAAGACAACGTCCATTTCAGCTGAGTTGAATTTCTGGAAACCATAATGCAATAGTTTTCAGAGTCAGCATGTCAATTCTTTGCAATATTAAAGTACGTTTCAAAATTCTTTCCCCCTTTCTATTCTGTCTTTTCAATCTAATTTATGAATGTTTCCCAAATCCCAGCATGGTGTATATCTGTCTCATTATTACCACCCCTGTTGCTTTTGCTTTTGTTCTATATTTAGAACTCAGGAAGCATTAATAAGTAGGAAGTTATTTTAAGCAGGCACAAAACTGCTTCCATTCTGGTTTCAGTCTTTAAAAATCAATTTCCAATCAAGATGTAAATTGTGGCTGCTTTTGAGATTACAAAAGGTAAATAGCATTAAACAAAACCTCCTGAGATTAAGAAATAGTCAGAAACTGAAAATCAAGAATCAATCGGTTAAGTACCCAGAAGTGATCCAAAGGACACTGGTTGTAGTATTCAGGATCCCAGGGAGCTGTGAGAATACAGGCAGTCCTCAACTTATGACCACAATTTCGACTGGAATTTCTGTTGCTAAGGAAAAGAGTTAAGTGAGTCACATCTGATTTTACTACTACTTTGCCACAGCTGTTCAATCAAATTACTGCAGTTGTTAAGTGAATCACAAGGTCATAAGTCAATCTGGCTTCCCCTATTGATTTTGCTTGTTGAAAGCCAGCCAGGAAGGTACAAATGCTCTCATATGACCTGGGATGTTGCAGCCATTGTAAACACATGCTGGTTGCCAAATGCCCAACTTTTAATCATGTGACCGTAGGGATGCTGCAACAGTCATAAGCATGAGGACCAGTTGCAAGTAACTTTTTTCAGTGCCACTGTTACTTTAGACAGTCATTAAATGAATGGTTATAAATCAAGGACTTACCTAGAAGAATAGCAAATGAAGTAGTGAGAGAAGTATGGTAAATTAAAAAATATCCAGGAATAAAGCCAAAAGTACAGGGATATAATTATGAGAAAAATATGCATCATATTGGGAGGCATTCATAGGCTGGATTGAAAAGCTAGAAGGTAGGAAGGTCATTCCAGTTAAGCAATCTGGCTGCTAAATAATTAAGTGCATGGAACCAGTCTTCAGAATACAGTAGATTTCTGAAGGGCAAGAAATTGCCGAATCCATCCAATATGACTCTTTTTGATTAAGGGAAACATAGCTTGAAGCAGTTTTGAAGAACCTGAATGTAATTATTTTAAACCTTTATATTTAAAATGAAAAGCCTTTGGGAGTGTGTATCATCAATGCTGCATAATACAGTAGAAACTGCATTAATAACTGCAGTAGAGCTACCAAAATATAATGCAATAGACTAAACTAAAAACCACAGTCTCAAATGCCACAGTTTACACAAAACATTTGGTAATTGTGCAATCATGATGGACATCGCTAGATCACAGGTATACCTTCATTATGTGATAACTGAAAAGCTAAGGATAATCACAAGCTTTTCTCAATGAAATAGACAAATTTATCCAGGTAAAAAATAGAAATATTAGACCAGTGTTGGTTTGCCCTGGTGAAGCATTTCATTCTCCATTGCATCTACCACTTCTTACCTTTAATACAAAGTGATATGCTACATGCCCACATCTGTTAATCTGAAATGAACCATTTTTATTTGTTAAACTGTGTCATTTCCTAGCCATAAAAGTCTGTTTTAAAAACTCTCCAGCTTCCATAATTCTATGTTATGTCAGCTTGCACCTCCAATAAATGCAACAACAACAAAAGCCCTTGAAAACTAACACTTTAAAAACAATGTCTTAATGGAATGCCATGAATACAGAGCTTCACCACCACAGATTTTATTTATTTATGAAATTTGTATAACCACATATCTCACCAAAAGTGATTCTGGGCGGTGTTCATCGTATAAAAACCACAAATCTAAAAACAACAGCTGCAAAAAATAAAAATAAAAATCTGCAATAAGAAATCAATAATATAACAAACAAATACACCAGTATATTTGTTAGTAAAGTATTTAGTAGATCATCTATATTTATAATAGAGGAAGCTCTAGCAGCTGTAATTACAAAGGAATTGATTGTAAGATATGCTATTCCAATGCTTAATTTAGTATCCATTCTTATAAAAATATCTGAGAGAAACTGTCCGGTTTTTTATTGTTTAAGTGTCCTCAAATCATTGTTAACTCTTAGCAATCACACAGATAGATTTTCTCTGTGTTGATCAGTCCCTAATCCTGGTCCTTCAGCAATTCAAAATGCTGCTGCTGCAATGGATTTTATCCATTTTGCAGCTGCTAAAGCTGTTCATCTTTTTCCTTCCACCTTTCCCAGCATTAAAGCCTTCTCCAGAAAAGTGTGCCTTCACATAATGTTTCAAATATACTGATTCATAGTAAATTGACCTATTTTTGAAAGGTTGAGTTTGCTAAAAGACCCAATCCCGCCATATAACATTGGTCCAGCACTATGATAATTGTGTAGTTCAGTAAATAGGCATATAGAATAATTATCAATTGTGTGCATTAAGGCTGTACATACACAATCTAGAGTCACATGTGTGAGATGGGTAGCTATTTAAATTTATGCTGTTTAGTTTTGGAAGTAGAAGCAAAAAAGTGAGTCTACGGATGCTATGATGTTGCAGAATTGTTATCAGCCTGGGTCGATCAGCACCATGGACAGTGGTCGGCATAGATTTTTCTTTTTGCTTCTTGCCTACTAATCAGTCTGATGAATGCAGGGACAAGTTTGTGCAGTTTTCTAGGCAGTATTTTCAGAAGTGATTCTGCCTAAGGCTGAGACAGGAAGATTGGACAAAAATCACCTCTTCGTTCAGTGTCTAAACCAGGACTAGAATCCAAGCTCCTATTCCCCGGTGCCTTAACCACTAGACGGAACTGGCTTGAATATGTTAAAAATGGAGTTTGGAAACAGTTACAGAAGATAATGTCTCTCTTCCTTGTTAATGCAACACAATACGGAATGATGTCTATGTATACACCTGTTGGTTGGCTGAATGAATAAACAGATGGCATTTGTAACCAAGAGTTGCATGTTATGATAAATGTGATAGATTCTGTTGCTTGTTACACTAAAAGCATAAATCAAGGAAGTCACATATGCAGATTTAAAATGCATCTGGGAAATGCTTGCATTCTTCAAACTGTGCCTACTGCATTTATATCCAAAATGTTGTTTCTGCAGCAGCACCTACTTAGCAGCTCATATATCCAAAGGCAACTTATAAAAACTTCAAAAGGACATAAGTAGTAAGTGTGCTTAAATGATGCTAAACCTTTCCCTGCTGTTTTACATTTAGTTTTGAATATATGCATACATACAACTTACCTTCTTTTCCCTCAAAATCTTCCTAAGTCCTAACATCTGAAAGATGCCTTTGAGTATCCCTCTTCAAACATATATGTTTCAGGCTTCTAGCATTCAAAATTGGAGTACTATGGGCTTGTCTCTTAATCAGTTTCTTCAACTTGATACAATATGATGTGTTGGACTTCTGTTACTATAACCTCTAGGTAGCTAGCATAGGAAGACAATTTTATTTTAAAATCTTTGGGTTCTCCTTATTTATAATACAAAGGGGTAGGTTTGTATGGTCCCAAATGGAAGCTGTTAATCTTTAATTGCATGGTAATTTTTTTTCCCCAGCTCTTAAGTGACTGTAGATTATTCTTCCCAGTCCACCTCCGGATTTTGTATTTGATGATTACTAGTAGTAAATCTATTTCTTCCAGCAATTGTAGTTTTCAGTTGTCTTTGCTTTCTCTTTCCTCTGTTTAACAGAATAATAGTATGCTTCTTTGGAGGGGAATTATACAAGATTAACCTTCTGGCTTGGATTCAGAGAAAATATATCAAATGAGTGTACGTGACAAGTTTGGGATGTGTATCTCTACACATCCCAAACAAGACTGAAGATGACACATCACAGCAGTGTTAATTAATTAATGAAGTTGTGCCAAAATAGAAAGGAAGGCTGTTGCTTCTCGCTAATCCTTTAGGGATAAATAAAAGTTGAAATTATTCAGATGAATATGAACAAAAAAAATTGACTGCATACAGTGTTATTATGCTTTATGTTAGATTAATCCAGTAACCTCCAGAAAGTCTAGTTATGTAAGTGAAGTGGGACAGTTCCAACAAAATTTTTAACATTCTCTTAAATCTCACTGAGTTTAACTGGAGAATTAGGGCACAAATGTTACACAAAACAAATGGTGCATAGATATAAATCGTCCTAGTTTAGATCTTTTTCGGAGTTTCCCCCAGTTCTCCAAAGCAGATTTTTTTAGCAAAGGGAAAGCAAAGTTCTTTTAACATGCTGTGGAAGCTTAGTCTAAGCAACACTAAGAGAATCTACCTTTTGTCCCCTACTCGCCTTGTGAGGGAGGTTGGGATGATAGACAACTCCAAATTATCCAGTCAGCTCAGCAAATGAGTGGAAACTTGACAGTAGGTCCTCCATATTTGCACTGATCCTCTACATCAGTGCATTTTCATACATTCAGTTAATTTCTGATGCAGATTCCTGAAATGCTAAACTCCGGTGTGCATCTAGGGCTTCAGAAATTTGTGTGTGATGGTGATAGGCAGGAGTGTATCTCTGTTGCAGTCTGAGTCTAGGGCAGTTTTTTGTTTCTGCTCCTCCCACTAAATTCTCTCTTTAACATGATAATTTTAATCAATTTTTAAATTTCATCATTAAGTTTCATGGAATTCTATCATAGTTTACTCAGGTGTTAATACCACCAAGTCTTTACATATTTCATATTAGAAACACAATTTATTTATTTGTGTGTTTGTGTATGCATGTTTGTATTTATATATAAGCAATATTGTTTAAGGATGAGTCTGTGATATAATCCGTCTCTCTCTCTCTCTCTCCCCCACCCTCGTGGGTGTAAAAGAGTTCATTCTCTATCTAATTGGGAAGAATTAGATGCATTAGTCTTTTGAAGCAGGCATGTACAATTTTGTCCAGACCAAGTTGGCCTTTCAGCAGTGTATTAGAGGCTGCCTCTAAGAAATGGGGTGGGGAGTAGGGCTGGACAACATTAAATTAGAACATCTTCAATTTACATTTAAATTGAATTAAATAGATAGGATTATTACTCTCCACTCAGGAACTGAATAATTTTTTTCTCATCACTGAAAAAGTACTTTGATAATGACATTTGCTAATCTTTGGAAGCTATACAGCTGTAAATTCTGTGTCTTTGTTTTAAAGCCAATAGTCATTACTGTGGTTTCAGCATCAACTGACAGCATAATTTTCCATGTACCCAAGCCACATCTTGACAACTTTATAATTGCCTCCAGACTACCAAGGTTAACATTTTTTAGCATTTAATCCCTAACTAGCACATTAGACTCTTTTAAATGTGCCACATCTTTCTGAGAATTTCTCTTGAGGTGGAGGACATATGTGGGTCTGCAGAAGGTAAAGAATATTCTGTGTTTATGATGGGTTATTCTAGATAAAAAAAAATCTGTGTAAGTATTAAAATGCATTTACGTTAAGGAATTGAAGAAATGAATATTTGGATAGTCACTCATGCCCTAATCACCTCAAGAATGGATTATTGTTATATGTTCTATGTGGGGCTCTCCTTGAAAACCCTGAGAACCTATGGTTGGTCCAGAATGCAGTGGTGCAAGTAGTAATGGGCACCACAATTTTGCAAGCTGCACTGGTTCCCATTTGGCTTCTTGGTGCAATTCAAGATGCAGGTTAACACTTTTAAAGCCCTTTGTGGCATAGTAATGACAGCCATCTCTGATAATTTTTACACATACTGGTAAAATCTGGCAGAGTGGGCGTTTTTTCCCCTTCAATTAAATAGTGTCATCTAGTGGGAATTGGCAGTGTGCCTTCTTTATAGTGGTGCTTGCTCTCTGGATTCGTATCCCTTCTCAGACTTATATAAGGCATTCATCCTGCTGATGTTCCAGAAGGCACTGAAAACTTGGTTATTTTCTCTGACCAAAGTAGTATGCTGGTATGCTTCTGCAAGATTTAGGTTAGCTTCTTAGGGTTTCTTTCTTTTTTTCTTTCTTTTGGTTTCTCTTTGTTCTTTCACTTTGTTCTTCTGGCTTTTAATGGTATAAAGCACTCAGAAGGTCACTGAGAGGTCAAACAGTCAGTGCAATTCGTGAACTCTGAATTGAACTTCACTATAGCTAAAAATTCTACAGAATTTTGAAAAATAATTTCAAAGGGAAGGCATTTCCTATTTAATTCTTAAGGCACACATATTTCATGAAACACCTTTTAAGTTGTTTTTAGTATTTTAAAATATTAAAAATATTTAATAATAATAAAATATTGAAAATATTGACTAAGTTGATTCCATTTGTTTATGATGATGTCTCTGAAGAGTTCTCACTCTGGTTCTAAAGTTCTTACTGTAACATAGACTTCAGTTGTGACAAGGCAGAACTAGAAGCAAACACTAAGCCCTTCCTTCTGCCTGTCATCGTATGAATAATTAAAATAACCTAACATATCACAGGCTATAAATAAAACAACGACATTGTATGTGATCTGTTAGATGCAAGAAAATAGGTCATTAAAATGAGCTATTCTCACTCTTGGAAGGAAAAATATTCTGGTATCCCTTTGACTAATTGGTTTGAGTGTGAATATTATAGGTGAATAAGATGCTGTAAAATGCTGACATTTGCCATTTTGTTAATATCATTTGCCTTTTTAAATTTTTCCAGTGAAAAAGAAGGCAATCATTTCCTTCAGGGAGTAAGAACACTGGATGCTATTGACAGAACACAGCTAGAGACATTATTTAGACTTTATTGGCCAATCACTACCAATGATGACTGGGAGACTTTTGTATCAATTTTTGAAAAATTGATGTGCTGAAAAATCTTACCTTTTAATTTATTTTTAAAGAACACATATGACAGGGGTTTTTACACTGACAGAAGATAAATATAGTAGATATTTAATGATTATGAATCCACCATGAAACTTTGTATATTTTCCTTCCGACTAAAACTAGGATCCCATAAGATATAATTTCTCTGGATCTATTATGGATAAACAGTTGATGCTTTATACCACCATTTAGTTTGGTCTAGTGGTTAAGGCACCAAGCTTGAACCTGGGAGACCTTGAGTTCTAATCCCTCTTTAGGCATAAAAGCTGGCTGGCTAATTTTGGGACAGTTATTCTCTCAGCTCAGCCCACCTCACATAGTTGTTGTTGTGAAGGAAGAAGGAAGGAATATTAGGTATGTTCACCATCTTGAATTATTTATAAAAATAATAAAGGCAAGTTAGAAATAAATAAAATATACTGTAGACCCAAATACCTTTGTATGTAATATAACTAAATGCTTCTTTGCCACTTTATTGATGCAACAAATAAACCAATGAGTTGTTTTGCCTTCAATACATGCCTACTTTGCCTATGAAAAAAGAGTCACGGTTGGGAAGAAATTTCTTCTGGCTGCAGATCAATAATCACAGCCACAAAATACCATGTTTTGTCCTTCCTCACTGATCATTCATAATAAGGATTTCAGAGACTTCTTTGAGAATTAAACTACACACTGGCTTTTTAATGTGACAATAGCTCTGTTTAACCATATCTAAGAAGAAATATTCTTTAAAGAAATATTCCAATTGCACATGTCCTAAATAGGGAAAAGGTTTATTTTGTTTAAGAAAAATAGTCTCGATCTTGTTTCACATTTCCTTTTTATTTATTAAGAAATGAAAAATTTGAACATTGCAGTTTTGAAGTTTCTAAATGTACTTTGGGTTCTGCAAATTTACATACATGTAAATTTGTTTTATTACCTTACATGTAAAGTTTTTATTACTCATGGCATCGTGAATAATCGGGTATCATGTCAATCTACTTAATTATTTTTCTCTTGAGGGTGAGTTATATAATGGTTCTTAGCTATGTATGGCTCTTTCCTGCTTCAGAAAAGAAACAGGAGCTACAGAGTTTTAATGTGGGGAAAATGTCTGTAGGATAAAAAAATTAAATGTCGGTTGAATGCAAAATTTCATTCTGAATCCCAAAATAAAAAGGCCTATCCAGTGGCGTCTGCTTCCTATAGCAACTTCCATGTCCAGTGGCAGTGACTGGGTTCACATATCGTAATATGTGGTTCATTTAGTTTTGGCTTAATGCAGGTTGTAAATTCAGCTTTATCCAGGCATTGGCTTTGGATAGAAACGAGTTCAGCAAATGTAAATATAAATATAGAGTGGGTGGGATGTTTTGGCACTATGGTGGATTATATGATATTGTTGTGTCACTGTGTGGATTATATCCTGCTTTTATGGAAAGCTGTTAAGAACTATTGTAATGGATTGTTAGAATAATCTTGGGAGACAGGATGATGAGCCACAACCAGGGGAGAATAGAAGGAATAGAGATGGAGAAAGTGTCTCAGAAGTCTCTCTAGTCCTCTAGAAAGTAAAGATGGGAGGCAGGGACACACTTTCAAACTTGCAAGATTTTGTTATCATAACCTTACAATAAAGGCAATGTTAATATTCATGGTTGTGGTTTCCTGTCTAGACTACCTCAAAGACCTATCCTTTAGGACAATGAAGGCTAACCTTTTTCTCTTCGTGTGTCAAAAGCAACAGTGTGTGCCTGTGCCAGCACCCATAATGCAATGCACCCCCCCCATGCAATCATGCATGACCCCACGCCCCCTGTGAATGTGCACATGACCCTCTCATGCCCCCATGCACGTGCACACATGAGGGGTAGGATTCAAGAATTTTAGCCTGTTTTTCACCCTCCCCAGGCTCTGGAGGCTTTCCTCGAGCCTCCAGGAGGGAGAAAACGGCCTCCCCCGGGCTCTGGAGGCCCTCCCTGCAGCCTCTTGGGCCTAAAAACATGGTGGGGGTGTGTGTTGTGACCCCTGTGCATGTGCACACAACCCCCGCCCACTGCATTCAACCAACATGTTACCCACACATGCATACATATCTCCAGCATGCCCCCTCCCCCTGCGCATCCCGAAAATCAGCTAGCCGGCGGGAGCGCACTCGCGCATGTGCAGTGGAGCTGAGCTGAGCTGGGAGATGGCTCGTGTGCCTGCAGAGAGGGCGCTGCATGCCAGATGTGGCATGCATGTCATAGGTTCACCATCATGGCTCTAGGACTAACGTATAAAATGTATCATTTAACAATGTAAATGAATTGTAATCAGCCTTGCATTGTAAGGTTAGTCAGCCTCTTGGGATACTGAAACGAATATGGCCCTTTCTCCCACCTGCATGGCAATGAGTTGTCTAGGAAGGCCTTATTACTTCTTTTGCTTTTTAACTTTCCAGGTTGGGAATCATTGGTGCAAGTCTCTTAAATAGGGCCCACTGACCTCCAAAATTAAAACAGCATAAAATTAATTCATATCTTACAAGTTAAGCAAATTTCAGAGGATACCATGATGTATGGGACATTTATCTGTTTATTCATTTAACATCACACAGAATTGTATTGTTCTATCTATACTCTTAGAAGGTTGTTGCTAAATAATAATAATAATAATAATAATAATAATAATAATAATAATAATAATAATAATAATAATAATATAATAGCCTTTATTGTCATTGTACATCATGTATACAATTAAATTGGTTTTGTTAAATATGTTAAAAGGCACACATTGTTGATATTTATTTCTCGTTTTTATATTCCATTAAAATCCCAAAGTTCCAGATTCTTATTTTACTGTCTAAGAAAAGATTAGACTAATGTTAGTGCTTCAGTGTGTACCTCATGAGCTTTACTGTTTTATTATGAAAAATATCTATCCACTCGATTTTGCCCAGGGTAAGCATTGAATTCAGTCCTTGACAGTGTTGATTAAAATGAGAGTGGGAAACTGTGGCGCCACTGCTACTGGTACTTTAGATTTTTCAAACCTTTTAAAACTGTAACATCAATCCTAAAGCAGACTTAATTAAAATATCTTCAACAGCAGGACAACTGTTAGAGTAGGCATTTCTGATCTAGAGGGACAACTGGATGTATCAACATGCTCTTACACTCTTATCATAGTTTCATGCATTTGATTTTGGCTTTTATACTGAGTGGCGAGAACTGGAAGGCTGAGGTTGAATCCATTTTCAGGACAAAGAATGATTCCAAATGCATGCTATGCTCACGTTGTCCAGTGGTGAGCATGGATGGTGCACGTGTTCTCAGCACTTACGTTGTGTTTATTTTTTCTCTTTATTATCTTGGCATAAATTATAGTGGCTGCAACCGGTGAATTATGCTGAGATAGAAGGGAAAAGGAATCTTGGAAGGAATAATTTTGTTTTCTTAATGTCTCCCTCACCAACCATCATTTTATTATCCTCATTTAATTGTATTAAACAGACTCACAGGGGAAAGACTTCATGAAGCTTTTACCTACCTGCCAGACTGAGGAGTGAGGGGATGGATAGTTTGGGGGGGGGGGTTATTTACTGAAGGAAAACCCGGACCTTTCAGATTCAGGTTTTTCCAGATGTTTAAATTTACTTATTCTAGTAAAGAGAACTTTGGAAAATGCTTGCTTCTGCGTCTTTACTCGGAGTTGAGGTTTTCTGGAACGCTGACACTCTAGTTGATTCTGACTATAGTTTCCACTCATCACAGTCATGCATGAAATTGCTGTCTAAAACATCTGGAGAGACCCCAGATGGAAGATGCTTACTTTACACACTGATTAATTTGGGAGTGAAGGCTTACACATTACCTGTATGCCTGATTTGTACCAAAGAGAAGTGTTTATGCATATTCACTATGATTTTGATCAAATATTAAGTACATAATATTAACAATGTGCAAGGGCTATTAACTGACTCCCTGTGCACCTATTATCGTGTTTCCCCCAAAATAAGACCCTGTCTTATATTTTTTTTTGAACCCCGAAATAAGCGCTTGGCCTTATTTTCAGAGATGCCTTATTATTTTGAGGTGCATGGAACAAGATGGGGATCTACGTGTTGTCTTACCTGATTTCCAGCTCATTTAAATATTTTTGGTGAGGCCTTATTTTTGGGGGGGAGGCTTATTTTAGCGCACACGCTCAAAATATATATAGCTCAGCAGACTAAGCATTGTAATTAAAACCCAGCTGTCTGCAATTACTGCTAGTTTGAATCCCCAGGCTCAAGGTTGACTCAGCCTTCCGTCCTTTCTAAGGTAGGTAAATTGAGGACCTAGTTTGTGGGGGCAATAAGCTGACTTTGTATAAATATACAAAAGTATGAAGGCTATTGCTTAACGCATTGTAAGCCGCCCTGAGTCTTCGGAGAAGGGCGGCATATAAATCAATTTTTTTAAAAAAAAGCCCAATTGGGCTTATTATCAGGAGATGTCTTCTTTTCAGGGAAACAAAGTATTAATTTTAGGCTTAAATCAGTTTTTGCAACAGCATGCCTTTAAAGGGTTTTTTTTTAAATTAAAAAAAAATCCTATTTTCTTAGAGCAAATTAAAAGATTCCCCCATACAGTTGGTTCTGGACTCCAGTGTAACCACCTTGCATGAACACACTTTTTGTTTTTCTGTGATTTCTTTCTTTTTAAAAAAAAAAAAATTCTACCTTTCTTCATCCTTATTTTTCTTAACGAGATAAACCACTTCTTGATTTGAGGGTATAACACTTTTGAGCCAGAGTGCATTTCTGAAGTTAGCTACATGTCATCTAAAAATGATCATGACCTAGATCTTTTGAAAGCCTTCACATCCTGTGCTGCATATTCCAATGCTAAGTTTTAATTGTCTGGGGATTTTAAATGGGTCTGTTTTAGCACTGTTTTATTGTTATGCTGTTTTTATTCTGTGAACCACCCGACTCCTACCAGAGAAGGGCGGCATATAAATTTGATAAAATAAATAAATAAATATATATATAAATAAATAGCAGCACCCCTAATTGCAAAAGGGGAAAATCCTTTGGCTTTTAATTCTCTTTTCCAGTACAGGTAGTCCTTGACTTACAACCAGAACTGAGCTCAAAATTTCTGTTGTTAAGTGAGACATTTGTTAAGTGACTTACGTTCCATTTTCTTGCCACAGTTGTTAAGTGAATCAATGCAGTTGATAAGTTAGTAACACGGTTGTTAAGTGAATCTGGCTTCCCGATTGACTTTGCTTGTCAAAAGATCGCATAAGGGGATCACATGACCCCGGGATATTGCAGCCATCATAAATATGAGTCAGTTGCCAATAACATGGATTTCATTGCAAGGCCTATTGTTTGAACATTGACCAGATTAGGGATGGAATGACTTCAGCATTGGCATGGCCTACATTTGGCTTTCTGGGTCAAAAAGATGGATAAATGGGGGGGGGGGGGGAATCCATTCTCCCCCCCCCCCATTCTCTCCTCCCACTGAAAACATTACAGGTAGTCCTCAACTTATGACCCAAATTTTTCTCGCTAAGCAAGGCAGTTTCTAAGTGAGTTGCGCCCAATTTTATGACCTTTTTGCCACAGTTGTTAAACGAATCACTGCAGTTGTTAAGTGAATCAAATCCAACCTCCCCCATTGTCTTTGCTTATTGGAAGCCATCTGGGAAATTCTAAAAATAGCAGATTCTGCAAACATTGTAAATAGGTATGCTGGCTGCTGGATGTCCAAATTTTTATTAAGTTACTATGGTGAATGTGCCTATTATAAATGCAAGAGCTGGTCATAAGCCACTTTTTTCAGTGCTGTTGTAACTTTGAAAAGCCCTTAAACGGATGGTTGTAGGTTGAGGACTATGTGTATTCTGTTTCTAATAGCAGTGAATGCCTTTTGTCAAAACTATATCATTACCAAGCCATGGAAATGAGATACTTTCTATATTTAGAATGTGGAGGTCACAACTGGTGTCTACAATGTAGGGACAGAAGTTTTGTATTGGCTTTTTTGCTTTTCTGCTATTGTAAGGAAATATCCTCACAATAATTGAGACAATTTAATTCTCAGATATCACAACCCTTCATGTTTTGTCACTGGTAAAAACATTCAGTTCTGAAACTAGAAACATTTTGGTAGTTAGCAAAGGTTACAGTTTTGTTCACTTTCCTTCTTAATCATCCTTTTCTATGAATGCAGTAGGGCAAAATAGTTCCATTTGAAACTTTTCCCGTCACTTCTAGTTTTTAAAAAATGGTGCAACCTGCATTTAAAAAAAAAATCAATGAATCCAGTTTTTAATTTTTTAATCCAAGAATTAATCCACTTCACTTAAACAATAATGCATAATGACATCCCTGAGAGCAATCTCCAATTCTCACATATGGCAAATTTATAAAAACTGCCAAATTTTAGGTGGCTTAATTTTAGGGGTGGGGGAAATGGTTCCACTTTGGGTAAAGTCTGTGAATCTGTAAATATTGGATGTAAAGGACCAGCCAATTGGAAGAAACAGTCTATTCATGTGCTGGTTAACTAGCCACTGTTGGAAGCAGGTTTCTGTGTATCTCTTTCTTTTGATCAAGAAAGTGGAATATAAAAGACAAATCCCGAATACTGTAGTAACTGGACTTTAGGGGGGGAAAATCAAATAAACTTCCCAGTTGAGGCTTCTTGCCCATCAGTTTTCTTCTGCTGTGTTGCTAGGCAATCTTGACTTGGCCCTTTCTGACAATGAATACCAACTGTTGTTTTGCTTGATTCTTCTTTTGTCACCTTTTTAACTGGAGGAATTGGCCTGTGGCATAATGTCAGATGCTCTTTTTCACAAAGCAGGGTTTACCAGAAAACGTAGCCCAGTTCTTTGTTAAATTTTTCAGCCTTTTAGTAGACAGTGACTACTTTTCAAATTAGCACTTGGACTGACTTCCTCTCTCTCCCTCCCTCCCTCCAAAAGCTAAATTTAGGACATAAATGTTCAGACAGATGTTGTAAGGCTGCTTGATTATTATTATTTTTTAATTTGATTTATATGCCGCCCTTCTTTGGAGACTCAGGGCGTCTTACAATGCATTAAGGAATAGCCTTCATACTTTTGTATATTTATACAAAGTCAGCTTATTGCCCTCATTTTGCCCTCAAATGAGGACATACTGGGTCCTCATTTTACCTACCTTAGAAAGGATGGAAGGCTGAGTCAATCTTGAGCCTGGTGAGATTCAAATTTACAGTAATTGCAGACAGCTGATGTTAATCACAATGCTTTAGTCTGCTGAGCCACCAGGCCCTTTTGATGCATACAGAACATAGACTTGCTGGTTATACTTCCTTGTACTTTTGAAAGACTTACATTTTCGGTGGCCCAGAACTGTATCCAATTAATTGAACCTATTTTCAACTTTCAAACAGACCAAATGTTGATTTTTTTTATATTCCAGATTGAGAGACACATCATCTAAATATAATCCATTATCTATATAGATATGCTGTGGCAAAAGGGTAAACCCATGTATAAAATGATCTGAGTATGTCCTCTTAATCTACTTGTTGCTCTTGGAGTAACCTTGAACACTAACAGCCATAGGATAGTAGTGGTTTTCCTGCAAGCTTAATAGGGCCTCGCTTTTTAAAAAATCTACCCAAAATCCAAGAAAAAGCAAAAATTGGAGGAACTATCATTTCCCTTTTTATTTCTCCTGTTTTGATTATCTGCCACTTCCCATAGGTTAAAGTGCAACCACAAACATCTCAATGGCTGCTCATCCTTGACTATCACATGTCAAGATACTATACTCAGAAATCCTCACTTCCGGTGTGGATTCATGGCAAACTAAACATCCCTGAAGGAGTGGGAATGGCATTGCAGCAGACATTGGTGACTAGACAGTGAATTCTGGCTTGCAAAATCTCTCCAGAAAAAGGAGAGATTGCAAAATTGCCCACTTGTACTCTGGACAGCTGTTTCTCATGCATAGACTGCAGGAACTGCAGCCTTTTGTGATCGACTTGTGAATCAAGTAGCAGGGAATTAAGGGATTTCAACCAAATGTACAGCCTTACTGTAGCCTATATGGATCTAAGGTTTGTCAAGTTTCATTTCATAATCACACACACACTATATTCTTATTTTTTTCTTTTGTATTTTTTTCTTTTCTTCATTTTCTATTTTCATTCTTATTGTATTTTTTATTAATAGGACCGTATTAGTTCTTGAGTAATAATAATTCTCATCTTAATTGTAATGCTTAATAAATTTACTATAACAAAAAATACTGTATTCATGGGGAGAATGAACGTGAATTTTCTGTGAAAATCATCATTATTGCCACATCAGGATAACAATTGTTTTTCTTTTTGAAAAATATGGAAAGCCTAGGTTGCAGCTTGCCAGCTACATGGAAATGCATCCGTCATCATTATCTTCTATTCTTGTGGTCCAAGTCTCACTACTGGAATTTTTTCCATCCAGAATAGAAAGACTGTTTGCTTTTTTTTTTTCCCTATAGAAGACTGGAGGGGAAACTCCAATGTATACATGTATTTTGTAAGTTTCTTTAAATATAGAAAAGTAACAGTTTCCCTTGTCCAATCGAGTCCAACTCTAGGGGGAAGTGCTCATCTTCATTTCTTAGCCAAGGGAGCCAGAATTGTCCAATTCTTCCTGTGGTCATGCGGCCAACGTGACTATATGCCGAAGTGCACAGAATGCTGTTACCTCCCCACTGAAGTGATACCTGTTTATCTACTCGCATTTGCATGCTTTCGATCTGCTAGGCGGGCAGGAGCTGAGGCAAGTAACGAGCTCACCCCGTCATGCGGTGCTTGGTCTTGAACGCAGGCTATCAGCTTTCCACTGAGCCATCAGGTCTTCCCTTTCAATACAGAAGCAATGTTCAAAGTATTTCAAAACAATTGCAAGCATTTAAATCTTAAATTATGGTTTTCCATTTCTATGGATATGCATGTTCATGAATGTACTTTCTGTTTAAAAAGAAATATGAGAAAGACTGGAAGAGTTTAGAACTATTTAGGTTTAGATTTCCTGTACAATGCTCATTCACTTAGCAAGGCTACAAAAGAAAATCTCCAGAGGAGTGTGCTCTTTGATTAAAGATGAGAAGTGGAATCATATCTTGGACAAAATAAGATGTATCTTCTTCTAGAATGGAATCTGTCCTACTTTACTCTGCTGTGTCTCAAACGGTCTGAGCTCTGGACCTACTCCAGTAGTAACAATCCCAGGCGTGTGGGCATGTGATAACTGGGTTTATTAAGCTCGACTCAGGCACACAAATGACCTCCAAAAAGCACTGGTCACAAAACAGATGCAATCCAGAATTAAAGTCAGTGCTGGGAGCATTTGCCTTCCAGCGTGGTTATATAGGCAAGCCATCCCTCTGCCGGCGCAGGCCTTGCCCGAAGTCGCTCACCCGGCTCCGCACGGCTGCAAAGCTGATTGTTAGGTGTCCCAGTTGCACAGCTGATCATCGGGCGTCCCAATTGACTTGCTCTGGCCGCCTCCCAGTCACACAGCTGATTGGCGCACCAATGGAAGTTTGCACTGGCTGCCTCCCTGCCAGAACTGATTGGTGCTTCAATGGGGCTTCTCCGGTGCGTGGCTGCAGCCACCGGCATCACAAACTTTCCACTAGGACCTTCCCTCATCCCTGGTAAGGCAAACCCTGAGGTTTGACACTGTGAACATTCACGTTGTTGGTTAATATAGCTATCCCAAATTGCTTTGATGCCTGATGCAAGGAACAAGATGTCTTCTGCTCCAATTACATCCCCTAAAGCTGCCAGTGATGTTTCTCCTTTATCACTGTTTCAGGAACAATATTCACCCTCGTCTGACAACAGTAGGCTACCTTCACAATTGTTTCCAGCCCCAATGGTATACTAATACTTGTAATCACTTTCTGCTCCCTAAAGTCTGCTCCTGATGCTTGCTTCACTTCACCAAATGATGGGGCTGACCTTGATCATTGTGGGATTTCTGTCTCATTTTTTTCAGATGCAGCCTGAAGCTTTAATTGTTGTTGTTCATTATTATTAATAGCCGTAATGATAGTCTGATTAGTGGTGATAAAGTGCCGGTTTGGTGTAGACCCCAGGCTATAAACCAGGAGATTGAGCCTTCTAGCCCATCCTTAAGGCATGAAACCAGCTGGTGACTTTGAGCCAGTCACTCTCTCAGAGCCCTAGGAAGCAGGCAAGGGCAAACCATTTCTGAAAATGTGTGATTAAGCCACTCAGGATCCTGATGGGTGGCCATATAAATATTTTAAACAAATAAAAGACTTTCCAGAAAGTCAGCCAAGAATGAAGACAAATTGAAGAAATACAAACATTAGTAGTGATGATGGTATATTGATTTATACCCCATCTTTCTGTCCATCAGGCATCCACGCTGCTAACACACACACACACACACACACACACACACACACACACACACACTTTGAACATCAAAACATTTGAAATTATTGTAAGGTTCTTTCAGGAGGCTGCCAATCTGGAAGTCTTTTTCTTGCTTTTTTCATTGTCAGACATTTCCACATATTCCCATATCTCCACATTATTAGTCTAGATAAAATTTTGCACATACCAATCCGATTCCAGCTGATGCACCTTTTTTACGTGATTTTGAAACATCTATAAACTTGCAACCATCAAGTAATTTAAGATTCATGCTACTACTGCAGATACCTGTGGAGGAAGCTTCTTATATTTCTGCAGAAATGACTTGAAATGGTCTTTGCAACCATAATTTACAAGCTAGGTCCGAAAACAGCTCAGTGATGTTTACAGCCTGGGATGGGCATGTGAAGCTAATGTTAAGTTAGACCAGACTCTTAGCTTGAGAAAACAAATATATCAACTATGTTCTGAAGTCTTTTTTTTTTTTTTTTACAAATGAGTGCTTTTGATTAAAAAACAAAATTACACCAGAATTCAATAACCACAAAGTTATAATCTCAATGGAAACAAAATGTGGCGTCTCTAGTCTTTTTCCAACCATGGTTTATGGACTCCCTGCTACTAAGTCCTCAAGTTTTATAATTAACAGATGCTGCAGTTAACCATAAACTTAAGCCTTTAATCATTGTCACAAAAATAAATGTACTCTGATATTATCAATAAACTTTTAATGGGAACAAAATTAAAATGCTTGTAGGAGGATTATTTACATGAAGAAATCAAGTTATATATGGTAGATAAGACTGCTTTAAGGGTGTAGTTATTAATTATCTAAGATGAGCTCCTTTTTAGCTTTCAGTTGTCCTTCCTTAAACCAATCATGATTAGATTCACATATCACAGTAATCCAGGGGTGAAATCTACTTATCTTCCCTACCGGTTTGGAAGTGCGTGTGCCATTGTCACATCCGATTTTTTTTTTATTTCTTATTTTTAAACAAACACAACATAAAAAATATCATCTTTCCATATACTTACAGACAGTGATTCGGTCGGTTAAAATCGTTTTGTGCTCTCAACATGTTCAAAACTTCAGTTGTGACAAATATTCTTTCAGCTAACTAAAAACAAATGTTTACACATTTTATCCAAATTTCATTTCAGATATAATACTTCATCTCCATTCTTTATTATCTACCCATTGGTAAAATAACTCCCATATCAAATAATATTGCTTATCTTCCTGTTCTCTTATTTCAAATGTCAATCTACTCATTTCAGCACAGTCCAATATCTTTTTAATAATTTCTTCATCAGCAATTTTCTTCTCTCCTTTCCAATTTTTTGCAAATACAATTCTAACCACTGTTAAAATATTCACAATTAAATATTGCAATTCTTTATTAAATGCCTCTGGTAAGATCCCTAATAAAAATATCTCTGATTTTAAGGCAGTTTGTCTCTTTGTCATTTTTTCCAACCATATGTGTATCTTAGTCCAAAATCATCTTGCTTCTATGCTTCTATGTCCACCACATATGGTAATAAGATCCAGGGGTCTGATGGCACTTCCAGCATTTCTCCGATTTATTCTTGAACATTCTGGCTATCTTCGTCGGGGGTAGATGCCACCTGTAAAACATCTTATACAAATTCTCCTTATATGCTGTAGACATTGTCATTTTATAGTTATGTGACCACAATTTTTACCATTTCTCCAAATCAATACCATAACCAAAGTTTTTCCCCCATGCTATCATTGATTCTTTAACTTGTTCTTCTTCCAATTTTACCTCTAACAAATATCCATATAACTTTTTAATTACATGGTCATCAGAACCCATTAATATCTTATCTAACATAGTCATGCCTTCTTGTTTGAGATCTTCTCGATATCTAGAAAATATTTGCATATATGAAAACCAATCCATCTTAAATCCCTGGTCTTCTAAATCTTGTTTTAACTTAAGATCATCCTTTTCATCCAATATTTCACTGTATCTAACAATTTGTTCTCCTCTAAATATTACTGGATATGAGAAGGCCTCAACTGTCGATACCCAGACTGGAATCTTCACATAATGATATTTTTTAATCGTTTCCCAGTTCAAATATAAAGCTTCACGTATCTGGTGTCTTCTAAAATACCCCTGTATTTTAGTTCCTTTATGCCATAAAAAGGCATGCAACCCATCAACAAATCATGTCCCTCCAGATTCAAAAGTCTAGTATTTTTCAATGTTATCCATTCTTTAATCCACATTAAATTAGCTGCTTGATAATATAATTCAAAATTTAGTAGTCCAAAACCACCCCTTATTTTGACATCCTACAACTTAAGTTTTATTCTTGCTTTTTTTCCTTGACAGATATATTTCAACACCATTTTATTCAAGTCTACAAAGAATTCTTTACCCAATTTTATTGGGATAGTCTGAAAAAGGTACAGAATTCTAGGCAAAACATTCATCTTGATAGTTGCAATCCTACCAATCATAGATAGCTGCAAATTTCCCCATTTCACCAGGTCTAACCCTATCTGTTGCTTTAGCTTATTATAATTGTTTTCTTTAAGTGAACTACACCTCGTGTCAAATGTATTCCCAAATATTTTACCTTGTTTGTGATCTGCATATTGGAAATCTCCATCAATTCTTCTTTTTGTTTTCTTAACATATTTATAGTCATTATTTTTGTCTTTTCTTTACTGATTTTCAAACCAGCGACTTCCCCAAACTCTCCAATAATTTCTATCAGTTTTCTAAGTGATGCTAGTGGTTTTTCAATAATAAAAACCAGGTCATCGGCATAGGCTTGTAATTTATATTCTTCTTTGCGAATTTTCATACCTTTTATCTCTTTTTCTTCTCTAATATTTTTATTTAAAATTTCCAGTGTCAAAATAAACAACAATGGGAACAATGGGCATCCTTGATGGTACCTTTTTGTATCTCAATAAAATCAGTCAACTCTCCATTAACCATAACCTTCGCCATCTGTTTAGAGTATATGGCTTCAATTGCCTGAATAAATTTCCTACCAGAACCCATCTCTTCCATTTGTAACGTCATAAATCGCCAGTTCACATTATCAAATGCTTTTTGAGCATCTAGGAATATCAAAGCCACCTGCTTTTCAGGGTGCGCTTCGTAGTATTCTAGAGTATTCAGTATTATTCTTATATTATCTCTAATTTGTCTTTTGGGTAGGAATCCATTTTGATCCGAATGTATAAAATTATTCAAATATCTCTGAAGTCTTTCTGCCAGTATTGAAGCAAAAATTTTATAGTCTGAGTTTAGCAGGGATATTGACCTATAGTTTTTAATTGGTTGTGGGTCTGTGTCTTCTTTGTGGATCAATGTAATATAAGCCTCTGTCCATGATTTGGGTGTTTTCTTGTTTATCATTACTTCATTCATAACTTCAAGTAATGGAAGACTTAAAGACTCTTGTAATGCTCTATAATACTCAACAGGCAGGCCATCTGGTCCTGGTGCTTTCCCATTCATCTGCTTCTTAATTGCCTCTATTAATTCCATCATCATAATGTTTCTTTCCATCATCTCCTCTATGTCCTTGGGAATCTGTGGTAGGTTTGCTTTTTGTATATACCTTCTCACTTTTTCCTCCTCTATTATCTCTTTTTTATAAAGCTGTCTATAATATTCTTGTATAATTTTCCCCATTTCCTTATTGCCAAATTTACATTGTCCTTGGTCATCAAGTAATTGTGTTATTTTCCTTGATTCTCTATTCTTTTTCAATTTATAAGCTAGCCATCTTCCAGGCTTATTCGCATTTTCAAAATAGTTCTGTTTAGTGATTCTTATTTTTTGAGCTAGGTCTTCCTTTTCCAGCAAGTCTATTTTATGTTTTATTATGTCCATTTTAATTTTAACATCTTTCTTGTATGGCTCTCTCTGAAGTTCCTTTTCACATCTTTTATAATCATATGGCAATTCTTTGAAAGCTTGTCTTTTCTTCCCATTTCTTTTCCTAGTATAATCTATAATTAGTCCTCTAGCATAGGCCTTCATTGTGTCCCAACGATTTTGTATCGATGTTTCTTCTTTCTTATTTTCTTTAAAAAAGAAATCCAATTCTCTCTCCATTTTCTGTACAAAGTCCTCTTTTAGTATTGTATTGTTTAAGGTCCATCTAGCTCTTCCTTTCCTCCCTTTCCAAATAGCAATCACAAGATTATGATCTGCCCACAGATTTGATTCTATGTTCACTTGTTCAATGTTTAAGGTCAAGTCCATTGTTGTCCATATCATATCCAATCTAGACCAAGATGAGTATCTATCTGAGTAAAAGGTGTATTGTCTATTTTGTCCATTTCTCTCCATATATCTCCATATATCTTTCAGATTTATTACCTCTACCATTTTAAAAAAAGATCTCAGTAGCGTCTTTCTATTGTGTCTTATTATTTTGTGTGTTTTGTAGTCCAGTTTTTCGTTCACAATTCCATTAAAGTCGCCCATCATACATATATTATCATAATCCATTTCAATTATTTTATTATGAAGTTTCCTGTAAAAGTCGCTTTGATTATTATTCAGGGCGTATATTGCTACCAGAAGAAGTTTTGTGTTATTATCAATTATTTCTACAATCAATATTCTACCTTCTGGGTCTGCATATTTCTGTTCTGCTGTTATTGTATTTTTAATGTATAGAGCAACTCCTCTCTTTTTACTTTGTGACAAAGATAAGAAAGTTTTCCCAAGTTTTGGCTGGATCAATAATTGTTCATGTTGTTTTTTAATATATACTTCCTGTAAACAAATTATGACAAATTTTAATTTCTGTAATTTATGAAATACTTTTCTTCTTTTATTGGCCGAATTAAGTTCATTTACACTTTTTGAAATTAGTTTTCTTTCTTCCATATTCATACTTTATATGTAGGTTTTGTTGCTCTAGTTGATCTAACTTCCCGTTGTTCCTTGTATTTCACCGCTCCACCAACTGCTCCTTCTGTTGACTCAAGTATTGCCAACTCTTCTTCTGTAAATTTTATTGCGACCACGGCAGATTGAGTTTCAGCTTGTAGTTCAATTTCTTTCTCTTTAAAGAATCCTTCATAAAAAGCTCTAGCTTTATCAACTGTGTTCAGCCTGTATCTTTTAAGTTGCCATGTCAAAACTAATCCTTCTGGAATTAACCACCTGTAATTGATTCCTTTTTGCAATATAATTTTTGTCAAAAATTGGTAGCCTCTTCGCAAGTCTCTCACTTTTCTTGGTATCTGTTTCAAAACTGTCACTTCTTTCCCCTTATATTTCAAAGTCTTATTTCTGGCTGCCTGGAGAATTTGTGTTTTGATTGATTTCTTTGTGAATCTTATATGTACTTCTCTTGGCAGTTTATTGCACATTGCATATCTGGTATGAATGCGGTAGATCTCATCAATCCCATACATCATCTTATCTTTGGTTACATCTAGAGCTTCTGCCAATATTCCATTCATAACCTCTGCAAGATTCTCCCCTTTTTCTTCTTCAATGTTTTGAAATCTTAAAATTCTGCTCGATCCATCTCCCATCCAATTGAAGCAATTGCTTCTTGTTCAACCTCTCCCAGCCTGCTCTCTATTTCCTTAATTTTTTCTTCTTTTTGATCATCTTTCTCCTCCAGTTTTACCAGTCTTTCTTCATATTTTGACATTGTTTGTTGGATATTGACTACCTTTCCATCTGTTTTAAGCAGTTGTTGTTCCATCCGCTGAACTTTTTCATCTGTCTTAAATAATTGTTCCATCCTTTGTTGTTGTTCCATCCTTTGAAGGGTTTGTAAAATCATTTGGGTCAATGATGCTTTCTCTTTCTCTTGTTGCAACATTGCTTGAATAGTAGGTTGACTTCCAGATGGTGATGAGGATGGTGTAGACGCTGCTGCTCCCACTGTTGCCACTTTTTTACTCATTTTGTAATCCAATCAGGTTGCAATTAAAATCCAGAAATGTAAGGGCCAAATGGTGAAGAAAAAAGAAAAAGGGAAACAAATATTCCAAAAAGGCAAGTAAAAAGAAGAAATAATAATAATAATAATAATAATAATAATAATAATAATAATAATAATAATAATAATTTAAAAAAAACAAGAAAAAACAATTTAAATTCTTCAATTTCTTCCCAATTTTAATCCTTAGTACCAAAAGGGAGGGAGGGAAAAAAAAGGAAAAAGAGAGAGAGAGAGAGAAAAAGATAACAATAAAGAAACAAAAATCCAAAAACAATATGTCTTCAGGCTCTTGCTTGCCTTAATCCAATATTAGTCACGTCCGATTTTTAACCCTCTATGCCATGCCCCCTACCAGTATTTATAGAAACACGGCATCTCCCATCACGCTTTGCTCGCACAGACATGAAGCCGGAGACACCAGCCTAAAGATGACAAGTGGGACCTCTTCGAAACGTCGCCAAGATACTCTCAATCGTACACGGGAAAAGACCCGAATACGGCAAGACTTACATATGTGTGTATGTGTGTGTGTGTGTGTATATTTTCTGAGGTTTTCGCGGGTGTTTGTATGTAGGTCTTTGGTTATTCGGGTTTCCTCCCACGTAAAATTGGAAGTGTCTTGGCGACGTTTCGACAAAGTCTCATTCGTCATTATAAATATATATATATATACACACACACACACACACACACATACACACACACACACACACACACACACAGAGATTGAACTAAAGTTTTTTTTAAGTTGAATTTTAGTTTTCTTACATCGAATGTGAAAAATCCAGAAGAAATCTTCCATATGTGATTGGAATTATAAAAAAAAGTATCAATAAATGCATTTTCTGTTTGTTTGTACATATAGTATATAGGCCTGGTTGCTTATCATTGGGTCAAAATTCTTTTCTACTGTGAGTAGTAACAGTACTGAATAAATAATAGAAAAAATACTTTTTTGTGCAATTTCAAATGCTATTTAGTTCCTCTGAAGTTCAATTTAATTTGTCCTGCAGAAGGGATTGTAAGAATCTGGAATTAATTTTTCAATCCATGCAGGTATTTCTTTGTGAATGTTCTTATGATTGCCTTTAATGATGCTGTGTGATACCTCTATAGAAGCCTATCAGGCATGTGACACAAAGATTTAGTATGTCATTTTAGGATGGACTGCTTCTTTTTTTTTTACCTACTAGCACACTGAATGGAGATATATATATAGTATTCAGTATTAATTAACATCAAGAGAGGTGCAATTTTTAAACTGAAAAGGTCATAAAACATCTTCTAAGTGGATGGTTTCTACATTTATCTATCCTGACTCTTTCTCTTAAATTAACATTTTTATTTGGTATAATTTGTAGACCATGGTTTTGAGGGCAGAAAAAGTGACGGAATCAAACAATAGAAATATCTGACCAGTAAATTTAAATTTGCCTTACAGTAAAATAGGGCAAGCTTACTTTATTTTTGTTTTAATTAGGAAATTAAAATCCTACCTGCAAACAATTTTTTTAAAAAGGTATCTTTTATATAGGAATAGCAGGCAAATTCAAAATAGCACACAAGCTCAAAACTGAAAAAAACATATTTACAAATTATACAGCAGTACACTGGAAATGGGGGCTGACTGGTCATTTGGACACAAGATTCCTGAATTTTTAAGACTTTGTTTAAAAAGTTGCTTTACTGCTATACTTTGTGTCTCTTATCTGATAATTTTATGCATTATGAAAAACACTTTCCTGCATTTATTTATATAATCAAATGTTTTTAGTTTTCAGGTATCTTCTATGTGAGTGACATTTTTTAAAAGACAGACAGATAGTTAGGTTTGCTTGAAAGTTTCTTCAGGAAATTACCAACTGCTGGGGTGGGGAGGAAGTTGTCTAACTTTCTAAAAACAGAAAGTTCTCTTCAGCACTTAAAATACAACTTTTCCACCTGGAGATTTGAAGCAACATAAAGATAGCATAGTTAACAACATCATTCCGGTGGTAGCTCTGTGGAAATTGCTACTTAAAAGGAAGGACATTTTTTGTAGCTTTATGGCTTACCTTCTAAAATCCCCTCCCTGATGTGGAATCTGTAAATCTACAGAGAATTTCTTAATGATCCATCTAAATGTGTGGCACAGTATCCCCTTAATTGGACTTTTCCATCTGGTGAGTTTTACATAAAGAGGCATCTCTTGTAAAAGTATCCAGCAGAGAACTGCCAAAATTCTGGATTTAGTGGTTTAATCTCCCTTGATCTCAAAAGGCTGCTTAGCTTCCTTCACTTGCACATGGCATCCTCTTCCCTCTGCATTGAGGCAGTAAGTCCAACTAGCCTTCATGATTCAGGGTAATATTTAACTTCTAAAGTGGTCCATAGGGTTGGGCAATATCTACAGGATGTAGCTAACCCCTTGCCCATATCCATCATTGCACAGGTATGAAAAAAAACTTCTCTTTCCCATGCCAAGGAATTCAGAACCATAATCACATAATTTTTACTTCTTACAGTCCTCAGAGACAATCAGTGGTATCACAGAACATTCATTCTTAGTTTTCAAAAGACTTAAATTTACATACTACATGTAAACATATAGTATGTAAAATTGTCATGGGTCTGCAAGACTGCAAGACTAATGCAGAATGTCTCTAATACCAAGTTTAAATGTGAAAGGTTGTCATGTTTTATCAGTTATAATTAAGGTTGCTAATTAGTAAATATATTGTGTGACCATATTGAGCTACAGATGGCCATGTTTCATTCCCTTATCAGTTGAAATTTCAAGAATGAAGTATTTTTCGGATCGTGCTTGTCTGCCTGGGGTTTTCATTTTGTAACTGGAATCAGTGTAGTTTTCAGAAATTGTTTAAAACATTATTCAAAGTTCAAAGCCTTTGTTGTCATTGTACATTGTACATCATGTATAAAACGAGATTGGTTCAGCCTCTACTGGTGCAGTCCATACAAGAATACAAGACAACATGAATAATATAAAGAATAATATTCTTTAAATAATAATAACTACTTGTACAAGTAGTTGGGAAGAACTAGTCATATGTTTCCATATTCTATTTATTATAAGAAAAAAATATATGACATCTTAGCCTAAGAGCTTTAGTGTTACTGTAATTTAATAAGCCTCCCCTGCTGCTTCCCTTTTTTAGACCAATGCAGGTGTCACACAAAGGTGCACACCAGCAGGGGATTAATTCATAAGAAACAAAAGTCATGTCCTCTTCATTCTGATCTACTTAGAATCTAAGATCTTGTTTAAGACGGTTTAATTTGAGGTTGCAAGATTGGTTTAGGGCAGCTTACATCCAAGACTATTTCCTGTTGATTGCTTTTATTATATTATTTTGAGTATCATAAAATATCGATTTAAAGTCTGGTTAAATTGCATGGATCATTTATACAGTTTTAAATGTTAACTGCCATATAACAGTCTTCAAAAGAAGAATAAGATTTAAAAAAAAAACGGGAAGGAGGAAAGAGAAGGTGGAAAATAGAAAAAAGATGCATACACATTGATCAGCCAAGTAATGCAGCACTTAAAAGTGTTAGACAAATAAAGTGCCTTAAGATCCAGAAGAAAAGACAGTAGAAATAGCTAAGCAAATTTTCATATGGACAAATTACAAATATAAATAAATAAAACAAACTTCAAGTTTCTAAAAAGAAACCTACGCTTTGTAGATCTCAGCTGTTATTAGGTTCACTTTAAGATAATTTTAAGAGAGTCAGTTTGGTCTAGTACTTACAGGATTGTTGTTGTGGGGAAACTAAGATACGTTCACCACTTTGACTTGTTTTATAAACATATAGGTGAGATATAAATTAATTTAAATTTATTAAAAATAACATCTAGTCCCGTGATGGCGAACATATGGCACGCATGCCACAGGTGCTCCCGGAGCCAAATTGGTGGGCAAGTGAGCGTTGCCTAGCTCAGCTCCAGTGGGACCAGACATCGGGAAATGGAGGGCCTCCGGGGGGGAGGCCATTTTCACCTTCCCCAGGCTCCTAGAAAGGCCCTGGAGCCTGGGGAGGGTGAAAAAATGGGCCTACCGCGTCCACCGTGTTATCATGTGCCAAAAGCGGGGGGAGTGCAGGGGGTCACACGTGCATGCATGGGGGCGGGATGGGTGTGTGCACGTGCACGCATGACACCCCCCCCCCGTGCTCCCCCGCGCTTTTGGCATGCGACAGCAAAAAGGTTACCCATTACTGATCTAGTCTAAAATCTAGCAGTTCTCCATTAATTGGGGAACTAGGGAACTCAAAAGTTTTTGTAGTTGTAAAATGTGCACATTGGCAAATACACTTTTGGTGCCCTTGGGATGGCTATGTTGGAATGGATTGTGCTCTGCATTAAAGATTCCCCCCCCCCCCCCCTTTTGCATCTATGGTATCAAGTCTGATGAAATTTCCTTCCTGGCCAAATTATGCAGTTATAAAAATGAGTAGAGCTGCTTTTATGTGCCTTCCAATTTTTAGTTAATTTAAAAAGTATATGTAACATCTGTAGAATTTGTAAATTTCCAGAAATTGCAGCTACTACTGTGAACTTTATTGTAGTTGTATTAACATCTGCTGCTGATTTTTTATGGTGTATTCAGATTTTTATGATTCCATCTTTCATCTGTCCCTTTTTATGGCAAGCTGTTTCTAAAACACTTCTTAGTGGGTGATATACATGTTAGAAAAAATAACAACTATACTGCTTTGATGAAATAGACTAGTTTATGTTTCTTTAAAATCGTCTCATATTGATTGTTTTCTGAAGGTCTGTAAGGGAGCCCATTGCTCCCAATACTACTTCTTAACTTTATTAAATAAACAACAAACTAGAAAGTTAAGAATTTTCAACTCTAAAATATAACTTATTTGGCAAATGAAGATTAAGTTGCATTTTTGTTCTCTTCTTGGGAGCATGATTAGAAGCTGACTGATATTCTATTAATCCTTCAGTCAGTCTTGACTCCCACCATCTATATTGGCTGATTTATGTGGGTTTTTTGGCAGTATATTCAAAAATGATTTTGTAATGTCCTCTTCAGATATTTTTTTTTTTGATTTCTCAATCTAGGGCTGAAAGCAAAGGGACTGGCATAAATCACTCATGTGGCTTTTGTGTTGATTTGGGAATTAGAACTCACATTTTTATGCTTTTGATCAATAGCTCTTAATAGGTACCTCAAATTGTTACATTGCATCAAAGCTACTTCTGATTGTCCAAGGGAAATAGTTTGAAAATACTTGAATCCTTATATATTTTGTCTTTTTCTGTTTCCCATTTCTCAGTATCTTTTTTATAAGAAGACTTGGCAATTCCATTTTTCCATTTAAGTTATATTTGTTTTTCAATTTATTTTAACGCTGCTTTTTACTTCCAATGGGATGTGAGTAATGCTGCTTCTTGCAACTGGAAAAGTTTATGACTCTCAATATAGTAGAACTCACATATTTTGTCAACAATTTTTTTAAAAAAATGGCTGTTGTTTAAGAATTTCACCTCTCTTGCCATTTAATGCCTCTAATGCATTTAGCACAGTAGGGAAATCCAAATTTGTTTACTACTGGTTCTGTGGGCATGGCTTGGTGGGCGTGGCAGGAGAAGGACACTGCAAAATCTCCATTCCCACCCTACTTCAAGGGAAGGATACTGCAAAATCCCCATTCCTTCCCTACTCCTGGGGAAAGGATATTGCAAAATCTCCATTCCCACCCCATTCTGGGGCCAGCCAGAGGTGGTATTTGCCGGTCCTCCGAACTACTCAAAATTTCCGCTACCAGTTCTCCAGAACCTGTCAGAACCTGCTGAATATCACCCGATTTAGCGCTATTGAGGGCTGCAAAAACAGAAGCAAACAAAACACATCCAACAATCAATTATGTTGGGTCTACGTTTTAACCAGCACATTAGGTATTTGAAAGAATTGATTGAAGCATGCCTTTGACATTTTGGTGGGTGCATTTATTCCTTCAGGGTATGACAGCACTGGCCTTTAAAGGGAATATATTATTATACTCCGCTCTAAGTATAATGCTACAAGAATCTTTATTATAATGATGCAGTAAAAATCTTTTATTTTTTAACAGCAAAGATGTGTCTCTGGAACCATCTCTTCTGAAGGTTGTATCTCATCAATCTCTCTTTCCCAAGGAGGACCTAACTTCCCCTTTTGATAAAAACAAAAAGAATGTTTTTCTCCAAGGACCTTTATAGCTTTATAGGCCTTCTGCTAATGTACTTTAATTGAGATTCCTTAATCTTAATTCAGTTTAAGCAGGGGCTTGAGTGTATATGCCCTAATGGGTCATTACAGTTCTAGGATATTTGTGGGTTTTAAGGGCATAAAATTGCTGGCTTGAAGAAAATGATACTGTTTTAAATATTAGAGCTTTAAAACACAGGCCAGCAGTAATTTCTAGGCAAAAAAAAAAGTGGCTAAAAAAACTAAATGAATGTATTGGTCCTTTCTGACACATTTCTGGTCTTGCAAGAAGCAAGAGAAGCAACGGGAAAATGGCGTGTGCCATGTGTGTCAGTAGGGATTTTAGCTTGCTTTCAGCAGCTGCTCGCAAAGCAGTAAAAGGGTGAAGCAGAGCAATTGTAGGCAAAAGGAAAAAGAGCAGGAGGATATTCAGACAGCAGGAGCTGCCTAGAGAAGTGCTCCATTTTGGCAGTGTTTTCCATGGCAGAGAATTCTGGGAGTGGAAGTCCACAGCTGTGGGAACAGGCCAAATTGGGAAACACTGGCGTTAAAACATCACCTTATAAAACAAATATGCTAATATAAAATATGGAACCTGGGACAAATAATTGGATATATCCATGAAAGGGCTAGAGCAGGGGGTGTCAAACTCTAGGCTGTGGGCTGGATCTGGTTTGTGGGGTACTTAGATCTGGCCTGCAGGCCTGCACTGGAAACAACAAAGGACCGGTCTACAGTGCCTCTGCCAGCAAAAATGGATCTTGGGAGGGTTGCATGCAGCCTCCCTGAGATCCGTTTTTGTTGGCAGAGGGCTGCAGGAGGCTGTCACGGCCAAAAATGGATTCTTAAAGAGTGACGTCGAGCTGGCCATGCCCCCTGGCCACACACTCCCATTGCCCCGAGGTCAAACACAACTGATGCGGCCCTCAATGAAATTGAGTTTGACACCCCTGGGCTAGAGCATGGGTGTCCAACCTTTTGGCTTGTCCGGGCTGCATTGAGTGAAAAGGAATTGCATTGGGCCACATATAAACTATGTAATATAACTGTTTAGGGCCACATGCAGCCTGTGGGCCGTAGGTTGCATATACCTGGGCTAAAGCATACCTGTAATGGCTAGGAACACAGTGGCAAGCAAGGAAGGCAGGTCCTGTGTTGTAAGTCAACAAAGAATGACCTTCTCTCTCTCTCTCCTCTATCTAAAGACAACGAAAACAGTCAATTTAATATTTCACGTTGGGAAGAGAGAAATCCGGGCTGCAAGAACATCAAGAAGGAGATGGAGGAGAGATTTAAAGAAGTGGAGGGTTGCTATTTCCCCTGACCCTGTGAAAGAAGTAAGTTTAGATTCAGGGGTGCTATTCAGCAGGGTCTGACAGGTTCTGGAGAACCTGTAGCGGAAATTTTGAGTTGTTTGGAGAACTGGCAAATACCACCTCTGGCTGGCCCCAGAGTGGGGTGGGAATGGAGATTTTGCAGTATCCTTCCCCTGCCACGCCCACCAAGCCACACCCACAGAATCGGTAGTAAAAAAAATTGCATTCCACCACTGGTTTAGATGTCCCAGAAAAGCCAATAGTAAGTTAAGGGAATATTGAATTAGGGAGATGATTTCCAATGCAGTAATTGTTGTTTGTGTTGATGTAAACAACTAAGAACATCTGAAACTCTTAGAACGTTAAGCTTTTGGCTTAATTTGTGTTGATAGTTAAATACTTCCGTTTCTCTGAGAGATGAATACTGTAAATAGGATTATCCTCTGTAGTTTCATGTTCTTTGCACATGCTCATTGATTTGTATAGTTTCTTTTTATGCATCTTGAAACCTCATTACCTCCAAAGGCTTCCAAACAAGAGCACTGAAGCTATTTTAGTTATTATGACAACTGCATGGTCTGCTTAGCAATCTTACCTTTCCTTTGTACCATTCACTGGAAGATTATTTTTAATATGTTTTTAGCAGCACTGTAGATTGTAGGTTTATCACAGAAGTCAGATTTACCAAAAAAAAATCATTTTTTAATAAAGCTTAAATTATGATTAAGTCTTGTTCTATTATGATTCCTAAGTGGGCAATATCTTTCTCTCTAATATCCCTCCAACTAAAGACTGCAGTTACTTGAAGAGGTACTATATATTTTAATTCATTTCAACAATTCTTGTATTTTTCTGATCTGCAAGTACATTATAGGGGATTCCCAGTGGTGGGATTCAAATTTTTTTTACTACTGGTTCTGTGGGCTTGGGTTGGTGGGCATGGCATAGCTTGGTGGGCATGGCATGGGAAGGATACTGTAAAATCTCCATTCCCACCCCACTCCTGGGGAAGGTTACTGCAAAATCTCCATTTCCTCCCGATCAGCTGGGACTCGGGAGGCAGAGAATAGATGGGATGGGGCTAGTCAGAGGTGGTATTTACCGGTTCTCTGAACTACTCAAAATTTCCACTACCGGTTCTCCAGAACTGGCCAGAACCTGCTGAAACCCACCTCTGGAGATTCCTAATGATGCAACAGGCTCCTCTGTACAAGTAGATGGTGGTAGTGAAAGTACTACAAAGTTGCTATTCCAAGGCAAGAAGGGAGACCAGGTTATATAAAACTTTTTAGTTTGTTTTGCTAGCCTTCTGCTAGCAAAAACAGAAGTTGGGGGGGGTGGCTCTATGGGCCAGATCTAAGCACCCCGCAGGCCTTGAGTTTGACACCCCTGTTCTAGGAGGGGAAGTAAAGGTCCCTTGCCTTTTTCCTTATGAGCTCAGCCCTTGCCACCATCACAAGTTTGTATAATCATTGCAAAGTGCATAAACACATATGGATAGATGTGCATCAAACATGTAGTACAAGCCAAAGATCATTGACTTACAAATCTTTCACATTGTTTGCATCAATCCTTATTTGGAAAATCCTGGAGACAGGTAGTCCTTGACTTACAATGACTTGTTAGTGACTGGAGTTACAATAGCACTGAAAAAAAGTGATTTATGACCATATTTCACCCTTATGACCGTTGTAGCATCCCCGCAGTCACCTGATCAAAATTCAGACGTTTGGCAACTGGCTTGTATAAATGATGGTGGCAGTGTCTGAGGTCATGTGATCACCTCTTGCAACCTTCTGACAAGCAAAGTCAATGGAGAAGCTAGATTTATTTAATAACCATGTTTCTAACTTAACAACTGCAGTGATTCACTTAACAACTGTCGCAAGGAAGGTCATAAAATGAGGCAAAACTCAATTACCATTTTTCAACTAAATCTGCAATCAACTCTCTAGACCCAGCTCTCCTTTTGAGGTAGAGTTAGACAGAATTGTGCCAAGAACTCATAATTGAATGCTGGTAAAATATAATTGGGTATAAATTGAATGTCTAAAGCAGGGGTGTCAAAACTCGATTTCATCAGGCCACATCAGGGTTGTGTTTGACTTCAAGGGGCAGGGAGGACAAAGCCAGTTCGACATCACTCATGTCAGCACCTGTGGTGGCCTGAGTGCTCTGCCAGAGAAAATGGGCTCTCAAGCTCCATTTTCGGCTGTGACAGCCTCCTACAACCCTCAGCTAGCAAGGAGCTTGGGAGGGCCCCACGCCCCCCCCCAAGCTTCATTTTTACTGCCAGAGGCACTGCGGGCCAGTCCTTTGCTGTTTCCAGGGTGGCCCCATGGGCAAGATCTAAGCACCCCTCGAGCCAGATCCGTCCCCCAGTCCTTGAGTTTGACACCCCACCATCTTTCTTCCTAAATATATAACAAATAAAAATATTATATCAATCATATTCCTATAAGCTCTGTTGAGAAAATTTCAAAATAATTGGCAAGATAATATACAGTATATTGTTTAAAAAGATAAGAATTGGATCTCAACTAATTTAAGTCCCATTAATTTATTTAAGTCTATTCTTCAAAGTCTAAATGTACCCCCCCCCCAAAAAAAATCTCTCATCACTTTTTAAAACAATATTGCACCACGTACCAGCTTTTGACCTTCTTGTGAAACTATCTCAGCTATTGTGACTTCATAATGAATATAATTTGGCATGTCTACTGGTGGACTGTCTGATATTTAATATTTAATACAAAGAGAAACAAGATTCCAAAGAGGAATAAAACAAAGAATGGAATGCAGCATCCCAGATCAGAGGGTTGAAATGAATGAATGATTGAATCATTCTGGAGAATCTCCTGTAGGACAGCTGGACTCTGGCATATGAATCATGGGCAATAGGTTCTACTCATTCTTGCAGCATTATATGCTGTGTTAATTAAAATTTAGCAATGAACACGAGTGCACAATAGAGAAGATTACTACTTTGTCTTAATGTCATGTCTATCGTTCTTCATTGATAAAGTTTGTATCTGTTTAGCTCAGTGAGCCTCGTAGATCCTCTTTTCCATAGCTCACCTGGAGATTGATCTAAGAGGAATTTTTGCAGTGTCTTATGATAAGCTTAGTGATTTGAATTAATTAACAAAAGTTATTTTTTTTAAAAAAAATATATTCTTGCCATGAAGTTACATTAAAGTGTTCAGTAAGGACCGTTTCATGTTGGAGGAGGTCCCTGCCTCTGAATTGGCGAAGACTGAAATTCAAAATTTATGGAAAACATCATGATACTTTTTTTTTTAAAAAAAAATACTGTTTCAGCATAGGATAAAATACAAAAAACCAAAATAAAAACAACCCTAGGTTAGGGAAAGGAGAAGCTAAAGAAAAAGCAAATCAGTAGTGCAAAAAGAAAAAAGAAAAGAAAAGAAAAGAAAAAAAAAGAGGAAAAGGAGAAAAAAAATAACTTCCAATTTTCTTTGATCAGATACAGATATAAAATACATTAATCTCTTATTCTAACATCAAAAATAAGGCACAGTATTTCTATAATCATAGATAGTGCCAATCGTCAAATTACAGAATTAAATTATTTCAGTTTCTCGCAAAAACTCCAACAGTGGTTTCCAAGGAGAAACATAGACAAAATCTTTTCTTTAATCAGAGTAGCTTCATCATCTCAGCCAATTCCATTAGCTTCAACGTCCATTGAAGGAATTTGTAAATCTTTCCATCTCTGTACATATAAAAGTCTTGTGGCTGTCATAGAAAAATAAAGTCCTAGGTTTTCTTTCAGTCTGAAAGAGGGAAAAGCTCTAGTTTCAATTCTACGTTTATTTTAAGAACTCTCTGAATTATAATACATACCTGGTCACAATATTTCCTAGCTTCCTTACATATCCACCAAAGATGATAGAATATGAATCTGATAGAACATTAATCATATTAGTTACATTCCAACTTATATTTGATTTTCCCTTACAGATCTTTGACAATTTATCAGGTGTTAAATACTAACGATACATCATGTTATAAAAATTATCTTTCAAATTCTAATTCAATGTAAATTTCAGTCCTTAGCACATTCTCCCACCGATTAAGCATTATATTCAGATGTTTTTGCCCATTTAATCATACAGACCTTGACATATCATCCTCTGTACTCATTTTTAGTAAAAACTTACATGTCTTTGCAAAAACACACCATCATCAGTACACAGATCCAAGTCAAAAACAGTTTTCTCATTTATAAAATCAAAATTTCTCTTGTCCAATTGAAATCTTTCTGTCAAACTGAACATAACCAAACCATTGACAAGTATGATCTTCCATTTCCAATTCTTCTCTGTTTTTAATTTAGGTTCTCCTTAAAAAAAAAGTTCAATTAGCTTTGGTTAACCAAGACTGTATAACTGTTATACAGGAGCCCTGTTGATGCAGTGGTTAGAATGCAGTATTGCAGGCTAACTCTGCCCACAGTCTGGAGTTCGATCTTGACAGGCTCAAAGTTGACTCAGCCTTCCATCCTTCCGAGGTTGGAAAAATGAGGAGCCAGATAGTTGGGGGCAATATGCTGACTCCATAAACCACTTAGAGAGGGGTGCAAAGCATTATGAGTGCTGTTGCTTTTGCTATTGAAGATTACCATTTACATAAATAAAATAATACAAAATAATACAAACTGCTTCTAAAAAACAGGAAGACATTACAGTGGATGTACTTCTTTGCAAATCTGAAAAGGTATTTGTTTTTCTCGTAAACTTGAAAACTTAAATCTGGGTTAGGGTTAAGCAACTAACTCAATTGCATTTCTAACATGAGAACTATTCTTAGGCTCTTCATTCTGTTTTGAAAGAAACCCACCACTGGTTTAATTGAACCAAGGTTAGGCTCTTATTTACACATTGCCCTCAGTGGGGTGTTTTGTTTTTTTTTTAATAATAATGCCAAATAGAACTTTGCTATTGTGTCATATTTGCTTATTAGCCTCTGCTTTGCAGATTTAATTTGGGCTAATTTTAGGAGCTCTTACCCATAAAATTGCAATATATATAGGCAGTCAGATGAATGAGTCAGAAGGACAGCTGAGAGAGGGTGAGTAAGCGAGGCAAGAGATGGACTCATTCATTCTCTTGTAAATGTGGCTGACATCAGAAGCTGAAGCCTGCAGGATGCAGATCTATAAAAGAAGGCACTCGGGGAAGTCATTTCCTTTCCGTCACTATTGTGCTAGTATTTGCTGCGCCTCTGAACAGAACACAGCTTGGCTGGCAAGATAAAAATCACCGCATTCACAAATCGCTGGAAGAGTGTGCAATACTGGCATGGTTTTCACTGCTCTCCTTCTGTGACCCCACAGCAGCTGTGCCCCTGGGATTCGCCCAATTTATTCTTAGATTGTGTAGTGAGGACTGTGGTGGAATAATAGAAGAGCATGGGAAACTGTTCAGAAAATAAAATTACCACCTTTGCTCTTGCATGACCTTTTAAGTTCTCTGGTTCACATTACCTGTATCTTCTTAATATTTAATATTGACATCCTGCTGTTTCTTTAAAACCTGATACATTATGGCATCTTAGGTTCCTGGGAAGAACTCGGTGAATATGAAGATGAACACCAGCTAAAGAACTGGCCATGATTTTACACTTTTGTGATGATACGCAATAATAATTCCTTTTAAACCTGTATTCCACCCAACGCTCAAGGATTCTGGATGACTCATAACAATCAAAGAAATTATAAAAAAAGATGGCAAGCAACAGTGAAGGGACGGTCTTCATGACTCTTCTAACAACAGCAGAGTGGGGGCCGGTCGGATCCAGAGGGTAGGTGCTGCTGTGGGGGAGGGGCACTTCTGGGGTCCTGAGAGATGGCATGTTTAATCAAAGGACTCTCCCCCTCAGCATGCAAACACCGCAGGATCAAATTAGCTGGGCAGACGTTGTGGGAAACGGAGAGTCCCTCATAGAACATTCTGGCATGTTCTATATAACTAAAGGTTTCCTATAATCAACGAAACAAAGGAAATGGCTTAAAATTCTGTTTGTCTTTCCATTCTCCATCTTTTTTTTTTAAGCATCTGAAATCATGTCTTTTGCCTTTTCCAAAATCTTCCTGTTCATTTGGCACAATCTGGTAATTTATAATTCTTTTGTATCTCCTTTCTTCAATATAGGTTTATATAATTAGGGTTTTTTTCCCCCAATCATGCCATTCTGAAATAAGCAGCAAAAGGCTAAGTTAAAAATTTGATTTTAGAAAATTACAATGGACTAAGGATAAAATTGGAATACTGAGACTATAAAATGCTAGAATTAATTATAAGGAACAAACAACTTCTCATAGGAAATAGATTCTGCTTTGGTTTTTACAAGACAAATTGTTATGTCCTTATAAGGACATCCGCCTAGGATTGGCTAAAGATCCTTTCGGCGGGAGTTTTGAATCCCTGTCAGTGGGCGGTGCGTCTGCCGGAGCAAATATAAGGAGAGCTCCGGCAGCGCAGCGCCAGTTCAGTTCCCGTTAATAAACGTTGTTACTTGAACTCTGCTGGTCACTCTTCTTTCCTGCGCCGATCTAACACTGGTGACGAAGGACTAGAGAAGAACCTCCGCGTGGCACGATCGCCATAACGAGCTGAAGTCACTCGACGCGGACTGAGAGATGGCAACACCGCAAGCGCCGTTCGCCTCGCTGGCTCCTTTCAACCCCAACCGGGAGAAATGGAGCTCGTACATGATCCGTTTCCGCCAATTCCTCCGGGGAAACGGCTACAACAATTTAGACGACGAGAGGAAGATGGCTCTCTTCCTCGCTCACTGCGGCACCGACGTCTTGGAGCTCGCCGTCAACCTCGTCGCACCCAGAGACATTGAAGTCATGTCCTGGGTGGATCTGCAGACTGCCCTGCAAGACCACTATGCGCCAACGGGCACCCCCATATCGAATCGGTTCACCTTCCGCCAACGCAACCAAAAGGAAGGCGAATCTCTCAAAGACTTTGTGGCGGCATTGCGTCAAATCGCAGCAAACTGCGAGTTTGAAAACGTTGACAATGCCTTACACGATGGGATCGTCTTCGGGATGAGAGATGCAAGCCTCCAAAAGAAGTTCCTGAGCAGAAAAAGACTGTCCCTAAAGGACGTTCTTGAGGAGGCTACGGCTGCTGAAACATCCGAGAAAGCCGCCGCCGCTATGCTCCAGTCCCAAGGGATTCACAAGATCCGCAAGTCGTTCTCAGAATCGTCTGATGACTCTGCCACACCGACCGACTCAGAGGGGGAGTCGACCGTTTTGAAAGTTTCCCGCCCATCTAGGCAGGAAATTCCAAAAGATGGCCGCCGCGACGCCCAGTGCGGCAGTTGCAAGGGACACCATCCCCGCCAATCCTGCCGCTGGCGTGATGCAACCTGCAGACACTGCCTTAAGAAGGGGCACATCGCTGAAGCATGCAGAGCCTCTGATCCGGTTCCAGAGTCGATCAGGCCCCGGAATCCTGAAAATCGCCGCGACTCCCAGAGGCCATCCAAACAGTCCTCACTACAGCACAGCCACGATGACCGCAACGGTTCCCAAGGCGGCGCAGTGAATCAAACAACGATCGCCCTCACCAGTAACAACAGTGCCCCCAAATTCCATGTGACACTGTTGGCAGAAGGCTTGCCGGGCACGATGGAAGTAGACTCCGGCTCCGTCTATTCCATCATCGACTGGCACCAGGTAAAGAGACTGAAGCCGGCACTTACGAAGCGCCAACTTGAACCCCTTCACTCCAAGCTGGTGGATTTCGGCGGCAATCCCATCGGCGTCATCGGAAGAACCAACCTCCAGATCGCCTTCAAACAGTTCCGAGGCCAGCTCCCCATCACCGTCGTGGAGCATAGCTGCCCGACCCTGTTGGGCGTGGAGTGGTTCCAGCCGTTGGGGCTTTCTATTGGAGGCATCCACCAGATTAGCTCAGGCGGAACTCGACTCACTCATCGGAGAGTTCCAAGAAGTCTTCGATGGTAAGTTAGGGACCTTTACAGGGAAACCCATCTCCTTTAATCTGGACAAGGGGGTAACCCCAATTCGGCTCAAGCCCCGACGGGTTCCGTTTGCCTTGCGGGCTAAAGTAGATGCTCAGCTAGATAAGCTGATTGCCCAAGGCATCCTGGAACCCATCGATCATGCTTCATGGGAGACTCCCATTGTGACCCCCATGAAGCAGGATGGATCTGTGCGCATCTGCGCCGACTACAAAGTGACCATTAACAAGGCGTTGCCGCAGAGTGCATACCCTGTGCTGGTAGTGCAACATTTGCTTCACTCACTCGGCAAGGGCAAAATTTTTGCGAAACTGGACCTGGCCCAGGCTTACCAGCAATTGCCAGTTGATTAGGAAACGGCGGAGGCTCAGACAATTGTCACCCATAGAGGCGCGTTTAAGTGCAACCGTCTCCAGTTTGGAGTCAGTGCAGCCCCAGGCATTTTCCAATCCATGATGGAACGCCTTCTCCAAGGCGTTCCAGGGGTGGTGCCTTACTTCGATGATGTACTGATCTCCGGGGACTCAAAGGCACAACTCCTCGACCGGCTGAGGCTTGTCCTCCAGCGGTTCAGAGAGAAGGGCTTGAGGGTCCGACGGGACAAGTGCATCATTGGGGTACAGGAAGTCGAGTTCCTGGGCTATCTCATAGATAGTTCTGGCATCCACCCCACCAAATCAAAAGTTAAAGCTATCCATGAAGCTCCCAGCCCCAAAAACAAAGCGGAGCTTCAGGCTTTCCTTGGATTGCTTAACTTCTACGCAATTTTCCTCCAACAGAAAGCCACTATTGCTGAGCCGCTTCATCGCTTACTGGCAAAGGCGGCTTCCTGGAGGTGGGGCTGCGAGGAAGAGTCTGCATTCAGAGCCGTCAAGCAACTGTTGACTTCTGACAGCGTGCTCATTCAATACAATGAGACGCTGCCCATCAGGCTCACCTGTGACGCTTCCCCCTACGGAGTCGGCACTGTTCTCAGCCACGAACTGCCTACCGGCTGTGAAGCCCCCATCGCCTACTTCTCAAAGACTATGTCCAGTGCTGAACGCAACTACAGCCAACTGGACAAAGAGGCGTTGGCTATTGTAGCAGGGGTGAAGCATTTCCACGAATACCTCTATGGACGGCGCTTCACCATTGTCACCGATCACAAGCCGCTCCTGGGCCTCCTAGCGGGTGACAAGCAGACCCCAGCCTTCATGTCACCCCGAATGACTCGTTGGGCTATTTTCCTCGCCGGCTACTCCTACAGCCTCGTCCACCAGCCTGGTAAGGCCATCGCGAACGCCGACGCGCTAAGCAGGTGCCCATCTGCTGACTCCGTGGAAGACCCGGCCCCCACGCTCGAGCTGCTGCATATTGACAACGACAGCAACTGTCCGGTAACATCTGCCGACGTAGCGACACACACGCGGACTGACCCCATCCTCCGTCAAGTCCACTCCTGGGTCCTGAGGGGCTGGCCAGCTCGAATTGACAGCGACGACTTCAGCCCGTTCAGCCGCAAGCAAGGGGAGCTGTCCACCATGCGCGGCTGTTTACTATGGGGAGATCGGGTGCTGATTCCCAGCACGCTCCAACGAAGGACTCTTGCAGCGCTCCATAAAGGACACCCGGGCATTGTCCGGATGAAAGCCCTGGCACGGAGCTACGTCTGGTGGCCAACGCTGGACAAAGACATTGAACATTGGGTCGCCAGGTGTAGCCCGTGCCAAGAAGTCAGAGCTGCGCCGCCTCAGTCTGACCCGACGCCTTGGGAAACTCCTAGCTCTCCCTGGTCGCGCATTCACATAGACTTTGCGGGCCCCATCCAAGGGCACCACCTCCTCATCGTGGTTGATGCCTACTCCAAATGGCTGGAGGTCATCCCCATAGCATCCACCACAACAGAAGCCACGATCCGAGCACTCCGGCGTCTCTTCGCGACTCATGGGCTTCCAGACGTCTTGGTCTCTGACAACGGGCCCCAACTTACGTCCGTACCCATGGAAGCTTTCCTGGCAGGTTTGGGCATCCGCCATGCCCTCTCCGCCCCTTACAGACCAGCCGGAAATGGACAGGCTGAACGGATGGTGAGGTTCACCAAGGAGTCGCTCGCCAAGATGGGCCTGGGCGATTGGCAGGAGCGCATTGACACTTTTCTGCTCACCCAGCACATCACGCCTCACTCTGCCACCAGAAAGTGCCCTGCCGAACTGTTAATGGGCAGACGACTTCGGTCACCCCTGGACAGACTGCACCCTCAATACACCTCTGAGGTGCCCGCCACTGCCAGTCGCCAACTGCGCCAGTTTGCCGTCGGCGCCGCCGTCTTCGCTCTCAATTTCCATGGCTCGCCAAAATGGCTTAAAGCTACAGTACACAGCACAACCGGTCCCAAATCCTACCGCGTTGAGCTGGAAAATGGACAGAGCGTGAGACGTCACCTCGACCAGCTCCGCAAAAGGTGGAGGGAAGCGGGCGAAGACCAGCCTGACGAGGTAGGCCTAAACCACCCAGACAAGGTAGGCCTAAACCACCCCGGCGAGGTAGGCCTAAACCACCCAGATGAGGTAGGCCTAAACCACCCCGACGAGGTAGGCCTTAACCACCCCGGCGAGGTAGGCCTAAACCAGCCAGACGAGGTAGGCCTAAACCACCCAGACAGGGGAGAAGCGGGCACCCCCACACCGAACCAAGCGAAGAATGCTGAAACACCGCAGGGTGGATGGCAGTCAACATTCTGAGAACCGAGATCTACACCCTTACAACGGGAGACAAGTAGACCGGGGACAACCTAGCAGGGGAAGCCAACACCAACCCTGCGAAGTAGGCGACCGACACTCCAGGGGAGGAGACCTCCATCCAACATACCAAAGGGCACCACAACAACAGCCCGACCGCGCAGAAGACCAACCCTGCGAGGAAGGCCTCCACCACCCCTGCAGGGTAGGCCTACACCAGCCAAACCAGGGAGAGCACTCCAGCGACGAAAGGCGGCAATCATCACCACAACACCAACCGTACAGAGAGGGCCTCCACCACCCCTGCAAGGTAGACGTACACCACCCCGGCAGAGCCGACCCAGTTCCAACCCGCACCACCTGCCGCCCCGGGAGTGAATCGGACTCAACCGGAGAACCCGGGGGCCTAACCCAGCCACCACCGCCGTACTCGCATCCCAGACCGGACCAGCGCAACGCCGACCCAGAGGGATCCCGAGGGAGACCCAGGGACCTACCGTGGCTCAGGAGTTCGGGACCGGTCGACAGCAGGGATCCGTGCCGGCGATATCAAGATCTGAGCAGGACTGGAGCAGACCAGCATCGCCCGGAGGCGGAGGTCATCCACCCGGCCGGAGGTTCAGGAACATCACCCGCATCCTCGACGGCCAGATCCAGCCCAGCATCAAGGGAGAGACCCCGAGCCGAGGAAGCACCTTCCGTCCGGGAGAGTGCCCAACGCGGGTATGAACTGCGCAGGTCTGCGCGGGCACGTAGACGGCCTGTATACCTTAGTGACTATCTCCCTTGATTGACTGACTGAGAACTAGGGGGGAGGAGTGTTATGTCCTTATAAGGACATCCGCCTAGGATTGGCTGAAGATCCTTTCAGCGGGAGTTTTGAATCCCTGTCAGTGGGCGGTGCGTCTGCCGGAGCAAATATAAGGAGAGCTCCGGCAGCGCAGCGCCAGTTCAGTTCCCGTTAATAAACGTTGTTACTTGAACTCTGCTGGTCACTCTTCTTTCCTGCGCCGATCTAACACAAATCAAAGATAATTTTATGATTTCAAAAACTGGACATTAAAGGTGACTAAAGATTTTAGGCAGAGAAAAGATTTACAAGCCTGTAAAATGTTGCATAACATAATCTCAGTAAAAATGCCAGATGAGACTTTTGAAGAATGAAATAAGAAAAATGTCCCAATATCAACAATGTCAGTAATTACGTTTGCTTCTATGGATGGACTGTGTCCAAAAGATGTTATTAAAAAATGACAGATGTAGAACAAATTTTAGCAGACAAATACAGATGGTATTGAAAGTGGATTTCAACTGTTAGGCCAAAGAGAATGATTTTAAAAAGATATTTCACTGGATATACAAAATAAAATGGCTGAGATATCAGAATGTAAAAGGGAAATATATATATAAAGAGTGACCTGGATCATATTTTCTTACTGATTTACAAAGGAGGCTTATTAACTTTTTGAAGAACTCTGTTCAATGGGACAAAGAAGAAATGAAGATCAACATTAAAACAAAGATATCTGGTTACTTCTGGTAACACTTTCTGCTGATACCAGGAAAATATGATGTTTTATGGATTTGTTCATGGATAATACATGTACTATGGGATGAAGAGATAAATGTTTGTAGCCTTGGTGGGGTGAAGAATCACTAAATTTGTTTATTATTTTAATAAAGGTTGGAAGTCACTTCTTTATTTTCTCTTTCTCTATTCTCCTTCTTTTTTTCTCTTTTTCTCTTGCACTTTTTACTCATTTCCAGTCTCTTTTCTTTAAATTTAGTTTACACTATATTTGATATTATAATCAAAATTCTTAATAAAAAATATTTAAAAAGATATGAAATACTTTTGAATTCTGAGTTAACAGTACTTTTATTGTGTTGTGTGCTGACAATGGCATTGTAATGCTATGTATCTCATTCAAATGCTAAGCTCGCTATAATTATTATACCGCAAATTAACTTGCCTGAGAAACATCAACCAAAGGGATAATTGCCTAGATCTAAATAGTAGCAAATTGTTTTGCCAGCTATAATATTTTAGCTGTAAATGTAGTGGTACTACTTGTGACTGCTGAATTTAAATATGATGGCATTAAGCCAGCTACCTTACTTGAGAGAAATAAAACCTTTAATTTGTAAAGATGTGGCTTATTAAGGATGAGGCATCACACAGTTATTATTCAAATATAATTAAATAAAGCAGGAGATGATGCAAACTAATTTTAATCTCTCTTGCCATTTGCAGGATCATCTAAATGCAGTCAAGGAATCTTTATCAAAATCACAGAAGCAGTTTTGCAAAGAGGCAAATTTACTTTCTTAGTTCCCTAGAAAAGTGAGCTTTATTCTATTATTGGTGTCTTCCACCTCAAATCAATGCAAGCTTTATTCTGAGATAAATGCTTTCAATATAAATCAAATATTGTACTAGGGAATTTGGATACCAATTACAATGCAAAATAGTTGTGCCGTATTTGTTCATATGATTATTTAAACAAAACTGATGGAAAACCAGTTTAGGTAATGAGATTTCAAAATTCAAACATTATCAGCATGAGTGTTAAGAACATAGCAAAAATGATCATTGTAGGCTCCCCAGGAAGAAAAGATTGTCTTTATTTTGAGTATGTCTCAAATTCCAAATGACTAGCTCTTCCATATACCAGTTTAAGGATATAAAATGACTCTGCTATATTGAAGCAAGAATCCATATAGCCAAGGTTATGTTAAATATAGTTGCCAGATATACAGGTTGTCCTTCACTTACCATCATTTGTTTAATGACTATTCAAAGTTACAACAGCCTTGGAAAAAATAATTTACAATCTGCCTTTGAAATTACAACTTCAATACTACCCCCATGGCAGTAGTGGGTTCCTCCTGGTTCGGCCCGGTTCTCCCGAGCCAGTTAGCGGTGACGATATGACGTCACCGAACTGGTTCTGTTCCCCCCCCCGCTACTTAGCAGAGGTACAGAGGTAACAGTACCTCTCCTAAATCCTAAATAATTGTCACATGACCATCAAGCGATGCCCTCAAAATAAGCCACGCCCACAGAACTGGTAGTAAAAAATTTTAGAATCCACCCCTGCTCCAAGGTCACATGATTGCAATTTGGGCACTTAGCAACCAAGACAATGGTTGCCACATCTTGCAGTCATATGAATTTTGACTTTCCCAGCTGGCTTCTGCAAGACAAAGTCATTTGGAGATGCTGGATTCATTTAACAAGAGCACAGTTCACTTAATGACCATATGATTCACTTAACGACCAAGATAAAACAGTCTTAAAATCAGTCATAAGTCAAGGATTAGCTCATAGGAGCTTCTGTTGTGCTGATGATTTAAATCGGGGATGTCAAACTTGTGGCCCTCAGGCCAGGTGCATCACACACTGGCCATGCCCACCCCCAGTTTTGCAAAGGGGAAAAAAGTTGTGATACGTCACGTGATGCCACAAGTTTGACACCCCTGATTTAAATGGAAGAGATAGAGTTCAATATTATGGCCCATTTTTCACTTGGAGTGAAGGGTGGAAATTGGAGTGGGGGGAGGATTGTGGAAAAGAGACTGGACCATTCCTACCCTAACACTTCCAAAACTAGCTGGCTAGTTCTGCTTCCAGAATGTAACTAGTTTGTTGCCATTTTTCAGTAATGCAGTTTTGGGATCGTGTGCAGCTTCTTTATGCAGGTTACCCATCCTTATTTTTTAGCAACAGAAAGCAAATCAGTTAATCAAAAATGAAAGTAATTTATTTATTTATTATTCATTTATTTGTTTCAATTTATAAACCACCCTTCTCCTTGCGGACTCAGGGTGGTGAACAGCCAGAATAAAACATGATATACAAAAATTAAAACCAATTAAAAATATTAAATATTTTTGGCCGACAATTAAAAAAGTCCAATTTAAAATCAATTTCAATTTAAAACAGAGGATGGGATCATGCCAGCCCAGCTAGATGGAACAAATGGGTTTTAAGGGCCCGACGAAAGGTCCGAAGGTCTGATATCCTGTGTATCTCCAGGGGTTGGTCATTCCAGAGGACGGGCGCCGCCACAGAGAAGGCTCTCCCCCTGGGGGTCACCAGCCGACACTGTCTGGCCGACGACACCCGGAGGAAGCCCTCTCTGTGCGAGCGTACTGGCCAGTGGGAGGCTATGGGCGGCAGAAGGCGGTCTCGCAAATACCTAGACCCTAAGCCATGGAGCGCTTTAAAGGTGGTCACCAACACCTTGAAGCGCACCCGGAAGACCACCGGGAGCCAGTGCAGCTCGCACAGGAGAGGTGTCACATGGGAGCGCCACGTTGCTTCCATAATTCCCTGCGTGACCGCATTCTGGACCAATTGGAGCCTCCGGGTGCACCCCAAGGGGAGCCCCATGTAGAGAGCATTGCAGTAGTCCAGGCGGGAAGTCACAAGAGCGTGAGTGACCGTGCATAGGGAGTCCCGATCCAGAAAGGGACGCAACTGGCGTATCAGGCGAACCTGATAAAAAGCCCCCCTGGCCACGGCCGTCATGTGCTCTTCTAAAGACAGCCGTGCATCCAGGAGGACACCCAAGTTGCGAGCCCTCTCTCTGGGGGCCAATGTCTCGCCCCCAATAATCAGCGATGGCACCAGCTGGCTATATCAGGACGCCGGCAGCCACAGCCACTCGGTCTTGGAGGGGTTAAGTCGGAGCCTGTTTCTCCCCATCCAGAAACAGTAATGAAACAGATCATATAAAATGGTGGCCTTAAGTGTCTTGAAATACACAAAGGACCTATAATTGGGTGAATAAAGGTGGCAGAGATTGTTAAAACTTTAAAAAGATCTTTATTTGGAAATGAATGAATGGAGCCCCTCTTTTATATATGTGAAAAATCTGTCAAGATTTCTTTTACCTTAAAACGCTGTGAACTGCAAAAATGGATTTCAGTGCCACATGGTTGGCTGTAATGAATATAATCTGCCATATATCAGTTTTGGGTGCAAAAGTTCACCACACATAATCAAACTAAAAAAATCCATATTCTTCATCACCATTATTATTATGGTAAGGGGTGTTCATAGCAACTGTTAAAAAGTTGTATATAAAAAAGTCATATTTGTGGGACTCATTAGAAAAGTGGATTAATTATGGAAATTTATCCTCAACAGCACCTTTTCTGGGCCAGGAATGTCAAACTCGATTTCATTGAGGGCCACATCAAGGTTGTGTTTGACCTCGGGGGACCAGGTCGGCATAGCTGGAGTGGGTGTTGCCAAAGTGGGCATGAACAGCTCAACGTCACTCATGTTGGGGGCACCTGTGGTGGCCTGGTCAGGGCCTTCTCCAGCCCTCTTCAAGCGAAAACAGAGCCCAGGAGTCCATTTTCACTGGCAGAGGCACCACAGGCCGTTCCTTCACTATTTCCAGGATGGTTCCATGGGCCAGATCTAAGCACCTCGCAGGCCGGATACGGCATGTGGGCCTTGAGTTTGACATCCCTGTTCTATGCAGTTCAGTTAAACCAATGACATTTAATTGAATTTAGTATCTTAAGTTAGAGTTGGACTGGGCTTCCACAGAGTCTCGAACCAGAATGATTCTCCTGAAATGGCTCTTTCTCTAGTAATGCCACATCTCATTTGACAGAGGTGCTTGGAGATGACAGTTGAAAAGTTCATGCCACGATACCTTTTCCTGGGCACATCTTAATTTTATTCCAGCAGAAATCTTGGCGTGTTTTGCCTTGGAGCCTTCAATTCTGGACATTTGGGGACAGAATACCATTAGGGGGTAATGGTGGATAATATTTAATCCAGTCTTCTTCAAAGTGGATTACCTATGTTGTAAACACGATATAGCTATGTAGATGCAGCAGGGCCTATAGAAAGGATATCTAGTAATAGAGGGAAGAAGAACTCTTAAATTCCATTTCTTTGTAGGATCCAGCCCAGTAATAAAAATAGAATTAAAGGGATCTTCTCTGGGCTATTAATCTTTAAATGACATAGATTACAGAGTTGCCCTGCCTTTTCCCTATCTGAGCAACTCCTTGGCAAGGCCATAATTTAGACAGATAATACAGTGATTCCCCAGGCATCCTCCTGCAGACAGACTGTACGTTAAAATCTATTTTTAGGTATTAAAATGCCTGATTGACTCAAAAATGTATTTTAAGGCTGCATGGTTTTCCATATAGGTTTCTGAGAGCTTTTGGGTATTAGAATGGTGGCATTTACTTTTCAGGAGTTGCTTACTACTCTAGATCAGAGGTTGGCTTCAAAAATTTTAGCAAGGGGTTCTCTGTCCGGTTGCTGGGTGGGCGTGGCCATAGTGGCCATGGACTAGTCAGCGTCCTGCACCACTGCAGGGGGGGGCGGCGTTTTTGCCCTCCCCGGGTTCCAAAGCCTTTCCTTGAGCCTCCAGGAGGGTGAAAACGGCCTCCCCAGGCACCAGAGGCCTTCTGGAGGCCGGAAACGCCTGTTTCTGGCCTTCCCAAACTTCGGTAGGTCCATTTTTCACCCTCCCTGAGCCTCCGCACATGCCCTGCATTACCTGCATCCAAAACGGGCCACGTGGGGAATCCTGGGAGGGGTGGGAGGAGCCAGCTAGGAATGGGATTTGGGGATTCTCTGAACTGCACAGAATCTTAGCTAGAGGTTTTCCCGAACCCCTGTGAACTCCCAGTAGCCCACCCCTGACTTTCAAGTATGATACATAAATCAAGAACACATTTATATCTACAGTTTCTGCCTTTGCATTAGAACAACAAATTGAACTGATTTCTCATCTGACCACACCAAAACGCTTTTGCATTAAATATTACCACTCTGTATCTTCTTAACTGTACTGAGGTTGAGATGAAGTTTTCTAGGTTCAGGTAGGAGACCAGGGACCTATTCCTGAACTATAACTTTCAGCATCCCAGTAACCTATCCCTGGCCATGCTGTGTAGCATGGGAGACCACACATTCCTTCTCTATTTTAGATAGTCTGCTATGCTGAAAATTGGGTGGCCAGTTGAAAATAGGGTTTTTACCTCTTTAATAATTAGGTGCAAGGCATTGGTGAAACGTAAAATTTGTTACTACCGGTTCTGTGGGCATGGCTTGGTGGTGGGTAATGTGACTGGGTGGGTGTCGCCAACTTTTTTAAAAAAACTTTTAAAACCATTTTTTCTACAACTTCTTTGGCCGAAGAAGTTGTAGAAAAAATGCTTTTAAAAGCCTCTGACGATCCCAACTGAGCCGCACGATTATCAGAGGCTTTTTTTTTAATTTTTAAAAGCATTTTTTCGGCCAAAGAGGTTGTAGAAAAAATGCTTTTAAAAATAATTTTAAAAAAGCCTCTGATGATTGTGCGACTCAGCTGGGCATGGGGGGGGGGGCAGGGATTTTTGCTATCGGTTCTCTGAACCACCCGCCTCCATCGCAACCGGATAAGGTGATCCAATCCGAACCGGGAGCATTTCACCCCGGTACAAGGGTGTATCGAGCAGATGTAAATGTAATCTTTGCAATAACTTCAATGGCAGAAGATTGCAACCCCAAATTAATTAGCTAGAAAGAAGGAAACAAGGAATATTATAAAATGTTACTCCATTATGCTGGAATGTAAGAAAAAGGAATTCCATATGTGGTGCCTCTGCCTGCAAGTGTTAATACTTTGCCACAAGTATTCATATTACATTCTGAAGACTGGTGCTGTCACCTGATTTTTCTAAGATCTCCAAAAAGACTTATTTCACAAGGACATTGTTGTACTTCTGCTGATGGTGACCAATTGCACAGGAAAGCAGCAGAGAGATTCACTTTCCTAATGATAGCTTTCAAATATTTGGCAAATTGCACTGGGTGAAAAGTTAACATATCAGGACAGATTCTTTTGAGAAATCATGCAAGAAGATATATGATGATAATGTATTTTCCTCTAGCAACCCTCCACCATCTTATCTCAAATTTTCATCTAGTGTCCTGCCACGGTTAGCTCGATTGACTAGCTTGCCTTTTGTACTTGCAATACTTGACCTAAGTTTTAAATTCATTGACTGTGCTAGCCTTTCCCAATTTAATGTCCTTCAGTATGTTAGAATTACATAGAATTCTCAACTAGCGCAGAACATATTTCAGTTCAACCAATTTCAGTTGGACATTGAAATGAGAAATATTCCTCTCTCATAGTTTAAAGTTGTATGCCCACTTGTGTGCAAATAAGGGAGAAAATATCCTTTGAATCGGGGTGGGGTGGGAGTGTTCTACTTACCTTTACTACCGGTTTGCAACGGGAGCACGTGCACATGCTTAATTATGAATCCAAGAATTTGACTATGATATCCTCTGATTAATTTCAATTATCAATATTTTTGCTTCCAATTTGGTGTGTTTGTTTTAACCTGCTTGTTTTAACAAGATCAGGAAAGCTAAAGCCAGCTGCCTAAATAGAAACAAGAAGCAGGGGGCAAAAAAGGATGCCCTGTATTACAGCTGACATTACTCGTTTATATGATGACATTAACTGCCTGCAAATGAATTATCTTGTACATTTTGTGCATTTTGTGCCACTGCTGCTGCTGTCTTTCCACTCAAACATAGCACTTTTTGTCCCCAATGAATGTGCAGTAGCACTGCAGCAGTGATTCTGCAGCAAAGCACTAGCAAGACAGAAGAAAATATAGCAATTCCAGTGCTGCCAAATCACCTAGCAGGATGATGGATGGATGGATGGATGGATGGATGGCTGATGAGTGGGTGGGTGATGGGGTTATTATTGACCCCAGAAAATGAGATCCTGATTCTGAAGAATATGATAAGAACCTCTGTGTAACTACATAACCTCAATTAACTACCTGTACTTTTGCCATTTTAATGAAGCATTACAATGCCAGATATTTAACTATTATAAACTATTATAAACTATGTTTTTAAATACTAAAAAAAACTTTTCTTAAGTTACAGCAGTAGGCCCTCTAATATCATGCCTATATCTCAGTAAAATTTAATACTGAGTATTCAGTGACATACAGTACAACGCTATTCTTTGCTTTTGTTGATTTGTAGCACAGATCCTGGAGCATACTGGATAATTGGCGTGAAATGCTGTTAAGCATTCTAACAAAAGATACTCATTCTGTCCTTCTCCCAGTAAAGTTATCTATCAAGATAACCACATTTAATTTATCCAATAATCAGACCAGTGCTTCTGTTGCTTTTTAGCCTGCAAATAAGTTTTTGCCTGTTAATGAGTTTTCTGCATTGATTACCTCTGATTATTTTGGTTCTCTCACATTTTTGCTCCACCAAATAAGAGGGGTTATGGACCAATAGTTGACAGTTACCTCTGTGAATTTATGTATAAATTCCTTGTGGTATGCAGAAAATAAACAAGAGCCCAGACCAGAATCTAAATTGGATTTTGATAATAAGTATCCTTCAAGAATACTTATATATCATTACTACCCTTTTTATCACTATATTATAAGGACATAAGCAGTGTCCTGGACCGGACCCCTGCCCTTCTAGTCCAGCAGTCTGTTTTCACTGTGACCAACCAACTGCATAGGGAAGGGTCCTACTCTCCCAGCAGCTGGCCTTCAGAGGCAAGAATGGGACAACTTGCCATAGCCAACTCACTGCAGCAAACTCACTGTGGCCAATTCGCCACAGCCAACTCATCACGGGTAACTTGGCACAGGTCAACACACCATGGCCAACTCACTGTGAGACAATTCATTGTGGGACACTTTGACAATTCTATTCAATTATTTAAAATCAATAAAAATTATTTCAATTTTTTCCATTCACATTTCATTCTGCCCCTCCTTTTGCATCCTTTCTTTCATGTTAGTGTTCCACCATTTCTTTGATACTAGTGTAACTCTTGTCCTGCAGTGAGTTGTCTTGTGGCGAGATGGCCGTGGCAAGTTGTCCTGCAGAGACTTGGCCATGGTTGTGGCGAATTGTCATAGATCCTTCAGAGGCAGCCATCAAGGCTGACGGACATCACTCCCCATGAATTGGTCCAACCTTGATTCTTCCGGGATTCACTTTTCTTAGTTGATCAGGACAAAATGATCTTCTAATGGGCAATGTGCTAGGTCAAGAATGTTTTTCCTCCCAGAAGAATTATATTATTATTATTCCATTTAGGTTAACATTAACCTCTCACTTACCCCATTTATGTCTACCAGCTAACTAAAATTAGCCATGATAGGTGAGGTAAATCAAAAGAGCCAAAATAAGATAATTCTCCTCAAACATCTTGGTCACATCCTCAGCCTATACCTATCAAACTGGACAAATTATATTCTTGTTCAGATGCATTGTACATCTGTAAGCAGTTTAGAATGTTATGAGATGTTTTATTCATTAGGATAGGCCCCTGTCTTAGCTTTAAGAACAGCAGCTCATTATCTAAGTTGCCACTGTAATCAATCTTTCCAGCTAATCTCATAGTCATAAATCCAGTCCCAAATTTAGAACAGAAAAGTAAACTCACTGTTGAACAGGACTAAAGGTACAAAGTCAAATATCAAGGATGTTCCTATGCCAAAAGGTTGGTCCAATGAGAGTCACAAATTAATATTGCTATAACAAGTTATTCCCTAAGTATTAGAGACCCTTATGGAAAATAGCAAATATGCAATCTATTATGCACCTCAAAAATACAATTGCATCCATAATTGCAGCATAACTGTAATGTCACCATGTGTTCCAAAAGAACCAGAAGGGATGCCAATTATTTTTTCTTATTTATTTGGTCCTCTTCTTCCCCCATATATTTTATCAAGGATATTTGAAGAGTATTGCGATTTGTGCATGATCACACATTGTACATATAAAATCAGATGGAAAGAATTTTTCAATTGCTTGCATCTATCACAAATAGACATGCTTATGAGCCGCAATGGCGCAATGGTTAGAGTGTAGTACTGCAGGCTGCTTCTGCTGCCTGCTGGCTGCCTGCAATTTGGCAGTTCAAATCTCACCAGGCTCAAGGTTGACTCAGCCTTCCATCCTTTTGAGGTGGGTAAAATGAGGATCCAAATTGTTGGGAGGCAATATGCTGACTCTGTAAACCGCTTAGAGAGGGCTGTAAAATACTGTGAAATGGTATACAAGTCTAAGTGCTATTGCTATTGCTATTATTAATGTATGTTAGATTTTGAGCAATATTGTTTATAAAGTGTTGCCCTGAGGCTAATATAAAGGTAGCTTTGTTATAGAACCAAGAAAGCTTTATTGTTATGTGCATGAAAAGTTTTAATTAGTTGAAAGATTTCCATATAGTATGTGTGTGATGAATTTGGCTTCCATTGACTTCTGGCTATAATTCACAAAGTGTAGTTTTTAATCCTGAAAGACATGCAGTGATGGAATATTAGGGCTCAGTGCTGGAGTTATGCTACAATGTAAGAGCTTGACAATGTTGAGGGATAAGGTAAATGAACTAAAAGTCAACAGTAAAGTTAAAAGGTTGATAAAAGAGCCAATCAAAACATACTGGAATGAGGATTGGTATTGCTCAACAAAGAATCCCAACCACAAAAGGCGCCTTTTCTTTTCATTTTGTGATATAGAAAGGCAATCTTTAGTTTGTGGTCATACAATATTTTTGAGGAATCTGAGGGACACAGTGGAAAAAGCAGTATCACAAGATGAGTTGAGCTAACTGTTTCCATTGATTTAGAGGGGCTCTCAGATAAATTCTCTTAAATATGTGTTAGAATTTTCACCTCATTCTTAAAGTGTTGTTGGATTCAAAAAGTTGTGCCATCAATTTTCCATAATTTTCTGCTTAAAGAAGAATCTGGGGCCATGAAAAACAGGTATACGGGTCTCAGGCTGCCTTTCCTCAGTCAAGGAGAATCTAGCAGTCAACGAGAGTAGTGTGATATTGTGTGGTCATGATTATTATATATTTGTAGCTATACTAAAGTGGAAGAGTCTTGGTGGCGCAGCAGACTAAAGTGTTGTTAACTAGCACCAGCTGCCTGCAATTACTGCAAGTTCGAAACTCACCAGGCTCAGAGTTGACTCAGCCTTCCATGCTTTTGAGGTAGATAAAATGAGGACCCGGATTGTGGGGGCAATAAGATGACTTTGTATAAAAAAGAACACCGCTTAGGTGGGGCCTGAAAGCCCTACTGAGCAGGTACATACAAAAGTATGAAGGCTATTGCTTAACGCATTGTAAGACGCCCTGAGTCTCCGGAGAAGGGCGGCATATAAATTGAACTACTTTTTTCATATATTTTTTCTTTTCAGGTTATACTTAAAATTCTTCTTTTTCTCACTTCTCTCTTTTTCTAATTTTTCTATTCTGTGCTTTATCAGTTTTTGAAACTCTATAAATGTATGTATACGTAAGAGAGATTGTGTGGTCATGACGCGTCAATAGAAGAGAAATTGGGAGCTGGCTAGTAGTTGCTTGAGCAAGGAAAACAAATGCTGGACATGCACAAAATTTATTCACTCCTGTCCCTGAAGTTCTCAGGGACAGAGTTTTAAAACAAAATCCATCCCCCTTGAAGCTTTGATCATTCACACCATTAAATCAAATTATAAAGTCCAAATAAAGAGATAAGACGGAAAAGTATGACAAGGCTGTATATTTTCCCCCTATTTATTCGACCTGAATGCTAAATATATATTAAGGAAGATGACTGTGGTTTATAAAATTGGAAGGAGAAACATCAGTAATCTGCACTATGCTGATGACGCTATTCTGATAGCTGAAAATGTTAAGGATCTGCAAGCTTGCATAATGAAACTCAAGAAGTGCAGTGGGAAAAAAAGGGAGGGGGGACTAAAATTAAATGTAAAGAAGGCCAAACTAATGATAATAGGTAGAACAACCAGCCTTAGAATTGACAATAAAGATATTGAAGTGATGGATAGTTACTGCATTTTAGAATGAATTATCAATAGTAAAGGAATAATCAGTCAAGAAATAGAATAGCCACAAAGGCCTGGAAAAATATATTCAAATGCCATGATGGATCTGCACCTGCAAAGATCAGAAGTAGGCAAGTAATGGCATTTCCATATGGAAGTGAGAGCTATACTTTGAAGGAGTATAGGGAAAGGATTGATGCTTCTGAATTTGGTTGGTGAAGACTCCTGTGAATACCAAGAAAACAAACAAATGGATCATTGAGCAGATCAATCTAGAGGAACAAGTGACCAGGATTAAGTTATCCTAGTTCAGACACATAATATGAAGACCTAGTTCTCCAGAGAAGGCTTGAATGCTGGGAGAGATGGAAAGAAAGAGAAGACAATGACCAGCAGTAAGATGGACAGATAGTTTACAGTAGCGATGTGTGCATCATTGGAACACCTGAAAAACTGAATTAAGAGCAGAATCACCCTGGAAAAACATTATCTATGTGGTGTCCAAGAGTTGACCGCATCTTGATGGCATATCATGCTGTTCCCCTTCCCACACAAATGCCTGGCACTTCTATTGGCCAGGTTTTCTGCCTGGGAAGTGAGCTGGTTTGAAGCTCTGTTGAAGGGTGGGGGAAGTTTTATAGGCCTCAGTACAGAAGTCCATGATGTCAAGTGCCAGGAAAATCGGGAGATCCAGACAGTTCAATTTTTATACAGGGTATAAAAATTTATTGTAAGCTTAAGCTCTCTGCAAGAATCTGAACTACTAACAGCCAAGGGAAACTAGCGGGAGATGAGAATAGAAGGAATTCAAGGTGGGCTCGACTTAGATCTCTTGTGGGCACGAAGTGACTCATGACTGATGATGAATTTGACCCTCCCTCGGGTTCAGCCTGGTTATCTCCTATACGTATGATCGATTTTCTTTAGTTTTCTGTCATCAGCTTATCTGCAGTCATCCTTCTTTAACAGGAAACTTTTAGCTCAGCAAGCACTGAGTTTTATGTTCATTTTTCTCTGGTGGTGAGGTTTATTCTCAAGGAGGCTGGTGTTTTTCTTTCATCACAGATTGCTGCATGCATAGTGGAGGATTTGTAGTTTCAGGCTCGGTAGCACACGTTCCCTTTTCTCACAGCTTTTCTAAAAGTTGTTCGTGTGCCAGGAATTGATTAGGGAAACGTTCTTGTTTTTCTCCCAATACAACCATAGCTGCTGTCAGTGCTTTGCATATTTTTTAAAAAAATTATATTGTTAATTTTTATGATTCTTTGACCAGCTTTTTCACAGTGAAAATTATAACATTTGCATAATTCTAGAGAAATCAGGGTTGGAGCCCTTGTTGAAGTGGGATTATAGGAAGGAAACTAGCAGGCTAAAAAAAATCAGCCTGATTTTTGTGTAATTCATTATAGCTGCCCAGAATTGTCTGATTACCAACAGTGTTGGAAGCAGTTCAGATGCAGCTGAACTATTTCTGCAGTGCTAATGATAGCAATAGCACTTAGATTTCTGTACCGCCACATAGTGCTTTATAACATGCTCTGGGTGATTTTACAATGTCAGCATATTGCCCCCAACCATCTGGGTCCTCATTTTACCGACCTCAGAAGGATGGAAGGCTAAATCAACCTCGATCCCTGTCAGGATCAAACTCCAGGCTGTGGACAGAGTTAGCCTGCAATACTGAATTCTAACCATAGCACCATCTAATGGTAACAGAAAACAGTTCTCTCAAGGTCATCCAAGGTATTGAGAGCAGGATTTACACCCGGCAGGATCAAGGCAGACATGGTCCCTTGGAGTGAAAGCAGTGGTGGGTTTCAAAATTTTTTACTACCGGTTCTGTTGGTGTGGCTTGGTGGGTGTAGCATGGCTTGGTGGGCGTGGCAGGGGAAGGATACTGTAAAATTTCCATTCACACCCCACTCCAGGGGAAGGATACTACAGTATAAAATCTCCATTCCCTCCCCACTCCAGGGGAAGGATACTATAAAATCTCCATTCCCGCCCCAATCCAGGGGAAAGTTACTGCAAAATCCCCATTTCCTCCTGATCAGATGGAACTTGGGAGGCAGAGAATAGATGGGGATGGGGCTACTCAGAATTTTTACTATTGGTTCTCCGAACTACTCAAAATTTCCACACTGGTTTTCCAGAACTGGTCAGAACCTGCTGAAACCCACCTCTGAGTGAAAGGATCCTCCTTCCAGCTTTCTACTCAGCTTCTCTTCTCTCATGGAGCTTAATGCTTTCCTCTGCAGTGAGGGAATAATGGCTCCCATCAACTCTCCATGGAGAAGACAACATTTTTCTGCATTTGTGTGTTAAGTGCTTAGATATATTTATACCTGCTCTTCAGCACACATTTGGCTGTCTAACCTTGTGCACACTGAGTTACACATGCATCTCTGTGTGTATAAGTGGGTGTACTGTTGTATCAGGTCTAGGCTAAATACATTCAGATTTCCTACCATTCTAGTTATAGGATGAGTCAGGCAAAGATTAATTCCCATCTGGTGTTTCAGGATTGCTTCAGACATCCCTTAAACAATTATCCTGGAAATATCACAGAATGCCCAGATAGTCCTGTTTTTTCTGACAGGTACTCCTACATAATGAACATTACTACAAGGATGCTTTGTTTTATTGCTATTTTAAATAGCAATCATTCCTAACTGTATGGAATTGTATGTGTGTGTCTGGATTTGAAGCAGCCACGGACAAAACTGAAGCCTTAATCATTTCAGTAAAGATATAAAAACACAGCAAAGCAACAAGTGAAATTACTTTCATTTTTTGAAACATTATTAAAAGGAAAATAAAAGCTCAATTTCTCTTACAGAATGTATGCTTTAAATAGCATGAAAATGTGATTCTAAAATTTCACTTCATCAGATATTTTTCTTCTGTTGTGTAATTAATGGAAGATTCATTAGAGCCACTTTTACTGATTAGAACATCAGTAGTCTTGAATTTGAGAAACATTGCTTTGTACGGGCTTTTACATAACTCAGACTTGGCTTGAAATATAGAATACAGAAAAGGATGCCATGCAATGAACCACTATTTTCTATTTTAATCTAATGTATATACTGAGATTTTCCAATTCCATATATTTACAGCCTCGCACAAAAATTCCTTATTCTCCAAACTAACTCTGCCCATATTGTTAACGTAAAGATTCCCCTCGCACATACGTGCTAGTCGTTCCCAACTCTAGGGAGCGGTGCTCATCTCTGTTTCTAAACTGAACAGCCAGCTGTTACCTTCCCACCAAGGTGGTCCCTATTTTCTACTTGCATTTTTACATGCTTTTGAACTGCTAGGTTGGCAGAAGCTGAGACAAGTAATGGGAGCTCACTCCGTTATGCGGCACTAGGGATTCAAACTGCCGATTTGCTGACCTTTCTGATCGACAAGTTCAGCATCTTAGCCACTGAGCCACTGCGTCCCCATATTATTATGAGTCCTCTTATACCAGGAACTGTATTTCATAGCACCTGAAAGTACTTCCTTTAACTCTTTCTTATAGTCTGGCTCAATATCGATATCGCTATACTGATTGTTATATCTGTGTTCCAACCTGCACTTTGTATGCTACTAAAAGTCTGATTCTTGGAAAGCACCTCTAAAAATACCCGAAATAGACAGGCATATATCAAAGCATTACAACTACTTTGTCTACACTGCTTTGTATAGAATCGTTTTATAAACATACATGATGGTGAATAAGGAGGAGGAAGGAGTATGGTGTAGGTTCCCTGTGAGTTATTTATAATAAATGTGGAGTAAAAATCAACTATTTTTTTTTCTTTTTTGCCTTTTATTGCAGAAAGTGAGTGAAAAAGTTGGTGGAGCGGAAGGAACCAAGCTAGATGAGGACTTCAAAGAAATGGAAAGGGTGAGTCTGGGCGTTAATTGCTCTGGTATCACTTACTGCAGCATTCCCTGAGTGGATTTTTATATATTTTGTCAAAGAACATAAAATTTAGATGTTACATTTTTCTAGGTTGTTTATCTATAGCTAGGCAACATAATTAGTATAACTGGTACTATTTAGATCAGCTCAGCTCTATCATCTAGAGCAGGGGTGTCAAACTCGATTTCATTGAGGGCCGCATCAGAGTTGTGTTTGACCTCGGGGGTAGGGGGGCGGTGTGGGTGTGGCCAGGGTAGGTGTAGCCAGCTCGACATCACTTATGTCGGGGGTGCCTGTGGCGGCCTGAGCACTCTGCCAGGGAAAACAGGCTCTCAAGCTCCTTTTTTGGCTGTGACTCCTGCAGCCCTCTGCCAGTGAAAACAGAGCTCAGGGTGGGGGGGCATGCACGGCTCTTGCAGGCTCTGTTTTTGGCTATAATAGTCTCCTGCAACCCTCTGCCGGTGAAAACAAAGCTCCAGAGCTCCTTTTTCTCTGACAGAGGCACCACGGACCAGTCCTTCACTGTTTCCACGGTGGCCCCCTGGGCCAGATCAAACACCCCATGGGCCGAATCTGGCCCTGGACCTTGAGTTTGACACCCCTGATCTAGAATGAAGTTTTATCAACTTCTCATTGTGTTGGGGCCTCATCCCTCAATTCCCACACTGCTGCATTTTGGAAGTTACAGTCCCGCTATATTAGGTAGGAGAAGATTTACTGTATTTAAAAGTTCAAGAGATGATTGGGAAAGGAGCATCCAGACTTGCCAACAGTTGCCCATACTTCTTGTCTGCGTGACACCTACTTTAAATAAAATGGTGGGTTGTCAAGTGATTCTTGCACTGATAGGAGGAAATTATTGGGTACGTCATGTTCTAATAAACCGTGCCAAACTTCAGAGGGAGAAGCAAAGCAATGATTCAAGGAATACTTCCTCCATGAATGGAAATTGCAAGGCCAGGTGCATAGCAAATTGATGGAAGATGGAAGAATCCTATTACCATCCTCCTTGAAAGATATACCTTATTCTAATAAAAGGTTTGATTGTTCTTAGTGATCTTGGGGAGGATGTCTGTTCTCCTACCTTGCAATGAAGACTTGGGAAATAACAGTCCAAGAATGTTCAACAACAATAAGCTGAGCAGATTTTGGGGAGGTGGGGGTGAACAGGACATCTGCACTTTGAATAGTTCTGTTCAAGAATGACAGTCACATACAATATTCAGATTTGGAAGTTATGCCCAGAAATCTAACAGATCCTTCAAAATCCATCGACAAAACCTGTGCGTATAGAGGTGAACAAAAATATATGAAAACTGTGACTGCAAAACCAGTGTAGACATGGCATGGCACGTTTTTAGAAATAGAGAGCTTTTTTTCCCACTAGGAGAGTGGTGAGTTTCTACCGGTTCGCCCCGGTTCAGGCGAACTGGTAGTGGTGGCGGTGGGAGGCTCTGCCCACCTGCCTGGACGCGAGCATGCGCGCGCTCACAGTTCTGAACCAGCAGCGAAGGTAAGTGAAATCAACTACTGCACTAGGAGCAAAACTCTCAATTGATCACAAGTATGAGCATTCTCCCAGCTGCCTTTTGTGCTTTTCATAAATAGTTATGAAATGGAAATAAGTATTTAAATCACAATGGATTGGACACCGTTTTATAGCATGATGTTCTAAAGCTTTATGGATGGAACTTGCTGTTGGTATCTTTTTAATTTCCTCTGGGGCCCGATACTTTATAGCTGTGATTGGAATCTCTTAAACTAAAATGCTTCTTCCATTTTAAACAGATGATTATAGGGTACATCTCCATATTGCCTTTTGTTCTTACTCAGTCTTCATACAATCAATAGCACTGAGAAGTATAACCTTGAAGGGATACATGTTCACAGACTCCTTATGCAAGTGGGTGATTCTTGGCTTAACCTAATTTACAGAATGACTGCAAATATTTAGCCGATGTGATAGTTTATGTCTCTTTGAATAAGGTGGGAATGTATCAGTGGTGAAATGTAAAATTTGTTAGTACTGGTTCTGTGGGGTGGGAGGTAATGTGACTGGGTGGGCATGGCCAACTTTTTTTTTCTTTTACTTTTAAAAGCATTTTTTCTACAACCTCTTTAACTGAAGGTTGCAGGAAAAAATGCTTTTAAAAGCCTCTGACGATCAGGCAACAACCTCGGCCGAAGAGGTTGCAGAAAAAATGCTTTTAAAAGCCTCTGACGATCCTAGCTGAGCCACATGATCTTCAAAGGCTTTTTTTTTTTAACTTTTAAAAGTATTTTTTTGGCCGAAGAGGTTGTGGAAAAAATGCTTTTAAAAGTTAAAAGAAAGCCTCTGATGATCGCGTGGCTCAGCTGGGCATGGGGGGGGGGGCGCAGGGATTTTTGCTACCGGTTCTCCGAACCACCCACCGCCATTGCTACCGGATTGGGCGATCCGGTCCGAACCAGGAGCATTTCACCCCTGGAATGTATGAATGTGTATGCACATACACACACTTACTCCTAATAAATAATCGGTGGTTTCATATAAAGAGATATAATAAATCAATTAATGAGCTACTATCCCATTTCATTAAAGATAATTCTTGCCTGAATCTAGCCAGAAAGCTACAGCAGAATCCATACTTGGAAGCTGCTCTTATCAAGCATTTCCTGTTTCTGATTTTATGGTCAAGGCCTTTCCATTTTATGCTGGACCTTGGAGACTCCAATTAGGCCAGTCCTTGTCGATGCTAAGCATTGTAATGACATGTAATAAACTTTAATTATTCCCCAGGCTCCCAAAGAGCTTCTTGTCATCTGGCAACAAGCAGGTGGGTGAACAAACAAAAGGTGGGCGTGCAGCGGAAATTAATAATGCGAGAGAATATCTGTGTGTGTGCAGCAGTGCAGCTGCACATGAAAAGAAGTGGCTAGAGATGTCATTAATGGGGATAGCCAAGCAAGTGCATTAGGGCTGTTTTCAGATCTCTGTCCAAACTGTCAACAGCTCACCCGCACCCCTCCCCACATATCTCACTTCTGGATGCCTGGGGAAATCAATCTGAAATATTAACCGAGTAGATGCATTTTTAATAGAGGAGTGGGCTTCAAAGGATAGAAAATGAGCACGATTTCAAGATGCTGGTGGTTAGGGTGGCACGGTCTCCAGGAAGGGAGGGAGGGAAGGAAGGAAGGAGGGAAGGACCTGTACTCCTTGTGTTTGTTCCACAAGCTAAAGCTTGGTCCAAACAAGCTTTAGCCTGTTCTGTGTTGCAAAATATAATAGAAACCTTAGCAGATGGAAGAGGGGAGGGGAGAAGGAAGGGGTCCCTCATTTACTTTGCTAGTAACTTTGCTAGTAATGATGTCCCAAATGTCCTATTACTGTGAAAGGAAGGTAATTTAAACCAAGCCCTCACAAAAATCAAAGCAACAGAATGCATATCTATAGACCCACATACCTGCACACACAGAGAGAGAGAGAGAGAGAGAGAGAAATTAAAATCCTGTGTGATAGCAATGGCAATAGCACTTAGACTTACTGGTATATACAACTTTACAGTGCTTTACAGCCCTGTCTAAGCAGTTTAGAGTGTCAGCCTATTGCCCCCAACAATCTAAGTCCGCATTTTACCCACCTTGGAAGGATGGAAGGCTGAGACAACCTTGAGCCTGGTGAGATTTGAACTGCCAAATTACAGGCAGCCAGCAGTTAGCAGAAGTAGCCTGCAGTACTGCACTCTAACCACTGTACCATTGTGCACCACCCTGGCTCTTAAGTGCTATTGCTATTCCATTTCCCCCACGATAACCACCCTGTGAGGTGGGTCGGGCTGAGAAGACTGACCCAAAGTCATTCAGATGACTTTCATGCTTAAGGTCGGACTCGAACTTCCAATCTCCTGGTTTCTAGTCTGGGTCTTAACTATTTAACCAAAGAGGCTCAGACTCTACTTTTCAATTTCAAAAGTTTCAACTTCAGTTGAAGTTGGCAATGCCAGGCTGCTAAAATGGGGAAGGTGGGCATTGTCTAGTACTTTTATCTCTATGTGTGTTTGCTTGTGTTTGCATGTGTGTGTGTGTGTGTGTGTCTGTCTGTCTGTATGTATGTATGCAGATTTTATTTTGACTATTGTGGTTAATTTATTTTGACATTCTGAGTTGCTTAAAAATTGAATCAATAATATAAATAAGCAATTAAATTGTGCCTTCTGCCCAAAAGAGGGCCAAGAATTTAAAAATAATAATAAGCGACTGAAACTATCAAAAACTATTGCGTATAAATTAAAGTGCCCCTTTATAAAATCAGTTAGACTTCCATCTGCATCCAATCAATCTTTCTCAGCTATACACCTACAGACCATGGTCCTTCCTTTCATGGAAAAAGCAGAAAGAACGTGATAATGGGGGAAGTGGGATGAAGGCCTTAGAACCAGGGCAATGATAATGCAATAGAGAAAGAAGAGAGCCAAATAGAAAGGGAGGGAGGGAGGGGGAGGAAGGAAGGAAGGATACTCTCCACCAGCTTCACACAAAGAAACTCAAGGGCAGAAGTTGGCAGGTAAAGCAGTATCTCTGAAACGATGACACAATAGGACACCAAGGGGCTCTGCTCCGTAATATTGAGATGTGGAAGAAGAAATAACAAGGGTATTGAATTTATTTTTTCCCATTCTTATTTGGGGATTCTTTCCTTCCCTTTCATTTTGTAATTGCAGAAAGTGGATGTCACCAGTAGAGCCGTGATGGAAATAATGGCGAAGACAATTGAATATCTTCAACCCAATCCAGGTATGTCTACTTCAATTTGAATCAGAGAATATTTGAATTTATAGAGCATTTCAGATAGGTTACAAAGAATATGTTACAAAGATCTTGACTCATTTTACCTACACACACAAACACACACACACAAACATACGGGGTGGGTGTGTGCAGAATCCAGCACAGGTTCTCTCCTGCATGAGTTTTCTAAATTCTTATTTGCCATTTTCTTCTGTTTCCATCTTATAACAAATTACTTGACAAAGGAAAGAAATGATCTCTCTTTCTTGAAGGATAATAACTGCAACTATATATATATTTTTTAAAAAATATTCTTTTAAGAATGAGATTGCAGAATTTAAGTGTACAGTTTAGCTGTGTCTTCTTCACAACAGTCAGAATTGCAGTATTCAGGATAGTTTTCAAGTTTAAGCAATGATAACCATGTTGGACACACAAGAAGTTGTCCAGGGGTGCGAGTTTCACATTTTGCTGCTACTGGTTTGCTGCGCGCGCGCATCCTCCATGCGTGGGCTTTGCTCACGCATGCGTCTTCTGCACATGCTTCCAGCCTCAAAACCGTGCCTAAATAGGACAGTATAGAGCCAGAGCAGGTAGGCTTGCCCACCTGTGATCTCTGCTACCAGTTCACCTGAATTAGTACGAACCGGTTCAATACCACCTCTGAAATTGTCCTACTCTTGTGCTTTACCTTTGTTTTGATCCAAAGCCTTTCCCACTGCTGAATTCCAGTGCTATCCACCCGTCCCAACAAAAAACAAAGCCAGCAGAAAATTTGCTCTCTTCATGGCAATTCCAATTCCATTTCTATTGCCTCTGTCCCCAGTCACTACTATCATCAATTTCTGTTTGTTAAACAAATTTTATGCACCTTGAGGTTCCCCTAGGACAGGACTGTTGAACTCGCATCCTATGGGCCGGATGCATCATGCACTGGCCACGCCCGGTTTAGTCACATGATGCTGCCATGACGCCGCAAATTTGACACCCCTGCCCTAGGATATTGTGGGAAAAGGACAAAATACTACTTTAACCAGTAGAACTTAGGACAACTTAAGCTTGTCTTATTCATGGTCTACAGATGTAGGGAAGACAATACCATAGCAACATGACCAAAAAAAAACCCAACCTATTTCCAGAGTATGTTTTTGTTGCCATTACCTACAAGAGGGACATGGCCTCAATAATATGGATGTTCTAAGTAATGTTTTAAGATGAGACTGGACAAAATAGAAGACAAATTCTGAATGAAAAACATGCAGGCAAAATTAGTGAAGAAAAAGTTGGATTAGGAGACTTTAATACTTTGTGAAATACTAAAACTTTGGGGTCTTATTACGGTGCTTTTCTAGTTAGAAGTTGCACCAAATGTATTACAGAGGAGAACATCTGAATCAGTCTCATTTATATCTAAAGGCCTATTCAACCCTTTTTATATCTCCTCCTTTCTAACTTCTGTTTCTATTGTCTAGCCATTGGTAAAATACATTCCATATCACAAAATATTCAGTTTTTTCTTTATCCGTAATAGTGAGCGTTAATCTATCCATTTCTGCGCATTCTAATATTTTCTTAATTACATCCCCCTCTTCAACTGAAAACCTCCAGCAATGCAGTCCAGAGCAAACTGTTCTATTGATTAATTGTTCTCACTGTCAAGAAATTTCTTCTTAGTTCCATGTTGGATGTTGGATCTCATTTGATTTGACTATTTCAATCAAAATTCTCTCAAATCTAGACTGTTCCTATGGGAGGAGGCACTTATACAAAAGTAACCCAGCAGTCCGGAATTCCCACTTTCCTCCTGGAAATCCTTATTCCACCCATTGTCCTATTCCACTCTTCAACAAGGAATTGTGGGAACTGCAGGTTGCTGCAAAGGGGGAGGTAGAAATAAACTCTTTCTTTACAATCAGAACTGACATTGTTCATCTTCAACCCTCAAATCCCATTTTAATGGCAAAGGAGTGATGAAAAGTATAATTTAAACATATGTAAAAGATACCAGAAAGGTGGTTAGAAGGCAAACCATACTATTCTCTGGCTGTATTTTTGTATTTTCATGAGGTTGGAGTTAAAATCTGGAAGCTTAGCATTAGTCACTCCAAGTTTATCACCGTATTTTTATTTTATGATAAGAGGAGAGATGCAGCTCATTCTGTTTCTCTGGTAGATATACCTATGAGATGTGTTTTGAAATTCAACAGTATTCATGATGGGAAAAATAAAATCTTGTAAAATGACCAGGAATGATTTTGGAGCTTCCATAGCAATTCTGGACATGTGGGACAGACAGTGGTGGGATCCTGCTGGTTTAACAACCGGTTCGGTGATCACGCACTCCTCACACACACACGCCTGACACACACTGTGCGCACGTGCCCAGATTTACAAAAACTTATCTTCCACATTACTGCTGGGGAGAAAAACAGTTGAGGCGCGGAAATCCACTCTGCCACGAGAATCAGCTGAGAAGATATAGGTCAGTAAAGCTCAGGGGCGGGCGTGAGGGCCCACCTGATCATCGGAGTGAACCAGTCTGCTCCCAGCTGATCGTCGGAGCTACCAGTTCACCCGAACCGTCCGAACTGGTAGAATCCCACTCCTGGGCAGAGGAGAGCTAGTGGTAACACCATGGTTGTTTCTGTCAACTTTTCTTTCAGTGAATGCTCTTAAATTACCACCATTAATAAAAGAACTTATCCATTTCTGGATCTGAAGACTGGTGTCATGTCTATCTAGAAGGAAACTAAATTTTCCCATGGCATAAGAATGTTTTGTGAGATTTTTCTTTTATGTGAGTTTTTTTTATGTCGTTTATAGGCACGATTCAGTTTCCAATCTGCCTGGTTTATTGTCTCTGCTGATTAGTTTCCTCTCTGCTTGTAGCCTCCAGAGCCAAACTCAGCATGCTCAACACCATGTCTAAAATTAGAGGCCAAGAAAAAGGACCCGGTTATCCTCAGGCTGAAGCCCTGCTTGCAGATGCCATGCTAAAATTTGGGAGAGAACTCGGAGAAGAGTGCAATTTTGGTAACATTATCTTTATTGTGTTTCATCTTATAAAAGTAATAAAACTTGGACTGGATTATGCTAAATATCAGTCAGGTCTCAGGTCCAAGCAAGCTAACTGGAATATTCATTTCCCTGCTTTGGTATGCCAGAAGTTTCTCTTGTTTGCCATGCTGTGTGTCGGGATTAAAGCACGCTTCTAAAAATAAATAGAATTGGGAGTACCCAATTCAAAGGGGAGTGATTCTATTTGCTTTTCATTTAGATTCCAAGGTTGGCCTTGCCAGTAGCTTTTGGGGAATTTAAAGTTACGGTTTTTTTAATTAAGTCTTCACAAGTGTCATGTGCAGAATTTATCAACTAAGAATGGAATGTTGTGGAAAACTGGGGAATATTCTAATTTGCTTTCAGACCATGCTAAATCTCCTCCTGCCTGTCTGTTTTAGGGACAGTTCATCAGTTTTAGAAGTAAATTCTCTGAACTAGATGCTCAAGGTGTCCCAAACATGGTATACTAGGTAAAACAGACCAATCACAGAACATTCAGTTCACTGATCAGACAAATTTTAGCACATCTCTAATTCACTACTGGAGTCTTGGATAATAGTTTGGAGCAAATATAAGCTCTAAATATGAGGCAAGTAATATTTTATTGGGAAGGACGACATTATTCTATTTATTAAGCCTTGGAGAACTATATCCAGTTGATGATATCACAGAGCACTGGGACGAACTTTCCAGGCAGATTTTTTTTGGGGGGTGGAGAGGTGTGGGTTGTAGGCATTTAAGAAGCAAAAGGGGAAAAAATATTCTTGGATCAATTTAAATTAAAATAAAAGCATTTCTGGGTTGTTGTTTTTTTCTTTTTAGGCCCAGCTTTAGGTGATGTTGGAGAAGCAATGAGGGAGTTATCTGAGGTGAAGGATGCTTTGGATATTAATGTGAAGCAGAATTTCATTGATCCGTTGCAAAATCTCCATGACAAAGATCTGAGGGAAATACAGGTATTGTCACAAATAGGATTTTGTTATGGAATTAGCTGGACGTTACAAGATTGTGATAGCAGAGATGGTATGCTTTCTGAACTGGCAGGCCCCAAAATCCAGAGCCTCAGTCTTGCCAGGGTTTAGTTGAAACCTGTTGTTCTCCATCCAGGCCCTCATAGCCCCCAGGCACTGGGGAAAAGTATCAATAGCATTGCTTAATTTGCCAGCAATAGAAAAGCATAATTGGATATCATCAGCATAGTGATGACATCTCACACCATAGTGACAGATGAGCTCACCCAGCAGCTTCATGTAGATGTTAAAGAGAAGTAGAAAGATCACCCAAACGTACAATTCCCTGCCTATAATGATTTCTTAATTGACTATGTCTACTCCATTAAAAAAATGAAATCACAATGCATACCTAGCAATAAAGCTGAAACTTGGGACAATGGAAACTGTCATTATTATATCTTTATTGTAGTGTTTATTTTTTTTAAAAAAACTTTATTTAAAAGAAAACTTTAAAAAGAAGAGGCTTGTACTTTCCATTAAAAAAATCTTAAAATAAAAATATTAGCATGGGATACCTCTGAGTGAATATGTCAGTCAACATATATTAATAATATATATGTTAGTACTATTAATAATGGTGGTACAATGGTTAGAGTGCAGTCCTGCAGACTACTTCTGCTGAAAGCCAGCTGACTGCAATTTGGCAGTTCAAATATCATTGGCTCAAGGTTGACTCAGTCTTCCATCCTTCCGAAGTCAGTAAACCGAGGACCCAGATTGTTGGGGGCAATATGCTGATTTTGTAAACCACTTAGCGAGAGTTGAAAGCACTGTGAAGCGGTATATAAGTCTAAGTGCTATTGCTGTTAAGTTGGTGAAATCATGAACTCTTGTTCATGTTTTTCACTATTTTAGTAATACAAGTAATATATAACAAGTAGTAGCTTGTTATTCATTTGAACATCACTTTAACTTAACTATTTTCCTTTGTCTGGAGAGAGTTCATCCTGTCTTATGAGCTAGGCTTTATTTAAGTCACTCAGTAAATTTGTTTGTGTCTTACCTTAAAGTAAAGTACTATTTTCTACATTTTTCTCAATTATAAACACTTGAACATTTTCACTTGTTCACAACTTGTCTTTGAAAAGATAAGTTTGTTCTTGCTTGGAAATAAATAGCACCATCCTTAATTATCATTATTATCAAGCTTAGTTAAACTTGGTTTCATAAAAGCATCAACCTAGGATAATAGTTAAAAGCGCTGGGAAAGTATGAATTCTAGTCCTTGTCAAACCTGACTTGACTCCATAGTTGCCTGTACCTGCTTTCGCTCGCAGCATTGCCAAACAGTGACGGGATGGGTGGGTAAATTCCTAAGGGTGGAGGGATACTATGGAATGCAAGAGAACCATCTGTTGCCGGAGACACATTATCTAACAAGGTCAAGTGATGAAGAATGTTTTGACGAATTTTCCCCAAAGCAAAAGAACTGAACCCAGTTGGTGAACTATGAACTGTGGATGGCCCAGAGGGGAAAAGGGGAGTTACCTATGTGGGTTTTCGTGGGAAAAACCCCAGAACTGACTTTGCCTCTGCTGTATCCAGATGGATTTTCAATAACTCTCCATGGAGGCCCCCTCTCTCTGGAACATCTTCACCCAAGATTAAAATGGCCCCCACTCTAGCACTTTTCCGGAAAGTGCTGAAGACCTGGTTCTGCCAGAGGGCCTAGGGAACCCAGAGCAGGACAAAGCCCATTAAATGGCTCATGTGAGGTGCTGTTGCCGGAGGTGGGGGGTGCTTTTGTTATATTAATTTATTATTTGACTCTTCTTTTATTTATTTTATTGTTGTTATATGAGGTTTTATATTCTGTAAGCTTCCTTGAGTCACCATGTGTGAATAGGCGGTAATATGAATGAATGAATGAATGAATGAATGAGAGAGAGAGAGAAAGGAAGGAAGGAAGGAAGGAAGGAAGGAAGGAAGAAAGGAAGGAAGAAAGAAAGAAAGTAAGTTACACTCTTAGTTAATCTAAAGAGCTGGGACTTCCTTTTGTTGAATGTACCAAATGAGATGGTTGACATTCCTGCCTTAGGCACAAAGACAGGTGGATAAAGTTGGTATAGTCACTTTTTCTCAGGCCTAGGAGGAAGACAACGGTCAACTACTTCAGAGAAGTCATGGTTGATTTGAAGAGGTTAAAAAAAAGAGGATTGTTAAAGCTGTTGTTCTTTCTCCACCCTTTTTCAGCACCATCTTAAAAAAATGGAGGGCAGACGCCTAGACTTTGATTACAAGAAGAAAAGACAAGGCAAGGTCCCAGATGAAGAGGTCCGTCAAGCTCTGGAGAAGTTTGATGAGTCCAAAGAGATTGCTGAATCCAGCATGTTTAATCTACTGGAGATGGATGTGAGCAAATCTCCCCCTATCCTTTTTTTTTCTTTTTTTCTTTTTGTTGGTATTTTGGACAGAGTTTTTTTTTTATTAATAGAAATTCAAAACTTGGTTAAAGAACAGATTTTTCTGGTCTTGTTTCCCTAGACTCTGTTCCATAACTGTGTAGATCTGGCTTTCAAAGGCAAAATATTACACTGGTGTTTCTCAACCCTGGCAGCTTTAAGACGTGTTGGACTTCAACTCCCAGAATTCCCCAGCCAGCAAAACTTTGCTGGCTGGGGAATTCTGGGAGTTCAAGTCCACACGTCTTAAAGCTGCCAGGGTTGAGAAACACTGTATTATTACATAATGAAATGAAATGTGGTTTTCCTAATAGAAAAGCGTTTTGCGTTTTGGAATTCCAAGGGCAAGATTTTGCAAACAGGTTTTTAGGTGAAATTGGCACTGTCAGTAAATTATTCTACTTGCTATCAGTTTTCATGTGAATGGCATTTTGGAGGAAGACTTAGTAATAATCTTAGACACTGTTTGGATTGAAGCAGAACCCCATGGATACAACATAAATTCTAACTCCCCTATGAATTATTTGAATAGTTTTGAATATTCCACAATGACTTGGTTTCAGGTCTAAAAATACCTGCGGTGAAAATAATGGTGACGTGCCTCAAAAATTCCTCGAGACGGATAAAATGTCTTATTGTTCTACCCCCTTCAGCTTTGTGTGTGCAAATAAGTCAAGCTTCAAATAAATTGAATTATATATAATATCTGAACATGCTGGAACAAAATTCAATTAATTATATAGCAGGATCACAGTATTTCTTGTTCTCCATTGAAACTGGATATATAGAATTCAATCAAGCTAACAAATTCCAGTCTGGTCAGGTTAAATCCACGCCAATGTGAAGTTTCACGTGTTTTCTGGAAAAAGAATGACAACTATTCCCATGAGACACATCCAATTTTGTCTCCGCTGAAACCCAGAACAATGAAAACGTTCTGGGCATTGATTCAGCCAGACCATAATTCTATACTTTACTAGTGTGGGAAAAAAAATCCTTATACAGGTAGTCCTCAACTTACAACTATAGTTGAGACCAGAATTTCCATTGCTAAGGAATCTGGTTGTTATGTAAGTTGTGCCCAATTTTTTTTGTCATGGTTGTTAAGTGAATCACTGCAGTCGTTAAACAAATCTGGTTTCCCTCCTCGACTTTGCATGTTGGAAACTGGCTAGGAAGGTCACAGGCTGTAACCATGTAAGTACCGTATTTTTCGGAGTATAAGACACACTTCCCATCCGTACAAGAGGGTAAAAATTTGGGTGCGTCTTATACACCAAATGTAGCCCTACCCACCTGCCGACCCCCACTCTTCGGCCTCCCTGCAAAAGGTCTGTTTGAGAGGCTGCCTTTGCAAAGAGAAGCTCCTCTGCAAACGGAGCTTTTGGAGGCTGCAAACGCAGCCTCTCAAACGGAGAGCCTCTCAAGCAGCCTCTCAAGGAGCTTCTCTTTGCAAAGGCAGCCTCTCAAACGGACCTTTCAGAGGGTGAAAAAGCAAGGCACAGAGGCCAAAATGGCAACCCGGAACAGTTGCTGCCTTGTCGGACCAGTTCCGCGCTTCCCTTGCTCTACTCACTGGAACGCCCTGCAATGATCAGCTGCATTTTTGAAGCTGCGTATCTGCCCCATCGAGGCGTGTGTGCAAGCAGCGAACCTGTTGCTAAAGTTCACCTCTGGGAACAGCTGATTGGGGGTATTCTGGGAGGCCGATCCACCCGCCAATCAGCTGCTCGTGCTGAATCAGACTAATGTCCTGAAGCTGACCAGGCTGTTTGCTGCAAGGATGCTAGCCAGATGAATACCAATGGATGGTGGTAGGCAGAGGCAGAATTTTTTTTTGTTCTTATTTCCCCCCCTCAAAAATAAGGTGCATTTTATGTTCCGGAGTGTCTTATACTCTGAAAAATACGGTACTTGCTGGTTGCCAAGCACCAGAATTTTGATCACGTGACCATGGGGATGCTGCTACATTCACAAGCGTGAGGACATAAGCGTAAATATTTTTTTTTGAGGACTGCCTGTACTCTGAAATGAAAACGTTTTTTTTTTCCCCTCAAGGCTTTGCTTGTAAATGAGCAGGTTTTCACTGTCACTGTGTCAAGTACAGGTGGTCCTCAACTTACAACAATTCATTTAGTGACTATCCAAAATTACAACAGCAGTGAAAAAAGTGACTTTTGATCATTTTTCACAGTTAAGACCTTTGCAGCATCCCCCATGATCATGTGTTCAAAATTCTGGTGCTTGGCAACTAGCAAGTACCGTATTTTTCAGAGTATAAGTCTCTCTCTCTCTCTCTCTCTCTCTCTTCCAGTCCCTTCCAGCCCTGTGATTTTATGTTCTGTGTTTTTTGCAGGTTGAACAAGTGAGCCAGCTTTCTGCACTAGTACAAGCCCAGCTGGAATACCACAGGCAAGCCTCAGAGATCCTCCAACAAGTTAGTCTCAAGCTGGAAGAAAGGTAGCAAAAATTGAACAGAAGTATTTGGGCACATGTTTCAGCTCAGGCTGAAAACCTGAGATGAAATTACACTGAATTTGTTGGCTGTGTTGCCTTTTCAATGGGAGAACAAATTTCCATGGGTTATAGAACAAAATATATAGATACATTTAATTCCATTTTAGGGCTGGGACATGATACTTTTTGCCACAACTGTTCCAGTGAAAATACCTTCCCACAGTGCTCCATTGTTCCAACCCACAATTTGGCTGCCTATTAAATATGCATTTTCTAGAGTGATGGATGAGGGTACTGCTTTTAAAGATATACAAAACGTTCCATGCATGGAACTATGGACATAAACATTATCCTTGTGCATAGACTTCCCTATCCCTCAAAATATGTTTGCCCTATATATTCCATGCAGGAATCCCATACTGGAAAGCGGGCAGGCCTATTTTTGCCTAGGATTAGCATTGACTATAGAGACTTCTTTCACTATTATTTTACAAAAATGAGAGAATGCCATCAATGCCTTATTTTCCATCAAGAAGTAGAATTTTTTTAAAGCTGTATTGTTTGGCATCCTTTAAGAGATAATACAATACTATAAAATACTCATTTACTATAAAATGAGCTCTGGTGGCACTCTGCCCACAGCCTGGAGTTCAATCCTGATGAGATACAAATTTGACTCGGTCTTCATCCAAGGTCAATAAAATTGGGACCCAGATTGTTGGGGGCAATATGCTGACATTGTAACTCACCCAAAGAGTGCTGTAAAGCACTGTGGGGCATTATATAACTCTTAAGTGCTATTGCTATTAAGATTACCATTTACAAGAATAAAAAATAATACAAACTAGGAAAAGAGTAAAAGGAAAAACTTTCTAGGGCAAAAAAAAGAGAAAGAAAATGGAAAAGAAAGAAAAATAAGAATATAATAAAAGAAAAAAAGAGAACTACATAAGGAAATTACTTCCCCTTTCATTATAACAAGCAATTTTAGTAACTTACAATAAATCACAGATATCCTTCTCCTATCTATAAACATATACACAAAATCTTGTGATTTCAGTCCTTATGTCAGTAAAAGTCCATGAAGAGTTACCAGAGATATTAACAAAATATATATTTTAACCTTGATCAAAAAAACCCAGTTTATATTCTTTCCTTTTACTTCTAACAATTTTGTTCTTTCAAATAACATTTTAGAACTTGATTTATTTTCTTTTTTTCTTTGTATTTCTTACACAATTGTTTGAAACTTTTAACAAATCTCATTTGTAAATCCAATAAAGGAAAATAATCCAAGTCTTGTTCTTGGATTTGATTGATATACCATGTTCTTTGACAAAAAAAGACCAGGTCTCTTGAAATATCTCCTGCATTCAATGCCTTAGAGTCAGGGCCAAAAAATGATGTTAGGGATAGATTTTTAGAGGTTCCCTAAAGAAAGCAGTAAGGACAATTTTTATTCAGACTTCTTTCTGTCCTAGAGGAAAAGAAAAAAGAAAAACATGGGAAAATCCCTTTGCCAAAGAACATTAAAATAGGGTTAGGGATAGGAATAGAGTTAGGATTAGGATTAAGTCTCCTTGGAATCAGGGCTGAAAACTGATGTTACGAATAGATATAGGCCAGTGATGGTTAACCTTTTTGCCATCACGTGCCAGGAGAGGGGGGGTGGGGGAGGATCATGCATGTGTGTGCCCACACTAATAATTCTATGCGCCTGCCCTGCACATTCAACAACACACATACACCCCGCTCCTGGCATGCGATGGCCCGCTAGGCCCATTTTTCTTTCTTACCTGGTTCCAGATCCTCTCCATTTATCTGGGAAGGGTGAAAACAGCCTTTCTCAAGCCCTCGGAGGCCCTCCAAAAGCCTGAAACGGCCCATTTCCCAACTCCTGGTGGGACAGGAAATAATGTTTTTTGCTCTCCCCAGCCTCCAGAGACTCCTAGAGAGGCTCTGGAGGCTGGCCTCCGAGGGAAAGGGAAAGGCTGTTTTCACCCTCCGCAGATGCCCAGAGAGGAAATGGAGCCAGGTGAGAAAGAATAACAGGCCTTCCCTACGCCGCCACCCCCAGCCCTCCAGAGGCAGGAAACAGCCTTTTTTCCTACTTCTCGAGGGCCCAGAAGGCCCGAAAGTCAGCTGGCTGATGCACGCATGCATGCCAGAGATAAGCTGGCGTGCCCACTGATACAGCTATGTGTGCCACAGGTTCGCCATCATGGATATAGGCTCTCAAAGATAGACTCTGACAACTTTTTGTTAGGACTTCTTTCTGGGCCAGAGTAACGTGTATGGGAAAATCCCGTTGACTATGAAAATGAAACTAGGCTTAGGGTTATGGTTTGAGTTAGGTCTCTTTGGAGTCAGGCCCAATAACTGATATTAGGGATAGAGTCTTCAAGGTTCTCTAAAGAAAGAGAACCTGACAACTTTTCATTCAGGCTTCTTTGTGGACAACAATAAAATACATGGAAAAATCTCATTGCCAGTGAAAATGAAACTAGAATTAAGGATGTCACTTGCTTTAGAAAACCTCTAAGAATCTAACCCTAACATCACTTTTTGACCCTGACTCCCAAAAGAGTTAATCGTAACCATAATCCGATCTTTAACCCTAACCCTAGTTTTAATTTTCATTGTCAATAGGATTTTCCCATGTATTACTGTGCTCTACAAATATGTCTGAATGAAAAGTAATCACATTCCCCTTCCTTAAAGAATTTCTAAGAATCTATTCCTAACATGAGTTTTCAGTTGTGACTCCAATGACAGCCAATCCTAAATCTATCCATAACCCTAACCTTAATTTCATTTTCATTGGCAAAGGCATTTTCCCATGTATTTTTCTGTGCTCCACAAACAAGTGTGAATGAAAAGCTGTCACATTCTCTTTTCTTAGAGGACCTCTAGGAATCTATCCTGAACATCATTTTGTGGCACTGACTCCATTGAGAGCTAATTCTAATTGTAAGCCTATTCTTAACCAAGTTCTAACTTCATTTCAATTTTCAATGGGATTTTTCCATGTATTTTTACTGTGTTCCACAAACAAGTCCAAAACGAAATCCGTCACGTTCTCTTTCCTTACTTAGAGAACCTCTAAAAATCTATTCCTAACATCAAGTTTCAGGGCTGATTCCATTGGGAGCTAACCCAACCCTATCCCTACCCTTAAACTGAATCCTAGAAAATTAAACTAGAGTTCGGGTTAAGGATAGGGTTAGAGTCAGCTCTCAATGGAGTCAGGGTAGAAAACTGATGTTAGGGATAGATTCCTAAAGGAAAGAGTACATGACAGCTTTCTGTTCGGACTTCTATGTGGAGCACAACAAAAGACATGGGAAAATACCATTGCCAATGAAAATGAAACTAGAGTTATGATTAAGGATAGGATTAGAGTCAATGGTGGGTTGCTACCAGTTTGCCCTGGATTGAGCGAACTGGTAGCGGCGGCGGGAAGCTCCGCCCACCCCGCGGATGCTTCTGCACGTGTGCAGAAGCCTCATGAGTGTGAGCGCGCCCACGCCCACGAGCGAACTGGTAACAATGGATTTTGAAACCCGCCCCTTGTTAGAGTTAGCTTTCTTTGGAGTCGGGGCCGAAAACTGATATTAACAATAGATTCTTAGAGATTCCTAAGGAAAGAGAATGTGACAGATTTTCATTTAGACTTGTTTTTTGATCACAGTAAAATACATGGGAAAATCCCATTGACAATTAAAATGAAAGTAGAGTTAGGGTTAGATATCCTTGGAGTCAGGGACAAAAACTGATCTTAGTGATAGATTTGTTTTCTAAGGAAAGAGAACATGACAGCTTTTCTTTTTAAGGACCATAGTAAAATTCATGGGAAAATCCTATTGTCAAAGAATATATCTGAAGGAATTACAGTCAGGAACTGCTGCTTTCTTAAAATTTAACTATCTTATGTTATTTTACAAGCAAAGTAGCCGAAGTGCAGCCTAAGGTTCTCTTAAACAATGAATCGGCTGAACAGTACACACAAATAAGAATGTTTTACTGAAAACCCTTGTAACTCAAGATACCAGCTTTCTGGGTAGTGGGAGATAAATACATTTGTAGGGCTGAGAATAAAGTCCAACCTGATTCTTTACAGGAAATGTTTATGACCTGGCATCTTGTTTTCCAGCACATAATGGTCTCAACAAGCAGCCACAATCAACTCCAGTTCCAGTTTGTAATTATCATCGTCTTTTAATGACCCCATTATCCCTTGTGGGGTGGAGTCTGGGCAACAGAATGGAGCTAGCTGGATGCCCTTCCTGTCATCAGTGCGGAGTTATATTCAGCAGATATAATCTCAATGTGCCCATAGAGAGAAATATCTGCCTTTACCTAGGATCAGAACTCACAGCCTTCTGATTGTGAGGCAAGAGCTCCACCTCTAGGCCACGGTACCATTCCCAGTCCCAGCCTACAATACATACCATAATACCTCAATGATGTATTCATTCATTCTTCATTGTTAAGGAGAACCTGTAAGCTAATCTTCCATACCCATTGAAATAAATTGAATGTATGATACTGGCATTCGTATCAAAGATAGAAGCCTAAACTAAACTTGTCCTCTGTCAAGATGTCCAGGAGAATCCTTTGAATATGAATCAAATGTTGACTTAACATAATTGTACAATTTATGCATTCTTTTTTTTTGTGGCAGATCATTGTGATAGGGCCAAAAGAATGAAGATGATTGTGTTCGATAATCAGGCAAAGCTTTACACGATGTACTGTAGTAGAGGTATATTTAATGGCTTGCTTGTAGATTTGTTAATTATGAAAATGCAAAAAACAATGTTTCCCTTGATTAGTCTTAGTTGGTTTAGAATTGGATTAGTTCAAATTAGTAACTGCTCATTTTCCAACAGAATAAAAGAAGCATCGATTCAGGCCAGAAGAGAATATCAGCCGAAGCCCCGTATGACCTTGGAATTAAGTGACAATAATCAGCACAATGGAGGGCTCTCTAATGCTACTACTCCTAAACCAGGTAAGAATGGGAAAAGAGGAGATGAAAAAGAAATGTAAAGGAAAAATTCTGTACCTATCATAGCTCCATTGGATCCCAGTTCAGAGGAGGAGAAATTGGAACTGGGACTGTCTGACAGGGATGGCACAATCCCGTCTGAAGGAGTGATGAGTCCAGGGGTTGAGGACAAGGCACTCCCAAAACCGTCTGGCAATTAGGGGAAGGGTGGGCAGAGCCGACTGGATGAGGATCTGCTTGTAGGAGGGCCAGTGGAGATGACAGGCTTCAGACTCTGGCAAGGAACATGGATGAGAAGGCCAAAGTGGAGGGAGGCATAGAGGAGGTCAGTGAGGCTGCTCACGAGGAAGCAATCCTGTCCCTCCTCACAATGAACACTTGAGGAAGGTGTATTTGTCAGGAACACCTGTTTGCTTTGATGTGCACTTTCCCAGCTTTTGTGAATACTTCCTAGTGACACTTGGACTGTGTTTCTTGGCTCTTTGCTTGTGGACTCTGGACTTGGGTCTCTAATTTTTGACTGTTGGACCAGTGTTTTGGTTTTTTGAAACTCTGGACTTGTGTTGTGGACTTGGTAGTTGTGGGTAGTGTTACTTCCCTCTTTGCCTCATGCGTCAGCTAGGACTTAGTTCATGGAACCAGGAAATTCAGACCCAGGGAAAACTGAGGAATGGGGCAGAGCTTCACCAGCACCATTGGTGGGTCATTTGGTGCTGAATTAAGTGTGCAATAAATGGACTCTACTTAACATCTGCCTTGCCAGCGTGACTTGGGTCAGAACAGAATTCTTCCTTTCTCTGGAGGCAGGCCTCTGATCCTGGGAACCTTGAGATACTGGAGCGGGATTAAACAATTTTGAAATATTAGATAAGATTCATGAGATTCACAAAACCATCTGAGGTTAGGTGATCAGTTATACAGAGATCCATTTCCTTTATTCCTTCCTTTCATAGAATGTCTTTTATAAAAGGAAAACCATCTAGGTTGCAGGTCCTTGACTGATATCAAAAAGCTAAGCAAGATTGGACTAGTTAATATTGAGATGATATTACCTGGCCAAATTGCCAGTAATAAGTGTAAGAAAGGAGAGAGTTGTAGGTTTTTTCATATTGTAGAGAAGAGAAATAGCAAATACAAACACAGCACAAAATGGAAACACAAAATGGAGACGGCAAAATGGAAGAGAGAGAAGCTAGTTCCCTCAAGCTTATATACAGAACAGTTAAGCCACACCCAGGCTCCAAACTGTCTCTTATGGCCCCATACAACAAATACTATGTTTCAGTTACTAAACAGCCCTCATTGGCTGACCTGTTACCATGTCTATTCAAATAGGCCCCATTGGCTGATCTGTTGCCTGTTCCAGTCTATGAATATTCATACTCTGACAGGATTATAGAATTTTAAAGTCTGGGTGGCTATTAGACACTAGTAACATTTCAGTCTTGCACAAATAGCATTTGTCGTAGTGGTATCTCATTTTCAATTCCATCCAATCATTTGTAAAGGTTTACAAATTGCATTGTGATCCACAAGGGCTGAGAGAATACAGTTAGCCGCTAAAGAATAACCCACAAGCAGGACAAGACATCATAGACCAGTATTGTGATGTTGTTCTAATAATATTATAACATAATGTAACGTAATAATAATATAACATAACATAAAATGTATCATTTTAAGGTAAATATTGTAATAATTTACAACTAAGTGAGGTGTAAACCAGTTCAAAAAGAAAGTTTTTTTAAAAAATAGCCAGCATATATTCAGGGCTTAAAATTATTTTAATAAGAGATTCATAAAATAACTGGAAGAATGAAGTCTTCCCCTGGTCCTGATGTTAGCACAAACCAGGCATTTATGCACCAAAGACAAATTCCTTGTGTGTCCAATCACACTTGGCCAATAAAGAATTCTCTCTCTCTCTCTCTCTCTCTCTATCTATCTATCATTCAAGGAACCTAATCATGACAACTCTGTTCCCTGTTGTATTTAATGCCCGTTCACTATAGAGTGCTGTGTCTTGTAACTGCCTTTAGTGAGCCCCACATTTCTCTCTCTTATCCTTTTTTCTTTCCACCCAGGTGGTGTGGCTATGGATCAGCCGTGTTGTCGAGCTCTATATGACTTTGACCCTGAAAATGAAGGGGAGCTTGGTTTTAAAGAAGGCGATGTCATCACCCTCACTAACCAGATTGATGATAACTGGTACGAAGGCATGATTCATGGGCATTCTGGCTTCTTCCCCATCAATTATGTGGAAATTCTTGTTCCTTTGCCTCATTAGGGTAGCCCATCCATCCTTCAAAATTACTGTTTCTCCTAAATAATATTTAAAAAAAAGTAATTTGTTGGTACCACTGCTTTTGAAAAAATTAAGAAATCAATAAATGAAATGGCTGCTTATTCCACATCACAACTACAAACTGCACCGGCCCCACAGATAATATTTGATTTTTATGTCACCCTGCTGCAGAGTGGTGATGTGTGATATTTTCTTAAGGCGTTGCAGCCGGACACATGGGATGTCCAGGTTATTCCTTTGGTTGCTACAGAGATGTCTATGCAGTGTTGGGGGTGAGAGAGTGTGGCAATTAATGGTGCAACTCGGTCTTAATATTGTGAAAAGAAAGCAGCTGAGTGATTTGGGAAGATAAAGCATACCGCCATTCTATCATTATTTTCTTCTCTTTCTACAAAGAAGAGGAGGGGGAAAAACACATCCTATCCAAACAGTGTGGTTCATGCAGGCCTAATTATTGCTAACAGGCTTTTTCGTGTTGTCTTATCTCAGAAATAATTGAGTGCTGGAGAAACTGCGAAATGTATATTCCAGTTGCTTTACACATCAGCCACCACTGCGCTGTATTTGCTATATTCCAGGTGTGGCGGAAGGTATCTAGGAATCTACTAGTAGATTTTTTTTTTGTGCGTGTGGACAATTGTGTTTTAATTCACAATTGTTTAACACTAGCAACAACAACAAAAAAAATCCTGCCTAAAAGTTGCTGACGTGAGGAGAATTGAGGGTACCCAGCTGTCATTTTAAAGTGTAAGGGACCCACCGATTGCTAGTGCTCAGAACAAATTCTTTTGCTTAGTGTGCTCAGAGACTCCTTGGTTTTTTGTTTTTTTTGTTTTAATTCTAAATGTATTAGCTCTTACCTGGCTCTGGTTGGTGAATCTGGGGTTCTAGTTAAAATAATAATACTAAACTTTTTAGTCTGCCAGCCCCATTTTAGATTGTTAATTCAAGAGCTGTTCAATATTCAGGTTACTTAAAGGCTTTTTAATAGCATCCAAAAGTTAAAGCAGGAAATATTAACTTTGGAGGGTAGCCTATGTGCTTGCTTAGAAAGCTTAAATATTAAAAGCACAATGCCAGCAGAAGTCAATCATACTTGGAGAAAACATTTTAAAAACAACATTCAACTGTTTTACTTTGTGTAAAATCTAGGCACAAGAAGTATAATTTTAAAACATCATGAGCCCTTTATTCTATATATTTACTAATAGTAATAAGCAACGTACACCACGTAGTTTTATTTTCATCTACCTTGTGTTCTTTGAACATCATTTGTGTATATTCTGCCCTCAGTGAGGACTAAATAATAACATATTTTTTTGGTGTGTGTGTGCTTAGGAATTACAGTGACACATCATTACATACACAAACACATTTCAATTATTTTTTCTCTCCATGGTCTCCTCTATGCATTTATGTGCCACTTCCTCCAGTTGGGGTGTAAAATGTTGTCTAGCTGGTTCATTGTTGTTTCATTTGAATTACCCAGAATTCTGTTTCTCTATATAAATCTGTATAGAAACCTTCTTGTGCTGCTTCAGATGTGCCACTTCAGTATTGGACCATGTGAAATGAAGGCAGTCCTTTTGCTTTTCATGTATAAACTATACCATGAACAGTGTTGTTCTTTCAAATAAAAATGCTGATTGACAAGCCACAATGGTTATGTTTTCATTTTCTTCATTAATATTTACGTTTAATAATACCACATGGCCACAGTTTCCTATCCAAGATACTGTAAGTAGTCTTTGGGTTAAGACAGCAATTGGGACCAGGACCATTGTCATTGTTAACTGTGCATACACCCCTCCCCAACTCATGCTAGCATCACCAGGAGCGCTGTGCGGGCGCTACTGGCCACCAACCCAGAAAGGTTGGGGAACTCTGGTCTACACCTTGGGTTTCTGATGCCTACCGCTTATTTGCTGACTGTAAAAGTATATACTTAATGTCTGTCTTGACTCTTCCACCACTGAGTTTTTTGGAATGACCCTAATATTTTGAAAGAAGAAGATACAGTAGTCTAGTCTTTAAGGCACCACATTAGAAACCTGGGCATTGAAACCCGGAGTTTAGCCATGAAAACTAGCTGGAGGATCTTGAGCTAGTCACTCTCGCTCAGCTCAACTCAACTGACAGGGTTATTGCTGGGGAGACAAAGGAGGAGGGAAGTGTGTCCAATATGCTTGCCACTTTGAGTTATTTGTAAAAATAATAAAAAGCCAGATACAAATAAGTAAATACAGATAGGTTGCAAATTACTGCAAATCTGAATAATGAAATACTCATTTTAGTACAAATTGTACATTGATACCAGATTGCCCCTAATGCAACCCAAAATTCATTTAATTGTCCAGGAAGTCTCTAAGTATCAATACTGACTTGAAGGAATCAAATAAATAAAAATAATTTTCTGTCAAGTTGGAACCTTTTATCTCACTTTCCATAGAAATATCATTTTGAATAGTGCAAATTCAAATAATGCAACCATTTCATGGGATTTGTTAACTACACTAGTCGAGACCTACTTATAATTTTTTCTATTTAATTCTGTCGCTTACCCGTAAATAGAATGAGAGTGTGTAAACCATTAGATTGCAGGAATGAATCCGGAAAATGATTCTCAAAATATATTCAACATGCTAAAATGTAGAATAGCAATTGCTTCATGAAATCATATATACCTATAATAGGTATAATAGGTAATAATTCTAGTCTGGACTGGTGGTTAAAGTGTGGAGAAGAACTGGTGAAACTTGGGTTCAAATCCTCCCTCTGTCCTAGAAGTTCACTGGGTGACTTAGAGATTTTCTTTTTCAGGCTCATCTACTTTAGTGGGCCATTGTAGTAAAACCAACTGAGTGGTGGAAGCACAATATATACTACCTTGGGTTCCTGGATAAAAGATGAAATATAAATGAAACATTCAGGGAAATGTATAAAGAAAATGCTTTACCAGTAGTCCCTGACTTACAGTAATTCACTTAGTGAAAAAAATGGTTTATGACTGTTTTTCACACTTATGACCATTGCAGCATCCCCGTGATCAAATGTTGGATGCTTGGTAACTGATTCATATTTATGATGATTGTAGTGACCTGGGGTCATGTGATCATCTTCTGCAACCTTCTGACAAAGGGAAAGCCAGATTCACTTAAATAACCATGTTTCTAACTTAACAACTGCAGTGATTCAGTTAACAACCATGGCAAGAAAAATCATAAAACGAGGCAAAATTCACAACTTGTGTGGCTTAGCAATAGAAATTTGGGGCTCAATTGTGGTTGCAAGTTGAGGACTAACTGTGGTAATTTTATGGCCAATAGTATCAAATTTCAATTCTTTCAAAACACTGTGCTGATGGGACTCTGTCACCGCTCGCTGACGTAAGCATGTATTTCACCTTTTATTGAAGGAAGAAATATGCTTTGTGCTATCAAATGACAAGGTCTCAACCGTCAATCTTTCAGTCTCAAAGGATTCGTTCAGTTTTCCAAAATGTTTCTTAAAGTGTTATATCCATACCTACCTAGAGCAGCGGCTGGCATAAGTTTGATGTAGTCATTCCAATGTATGTGGCTACCCATCTCAAGTTCATGACTTTGCTAAATATGTTTTCTAAAACAGAATACATGCCTGGTGCCCTCAAAAATGGAAATATCCACAGAGAATTTATAGTAAACATTGCACTGCAACGTGTTTACCCAAGAGAAGGGCAGATGTTCACAGGGACACTGTAATCTGCTTGAAACAACTGAACGGCAAATTTGCATTCTGTTTGGAGAGCCACGCTGCACAAATTTCACAAGACATTTGTAAGGGGAGCAGACACATAAAAAATAGGAGAATGGGAGAAAGCTATATTTCAATGGTTGAGCGCAGGATTGTGTAAAGCAGGGGTGTCAAACTTGCATTGTCACAGCAGTGTCACATGACATATCGCGACTTCCCCCCCTTTGCTAAACTGGCCAGTGCGTGACACATCTGGCCTGCAAGTCACATGTTTGACACCCCTGTGTTAAAGTAGCATTCAGCCACTTCCCCACAATAAATTAGATCACCTCAAAAGAGCATAGCATGCTGTGGGAACACCAAAAACATCAATTGACCCAATCAACAGACTCTATGTGATGGCTGACCTTTTCCGGACCAAGTGCCCAAAGCGCACAAGTGCCGTGTGCGTACCTGAACCCCAAAATGCAATGCGCACGCGTATCCCCCATGCGTGCACAGCCCCCTGCATGTTCCCCATCCCTGCACATGTGCTTATTGCCCCCGACATGCACCATGCCCCCTGCATATGCACACATGCCCCCCGCATGTGCCCCATCCCCGGCGCATGCGGGGCAGAGACCTAATGACCAGATGGCTGGTGGGAGGCATGCACATGCATGGCGGAACTGAACTGGGGCAACCGCTCGCGTGCCCACAAAGAGGGCACAGCGTGCCACCTGTGGCACGCATGCCATAGGTTCGCCATCACGGGTCTAAGGGCATTACAGCTTAGTCCCAAACAAGCCTAGTTGCGGTTCAACTAAGCTAACTTCAGCTATGTTTGAGGAACATGAAAGTCCAATTGCTTTGTGTTGCATTCTGGTCCTCCAAGAAACAAAGCTGGAGAGTATGAGCAGCCAAACACATGACTCCCTCCTAAATCCTCATGGACCAATCAGGCCAATAGGCTAGAGGTCTTAATGAAGCCCAAACAGGGCTTTTGTGGAATGAGTGGATTTCTACCACCCCAAATTGTGATTTTAAATCCCATTTAGTCTCACCTCACTGTGGTCTACACCAAAACTGCTACTGAGAAGATTTAGCTGAGTGAGTGGCCTCAGTGGAATAAACATTTTGTGAGAAGGAGGGTAAAATGTTTTTGGACCACATAATACTGCAGTCAAGATCTGAAATGTCTGTTCCTGTGTTACAGATAGAGGATACCTCTTTTTCTTCATTTAGCAGCTCCACCAATAGAATTCTACCTCTCTGACCATCCTAAGCCAATTTTCAGGTTCCTCTATAGTATGGTGAGCATATTAATTTGGGGTGGGGGGACTGGGAAGGGCAAATCTGAAAGAGAATAAACAATTTAATTCCTTTGTTGATAACTTTGCTTTGCAAAGGACAATTCCAGAGCAAAACCACACAAAAAAATCTTATTTGAATGAAAATATCTAACATTAAACTGTGTATGTAAATTTAGATTAAAAAGACAATTTCATTTCTATATTTTCCTCATGAATAAGAAAGACTGTGCATTAAGTTATATGACCAGAATGAAGGACAAAAATGAGTTTTTGAAACCTAAAAGCAGCTTTCTGAAATAAAGAACTATCCTTTGTCATAAAGATTTATGGTCCTGTAGGCACAGGATAATTTAGAATGCCAACAACATAATCCTATCTTTGTAACTCCCAAAAAGAAGCTATAGCCATGCCTTTATTATCTTTGTGTCATTCACATCAAACAAGTAAAATAACTATTGGTTGTTTTATAAATTTCAGTAACAAAGTGTAACTTATTCCAAGTTGAAACAAGAGGCAGTTTTCTATTTTTAAAAAAATGAATACGTGAGGTAAGATCTATAATATGCTTTCTTATTTCAGCATTAACTTAGAGGATGTATAAAAATAACAGTATTTGGGTAACAGGCCAAAATTAGGTTTACGGGTAGTCCTCGTTTTACAACCACAATTGACCCCAAAACTTTGGTTGCTAAGTGAGACTTCTGTTAAGTGAATTTTGCCCCATTGTATGATCTTTCTTACCCCAGATGTGGAGTGAATCATTGCTGTTGTTGACTTTGCTTGTCAGAATTGCGCAAACGGGGATCACGTGACCCCAAGATACTGCAACCGTCATAAATAAGAGTCAATTGCCAAGCATCAGAATTTTGATCACATGACCATGGGGAGGCTGCAATGGTTGTAAGTGTGCAAAATTGTCACTTTTTTCAGTGCCATTGTTAATTTTGAATGGTCACGAAACAAACTGTTGTAAACCAAGGACTACCTTGGTTACTCAGTCCAATTTGGGACATTTGTATACCCCCTTTTAATGTAACTTAACTAGAGGTGGGTTCTAAAATTTTTTACTACCGGTTATATGGGCATGGCTTATTTTGTGGGCGTGGTTTGATGGTCATGTGACAAACAATTCTTTAGGATTTAGCAGAGGTACTGGTCTACTAGGCTTTTAACTGCTTGCAGAGCTGTACCGGTCTACCCATTTATTTTTGGAGCGTTCCAAAAAACCATTTGTTTTTGGAACGCACTGGCCACCACCACACTGCCTTTTACCGCTGATCAGCTGTAGGGTGGCTCTTTGAGGCGTCACAGCAAGAGTTTAAGCAGTTTTTTGCCGCTCTGCCACCACCGAGAGCATCAGAAACCGCTTTCAGGCAGTTTGGCCTCAATTGCCAATCTACCACCAGTGAGCGGTTTACAAGGAGCAGATAGGTTCTAACCAATCAGTTGGGAGGCTTCTTGGCTTTTCAATTTAAAGCTAAGGTGTCTTTTCTCTCTCTCTCTCTCTTCTTTGTCAAGTGAGCCCTGATTTTTTCCTTCTCGCCAAACAGCTGGGACTCGGGAGGCAGCGAATAGATTGGGGACAGGGACAGGCAGAGATGGTATTTACCGGTTCTCCGAACTACTCAAAATTTCCACTACCGGTACACAAGAACCAGGGAGAACCGGTAGCGACCCACCACTGAACCTAACCATGTAAGTTAAGTTTGCCTAACTCTGTAGAGTTAGGGATCGCGATGGGTAGGACATGTCTTCGCAACTAACAACAACAACAACAAACTGTAGAATTTTTTAAAAAAACTCACTAAATGTTTTGTGCGAATGTAGCTAGATATCTGTGGAGGAAAAACTAATATTCTCTATTTCTAAATTCTCCATTTGTTCTTGTTGGCTTTGAGCTATAGAGTGAAAGTACAACAGACAATGTGGTCATAGACCTCACTGTGGTCTGTAAAGGTAAATTACTTATACTAGGAGTAACTGCATGAAGGCTGTCTAACTTTATACAACCTGGGAAGCTGCAGGGCAATCAAAACAGCAGATTTTATTCCTACATCCTTCAAGTCTGGGAATAGCTATAAATTGTAAAGTGATTATTTGTGTGAAAGGCACATCCAGCTGTTCCTTGTTTGCAATGGTGGGCAAGCCAGCTACGCTTCAGTCAAGAAAAGGACTGACAGAAGCTTGGCAATGGCCTGTGCCTACGTAAGGGAAAGTCCAGACGTTTATTGCGGCGTTACTGTCTGCCACATGCAGGAATTCTGAAAACTTCCATTAGTCTAGGGCTGCCTCAAAGGTGCTTTTTCAGGAGGCAACTGGAGTTTCTTGTTTTTTCTTTGGAAGATGTTTCACTTCTCATGCAAGAAGCTTCTTCAGCTCTGACGGGATAGTGGGGAATGGAAGGATTTAGATTCCTTGCAGACAGCTGGTAATCCTGTCAGAGCTGAAGAAACTTCTTGGATGAAAAGTGAGACATCTTCAAAAGAAAAAACAAGAACGTCCAGTTGCCTCCTGAAAAAGCATCTTTGGGACAGCCATGACCTGGGTGATTCAGAATCTCTACAGCAGGGATATCAAACTCATGTCGTCATGGCAATGTCATGTGACGTATTGGGACTTTTTCCCCCTTCGCTAAATCGGGCGTGGACGTGCCAGCGCGTGACCCATCTAGCCCACAGCCCGGAAGTTTGACAGGCCTGCTCTATAGACTATTAGTCTAGAGCTGTATTGAGAGGGTCAACTGATTGGTTGGTAGGCCTTCCTTTGACTTTGTCATTTATGCTTATACGATATGAAGAGAAACCAGATGCTATGCCTATGATTTGCTGACTTTTATTTTCGGAGTTCTGGATTGTTGTGTAGATCATGTTCACTCCACTGAGGATATTAAAACAAGAGAGAAGCTTTTTTTGGGGGGGGGGGGGGAGAAGTGCAACATGAAGCTTAATCAAGAATTTTCTCAGTTTTGAATGTCAGAATTCTGAAAATCCAATGGGAACAGTTTTTCAAATTAGGCTAATGGTTCATTGCTTTTGTAAAACATGGTTAATTTTTTTTTAGAGATGATTTCACATACAATGCATAGGAATACACAGGCCACTATGCAAAAATCTTTTAAAACATGGTTTATTGACTGTGTCACATTTGTTTCTCGCATTACACTCAGCCAAAATGAGTCAACCACAATAATTGGGTTATACCACATACTTAACCAAAAACACACCATTAGCGCAATATATATGAGCTCAGTGAATGAGTAAGCTTATTTTTAAAATCAATACTTTGATTTTTTCCCCCTATCCTGTTATAATTACATTTTCTCTTTGTGGGTGACTGGAGATAGAGTACACAGAATGTGTGGAGGAAATTTCTAATTGGTTTGTGCCAGCTAGGGTAGAAATAGAGAAGTGATTTGTTCTGACTTTTTCTTAGGTCCCCTATTTACAGGCTGTGGATTCGTTGTGCCCACATATAATAAAATACTTTCTGTGCCTTTGAAATAATTCAATTTTTTCCCCTTAATTCATCACACCACTACTTACAGTACTGAAATCTTAAGTGTTTTCTCTCCTACATTCATAATATAAATCTTATCTTCCTATTCAGTTTATGATTGTCGTGTTTGCTTAATAATGACTGTTGGAAAAAAAAAAGTCATAAAATTGGATCTTGGTGCACACTGACCATTTAACAAAAGTCAGTGTGGGCTCAATTACAATCATAAATCCCGAACTACTTGCACCTGTGATATATTGCATACTGTGAACCAAAGCTCTTGTGTTATTAATTAACAATATTTCTAGCTCATCCACATGAATTTCTGCTCACACTTTTACTTGGCCAGGAAACCTGCTGCAGCTTTCAGGTAAAACCGATCTCTGCAGGAGCTTATTAGATGCACCACCAGATAATGTGAAACCTTGTCACTAAACATGACACATAGCTATTTCATAAACGATGGAAAATCTTCTATTGCTTTTATGTTCTTAACTGTTATATAATATGTGTGCCTTATATATTGCTTATTATTCAGACTTTTTAATGCATGTTGGTTATTCTAAATTAGCAGTCCTTGGCTTTAATAAGATATTCATTTATTCAAAAACCAGCCCAATGTTACAAAACAGTTAGCAAGTTTTTAAGTCCACGGAAACCTTAAAAATAACAGTGATTTCCTAATTGATATGCTCATATTCCTTTCATTCCCATTTACTATAGAGATATCTTTTAACTGCATTCGTAAAAAGTCAACTAAACCCTGAGTGCTAGAGTGCCATCCTGATCTTAACTTATGTCCACGACTGAGCCCAAAATATATGTTGTTAAATGAGAAGTTCGTTAAGTGAGTTTTGCCCCATTTTAAGAACTTTCCTGTCACATTTAAGTGAATCACTGCCATTCTTAAATTAGTAACACCATTGTTAAGTGAATCTGGCTTCCCCATTGACTTTGCTTGTCAGAAGGTTGCAGAAGATAATCACATGACCTGAGGATGCTGCAACGGTTATAAGTGTGAAAAATGGTCATAAGTAACTTTTTTTCAGTGCTGTTGTAACTTTGAACGGTCTTTAAGTGAACTGTTGTAAGTTGAGGACTACCTGTACTATCATTCAGGACTTGGATCACTTTTCTTCCCATATTCTTCACTTGAACTGTGTGCAAGTGCTATATTATTAAGCAGTAGGGGGCCCTCTGACATTTTAAGATAGTTAACAGTTTCCGAAGCCAGAGGATTATTTTTTGCAGTTTTATACTGTCGATTACTACCAAAGAACAGGTTTCGTTGACATATGTGCTGTATAATATCAAAGTAAACTAACCAAATCTGTTTGTTGCATTCTGTCATCTGAAAATTAAGACTGAAGTCACAAAGGAGACTGAGAAACGTTAAGCAGGTAACAGAATGTAACATATTAGTTTGACCCTCATGGCGTATAAGGCAGCTCAAGTCACCCTGGGTTAGATCTTTGCAAAAGGCACCTGAAAAAAGAACTGGAGCTGTATTGCTACAATGCTGATATACCCCAAATTCATAGACAAAATGCAGCAATTTTATAAAATTGCTGCAATCTAGCCTTTAGCTGTCCTTGGGATATATTGATCAAAAGGTGTCTAAACTGATTAGTATCGCCTTCTTACAGTTACAGTAATAGGAACGCTGCAAGTCGTATGGGTAACTTATTCTACACTTTCCCTATTGTCTTAAAAAGCATCATAGGAAAACCTTGATTCGACTAAAGCCACAGATCAATCAATCAATAATTTATATTAGGTTAAATTAAATTAAAATCCAGAACAACATGTTGTGTGTTTGAAACTGAGACAAAGGGAGAAATCTGCAAGTGGTATGAATGAAGGAGATTTGTTATTGTGGAATGGAATTGATGCATGCATTCATGGAAGTGAAGGTATAGGTTGAATTGAAAAGACTTTAAAAAAAAGTTAGCATGCACACGTAATCCTTGCCCTACAACCGCTCATTTGGCAACCGTTCAAAGTTACAATTGTTGTTGAACACATAGTGGTTATAACCAGTCCTTAAGATTTCTGGCCATCTCAGCCACCAATTAAATTGCTTGGGCAACTAACATTTACGACCAGTTGAAGTGCCCCGTGGTCACCATTTGCAACCTTCCCTGCTTTTCCCATGAACTGTTGTTATTAGATGACGTTGTTATTAGACCCTGGGAATGAGAATTCGGCCTTTTCAAAACTTACTTGTTGAAGCTGAGCCATATCAAGAGCTTGTGTTCCAAAGCTGTGACCTCTAGCAGCAGATTCTGTGAATCACACCTTCCCTTTCGTTTCCTGTCGGGGAAAGATGAGAACAAAATCTGTGAAAACAGCTTTTTTTCTGGCTCTCACCTTTCTCTTGAAATGACAACTTGGAGTGAGGAACATCAACAAGAGGAGCGATTTCTAGTCCAAAGCTTCGAGCAGAATGGGTCAGAGGGTCAGAGATTTAGACTACAGTCTGTCAGTTCCCAACGGAGCTGAAGATATGAGATGCCCCAAAATAGCACATTTGACTGTGAAGTGATGCCATGACATATAAGAACCCTTGATTTATCAGCAAATATGTCTTACCACTTCCATGTGGCTCATTTATTGAGCAGAGCTATGCGGTGCTTTGGATTGGATTCCAAAAAAAGTACTGCTGGATCATGAATTATACACCTGTTACCCAGCTAGTGTATATCTTTTCCTAGATGAAGCGCAGCAGCTACCTTAAAGATACGGTGTCTCCATATGCTCCAAAGGATCTATTTGGAGGTGCTGTGAGAACGGTGAGTGGAAGGTGAGAAGCACTGAAGGGAAAGAGATTTGCAGCCACCGTGTTGCAGTGTTAACCGCTGACAAAGTGAAACATCTGAATTGTTGTCCCAAAGGTGCTTTTTTCAAGAGGCAACTGGACTTTCAGATTTTTCTTTGAAGATGTTTTGTGTCTCATCCAAGAAGCTTCTTCAGCTCTGACTGGATGGTGGGGAATGGAAGGATTTATATTCCTTGCGGACAGCTGGACATTTGCATTCTTTTACTGGGTCATTAAGCTCACCTGGAGGTTTATCTGTGTCATCAGGGTCACCTGAGTGGTGTGAATTGGTGTGGAGCCTTCTTGAAACTGTTGAAAGGACGGTGTTGTAGATTGGAGATAGATGAAGTCATACCCCTCCCCATCTGTTGAGAGAGGGGCTGTTCAATTTTGACATAGATGGCCTCTTTATTGCTGGTTTAACAACAGAGGGGGAGGGATATGACATCATCTATCTCCAATCTACAACACCGTCCTTTCATCAGTTCCAAGAAAACTGCATACCAGTGGTGGGTTGTCCCCAGTTCAGACCGGTTCACAAGAACCGGTAGTAAAACCGAAGGGAAACTCCTCCCACTGACCAGATATCATTGTAAGTGATCTGCATATGCGCAGAAGAGCGCATGCGGGCACGAGCGAAGCAAGAGAGCGTGCATGGGCGCAATGCAAAGCGGTAGTAAAGGTAAGTAGAACCCACCCCTGCTCTATATCCATTTGTACCACTCAGGTGACCCTGATAAACCTTCAGGTGACCTTAACAACCTGCTAAAGGGATGCAAATGACCAGCTGCCTGCAAGGAGTATAAATCCTTCCATTCTTCACCATCCAGTTAGAGCTGAAGAAGCTTCTTGGATGAGAAGCGAAACATCTTCAAAGAAAAACCGGAAAGTCCAGTTGCCTCTTGAAAAAAGCACCTTTGGGACAACCATGACCTGGATGACTGAGAATCTCCACAGACGTCTGAATTGTTGGTAAGTATGATTTATGAAAGCATTACAAGCAGCTTCCACTTTTGTTCTTCGCATTATAAATGGGCAATAACTTTGACAAGGGGGATTCATTGCAAGACGATATCTTATGCAGCCTCACTCATTCATGTATCCCAGTTATATCCTGCCTTTCCTCCCAGAACTCAAGCCAGGGAACATGGGTTCTCCTCTTCATTTTATCCTTGCAGCCATCCTATGAGATAAGCAGAGCAGAGAGATGGTGCTTGCTCAAGAGCCACCCAGGAGCATCGTGGCTAAATCAAGATTTGAACTTGACCCTCCCAGCTTCTAATTCAGATTCCCAACTATAATGCCACCCCAAGTTTGCTCTCTGTGTAGAAAATGCTACACAGAAGACCTACTACAATGCACGAAGGCAGGAATTCTGAGAAACGTGTTTTAACCATTCGGTTCAATGATAGGTCAATTAAGAAGTGCTTTTCACTGGAAGTGCTGTTTAGGTTCAGCAGAGGGGAAGAGAAAGAGGGAGAGGGAGAGTGGGAAGCCCCAGGGAACCAAAATATGCTCTCACAGTTAACATATTGGCTGACTGATCTTTCCTGGCAGGCAAACAGACATCTCCCCAAAGGTGTGGCTCATTCGTAGACCTGAAAGCTCAGAAAGTGACTCTGGCAGGAAGTTTGGGTGTGTCTTCCTGCCTCAGGAAGAAAATACAGTTTTTCTGCACTGTTTGCCAGGATCAGCCTGGGAGTTTCTCAGTGCAGGCTGTTTTTTCTTTTCTTTTTTGAAAAATTGTAATTCCCAATTCCCAAAATGTCACAGTATACCTGAGCCTTAAAGGCACAACAGCACACTAAGAAATATATATATATACTCCTGTGAGCAGGCTGCTTAGTCTTTCATTCCTTTTGAAGTCATTCAACCCTACCAGGTGTGCGTGAACATCTTACTCTTTGGTTGACATTATAATGAAGGTTGCAGGGCTTTGCCAAATAACTGTTGTCACTTGCACTCTGTAGTAATATAGATATATGCACAGATTAGAATTTTTTTCCCTACAAGCACCAGCAACAAATTTATACTGTGAGAGGAAGACGACTAGAGTTCAATTATAAAAGCCTCAAAAGTAAAAGTAGGCCTCAAATCAAATGTTATAGCAGCTAAGCTAGAATGATTACACAAGAATAAAGTAATATTTGTAATTTGCTGTGCTAATGCAATTTGTAACATGTATTTGCAAAGCAAGCAGTTTTAGGAGCCATTTTGGATTAAGGACATTAAGATATTGAGAAATAAGGGACTGAAAGTAGCAGATGGAAGGAGATTTCACATGTACACGCAAGAATGTGCTAACCGCTGTGTTGGCCGATGGTCAGTATGAATGTACAAGGAAGGAAATTGTAAAAATGCATGTAGAAAGTGTATAAAAAGGATGTCTTGAAATAGGTTTGAGGCCATTCACATAGCTGTTCCTCTAGACCTCATTGCAGGTACATCATCATTATTGATGTAAGTAATGTTGTGATGGCTGTTAATGTTCCAAATTGCTCATGAAAATAAACCTCTGAATCTTAAAGTAATTTTTGTTTGTGTTGTTGTCTCCTATTTCTTTTATTGGTATCTTTTGATAACAATCATGTACATTTAGTTAAGAAAATGCATATGCTGTCTAGGCCTCTAGCAGACCTAAAGGCAGCATGCAAAAACAGAATGCTAAAAATTATCAGGATGCAATTAAATCTAAGAAATACAACCACTGGCATAAAAAACCAAATTATTTTTAAAACACAAAACTATTTTTAAAAGCCCTAGTGAATGCATGTTTTAGTCTCTTGCTAAACCTTAGTCCAGTAGCATTTTTTCCATAGTTTGAGTGCTCAATGAGAAAAAGCCAAATTAGGTGTTCGTGTTAAGTTTAGCTATGATAGTAGTCACAAAGTCATTTGGGGGATGACTATCAGAGAGTGGATGCTGCATAGTTTTAAAATTGGTGGTCCTATAAGTAGCTTGGTGCTAAATTTATTTATTTATTTATTTATTTATTAAATTTCTATACCGCCCTTCTCCTGGCGGACCCAGGGCGGTGTATTGAATAAGAATTTGCTGGACAAATACCTTGAGTAAATTGAATGAATCATCTGGGATTAAGTAGAAACTTTCAAGTGATACCAGTCTCCATCTATGGTGCCATCCTTTAAGCAAAACTGTCCTCAAGGACCATTCAATGAAGAGTGTATTATAATAATCCAATTTGAGCTACCAGCATTCATGTCTCCAGAGCTTCTCCAGGTAGGGATTTATTTATTTATTTTTATTCATTTATTTATCAAATTTCTACACCATCCATCTCACCTGAGTGGCTTTCTGAGTGATTTTATTGCATATAACAGCCAAAACTGATAGAAGATTGTCTTGCTACTGATATTATATGGCTGTCTGGTGGGAAAGCTGAATCTAGTAGAAGATCCACATCTTGGTTTGTATGAATTCCAAATCCTGAAATCTATCCCTAGAATCAGAAAAAAAAACCTTTCCTTTTATCCCCATATACTTCAGCTTGTACTCCTGCATTTATTTTTTCTATATGCCAGAAATTTAAGTGATGTATGCAACTGTTGCTTTGTTTTAGTTCTATCTTTGGTTATAAATATGCCCAGGTGTGAAGCACACAAAATAACTCTACAGCATTATAACTATACGTAAAGGTTCCTCTTGCACATATGTGCTAGTCATTCCCGACTCTAGGGGCCGGTGCTCATCTCCATTTCAAAGCTGAAGAGCCAGCGCTGTCTGAAGACGTCTCCGTGGTCATGTGGCCGGCATGACTAAACGCCAAAGGCGCATGGAACGCTGTTACCTTCCCACCAAAGGTAGTCCCTTTTTTCTACTTGCATTTTTTATGTGCTTTCGAACTGCTAGGTTGGCAGAAGCTGGGATAAGTAACAGGAGCTCACCCTGTTATGTGGCACTAGGAATTTGAACTATTGAACTACTGACCTTTCGATCGATAAGCTCAGTGTCTTAGCCACTGAGCCACCACATCCCTTTTTATATTATAATTATATACATGTTTATTGGAAAAACACACATCTGCTCACCTAATTTTTCCTTCTCAGTGTTCTCTCCCTGGACAGCTTGGATCATATATTACAGTTTCCTGAAAAATAAGTAGTCTTTTAGATATTTAACACCTTACCACCTCTGAGTGTAAAAGAAAAAGGGAATTTTGTTTGTCTTTCTGTGTGTATATATATCTGTGTAAGATGCACACAAGTCAGAAGCCAGCCCTCCTCTTCCACCTATTCATAAAACTATTCAATTAATTTAAGGGAGAAATGGAAAATAATATTGATTCTTTTGGCAATGTTAGTCATGGAGCAGTTTAAGCCAGATATCAGAGTGATGGAATCAAATGCATTTGTACAATGCATGCTGTCAATCTTGAGGCTGATGAAAGTCAAAAGCCCCAGTATAACTGCTTTCAGGCTGCTATTATGGCTGAGCTGATGAAGGTCAGATGTGGCAAGGGAGAAGCACCACATATTTTCCCTAGAGAAGAGGGCTTTGTTTCCTCCCTCCTCCCTAGCTACACCATCAGCCTTTGGCTCAAGAAGATTAAACATATTTGAAGTTAGCAGAACTTAGTTTTTCTCAACTGGAAGCCACCCTGTTTTTAATAGCTGGAATAATATTCAAATGGTTTTTCAAAGAATCATTTGAAAATCTACCTAAGAGCACTGAAGTTCAGGGGTTCCTTAGGTCCTACAACTACATGATAGTAGAATTTAGCAGCTTTAAATCATCTGAGGAAGAAAATTTCAGGGGAGAATATAAAAGGAATGGTAGGAAGCAAGCAGAAATTGGAGATTATAGTTGCAGGAACTGGGTATGGTCAGTCTAGGGCAGGTGTTGGCAACCTTAAACACTCAAAGAACCACAAAGGTCCTAACCAGAAACCCCCATTCAATTCTGGAACTGACCGGAAGTCTGGTACCCACATCATAGTCTCCTCCTAGCGCGGTGTCCTTTTTCCTCTGATGACCAGAAGTCCGGTTCCCCCACCATAGAATCTCCTCCTAGAATGATGTCCTGTTTCCTCTGTCGACTGGAAGTCAGTTTCCCCACCATAGAGTCTCCTCCTAGCGCAGCATTCTTTTTCCTCTAACCGAAAGCCCTATCAATTGTGGAACCAACCAGCAACAGGGAGCCGCAGCAGGGGGATGAAAGAGCCACATGTGGCGGTTGCTGACCCCTGGTCTAGGGAAAAGAAGAACTCGGGATGACATGATAGCAGTATTCCAGTATTTGACGGGCTAATACAAAGAAGAGGGGGTAACTTATTTTTCAAAGCACCAGAAGGCAAGACAAGAAACAATGGATGGAAATAAATCAAGGAGAGAAGCAACCTGGAATTAAGGGGAAACTTATTAACAGTGAGGACAATTAACCAGTGGAACAGTGGAAGTTGTAGGTGCTTCACCACTGGAGATTTTTAACAAGAGACTGGATAGCCACCAATCTGAAATGGCATAGGGTCTCCTGGTTGAGCAGAGGGTTGGATTAGAAGACCTCCAAGGTCCCTTCCAGTTCTATTCTGATTGAGTAAACATCATTAAGTAGGAAGCAGAAGATGAAGTTCTCTAACAGGAAATGGTGACATCCAAAGAGAATAGCAGCATGAGGTTTTGTAATGTTTTACAATCATATTTAGCTAAGCATCTTAGGAAGTAAAAGTCTTCTCATCTTATACCCAAAAGGTAAGGTATGAGCTCAAATGAAATGAACAAATAGGCTGTATCTGTAAAAAAAACAACTCTGGCGTTATCACCTTTCATATCTCAGGTGAGCTTGCCGAGTCTCCTTGCTCAGAAAGCAAAGCAAACTTTCCAAATTCCTTGCATACTTTCCTTGTTAGTAAAAAAGCTTCTTTGGTCTCATTAGGCCAAGAGAGGTGGGTGAGCTGAAAGGGAAGGGAAAATCACCAACCTTATGTAGCATCTTGTATTTTGAAGGAATGAAAGTACATTTACATGTAATCTAAGAGAATTTAAGGCGAAATCAAGTTTCAGAAAGGAGCAAGATAAAGGGAAGAACAGTAAACAAATTGGCTGGTTGTATGCAAAGCCATCTTTTCTGTTGTCATCCGGTGGCTTCTTGACAGTCATGAACTCTTGGCACAAGACTGAAGATTGTGAAACTGGAAAATATCATATATTCTGAAATGCCATTCATGTAAACTGTCTAAGGAATGTCACTTAGGAAAGGAGAAAGGGAAGGGAAGGTTGAAATACCTAGTAGGCAGAACTTCTTATTTGCCATCTACCTTTGTTTTTTTAGACAACTTATTGCAACTGATCAAAATCCTTAGCTTAACAAAACAATAACAATGTAATAGAGAATGTTGCTTAATGTGTATTTAGATGCTTCTCCTACGATTCCTGTAAGGAGAGGAGTATCCACTATATAGGTAATCTTTAACTTACAACCACAATTGAGTCCAAAATTTCCATTGCTAAGCAAGACAGTTGTTGAGTTTTGCCCCGTTTTAAGAACTTTCCCGTCACATATAAGTGAATCACTGCAATTGTTAAGTTGGAAACAGTGCTGTTAAATGAATCTGGCTTCCCCAGTGATGTTGCTGATCAGAAGGTTGCAAAAGGTGATCACATGATCTCAGAATGCTTCAACCATCATAAATATGAACCAGTTGTGAAGCATCCAAATTTTGATGACATGAACGTGGGCATTCTGCAATGGTTGTGTGAAAAATAGTCATAAGTCAGTTTTTTCAGTACTATTGTAACTTCGAACAGTCACTAAACAAATAATTGTAAGTCAGGGACTAGCTGTATCAACTACAAGCATAATTAATAATACTGTCAGTTCAAAGCATTTTGCAAATCCCAACAGCTTCATAAATTATGTGTGTCTTCAGATACAGGGAAAGAGATATCTCCAGAGTTGCTTTTATTATGATTTGTATGTATAGAACAGCAATTATTTAGTAGCTGAGAAGTTAAGACTATTCAGAAATGAACACAACATGACTGGAAGCTGATATTTGGCCCAAAGAAAACATGCAACATTCAGATGAGATGTACCACTTCAGGCTGAAGGTGAATGACAATGCTTTTGAATCTGTCACCACGTTTCATACAGACTTACCGCAAAGGATAGAAAAGGCCAATGAAGATGGACCTGGGATTAGAAACAAAGTACATGACAAAACAACCGTGTGACCATTCACTAGAATAGAGAAAAGAACCTGCAAGTAGATACACAACTTAAATAGAAAAACTGTACAGAAAATTCCTCATCTGAGAATACTGCATTTCTGAATATTACTTCTGTCCCCGAGATGGCCTGTGAAGTAAGTCCAACTCACGTTAAATGGTTATCTGTTTGTTTTGTTTAGCATAGTGAAAATATTTAACCACCTGCAGCAATAATATAAAACCACCAGAGTTACATAAGTTATATTCAGAATTCTGCCTCAGTTTATTACAGTATTATCTACGCTTGTTCCTGTACTAATGAAAGAGAGAAACTGAAGCTGACTAGTCAACATAACCATCAAATCCATGTTCTTGGACCAATTCTTAAACAAGAGTGTTACATTATCTATGCATCCTTCACAGATATTGTCAGCATTGTTCAGCGAGTCTCTCTGGAGCACTGCGCACTTTTGCTGATTTGCACAGGGTGACTTCATTCTTCATCTGCATTAGGAATGTGTACCTCTGTAGTCATGAGGTCAATTTATGATTTCCCCAGTGACTATCATAATCCTTCCTGAAGGCTCTTCATTAAGAATCTCCTTTTCTTCTCTCATCCCTGTCCCAATGGAAGGGATAAACCACAGATGCCATTAAAAAGACTTTTGGCATCACCATTCCACATGAGCAGAGAGCTACTTTATGGACCACACAGGATAGTGTCCTGCATGCTGTGCCATTAAAAATTCAAACATTAGGTTTAGAATTCAAAAGTGGTAAACTTCTGGGACATTGAACGTAATAGAATTTTTGAATTTGCTTATGCAAAAGATGTCCCTTCTTGTTGTTTACATTTCTAACGTAAATTTGAAATAGCAATTACATGTTCGTCATTTGTACACAATTTGCGTCAAACTCAGTCTCATACTCTTCAAAACCGCAAACTCTTCTGTCTACATGAATTCTTTCTGATAATTGTAAAAAAGAGAACCATTGACCATTGTATCCCTGTGTGAGATTCAAAAAGAAACAAGGATGCCCACTGTCTCCCCTCTTATTTATTTTGGTTCTTGAAGTACTGAATATAGATATAAGACAAAATGAGAAGATTGTGGGAGCAAAGATTGAAAAACCAAGGATTGAAAAAGCTTACAAATTAAGGGCTTTTGCAGATGAAGACGTTAATTAAAATTTGAAAATAGAAGATGAAACAAAAAATAAAAAGGTTTTTAAGATTGAGATGAAATATCTGGGTATTGCTGTGACAAATATGAATTGTTCGTTATTTAAAAATAACTGTTGAAACATGGAATGAAGTAAAAAAAGGAACTTTTATCCTTTAAAGATGGCAGTATAATTTACAGAAACATTTACAAATATTTAAAGTATGGAGTCAAAATATGAAGAACAGGTCAACTATTATTAAGAGCTTTTGATGGCATCTTGAATAATATATATTCGGGCAAAGGTATCCCATAGCTACTAAGGAAGTTGGGTAACGGATAACTGGCAAACCTCAATGACATGGACAATATGCCAAGCTAGGTGATTCTCATCCACAGATTTATCAACCATCTGGGATAATGACACTAATTATTAGATTCTTGCTAGGCTTATAGGCCAATTTGAATCTTAAAACCGCAACTGGAAGAAAAGTCACTGAAAACTACAAAGTATCTCAGAAAGTTTCTACCAGTGGTAGTAAGTTAGCTATATAAGACATATATTAGCTAGTAAGTGCCAGAGATAGACATATAACAGGACTCATTCTAAGTCCTACAGAAGAATTCTGAAAGTCAATTTGGAAGCATTAGTAGATATTTTAATTTTTAACTGAGGTTTCAATTAAATGCATTAATGTTCTAAAAGTTTGCTTTATGTTGGCTTTCCGATTCCATTATTCTGCTTCATAAAGACTATGAAGGTGAATGGTACATTTGTCAGATACTTAATATGCTTACACACATGAGTAATCAATTCCCAAACCCTTTGAACTTGTTTATTGAACTCCTTCCTTTGAACGCCTTCCTTGAGGAAGAGGCATGTTTGAAACGACCCACATTTGTTTCAGATTGTTCTGGTATTGGAATTTACATAATTATTTATTGACTTTAAGGGTAGCTAATATAGTCCTCTAAATATCTCACATGTTCTGCCTTAATGCAGCCAAACACCAGGATGCTATTAATAAACACCTTAATACTAGAGACCTCATCGAGCATTTGCTGGATTCTCTTATAAAAAATTCCTAAGGTGGATTCAGGCAGAAGGGGATCTTGCCAAAGCAGCATTTTCCCAAAGATATATATCAGATATAAAAAGATATATTAACTTACCTATCCTTGAACTCTTCTGATCTAATGGAACCTACCAAAATCCAGAAGAGACATGCAAAATAGTTTGCACCAAGTCTTTTAATTAAAGATATACTCCTGAATTGATAATGGAAATTACTTCTTTTTTGCCTATTCCTTTGGGTGCAAGCATTGCTCTCTTTTTTTAAAAAAATCACTCAAAAGGATACATACTCAGGAAATTCTTCTTCTACTTCTATAATTAAAGTCAGTAAGTTGCCCAGTTCATTCTTCAAATCTTCTCCCATAGAACTTTTCTAAGGAGGGTATATATTTGGAAGACATTTAGCTATATAGTTTTATATTCAGTTCCCAGTTTGCCCAAATCCTTCAGCACTTCTCAATCAGGGTATCCTCCATGTTAGAAACCAAGGTGATTAATTGCTGATAGTTTTCAAACCCAAACTAGGGAAGTAGGCCCCATGACCACAGCACTACTGGCTGATCTCTTGCCTTCAATTGGAAAAGAGCTATAGTGAGAATTATCTTTCCATGATACCCTGTCAACCTAACCTGTTTGGATAGCGCCTGACATAATAGTTCTACCGACTAATTACCTTTTGGGGGATCCATCATAACTTCAAACAGTTACTAGGTGACCTGTCATAAATCAAGGACTACATGTAGCCTAAAATAACTTCATAACTTCTTCCCAAAGGTACTTCTGCTGGCTCTCTAAGGATGGAGGTAGAATTACCTCCATCCTTAGTTATTGTTACATCTTTCATTGTCGGGGCACTTTAAGAAATTAGACAGCCTTCAAGAATCCTATCTTACTAGTCTTCGTTTTCTCCATTGCACAGCTGGGAATCAATGGATCAAATTTTTGTTACTTACTTAATGTATTCCCAACCCTCTTTGGAGGAATTAAGCTCCTAGATCAGAGGAAAAATTAAAGACAGGGTTTTTTTTAAAAAAAAGGATGTCAGTAAAGGTGCTACTATAATGGAGACATCCAATTTTTCATCTTAAATCGATTGCTTTTTTAAAAGAAATGATTTAAACCTCTGTCAGTATCTGGTTAATATTTCCAGCAACCTACTGAAAAAGGATTTTATAACCCTTCAGTATATCTGGAAGGGGGAATTTGTGAGTGTCCTGTTGAACAGCATCTCTCTCCCTGTAAATGTCAATCAAGTAGAGGATATTATCCACTGTGTCCTTCAATGCTTCATTTAAAATGAGATCAGGTCCAAATGATTGGTGGATTCAAGGTTTCAGACCTCAAATAGTTGAATATTCTTCCTGCAGATGTTGTTTCCAGTTGTTAGCAACCAGTTTGTTACTTTTGCTTTCTTGTCATTTTTAATATTTTTAAAATAATTTTTAAATAATTTAAATAATTTTTAATAATTTTAATAATTTTAATAATTTTTAATAATTTTTAATAATTTTAAAATAATTTTTAATAATTTAATTTTTTAAAAACTTTTTATTCATAGCTCTGGCTTTATTTTGTTTTGGCTTCTTTTTAATGAACGCTCCTTTTATTACCGTATTTTATTTTATCGTTATTTTGTTTTATTGTATGTTATGCGATTCTGCATTGTCCTGAACCATCATTACAATAATAAAACTTATTTACTACAAAATATGAGCATCTGCCAGACGAAGCTAGGAAACAAAACAATATTTGAATTTTATTTATTACTGACTTTATTCTTTGGCTTTTTCCAGAGAAATAAAACCTGAGATCCATATCCCCACATAATGCTAGGCTTGGCTGATGAAGTCACCCTGTAGTGGGTGATGACGCTATGTTTACCGCTAAGCCAGTTTTATGGTACAGAATGATGTGTTAACTGATCCAATGTATACAATGTAAAAAGGCATCATATGAAAGTATTCTACATGTGGCTCTCTTCGTATGGGAAGAAGGGCCAATAACTTAAGTCACTTTTCTGCATAAACTATAATCGTTAACCTTCATTCTCTCTAGTTTATTTATTAGTGCAGATGGAAAATAAAGGAACCAAAGAGATGGCCCAGCTGATTATTCTTGATAATAAAGGCATGGTATCCAAAACCGCAAAGTGATTTTGACAACACTTCTTTAAATCTTATGCATAAACACAAAATATGTGATTTTTCTTTAGTGGCTTTTAACTAAAAGGGCACTTTTTAACACTTTCCCCTATCCGTTGGCGACCGCCGAAAAAAAGCTTTGCAGAAGATGAAGGCCCTTGAAAGCTCAGCTGAACTTTTCCTTGTCCTAAACCATTACCTATCAGAAGCAGTGCTTATTATTATTGTCTACATATCTTCATGGCACACCCAGTCTTCTGTGCAAGGAAGCTGTCAGCTGGTAAAACTTAAAGCTGTTTAGTCTGCTTACAGCAATTCTTATTGACTGGATATGACCACAATACATGAAGCAGCATGTTGCAGCCCTAAAAGCACCTTTTAAAACACAATGCAGTATATGTTTTACATGCTCCCTTTCATGCTGTCGGTGTGTAACAAAATTTGGGTGTAACTTCATTCAGTCGTAGGATCCATAAAAGTGCCCTTTGTTCGTTTAACCTTTATTTTCCAGCTTTATGTTTTGTCCATAGGGATCGGAGATCAGTCCTAAATATTGGATGAAAAGCATCTGGAAGAGATCATAGATATGTGTTTGTGGATTACCATATGGATTTATTATATCTGTTTCCATCCATTATTTGCAAGGAGTTCAGCCAGTATAGCAGATAGTCTTATCCACCTGTTACTAGGAAGGAAGGAAGGAAGGAGGGAGGGAGGGAGGGAGGGAAGGGAGGGAGGGAGGGAGGGAAGGAAGGAAGGAAGGAAGGAAGGAAGGACCAAGATTTCTATTTTTAAATCTATAATGATTCATAATGAATTGGCTCCCTAGTTTTTAACTGGTATTTAAAAATATCATAAATAAGATTGCTTTTGTCAGTGAAATTTTAAATTGTTTTAAATTGTACATTTTTATCCAGTCCATTTGAAAATTATGTTGAAAATTAAAAGCATAAAATTAAATGTTGAAAATTTAAAGCATAAAATTATGCTTTTATGTTGTGTACTTTGTAGCAACCTTCACAGCCTCTCCCTGTGTCTGCATTTTTTCCCTTGAAAAATGAAACTCTCTCGATTTTGTATTTAAGGGATTCTAATATGGTAAAAAGTCATTAAAATATATGATGATGTTGCTTGACTATTGTAATGCAGTATTGTTTTTCACTACTTTAGACTGGAAGGGAGGCAATCTGATATCTGCGCTCTTGTCTTTTCACACCAGAAACTTACTAGCCTACCAGTTCTGCTAATTTTATATTTATGGGATCAGTCTTGTTGTTTTTGGCATTGAAGAACATTCAAACGTTCAGTTTCCCATCTCCTTTCTAAAAGAATTCAGTTTAAACTAGGTTGGACAATATGTTCCTCGATATATAAATTCACTGCTAAATCTTATTAATTTTTTTTCTGAAACAGAATGGGCATTCTGTTGCTATCATCTATGATGCAACCCCTCAAACACTCTGAAATTGTGTTGCTGAATTTCAGTGAAATTGGCTGGGAGAAAGAAAATGTGACTTTGGTTGATTTTCAGGGACTCTGGGATGTGAAGAATGGATAGGATAGTGCTTTAGCCTTGACCTTTCTAGAAGATGTTAGCTCTCGCCCTTAAAACCCTGAAAATCTGCTACTGAAGAAAAGGGCCTGAAATGTCAGCGTTTCCTTTTCTTATATGAGATCTGTTTAAAACTGATTCTAGAACAAAAACTAAACTTTTAAAACCTAGTCAGATTTGAAGAAACAGAGGTCCTGTATGATTCTATCTATGATTCAGCCCATAAGAAGGCTGAAAGATATAAAATGCTAAAACACAAACACGTGCACACAGAGAAACATTTACACACGCACACACACACATACACACACACACAGAGTACATAATGAAACACATGGTAATTTTTAAAATCAACATGGTGCCTTCTCTGTTTCAGTTCTAATGAAAATCACCTATAATTATTTTTAGAGAGTGAAAAATCTTCTATTGGGTTATACCAGTGGTGGGTTGCCCCCGGTTCGCACCAGTTCTATAGAACTGGTAGTAAAACTGGTGGGAGGCTCCACCCACTGACGTCATGAAAACGCTTCTATGCTTGCATGCGTGCGCGGTCCCATTGCAAACTGGTAGTAAAGGTAAGTAGAGCCCACCCCTGGGTTATACCAAGTAATTTTTTCCAAATGCAAAAGGATTTTTTTAAAAAACAACAACCTGAGTTAAATTGCCATATTCACCTTTTTCTAAGTGGCTGTGATGGGCGTTTCATAGATGAATGGATTAATTTAAGGGTCCTTGATTTACAAACTACAACTGGGCCCAAAATTTCTGTTGCTAAGTGAGACCGTTGTTAAGTGAGTTTTGCCCCATTTTACGACTTTTCTTGCCATAATTGTTAAATGAATCACTGCAGTGGTGAAATCTAAAATTTGTTACTACCGGTTCTGTGGGCATAGCTTAGTGGTGGTGGTAGTGGGTTAATGTGACTAGGTGGATGTGGCCAATTTTTTTTTTTACTTTTATTTTTTCTACAACCTCTTCAGCATAGAGGTCGTAAAAAAATGCTTTCAAAAGGCTTTGACGATCCCAGCTGAGTTGCCTGATCTGCAGAGGCTTTTTTTCTTTTGAAAGCCTCTGCTGATCAGGCAACTCAGCTGGGATCGTCATAGGCATTTAAAAGAAAAAAAGCCTCTGCCGATCAGGCAACTCAGCTTGGATCATCAGAGGCTCTTAAAAGCAACCTCTGAAGAGGTTGTAGAAAAAATGCTTTTAAAAGCCTTTGACAATCCCAGCCGAGCTGCACGATCATCAGAGGCTTTTTTTTTTACTTTTAAAAGCATTTTTTCGGCTGAAGAGGTTGAAAAAACTAAAAAAAAAAAGTCTCTGATGATTGTGCAGCTCAGCTGGGCATGGGGGTGGGCAGGGATTTTTGCTAGTGGTTCTCCGAACCACCCCCTCCATCACTACCAGATCAAGTGATCCGGTCCGAACTGGGAGCATTTCACCCCTGAATCACTGCAATTTTTAAATTAGTAACACGGTTGTTAAGTGAATCTGGCTTCCCCATTGACTTTGTCTGTTAGAAGGTCCCAAAAGGCGATCACATAACCACGGAACACTGAGGTTGTGATAAAAATGAGTCTGTTGCCAAGCATCTGAATTTTGATCACATGTCCATGGGGATGCTGCAATGGTTGTAAGTATGAAAAACAGTCTGCTTTTTGAACGGTCACTAAAAGAACTGTTATAAATCAAGGAATGCATGTATTTCATGCCCCATCTCTTATTGTTTCTCATCACTCCAAATATATAATTTAACAATGATTCTCTACACATGGATGAAGGCATTTCAGCTTTGGTGTTTTTTTTTTAAAGCTATGACTGACTAAATTGTTGAAAATGCATTATAGCTCCCAATAAAATCTGTGAGAATCCAACCAAAGTATCAGATAAAAAGAGCTATTCTGCGATATTTATTTATTTATTTTATTTCAACTTATATACCGCCCTTCTCCCCAGAGGGACTCAGGGCGGTGAACAGCCAAATTAAAACACACATAGTACAAATATTTTAAAAAATTTAAAATTAAATTAAATCATCGGCATTTCAGTATTAAAATCTCAAATCTGCAAGTTAAAATACCCAATTTAAAACCCAAAAAACAATAATATCATAATTTTAAAAACCCCATTAAAACCAATCAAACTAGGCCGGCTTGTTGAAATAAGTAAGTCTTAAGGGCCTTTTGGAAAGCGTGGAGGTCCGGGATCAATCGAATTTCAGGAGGTAGCTCATTCCACAGGGCGGGTGCCCACACAGAGAAGGCACTCCCCCTGGGGGCCGCCAGCCGACATTGCCTGAGGAGGCCCTCTCTGTGCAAGCTTATTGGCCAGTGGGAGATTATCGGTAGCAGCAGGCGGTCTCGCAGATACCACGGCCCTATGGCATGGAGCGCTTTAAAGGTGAGAACCAACACCTTGAAGCGCACCCGGAAGACCACTGGAAGCCAGTGCAGCTCGCGCAGGAGAGGTGTCATGTGGGAGCGCCCTGTCGCTCCCATAATCACCTGCGCGGCCGCATTCTGGACCAGTTGGAGCCTCCGGGTACACCCCAAGGGGAGCCCCATGTAGAGAGCATAGGTGCCAGTCTGTTTTGGGTTCTGGCAGTGTTTTGAGCAAGCCTAAAGCTGACACCAATCTATAGCACATAATCATCATTATAATCAAAATAAATGGAGAGCCTAAATGTAGAAATTACGATTTAGCCACGTTAGCTGCAATGACTAAGATCAAATCTTTTTTTCAGATTTTCTGAAGGCTGTAAACAGAACCTTTAATTCAATGCCACAGAATCTGGATTCCTCCAATTATTGTGAGGTAAAACTCCCAGCAGTCCCTAATCAGCATAGCCAGTAATGAGGGATGCTGGAAGTCGTAGTTCAAGAATCTTTGGAGAGTCACGTGTTTGATATTTTTGATTTAGTGCTCCAACCACAAATTCCCTAATAATACTTGATATTTCATTTCCTTCTATTATATGTCAGTTCTAGCTTTGGTTGTTGATATTTGACTTTCAAATGGCCCTTTGCCTTTGTCTTTATGCTAGCAGGTTCTTCAAACCAAACCTGAGCTGTAAAAATGCTAGTTTTCTGACATTATGTTCATTTCTATAGCAACGAAAAGGACTGTCGCAAATACAGGATTATAACTGTCAGGTAATAAGTTATTATCCACATGAACATATGTCAAATATTAAAGAGCAAAGGGAATATAGAATGCGATGGGCCAACTGAAATGGGGTTGTTGGGTTTGGGGAGTTTTTTTGCATATAAACACAAAGAAACCAGTCTCAAATCAAGACCCAGGAGACTAGCAAAACATGGGTTGCTTAGTGGTGGATTCTTTAATAGAACGGTCAGTCCAAATTGCATTTGAAATGTAGAGCCATTAAATGTAGAGCCAGGCTCTGGGAAAGGGATAGTAATTGCAGAGACAGGCAGCATCAATTCCTTCTTCTAGCTCCTTAATAAACAAATGGTTCCTGAGTAAAAAGTGTTTCTTTAAAGGGAAAGTCTGTAAGTATTTTCTTTTACTCAGAAAAGGGTACAGGTAATTCTCAACTCACAACAGTTCATTTAGTGACCACTCAAAGTTACGGCCCTGAAAAAAGTGACTTACGACCATTTTTCACATTTACGACCATCACAGCATACCCCCAATCACATGATCAAAATTCAGATGCTTGGCAACTGGTCCATACTTATGATCATTGCTGTGTCCCGGGGTCATGGGATCCCCTTTTGCGACCTTCTGACAAGCAAAGTCAATGGCGAAGTCAGAATTCAGATAACAACCGTGTTACTAATTTATCAACTGCAGTGATTCACTTAACAACTGTGGCAAGAAAGGTCGTAAAAGGGGGCAAAACTCACTTAGCAAATGTTTCACTTAACAACAGAACTTTTGGGCTCAATTGTGGTCGTAAGTCAAGGACTACTTGTATTGTGGAGCTTCCTAAAGGAGTCCACCAAATAGCCTGCAAACATTCAGGCTTCCGACATTGGGAGCAAGTAATAGCAGCTTTGCAGATGTTGGCATTGGCTGCCAATTGGGTTTGATCAATTTTAAGGTGTGATTTTGATCTGTAAAAGTCCTCTGTGGCTTGGCATCCAGATATCTTCAGGCAGTGGTGGAATGCTGCCAGTTTAACAACTGATTCGCTGAGTACGCACTTTGTGCGTGCATGAGCTTAAGGTGCTCATGCATATTGCTGAAAATGGAGCATTTAGAAGCTCAGCTGCTTACCTTTCAAGTCAGCAACAGTAAGTAGAACAGCGAAGGGAGGAAAATCAGCTGTGCCACGCGATTGAGATGAGCTACATAGTGGCACGGATAGCCTTTGCATAGAAGTGGAAAGAGAAAGACACCCCAACTGAAGAGAAGATACTACTAAAAATTTTCAACTGTGCAGAAATGGATAGAGTCACCTTGGAACTCAAGGATAAAAGTGAAACATTGTACTATAAAATCTGGGCAAGATTCTACAAATGGTTAGATAAAAGGAGAATAGCCGAGACAAATGTGTAGTGTTAGACTAGAATCATATACGTTATTATAGAGAAATATGTATGTGAATTGTATAGATAGGTACATATAGATAGATATGTATATGTACATATAGATATAGATATGTATAATTGTATAGGAATAAGGTATAAATTATTATTATACTATGTTTAAATAACGTATAAGATCTAAGAATATATTATTATATTATCATTAGTATATTATGTATTAGTTTAAAGTGTTGGAAGATGCTTGGGACCAGTGATGTCATATCTATGTCCAATGTTTTTAATTTTGAACTACTAATAAAAAACTTTTTTTTTAAAAGAGAGATGAGCTACAAAGCAGGAAATAAAGGATAGGATAGAGCGGGAGCGGGATACGGGTGGGTGGGGCCAACTGATCGTCAGAGCTACCATTCACCTGAATCGGTCTGAAATGGCTGAATATCACCTCTGACGATGACTATCTTCTCAGGCCTACTTTGATCCCACTGATGAGACCTAGCAGGAAAAAACTGCTGCAAATAGCACATATTTTGGAAGTCTGGGCTGCTGAGACAAGGCAGCACAGCTTTTCTGTTACAGCATCAAATCTCGGGAAGAGCGTCCAGGTGGGATCAGGTGGACTACCTGTTTTCTGGTACCCCACAAATTCTTAAAGACAAGAGTTTTTCAGAGAGCTTTCCTCTGAGTCAATGTTACCGGTAGTTCTTGAGTTAGGAGCTCAATGAAGCCCCAAATTTCTGTTGCTAAGTGAGACACTTATTAAGTGAGTTTTGTTCCATTTTATGACCTTTCTTGCCACAGTTACTAAGTGAATCAATGCAGGTGTTAAGTTAGAAACACAGTTGTTAAGTGAATCTAGTTTCCCCACTGACTTTGCTTGTCAGAAGGTTGCAAAAGGTCACATGACCCCTGGACTCTGCAAATGTCGTAATTATGAACCAGTTGCCAAGCATCCGATTTTAGATCACATGACCATGGGGATGCTGCAATGGTCATAGGGTAAAAATGGTCAAAAGTCACTTTTTAAAGGGTTTTGTAACTTTGAACGGTCACCAAACAAATGGTTGTAAGTTAAGACTACCTGAAGCAGCTTTTATTTTCTTTCAAATCTTGTAGTATTGTTGTGTTTTTCCTTCTGTATTTGATTGTTTTATATACCTGGGCATATACGTCTGTAGAGAGAGCTGCTGAAAGTTGTTTTGGATTGTGGCACCATGTTTAAGAAATAAATTAAACTAAATACACAATGGCCACAATAAATGATGACTTAGCACTGGAGATGATTACTTATAGCTACATGGTTTTTGCTGAACACATCCAACTCAGGGATTCACATCATTTCCAGGGATTCTGGAAGAGAATTTGGAGTATCAGGAATCTACAGGATGTGCAGCTGACACAAATATCTATTTCAAGGGAATTCTAATTGCAAAGTAATATGTGCATGGACTTTTAATGTTTTTAATATGTTTTTATAATGTTTTTAAATAATTTTCCTAAGTTCTTTGTTGTATTATTTTTTGCTGTAAGCCGCCAAGAGTCCCTTGGGAGTTGGGTGGCATAGAAAATTGATAAATTAAATTAAATGTAATAAGATTAGCAAGAATTTGTATTCATAATTATTTTTTTACTGCATGGTATTAGCCTCCCATTTTTATTGCTGTATAAAAGTTATCAAACTGGGGGTTTAAAGCTCAGTCTTTATTCATTCTTCAAATAGCATCAAGTTAATAATCTTCCTGTAATCTATAATGATTTTCGGATCCTTTTCTAATCTCGTGTTTACAGTGTTTTTTGGCAAGAGGAAGCTTTTTTTGTAGAAGACCAGTAACATCTTGTGCTTGATGTGGAGCAGTCCAATTGTTTCTTGTATTATTATTTTTTTTTACTTTTTCCACATGATTTGTAAGCTATATCACTGTGACTTCAATGGGCCTGATAATTTGTTCCTGTTCTATTGAATGTCTGCCCAGTTAGTATTTAAAGTCTGAAAAATATTTTCTATCTTTTCTTCTTTTTTTTTCTAACAAAGTTTGATTGTATTTATTGCTCATTGATTTATATTTATTTATTGAGATTTATTGATATTAGTTTACCTTACAAAGAGGGAAGGAACAACTAGATTCTCTAGCCTAACATTCCTAAATTCCATAGTCAGTAATTTAGTAGTGATAGCAGTGTTCCAATATCTAAAGGGCTACCACAAAGAAGAGAAGTTTAACCTATTCTCTAAAGCACCTGAAGGCAGAACAAGAAGCAATGGATGGAAACTAATCAAGGGACCTAGAACTCAGGAGACATTTCCTGACAGTTAGAACAATTAATCTGTGGAACGACTTGCCTCCAGAACTTGTGGGTGCTCCAACACTGGAAGTTTTTAAGAAAAGATTGGACAATCATTTGTCTGAAATGATAAAGCAGCAGCCCCCAACCTTTTGGGACTGGTTCCTTGGAGACAGGTTTTTCCATAAACCGGCGGGAACGTGGTTTCGCATGCTGCCTGCATCCCACAGATGGAGCTTTACTTATTTGCATGGCCCAGTTTCTGTCATGCCACAGCCCAATGCTGGTCCATGGACCAACCATAGACCCTGGTATAGGGTTTCCAGCTTGAGCAGGACATTGGATTAGAAGACCGCCAGGGTCCCTTGCAACTCTGTTACTCCTGTTCTGTTCTGTTCTGTTCTGTTCTGTTCTCTCGTGTAAGTTTTCTAGGGAACCACTGCATCCTTCTTCCAACTTGGCACCTTTCATTGTTGTTGCCATGGTGAATAAGTGAAAGTATGTCAGCTACTCTGATGAAAGTAAAAGCAAGCTGTTCCTTGCTCCTTTTTTTTTGGCTTCTCTCTATTTTTAACACTTTACTCTTGATTATCTCTCTATAGTTATGCTCCATAGTTATTAGCTCATATTATCTTTCTGCTTATGTAAAAATCTATCAATTACTACTGTTGTTAAAAATAAACAAATCAACATTCCCACAATGTCAAATCTGTTAGTCTAATTAATGTTTTCAAAGGCATATATATCAGAAAGAATATTTTTCCTATTTTATAAAATTACTATTACTCTCCTTTGTCTAATTAAGACTTTCACAGATCACGATTTTTGTTTGCTTTTAAATTGAAATTCTTTAAATAGCTGTTTTTCCCTCTTCTTAATTTCAAAAAGAAGCCATTCACCAAAAATCTTTGTTCTTCAGTGCCATTTGGAATATCTCTCTTAGGTTGTAACCTAATTAAACTGTAATGGGTGTAAGAAGGTGAGACTTTTGCCAGTCCATGAAGTCTGCATAACAATTAAGGGCATTTTGTAAATCTCTCAGCTCCCAAGACTCTTGACCCATGATCAACCACAAGAAACTAAATTCCTGTGAGAAGCAGCTCTTGTGAGAAGCAGCTCTTCTGCAGCACAGGTGGCTGATACCTAATTTCTCCTTCCTCCAAAGAAAATTCTATCAGCCAGAACTGTCTCTTAGCTGGCGGTTCCATCACTGTGCTGTCTCTGCTTCTGAAGCTGCTCCCAGAGATGTCTAACCAACCATAACAGCTCAACTGGAAGCATTGCCTTCTTCCTGGAATCAGGAAGTTTGTTTGTATCTTCCCTAGCCATATGGACAAGCCAAGACTGCAGTGGGTCAAAGGAGCAATCCATCCACTTTATCTGAAACAAGATCCAGAAGAAGCTCAGATGGCAACTTAAGATGAAGTCTCACAACAAAATGTGACCAAATAACACTCAACCAGAGCGGTATGAGTAATTTTAATCACCAAGAAATCTGCAAAGTTATCTGGCATGCCTGCAAAAATTTTGTTCCAGAATTTTTCCCTAAAAGATACTGGATACACTTTGAACAGGATGCTAGGCAGGAATCAGCAAATATAATCAGTGCAGAGAATGAGTGCTTTGCTATTCCTATTGACACTGATTAGACTTTTACTAATGTTTAGTCACACCTCCTTTTCTACCATACTGATATTATATATTAGGCACAATAAGCACTTTAGAAAATGTTAGACGCTACAAAAAATGTTTCAAGTAAAAAAAAAAACCACCCTCCTGAAAATATGAAAAATAGCAAAATAATCATAATATGTATATCCTAAAATTAAATGTATTTGAGATACAGTAGGATTACTATTTTATTATGCATATACTTACTGCAGCTTATCATCTGGGACTTGTTGAGGAATATTCCATTATTGTAATTATCCAGAGTATTGATTGGGACAAGGGTCCTTGAACATACCTAAGGCCTTATTGTTGTTAGTTGCAAAGTTGTGTCCAACCCATTGCGACCCCATGGACAACATTCCTCCAGGCCTTCCTGTCTTCTACCATCCAATGGAGTCCATTTAAGCTCACACCTATTGCTTCAGTGACTCCATTCAGCTACCTCATTCTCTGTTGTCCCATTCTTCTTTTGCCACCTAAGGCCTACAAGAGGCTTAATGTTGCAGGAATCTTTTTAGCTGCTTTATTTTGTTCAGCTCCATATCTACGAACGGGGTTTGGGGCAGAGAGAGACCTCAGCATCTTGTATTCTGGCTATCTCTGTATTCCAAAAAAGATAAAATAGCATGGCAAATGACCAGGACATTCTTCAAGTGCTCTCTGGGAACCCAATGGATCCATTTAACAACTGGAGTAGGAAACCAATTTAAATTGTCTTATGGAGGTCTAGGCTGACATAATCCATGGTCTTCCATTTTCATCTGCTCTGAAATAAAGACCAGGTCAAGTCTATGTTTACTATGCATGCCAATGGCCACAGTTATTTCATTTTTAATCTTGTAATTGTTGAAAAGGCAGCATAGGCGGTGAAAGTTGTATCTCATACATCTGGTGAAGCTTAACTAAGAAATGAAAAAGATAAAATAGTTTAGAAAAAAAATCAGTAGGTGGGAGACAAAATTACTTAGTAAGAACAAAGGCTATTTTTATATATGGATATTTCTACATCAGCCAACCCTTAAGTCTGTATATAGCAAATGCAGAGTCTCCTCTGGAAGGAAAACCCTAATATTCTCTAACAGATTGCCAAGTAGCAAAGATCGAAAGTGATTCCTCTCTGCCCCAAGCAATTTATTTCTAACTGTACTTATTTTATTGGAACCTGCTTCAGGGCTAGTTATGATTAGACAGCTATGTACATGTTAAAATAAAGATGTGATAATTCTGTGGGTGACACCTCCAACAAACAGAACTGATCCGTGTACTTTTATTCTTAGGTAAGATTTGATATCTTGTCTTCTAGAAATACCACATTTATGGTGGAGGTTCATGCCTCTTTTATTTGTTTATTTACAGCACATTTTTGCCTGCTCCAAGTCAAGTAAAAAGACATAATCCCCACATACTTGCTCTCAGTCCCAGCAAATACTGCATTATAGTTAGGTAGTAGTAGTTTAAAGAGAGAAGGTTGGAATTTTAATTTAAAATCTGGTTGTGCATATTTGTTTGCTCAAAAGTATTTAGAAGAACATGCTACCTTTGATATTGATCCAAACACGATTAAATAATATTATACTGCAAGCTTCTATATGTTTATTCAGGAATCCTTTCACCCCAAGATAAGTGGAAATAGAGTTGCAATATTAAGATAGGAAATACAATACATAATTTAAATTCTACTACTTTGATGGTATCTTTTTTCCAAATAAAAAACAGATTATAAATAAAAGATATATAAAACAAATTGTAGATGGATTTTATATAAGAAGTTTTTTTTTCTGGTTGGCTCATATGTGAAGTTTTATTTGGCTCATCTGCGAAGTCAAAAATGCAGGACACATGTAGAAGATTCTTCTTTGTATACTGGTATGCCACAACAAAATTGCTTGTAAAGCAGTCTTTAGTAAATACTTAGAAGGAGTATTTCACTGGGGGGAAAAGTGGTTTTGTCACCCGTATGCCATTGCAAAATCATTAGTTCTTTTTTAAAGCTGCCATTAAAAAAAAAAGATTATTCCTGTCAGCTTTTGTATGATTTATCACATTTCAAAGATGAGGGAAAAAAACCAGAAGGATCTAGCCCACATAACAGTAACTCTATCTCTTCTTCAATGCCATCTTTGATAAAAGAAAAGCCACTGCCAGTTTCTAGTAGGAGGCCGTTCATGTTAATCTGTTTTTTTTTTTATAAAGTCATGATCACAGAATGAGAAAATTTAACTCTACTCTTTTCCTGCCTTAAGGCAACCTTCTTGGCCCTTTTTCTTTTTACCCCACCAATCCTAATTCTAATCTCTTTCTTCTACAATGCTAGTAACCAAGTAAGGGAACTGTGGAAGAGAGAACACATTGTACATGATGCATTCTATCCAGTGGTGTGATTCAGCCAGTTTGGGCTGGTTTCCGGTAGTTAAATTGCTGAGTGGTTCCACTCCTTCCAGGAATCCCCATGTGCCCTATTTTGGCTCCCTATTTTGGCTAAGTGCAGGGAGGCCTACTAGGCCTAAAATGAGCCGCATGGGTGTGTGTGCGGTGCACCTCCCCGTAGCCCTTTTCACTCCCAGGAGGCTTCAGGGGGCATTGGGTATGTGGCACCCCCCCCCCCCATGGCCCATTTTTGCTCCCAGGAGGCTGCAGGGAGATCTACTGGGCCAAAATGGGGCATGGGGGGGACAATGCGTCCCCCTGCCACTGCCCATTTTTGCTCCCAGGAGGGCACAGGAGGCCAAGTGCTGCCTGTGACACCCCCTGGCCACGCCCACCATGGCCACATCCACCCAGCCGGTCATTAGGGCAGAGAACCAGTTGTTAAGTTATTTGAATCCTACCATTGATTCTATCCATTTAACTTTTAAATAATAATGATATGTGGATGTAGTTTTAGGGTCCAGAAAATTACCTTGGCAACTAATAGTACCATAATTTGATCCTGATATACTGAAATCAGATCTGGGTGTCCCCTTATCTTTAGAAAGAAATAGCAGAACTACTATTAAAATACAGCAGGAAGTACATTATTATACATAATACAGTTATGGAAAGTATACCTAAAAGAGTGTTTGTGGTTTCTCTTCAGGCTTAAAATCTTCAATCATTTGAGAACCAAGATTGAATTCAGTGGATGATACAACAACACAAAGTCTTATATGCAGGTATGTGACTGCAGAAAAGATTTCAAGGAAGTATTTATTAGAACAAGGCCATCCAGGAGAGGTGGTAAAAAAAATGCATGATGGAAACCTTGCTTCTATTATGTATGTTGCAGATATGAGATACCTAAAAAAGGATCAAGGATCTGAGTGTGTAGTTGTGTCTGGCAGGTTGTCTTTGGTTAAAAGTAACTCTTCTCCTGGGAATTTCTTTAAAATCTTGATATCTTGCCTAAGAGAAAAGAGTATGCAAGACAATATTGCTGTGTTGCTGTCTGTCTGCTATGCTTTTAAAAAAGAACTTAATCAAAAACAATATAACTCATTATGTTACCTTAGGCAGGAAATCTAAATGATGCTCTTCCATTATAGTAAAAGATATAATTGTAAGATAATTGTAAGATAAATAATTGGCAGGCAATTGTCACTTAATGATAGATTTGACCTTGTTCCCATTAATAATAACAAAGACAAAGTAATGAATTTCAAATTTGATGACAATTGTAAATTATTTATTGATATTTAATTTTTCTTTTTTCTTTTTTCTTTTTCAGTTTCTTCTTTTTTATTTTATGTAGTCATTTATTTTGTTCCTTAAATGTTTAAAAATAAATGTTAAAATGTTAAAAAAAGATTAATTACAAATAATAACTCTAGTTTCTTTTTCTTTTCTTTTTTTTTAATTTTTATTTATACAAATCAACAATACAATAAGAAACATTTTCGGTTCTATGGTGCATAAATAAATACATAAACTTTTATCTTGTCATACATATACATGTACTATTACTTCTTATAAGTAGCTATATGGATATAATAGTGCTAAATTTTATCTTGATGATTATTACACATAATAATACACAGTAATTATATATATTATCTCGTTTTTTTCCTTCTCTCCAACCACTCGTACCACAAACCCCACACCCCATAATACTCTGAATCCATTCTGTCATTAATTTCTAAGGACAATTTATTCATTTCTGCACATTCCAATATTTTCTTTATAACTAGTTCTTCTGGAGGTAGCTGTTTTTCCTTCCAGTACTGGGCAAAGGAAATCCTTGCGGCGGTCACTATGTGGATAATTAGGTACTTTTTCTCTTTAACATACTCTGTTTTTAAACAGGAGAAATGCTTTGGGGTCGAGTTCAAAATCTTCTCCTATAATTTCCATAATCCACTTTAATAACATCTTCCAATATTTTTGTGCATAATTACATGTCCACCAACAGTGGTAAAAGGTACCCTGTTGATGGTCACATTTCCAACAATTTGCTCTCAGATTAGGGTATATCTTCGCTATCCTTGCAGGGGCTATGTGCCACCTATAAAACATCTTATAATGATTCTCTTTGTAGGTCACTGCTCTGGTCATTTTAAGGTTTTTTTTCCAAATCGTGTCCCATTCATCCAAATTTATATTTTTAGCAATATTTTTAGCCCAGGCCAACATCTGCTCCTTAACCACCTCCTCTACAGTATCGTATTCCAATAGATAATTGTATAGTTTAGCTAGAATTTTCTCGTCTGAGCCCATCCAAATCTTATCGAATCCATTTGTCCCTATCTCTATGCCGAATTCCTCCTTATCCTTTTTGTATCTTGAAGTAATTTGAGCATATGGCCACCAATCTATAATGATGCCTTGCTCCCTCAATTCTTCCCTAGTTTTAAGGTTCCCTCCCCCATCCAATATCTCTTTATATCTGAACATCTTTCCTATTTCCAGAACGTTTGGATATATTAATGCCTCTAGTTATAATAACTCTAGTTTCATGATTAACATTATCTGTTATTAATACTCAAATTTTGTCAGAAAAAAAATGCCAGGCCAAATTCATAAAAACCCTTGGATTATTTTTTCATGCAAATAAAACAAAACCGCCAAAAAGAATTGGAAGCAGAAAATAATGCACGTGTGTTTCTGTATTAACCCATCAAGATGAATTTAAACCATAAATATATTTATAACAGAGTCATGGTGGGGTAGTGGTTAGAATGCAGTATTACAGGCTACTTCTGCTGACTGCCGACTGCTGACTGCAATTCGGTAGATCAAATCTCACCTGGCTCAAGGTTGACTCAGACTTCCATTCTTCCGAGGTCGGTAAAATGAGGACCCAAATTGTTGGGGACGATAGGCTGACTCTGTAAACCACTTAGAGAGGGCTGTAAAAGCCTGTGAAGCGGTATATAAGTCTAAGTGCAATTGCTATTGCTATAATAGTTAATAAATGCTTAATAGAATGCAGTTTGAAAAACAGATTGTGGAATTCCTTTGGGAAAAGAAAGACTGTGAACTGAGAAAAAGTAAATGAACAGCCTTGTTCATCTATAAGAGAAGCTACTCTTCTTTGACCCACCAGCATTTTCAGCTGAATACAGAGCAGGTGGCAGGGAAAAAATAAAAGCAGATGCTTACCATGGGCCGTACCTTCTGCATTTGTTTTAATTGATACAATTTCATTAAGAAATGATGTTTGCTTGCCATATCTGAAATTTAGTGGAGGTTCTTTAGCCAAACTACAACATTCAAAGTGCTTTTTTTTCTTCAGAAAGTTCCTGATTTTATATTAAAGTACTCAAGTGTCATTAGGCTGATTTCATCTGTTAATTAGTAACCGCTTTTATTTGTCCTGAACACTAAAGGAGATATTGATCTCTGGCAATAAATCTAAATCTAAATCTAAATCTAAATCTAAATCTAAATCTAAATCTAAATCTAAATCTAAATCTAAATCTAAATCTAAATAAGTCTAAGTCTAAGTCTAAGTCTAAGTCTAAATCTCTAATCCAAAATCTTTTAACAGTCTATAGAAGTCCTCATTGTTTCAAGACTGGTACCTCAAATAGAGCAAAACTCCGGTGATTAATATTTCAGACACTGAGTTGTGCGTTAGATCTATTGAGTGTGACAACTTTCTCAAGTGTGGAACCCTTTGCACGAGCTGGAACTGCAATTCCTAGAATTTCAAACGACCATAAGACAGAGTTCTCGAGAAGGCTGGTATAACTGATAATATTTTTATACTTTTAAAAATTTGTCTAGAAGTATTTAGAAATTTGGGGAGTTTACCTTCATTTGCTATGGGATTATTTCTTAATTAAAACAGGCTTGGAAAACCTATGATCCTCTAGATGGTGCTAGTAGACCCATCCAATATGGACATTGATGAAGGAGCTAGGATTTACATTGCCACACTCCTAAATGAAAATATTTATATGCTGCCTTTTGTGGGAAAGAACTTTAAAAGTGCTAGTATAAAAAAATTTAAGTACAATTATTACAAACATAAAATTTAACAACTCGTTATACCAAGCAGCCTGTGACTTTATTAAAAAAAAGGCTAGAATTATGTAGGCAAGGACCGTAATTATATTGTGCACATAAAATTTAATACACAAAGCATTTGTAGCAAGAAAAAGAATAACAATCCCCAATTAAATATATCTTTCATTTGTACTAGAAGTAAGTAGCAAAATTACAAATCTGTTATTCAACAGGGCATGCATATACTAATGAGATAGTAGTTCATCATTCTTTAAAAAAAGAAATAAGTTTTATTTTATGAGTTCCATTTTTTAAAAATAATCATCATCTGTTGGTAGTGGTGCTTTAAAAATTTTGTTACCATGAAAATTTTATACAATACATTCCTAATGTATTTGGTTTTTAATATATTTTCCCCAACATTTTAAAAACATTATTATTAATACTGTTTTTAAAAATGCCAATTCTTGTAATACATGCAATTTCTTGTACAGTTTTCTTGGTAACATATTTTGCCAGTAAAAACCCATTGCTTTTCACCAGAGTAAGATGGACACAGGGGACTTCATTCAATATTGAATGTTATGGAAGATATATTTTGTTAACCGATATCACATGCAAGTTGCTATATGAATAGTGACATTTTTAATATTTTTTGGAAAAGATGTAATAGCTAGGTTCCCACACAATTGTTCTTGTGATATTGGATTCACAAAGCACTTTGTTTCATAAACCAGTCAGTCATATTTTAGCTTAGTGTGCTGTACTAAATGAGTAAATGGAACATTTGTATTTTTTAATGCCATGATATGTTTCTTGATATACTGTATCAGCTATTTATAAAAATATTTTCTGTATAACAGGGGTGGCCAGTTAGGAAACAGGCCATACAGATGGAGATGAGCAGCAGGTGAGCAAGTGGCACTGAAACTCTCCCTCATCCCCTTAGTTCGTGGAAAAATGGTCAACCACGAAACCGGTCCCTGGTGCCAAAAAGGTTTGGGACCACTGTTCTAGTGAACCACAGCAAAATATGAGCCAAGTAGTATGCTGCAGCTGCCAGAAACAGCCAATGCCGTTCTAGAATGCATCAACAGAGAGGTAGCATCAAGATCACGAGAAGTTCCAGGATGCGCGTAACCACAGGTGATAAATTCAAACAGCATCGTGAATTGCTTGATACTGAATCTGAAAGCATTGAAAGATTTGGAAAAAATGGATTAAGCACAATAACTGGTTAAAAATTCATTCTAAACTGGATTAATTTTAAACTCACATATTAAAATGGATTATAAAAACTTTTACTATGAAGTTTATCCTGGATTGGACATGATATCCTGAGTTTTGATAGATTGCTGCAAAGCTAGCAGCGATCATTGGTTACCCAATTATATATTTTGGTGGAACATATCGTCTAGGAGAAGACTAAGAACTTGAAAACATTTTGTAACCCGAAGGGTTGAATTGCAAAGGGTGGCAGGATTTGAACTAATTTCAAAGGAACATCTGGGAATGCAGCTTTTGTTTGAAAGGCTGCAAAAGCCTATTTTTAGGTATAGTATAAGCTAGTTGGAATGATTTTTTCCTAGAGGAGTGAATATCTTCGTGGTTGGATTTTACTTATATAAAGTCACTCGGGGGGTTGTGTGGAGAAATGTTTTACTTTGCTGATGGGGGCAGCGGCAAGATGAAGATTATTGAAGCGGATTTACGAGAGGAAATATATTTGACATCAATCAAGTTAAAGAGAAGATCGAAATTTGGATTATATAGACTGAGAAATGAATTAAATAAAAGACAATCCTTCTTTTGATATAACTGTATGATTATAACTATATATGCATATATATTTTTTGTGTTTTATGTTTTTGGGGTTTTTTTTTTTTCTCTTTAGTTAAGGGTGTAGTTAGAATAGAACTATAATGGTGCTTTTAATTATAACTATTCTTTTTTTATTATAATATTGTTTAAATATATTAATGTTTGTTCTTGTTAGTTTGTTTTTTACTTTTTTGCCCTATTTCCTTCCTTCTCTTTCTTTTCCTCTTTCGAAATTTGTTTAATTTAGAATTTGAATATTTAATAATCTTTTTCTTTTTCCCTTGTTCTAAATTTTGTTTTTTTTAAACTTGTAGCGGAAGTCAGGGGGGGGATAGGGAGGGAAAGGGTTGGGGAGGGACGATGGGAGGGGTAGGGGAGGGGGATTGGGGGGGGAGAAAATGGAAAAATTTTTGTATTGTAAAACTCTTTCAATAAAAAAAAAAAAAAAGATCACGAGAAGTGATAGCACTGCTCTGTATTACATTAGTAAGACCACAATTGGAACACTGCTTCCAGTTCTGGTCTCCATGATACAAAAAAGATGGTGAGGCTCTAGAAAGAATAAAGAAAAGATGATAAAGGGTGTGGAGTCTAAATTGTGTGATGAACCGTTAAGGAAACTAGGTATGTCTAAACTATCAAAGAGAAGGATTCGGAGTGACATGATCAGAGCAGGTATTCAGCTGGTTTGGTTTGCTACCAGTTTGCCCGAACTGGTATCAGAAATCGCGGGTGGGCCTGCCTGGTATCAGAAATCGCGGATGGGCCTGCCTGGTATCAGAAATCGCGGGTGGGCCCGGGTTGGGCCCACCTGCCCACCCACCCTGGCTATATACCATCCTCTTTAGACACATTTTTGAGACCAGGCGCATGTGCGGAACTGGGTGCACACACATTTGCAAACCAATGGGGAGAGTAAGTGAATACCATCCCTGGGCATGATAGATGTCTTCCAGTACTTGAGGGACTGTCACAGAGAAGAGGAAGTCAAACTTCTCCAGAACACCTGAGGGCAGGACAAAAAAAAAAAATAGGGGAAAGATAATTAAAGAGCGATCCAACCTAAAACTAAGGATAAATTTCCTGACTGTGAGAACAATTAATTAGTGGAACAAATTCCCTCCAGAAGTTGTGGATACTCCATCACTGGAGGTTTTCAAGAAGAGACTGGACAGTCACTTGTCTGCAATAGTATAGGATCTCCTGCACAAGCAGGGGATTGGACTAAAAGACATCCAAGATTCCTCCCAATCCTTTTTACTCTATGTTCTAAGTAATAACTTAGAATTAACAATACCTTGAAATATTTGGTGGAACAATATAGTAGTACTAATTTGAAAAATAAATAACCAGAATCACCATATAACAATGACTGTAGCAACCACAGTGTGTTGTTAGTTTTTTTAAAAATTCCAATCTTAGTGTTATGGATTTTTGGTTTTCAAAAGATTACAGTCTTGAGTAAGGGAACAGAGAAGATTTGGAAAATGAGGACTTGTACAGTGTTTACATGAAAATATTTCAGCATATGTTTAGCAGTCTTTGCAGCTGTTAAATTATGCTATCTTAGTGCTACATTTCTTGGGATTCAGAATTAAGGTCAGACACACATGTAGAACTGAGAGATCCATGGATCTCTGACCTAATAAGCAAGTTGTTTTTTCCCCAAATTCTCCAAAATTAGGTGCATAACTTGAAACTGCCTCCAGGCAGCTTGACTTCTCAGAACTGGCACTAACACAGCTGATCATATTAGAACTAACTTGTTTTGGCAGCAAAATAGTAGTTATATATCTCGGATGAACTATTCTTGGACAATTTCTCTAATGTATTAAGAAGCACAATCAGGCTTTTCTTCTGCGTTTGGGATGCAGATATTTCCTTTCTGCTTGCTTTAGAACTACAAAGAGAATGACTTCAGTGCTTCTGACAAAATAGACATACTGCAGCAATGTTTTTTCAAACCTGTCAACTTTAGGTGTGTGGACTTCAACTCCCAGAATCCTCCAGCCACCATCTTAAAATTGGCAAGTTTGAAAAACATTGCCCTATGGCATGGGTGTCAAACTCATGGTGTCACGTTGCCGTCATGTAATGTTTCGTTACTTTTTCCTCTTCGCAGAGCAAGGGTGATCGTGGCCTGCGCATGACGTATCTGGCCCACGGGCCTCCAGTGACACCCCTGACTATGGTTTCAATCTCATGTAAGTAATCAAGGAAGTAGAAATGAAAAGTTGCATCATTACTCTGGATTGTAGTGTGCTTTCAGAAATGGGGAAAAAATGGGAAGCAAAAAAAGAAGAAATGCATCTCCTTTTTTTTTTTTTGGTTCATTTTTCTTGCATTCAGTATGTAATGGAACAGACTCTTATATTCCACTCAGGGGCAATAAGGATTGTTCCATAGTTTGCATTGGTTGGTACAAGAAGTGGACATGAGAACATCAGATGCAATTTCAGGACAATTCTTTCCTTTCACTATACCAAAAAGAAAACAGACATTATTACAATTTGAAGAATTCTCAGGCTATTCTCCTTAACTTCCAGGGATGAATTTGTGTATTGTATACTGTAACAAGTGACAAGTAGAAATTACTGATGTGTTGTCTTTCTTGGTTATCTGGGGTATTCTTACATAGTTAAATTTAAAATCGATCCCTTTTTTTCAGTATTGGATGTCATGTTTCATATGGAGTTGCCTGCAAAAATACCAATGTTATGATTTCTCCACCCCCCACCCCTACCATCTATAATTGTTTTGGTTCAGTTGTTGGACTGTTACTTTGCATTATAACATGGATAGGGTGATGCTATGCTTTAAATGAATTCTGAAATGTTGCTTCAAGTGCCTTACCTGTTTCCAGATGCAGAAGTCTGAAAAAAACCCCAACAATAATTGCTTTAATGAATTAGAACAGCAGTGAGTTCCTCCCGGTTTGGCCCGGTTCTCCCGAGCCGGTAGCAGTGCCAATATGATGTCACCAAACCGGTTCTTCCCCCCCACCCCCAGTGCCCCCCCAACCCCACGTTTTCTTACCTTTTATTTGGCCTCACCCCCAATCTATTGCTGCCTCCTGAGTCCCAGCTGATGGCTAGAGGGAAAAAAGCTGTTTAAACTCTTGCGGGGGGGCTTCAAAGGGCCGCCCTACAGCTGATCTACAGTAAAAGAAAACAATGAGTAGATCAGTGCCTGCAAAAAATAAATGGGTAGATCGGTACAGCTCTGCAAGCAGTTAAAAGCCTGGTAGACCAGTACCTCTGCTAAATCCTAAAGAATTGTCATATGACCATCAAGCCCCGCCCACAAAATAAGCCATACCCACAGAACCGGTAGTAAAAAAATTTAGAACCCATCCCTGAATTAGAGGGCTTTGAATGCCATCTCTGGCATGCATGCCATTAGGTCCGCCATAGGGTTATATACAGTCCGTCTTCCTTTTCGTAAGGTGTCTGAGAAGTACAGCTATTATAAGCTCTGAGAGAGAGAGATTTGAAAGGAAGGGCTGCATGTACCATGAGGAGAAGGAGGAAGAGAAGGAAAAGGAGAAAAGACTGAATGTCTTCTACTTCTTCCAAAATAAATTGTGCTGAATGAATGATTTGTGAAACCATTGATAATGTTGGTGATAATGTGATCCAGAACTGAGAATCTTTTTCCTAGATTAGGCACTAGCCTCTGTTATGATATTCTTTTGGGTTTCCAGAGAGATCAATCATATGGATTCCATACCTGCCTATGTAATATCTAACTGGGCCTTATATATTTGATTTTGGCAATCTTGTAGAACAGGAGTGGGCAATTGATTTTCCCAAGGGGGCACATGAGAAACTGGGACTCTTGTGAAGGGCTGCTGCTGCTGCCCCTCCCCCTCACTACTCTGCCCCCTGCCGCTGCCATGCCTGCACCCCCTGCTCTGATTGCTACTGTCCTATACCACTACCACCACTGAAACTGCCCACTTACCCGACGTCACCCTTCCCCCTGCCAATGTCCCCTGCCCCTACTGCTGATGCCCCAACTCCTGCTGCCAAAGTCGCTGATGCCATGGACTAGACAGCAACAGCCAAAGGGTCCATTGGCTGTAAAATGTTCTAGAAGAGTGCTAGATTTCCTTTTAAAAATTTATTGTCTTTAAAAAAAATTATAGACCCATCTTAAAAGAAAAAGATTGATACATTCATTGATTTAAATCAGGAAAGAAAACCAGGTTACACTAGCTCTGTGTTCCTGGTTCTGGCCCCAAGTTGTGTAATGCAATTTTTCTGCTACTCAATGCCACTTTTTTTACTTTTATGGGGTCAGGATGACATTTCAGTATCTCCAGTGCTACTTTGGCTTCTCTAAGGTTATTTCTGGCTGCTGTTGATCTTGACCCCTTGCTTCCATCTCTCCACATCCTGGTGTAGTGAAACTGAAAATAGTTCTTTTGACTTTTAGTTCAAAGGACAAATCACAGGTGCAGCTCAGTGGTTTGATATGAAGTGAGTAGGAAGACCAATCCATCTCATAAACCTTCCAGAATGCTGGTGAGCTGTCATGTGGGTTAATATGCAAGATAGAACTTTTTCCTTTTGCCCAAAATTTAAAAACAACCAATGTGGCAGGAAAAGAAGAAGAAAAATGATTGGTGAATTTTCATCATTCATGTGAAATGTGATTTAATTTTGTTCTCCAGCAAAGATCTCTAGTTCTACACTGTACAGCATCACATTGTCTAACCTCTCTCCTGTGGGAAGTAGCTTATTTCGCCCCCTGTCAAATGTATACAATGTGTTGAAGCATAGGAAGCTTACATCAGATCACACCGCTTATTCATGTACCCCTTGACTTTGGCAGCTGTTCTCCAGAGACATCGAGATAGATGTTATTATGGTATACACAATCCTTTTAACAATATGACAGGAATTGAAACTCCTGCCTCTCCATATGAAATATTTGGACTACTGCTTCCATGTTCTTCTTCTCTGTTGTGACTGGGGAGAAGTACAATATTCTCTCCTTCCAGTTCTTCAGCTACCACAACAGGGAGAAGCACAGTGGTCCAACACATGTTTTGTATGGAAACAAGCCTAGATTTTATCTGATTCCCACTGTAGAATGGATAGCTGATGTAATGAAGCCACACCTCTTTTGAGTTAGCTTGTGACTTAAACTTGGGATAAGTATGCTGCGATTCATTGTTCTGAATTTCATTTGAATCTTCCATCGTATGGAGGATAGTAGATGACCCTTGCTACTGCTTCAGAGTTTTGCTTCAACTCATTGTGTGAATGGCTCTCCTTGCATGACAAGTACTATGGATTTCACCCCTGAGTATGAGAGAAAGAGCAGGAGGAAACAGCCGATGTTTCATAACCGATTATCTTCTTGGATTGCATGTCAGGGATGTTCTACATATGTACGATCCTGGAAACTGCCTTGCCACAAAGTTTAGTAATGCAGTCATTCACAATGTGTTCCAAGAGGTATGCAATGGGTGTGAATTTTGGGCTGCACTGTTTCTCTTGAAAAGAAATTTACAGGAAAAAGCCAAATAGTTCTCATGGGCAAGATAAATTTTTGCTGCAGACAGGTTATACAATAACATCTGCTGTTGCAAGATTTGTGCTGGACCGTGAGGGACAACAGAAAGCCATAATGAATTGGACTAAAATAAGCAAGGCCTCTGAGAAGATATATCTTCTCTGGAATAAGACAGCTTCTCTCTCAGCCTGTTCCAGCGTCAGGCCCAACAGTGCAGGCATCTTGATAGAAATCAGTCACAATTAATACACAAATATAAACTGGCAGTTTATGAATTACACAGCTTACTGTGGTTCAATTATTCTTTTCGCTCGACTCACCCTCTTCCTTTTAAACAAATGCACTAAGTATTTGTGTGATTCTCAGGCCATATCCATCACTAAAGCACTGTGGGCAGGATTTTTTTAGTGGTTCTATAAATACCCACATTCGCTGGCTGGGAGTAATGATTGTTGGTTGTGGTTGCAAGTCATTCTGATTGCAGATTAATAAATAACATTCTTTGTATTTCTTTTCCTTTCCCATCATTTTCACTCCATCAGTAATTTATAGTTTTATTAAAATTGCTTACGAGTAGTCCAGTGGTGGTTTGCCCCCGGTTTGGACCGGTTCGAAAGAACCGATAGTAAAACAGGCAGGAGGCTCCACCCACTGACCCAGATGTCATCATAGGTGATTTGTGCATGCCCAGAAGCTTCTGCGCATGCACAGAAGAGTGTGCACTGGTGCAATGTGAACTGGTAGTAAAGGTAAGTAGAACCCACCCCTGGAGTAGTTGTGTTTTTCTCCTCAGTAAGTTCCTACTTAGATGTTTGAGGTATGTTGACCCATTTTTCTCATGACCAGTGTTGAAACACTCATATCTCTTTTCCTAAGTCTGTTATCTATACAAGCAGTCCTGATCTTATGACCACAATTGAGTCCAAACTTTCTGTTGCTTTTTGGGCTCAAATAAGTCAAGAATTACATGTATCTGTTTAGTTCAAGAGTCCTTCAGATATCAATGGTAAAGAGGACATATGTTTAAGAATACTTCCACTTATGTACATATGTAATTAATTAATTTTTATGCCACCCAACTCACTGTTACAGAAACTATGGGTGTACATAATAATAAGTTAAAGAAAACGGTAATATAAGGCAATTAAAATTAGGAGCAACTAGGAAAGTTAAAAACCATAACCTAGGGGTGGAGAACTCCATTCCCAACCTGGCCTCAGGCCAGGAAGTAGGCAGCAGAGCCCAGTTTTCAGGCATTTCTAGAAAACCAGGAATTATGAGAATGACCTCACCTCCAGTGGGAGAATATCCCAGCAAATAGTATTTAAAGGTATTATATCAGTGTAACTGCAGAAAATATGTAGCCATATGTATTCCCAGTTGCCAAATCTAAGCCCTTTTAAAATTTGTTCAATATGTGACTACTGCTACCATGTTTTCCCGAAAATAAGACCCGGTCTTATATTAATTTTTGCTCTAAAAGATGCATTAGGATTTATTTTCTGGTTAGGTCTTATTTTGGGGGAAATACGGTACTAAATGCACCCATCTGGCTGACAATCTTTTTTTTTTTTTTATTGAAAAAGTTTTACAATACAAAATTTTTTTCCATTTTCTTCCCCCCGCAATCCCCCACCCCTACCCCTCCTATCATCCCTCCCCAACCCTATCCCTCCCTATCCCCCCCCTGACTTCCGCTACAAATTTAAAAAAAACAAAATTTAGAACAAGGGAAAAAGAAAAAGATTATTAAATATTCAAATTCTAAATTAAACAAATTTCGAAAGAGGAAAAGAAAGAGAAGGAAGGAAAGAGGGCAAAAAAGTAAAAAACAAACTAGCAAGCACAAACATTAATATATTTAAACAATATTATAATAAAAAAAATAGTTATAGTTAAAAACAGCATTATAGTTCTATCCTAACTGCACCCTTAACTAAAGAGAAAAAAAACCGCCCAAAAACATAAAACACAAAAAATATATATGCATATGTAGTTATAATCATACAGTTATATCATAAAGAAGATTATCTTTTATTTAATTCATTTCTCAGTCTATATAATCCAAATTTCGATCTTCTCTTCAACTTGATTGATGTCAAATATATTTCCTCTCATAAATCCGCTTCAATAATCTTCATCTTGCCGCTGCCCCCATCAGCAAAGTAAAACATTTCTCCACACAACCCCCCGAGTGACTTTATATAAGTAAAATCCAACCACGAAGATATTCACTCCTCTAGGAAAAAATCATTCCAACTAGCTTATACTATACCTAAAAATAAGCTTTTGCAGCCTTTCAAACAAAAGCTGCATTCCCAGATGTTCCTTTGAAATTAGTTCAAATCCTGCCACCCTTTGCAATTCAACCCTTCGGGTTATAAGATGTTTTCAAGTTCTTAGTCTTCTCCTAGACGATATGTTCCACCAAAATATATAATTGGGTAACCAATGATCGCTGCTAGTTTTGCAGCAATCTATCAAAACTCAGGATATCATGTCCAATCCAGGATAAACTTCATAGTAAAAGTTTTTATAATCCATTTTAATATGTGAGTTTAAAATTAATCCAATTTAGAATAAACTTTTAACCAGTTATTGTGCTTAATCCATTTTTTCCAAATCTTTCAATGCTTTCAGATTCAGTATCAAGCAATTCACGATGCTCTTTGAATTTATCACCTGTGGTTTCCAGTCGGATTTCTTCGTTGAATTCTAATTCCTGTCGATTAGCATCAATCCCCATGTCTTGAAGAGTATTGGACCTCTGCTGCTGGTCATCTCGATGTAAAACTTTGTTTTTTGAATCTTCCTCCAGCAGTTCAAGGTCTTGTAATCCCCCAGAAACACTGGGGTGTTCAGTTTTCTCATCCAAAAAATCCATAATAGAATCCTCTGGACAACCACCAAAATCTCCTTTTACTTTTAACACACTTTGATTTTCTTCTTTCTTTTCACATTTTGCAAACTCTGTTTTTGACTTTTTATTCTTGAGATATTTCGGTGCTCCCTTAAAAATATTTTGATAAAAATATTCTGCTTTTTCAATAGTATTCAAACAGTGTCTCACACCTTGATATCTAAAAATTATACCAGTTGGAAAGTCCCATCTAAATAGGATATAACTTCTCTTCAATTCCTTGACCAAAAAATCAAAATCTTTCCTGTCTTTTAAAACCTTCGAAGGTAGCTCTTTAAAGACCCTGATTTGTGTGCCAGCTACCTGCAGTCTATCAGAATAAGACTTTTGTAGAATATCATCTCTCAGTCTTTTATCAGTGAAATAGACAACGACATCTCTAGGCAAATTCCTTTGTTTCGCAAAACGTGAGTTGACTCTGTAAACTTTCACAATAGAGCCCAGAATTAGTTCATCTTGTAACTTTAATAATTCTGCAAAGGCCTTTGCACAAGTTGTCCTTAGGTTTTCTCTGTTATCTTCTTTTATCCCTCTCAATCTAATTGCAGATTCCATAGTCTTAATTTGAAGCATAATAACATCATTCTGAATATTATGGTTATTGGCCTCTGCTTCCAGGAGTTTCATTTGTAACTCTTGTATTTGAGATTCAAATTTACTACTCATCTCGATCATTTTCTTCCCCATTGCAGCCAGCGCTGTTGAAAAATCTGAGGCTACTTGAGCAATGATTTGATTTAATTGGTCATATTTCCCAGAAACCAGTTCTTCAAGATCCTTCTGTGAACCTTTTATCTTATCTACCACACTCTCTAAGGACCTTGTAATTAACTCTTTTAACTCCTGTTCTGTAAGTCTCTGCATATGAGACATTTCAACTTTATTCATCTGATTCAAAGGGGAGCCCCCCCTTCCTTTAGGTTTAGGCATCTTTGCTTTTTTTTTCTTTTTCTTTTTAAAAAAAACCAAGAAAAAGAATCCTCCTTACTTCAATAGAGAAAAGAAAAAAAAAGGGTAGAAAAAATCTGTTTAAATCAGCCTCTATTCCTTTGAATTCTTTGTCTGTAACAGGATATTCCTTTCAAGACTAAGCTCTGCACTCCATTTCCGCTGAAACTTTCCTTTCAGACAGAGCCTGTCGCCATCTTAAAGACTTTCAATTTTCTTCCTCTCCTTCCCCCTTCCCCCCCCTCCTCTTCCGAAAAAAACTCCGTTAAAGAAAAAATCCGTACTTGCTTGAGATTTTCTTTTCTCTTTTCCAGCTTGCTCCAAATGTGATTTCAATCGTGGTGTTGCTCCCACGTCTGGCTCCGCTAATTAAATAATTAGCGGAGGATCCTCTCGGCGCAGAGCATACCCTGGGGGTATGGAGGGAACCATCCATCTGAGCCCTCCCCAGGACATGGAAAATTCCTGGGGGGGTCAAAGAGGTTCTACCTCACCCCCAGAAGCTCTACCTGTTCCTCCAGTCGAGGAACAGGTTTTTCGAGCCGCCTGCCAGCTGTGAGGCGGTTCTAACGTGCCGGGAGACCGGCGGGCATGGAAAGCCCGCCACCAACGAGGAAGGCGCCACCAGAAGTTCCTGGCTGACAATCTTAACTGGGGTTATTTTGGGGTTAGGACTTATATTACGAGCATCCTGAAAAAGCATGCTATGACTTATTTTCTGGTTGGGTCTTATTTTTGGGGAAACAGTATATAATTGCTAGTGATTTTAATGTTTTCTGCTATTATGTCTGTCCTGGATTTCCTGCTTTCTATTGGATATCTCCTTGGTGGAAATTGTACAAAGGAAGCCAGAACTCATTTTCCCCCCCTCCTCTGTTCTATTTCTCTGTGAAATCTGAAGAAAAAGGCACTAAATGACATGGTCAAGAGAAATTGGAAAAAAAAAAAGCTTGCATTCAAAATTGGGCTGGATCTGGCTGGAGGCTGTGGAGACTTTTTTAGAATTCTATATTTAAAAAAAAAATCAGAACATCCCTGTGAGAGGAGCATGTGGGCAGTTCAAAATATTGCCAATACTTTCATTCTACTCTCCCTCTCTTCTTTCTGGTCATGAGACATGGAGCTAAGCTACAGTATTTATAAGGGATTAAAAAATGTTCCAGAAGCCATGCTCTTCTTCCCTGAACTAGTTTCTGAGCTAAAAGAATAAGCATACACTCCTCTCATTTTGGAATAGATCCAGTCCTTTTGGTCCTTTTTTCTGCGTTTCTTTTTAAGGGCTAATGAAGAAATCCAATCAAGATTACCACATAGTAAAAGTAAATAGCAATAGTACTTAGACTATATACCGCTTTACAGTGCTTTCCAGCCCTCTCTAAGCAGTTTACAGAGTCAGCATATTGCCCCCAACAATCTGGGTCCTCATTTTACCCACCTCGGAAGGATGGAAGGCTGAGTCAACCTTGAGCCTGATGAGATTTGAACTGAAAAATTGCAGACAGCCAGGAATCAGTAGAAGTAGCCTACAGTATTGTACTCTAACTACTGTGCCATTGCGGCTCGTGCGCCCTCAAGTTAAATTTGATATTCATAACTTCATGGAATTTTCTTGATAGCTATACATTACCTGTTTTTATTTCCTTCTTCCATGATATTTGTTCTTCAGCTTTCCAATCTAGCATTTCCTAGAGGTGTTACATCCACATACCAAATGCTTAACTTTTTTTGCAGGAAAACCAGCCAGGGTCAGCTTGCTGCCATCATCTACCATGATGGTGAAAAAGCATTTTAATGTATTTATTTCTGAACCTTTTTCTTCACATCCTCAGCATTAAATACTTTTTTTCTCAACAGCTGCACGCGGCTGTGTTGGCTTCATCTTTAAGTTATTCACTAACCTCATTGCTTGAACTCAAATCAGAATGCATCTGTATTTCTATCTCTACATCTATTGGTATTTATCTTTATGTCAGATATTTCACTCTCATGAGAGACATTATATGTTTGCTTCCACATTTGCCATTTTATTAACTGCTTACCCAGTTGAACTGCAGAGATCTGCTTTGAATTTCATTCAAAGTTTATTTTTTAAAAAAAGTTTCAAGGGCATCCTTGCTCATAAAGTAGGTACTACAAACGCTTACACTATCCCTCTTACTTTTAATTAGCCTAAATCATCTCCTGTTATTTCTGTTCAGAGGCTGATTTGGCCTCTTCATGGCTCATCCTTAACTCAAGAAACAAGTTATAATACAGTGTTCCCATCATAGCATCTTTGAGGCATTTATTTATTTATTTATTATTTTATTTTTATGTATTTATTTGTTTATTTATTCATTCATTCATTCAATCATTCATTCAATTTCTATAGGCTGCCCAACTCAACCAAGTGAATCTGGGCAGCATATTTTAACTGCATCCACTGCAAGCATTGCCTTTGGTTGATGGATCTGTAATTAGATAATTAATATACACTAGTTTATGTTTACCAATTATTTGATTGATAACATTTCCTCTATAAGACATCTGTCAATCGAATCAACACCTTTATATCCATGCCCTCTCATATCATGCAATGTCAGCACCCTGACGCTCTTGTCTCTCTCACACAACACTTGTGTCTTTCCATGAAACGAACGCAGGGCAAAAGTTCCCTCAGAAATCCTGCAAATTTTAAACAAAACCATTCCTTGCTGAACAGCACTGAGCATTCCCCCTGGTGCATTCTAGCTGGATGATGTAAAGTGCTCTGGGTGTGGGAGGCCATGCCATGAAGCACAGGAAATAGCTTAAATCTTCTCAAATGTTTATAAAGTTAAGTAAATGGGAAACGGTTACAGCTGACACTGCCAACCACTTCAGAGCTATTTTAGTGAGAAATACTATCATTGCTATTATTTTTATAATAAATAACTCCTCTGTCTTAGAAACTGGTGCTGAATTAAAAGGTATGGGGGAAGAAGGCTATCCTAATATTGTGGGAGTAGTGACCCTTTTGGACATATTTTGAATGCCTTTTTATTTATTAATTCAGTACTATCCATCTCTAGCTCTGTACTCAAATATATAAATAGAACAGGGCATTGTACTCAGAATTAAATGCAAGAACTAAAGTTTAACATTCCATTCTAACCAATTAATTGGCCAGGAAAGATAACATCTGAGTAAACTAGCAGGAACCGTCATCTCTCCACACACATACTGTCCATGTCAAAATCTAGAAGCTAGAGAGAATCCAAAATAATAGGATAAATGTTGCTGAAGTTATACCCCTACGTGAAGCTCTGAAAGGCCCGAAAGAAGAATCACTTGGCACTCTGTAAATGTATTTATTGCTGATAAGTTAATGTAATGTTCAGAATCCTGAAAGAATTGCCAATAGTATAATCAAGGCAGGCTACTCTTGATTCTTTATCTTATCATGCTTCCCACTCAATCCTGAGCTCAAGAATATGTTTCTTCTCTTTAGTATCTTACAGTCCTCATTGTTTTCTCTAGACCTGTGATGGCGAACCTATGGGATGTGTGCCCAAAGTGGCACGCCAAGCCATGTCACCCGGCACATGCAGCCTTGCCTGTTTGTCTTCCGGGTTTCTGGCCCACATACACACGCGATGATCAGCTGTCCTTCATGCGCACTGCATGTGCGGCGACCAGCTGATCGTCGGGTGTGCACGCGCACGAGAACCCGGACGTTCGGCTTTTTTGGAGCGTGGCCCTGACAAGCACGCATGCATACGTGCAATGTTCACCATCACTGCTCTAGACTATCTATCACACCATATGAACCTCAACACAGGAGCTCAAGTGGAGATGGAGTTAATCACTTATAAACAACAATGTAAATTGCTTACAAGCCAAACTGGCCAATCTTGGTTGAAGGCAGAGAAATAAATTTCTGCTGTAGTGGTGTAAGAATCCAAATGAGTTTTTAAATGGGCTTTACCTCAAATAGAATACGATCAGTCATAAGAATTTCTTCACATGTTCTTCATCTTAGAGCCCACTAATTTCACTATTCCAAGCTGCCTAAGGCTAATTTGGCTTTGTAAGAAGAAAGCTGGGACTTAAAAGCTTTCCCAGGTCATCTCTACTTCTTCCACAATTGTTTCCACTGACAGTATCTGGGAATTCCACAAGAGTATTCAAAATACCATCAGGATCTATTAGTGTCAGAAGAGTTTCCTGCAGTAACCGGCCATTAGTCTAAAACAGATAAGGAACTTCTTTATTCATGATAATGGAGTTATATGAAGCTTCTTCATCTTTTGATCACTAGGATCACTGACAAGACTAGCAAATCCAAAGTTTACCTTTCTACTACAGTGGGGCTTGATATTGGCTGTGAATAAGTCCATGATTGTCACAGATGACCTGAAATCCTGAGCCACTTAGTTAAATCAGCAACCTCAGTATGAACATTGAAATTCTTCTGATGAAGAAGCCTAGGACAATTCAGTATTTTGCGAGACTGCCTCTGCTACCGATAACCTCCCACCAGCCAACATGCTTGCACAGAGAGGGCCTCCTCAGGGTGCCGTCGGCCAACAATGTCGGCTGGCGGCCCCCAGGGGGAGAGCCTTCTCTGTGGGAGCACCCAACCTGTGGAATGAGCTACCTCCTGGGATACGATTGATTCCGGACCTCCGCGCTTTCCGAAAGGCCCTGAAGACCTATCTCTTTCAACAAGCCGGCCTAGCATAAACAGTTTTAATGGGTTTTTAAAAAATTCTTAAATTTAATCGATGTTGGATTTTAAATTGGGTTTTTTCGATTGTGTAGATTTAGATTTTAAATTGGTAATGCCGTTATTTAATCTATTTTAGTTTCTCTTACCTGTTGTACTATATGTGTTTTCAATTTGGCTGTTCACCGCCCTGAGTCCCCTTGGGGAGTAGGGCAGTATATAAGTTAAATTAATAAATTAATTAATTAATTAATAAATACCACATTTCACATCACCTGGCTGATCTCATGAAGAAAAAATGTTATATGGTATTTCTTTTGTGTCACAGCCATCCAAATGCAGCAATATGCATTCAAAATTAACATTTAGTTAACAAGAATATGCCCACCCCCCTTTCCTCCCCTCTGATAATAGACTAAAATAGCCTAATTCACAGAACTAGGGAGTGAGATGAAGTCTCACTTGCTCTGCCAGATAATCTCTGGGCAACATGCATGATTGCCACATCTAGTCACTTTTATCCCGCATTGAACTGCAAGAATTTTAGTGGAGTGGGGGGAGTAGCTATCATCTTGACTTTCATTGGCCATTACTTTCCCATGTACTTGGAAGGACTTAATTTAAACCTGGCAGGGCATATAAATTTAAAATGGAATTCAAAGTCCATCTTGTATTTCTCTTTTGTCCTTTCCATATTATTGTCATTGGGTTATGATCCGCCCAAATGTTTGAACCAATATTTCCTTCTTGTATATTATCTATAAGTTCTGTTGACATACATATCATATCTATCCTTGACCGCGATAAATGTCTATTTGAATAGAAAGGACTTCCAACAGTTTATGGAAAAAGAATTACAGTTTTTCTTCAAAACAAATAAAAATGGAGATACATCACTTCAAAATGTATGGGATACGATGAAAGCCTATATCAGGGGTCTGGCAATAACATATTTGGGAAAAATGAATAAAAGGAAAAGACAAAAACAAAAAGAATTGGAAGAGGACTATAAAAATCTAGAGAAAGAGTTCCAAAAGATATTGAAAATAAAACAATTAAGAAGCGATTGGAACTGAAAAAGCATGAAATAAACTTAAACGAAAAAGAATTTTTAGCAAATAAATTAAGAGCATCTAAACAGAAATTATTAGAAAATGCAAATAAACCAGGAAGATGGTTAGCATATAAAATAAAAAAAGAGAAGGAGAAGAAAATAATAAAACATTTACAAGATAAAGAGGGGAAATTACATTATAGAAATGAAGAAAAGAAAATAATAATTCAAAAATATTATGAAAAACTTTATTATCATGAGGAAATTTGGGAGGATGAGATAAATTTAAAATGGAATTTTCACATTCTGAATGGCTTCTACCCCAGAGATTTTTTTGGTAATTTTACATGAATTATTGAGTAGAACAATAATAATTGAACATTTCAAAACATGGAGGTTATTCCACTAAGCTGTATGATCACCAACCTATTATATTCCTGAATACCGTCTTTGAAGATTGTGGGAAGTTGAAAATACATAATGGCCACATGTTTATACTCAAACTTTGAGGCCATAAAAATTAGAATTGCCTGTTAATTTAGCTGATAAAATCACCGGAATAATAATTCAAACCATCAGCAGATACCAGCTTAAATTTATTAATGCTGATCCAACTTTTCCAGTTACCCTGAACCACTATCAACAAATAGCTGACCATTTAAAACTAGAATTAAGGCAGGGCACCTCTAAATTAAGTTCAATTCACCAACAACATTGCCACAAGTTTGATATGGAATGTAGAACAGCACATTGTATGGTTAAGAATTTGGCAAGGAGGGCAAAAGACAGTTGTTCCTCATGGGTAATTATGGAACGGCTTAGGAAGAAAAAGGAATATAAACTTCTCCTAGAGCAAAAAAAGACGTTATATCAAACAACTACTGTGTTTCCCCCAAAATAAGACCCTGTCTTATATTTTTTTAAACCCTGAAATAAGCGCTTGGCCTTATTGACATGCACTCAAAAGCCTGATTGGGCTTATTATCAGGGATGTCTTATTTTGGGGGAAAGAGGGTATATGGCACTCGCTCCTACCCTCCATAGATTCTAAAGACACATATCAGGGGAGAAAAGCTCCCAGTTTGGACCAGATCACCCGATGCTTTTAAAAGTTAAAAAAAAGCCTCTGATGATCATGTGGCTCAGCTGGGATCGTCAGAAGCTTTTAAAAGCATTTTTTTACAACCTCTGAAGAGGTTGTAGAAAAAATGCTTTTAAAAGTACAAAAAAAACCCCCTTTGGCCACGCCCACCCAGTCATATTAAACACCCCATCAAGCCACGCCCACAGAACTGGTAGTAACAAATTTTACATTTCAGCCCTGCACATTATTGATAAATGTGATAAAACCGATAAATCAATGATAATATGGTCAAAGATACAAACTTTTTAGAGGTTAGACTGTCCAGCAAGAACTGGGAGAACCCTTATGTTAAATATTTTGTTCCCCATCCCACTCCAGGTAATCTAAAATTTTATGATGCTACATAAAGAACAATAAAATTCTGGGGTACAAATGGCAGTCAACCAATTCCTTCATTTCTCTTGTAAAAACCAAGTTGTTCCTTACTTTTCAGGTGCAGTAGAATTATGCAGATTTTCTACCCTTATGATATGTAATTCTTTCAAAACAAGCCCCTCTGAACTATTTTAGTTGTACCTATCCCACTTTTATTTATCCCAATTTTATTTATTTATTAGTTCAATTTATATGCCGCCCTTCTCCGGAGACTCAGGGCGGCTTACAATGCATTAAGCAATTAAAGTTTGAATAATTGTAAGGATGTTTAATTATTGGGCTAGATTCCTTTCAGTGCCTGATCCCTGATTTATCAAGCAATGCCTCCTGGAGCAAATGAATTTTTCTGCTTCTTGCACCAATTGATTTACATTTTAAACCAATTTTAGATATTCCTTTGGTTTTTAAATTCTTTTCTAAATTCAAATAATGCAAATAATAAGCTATTATTTTAAAACAGGGTGCTTGATGTCTTTGCCCAAAGAAATGTGTTTAACTTATCAGAAAATAAAATTACCCCTTCGTATACCCTTAATGAAATCAAAATTGAATGTGAACATCATCTGAATTAAGTTACAGTGACATCCCTTCAAGAGGCATCACAAGACTATGGTTCCAACAAATGATATTAGTGGGACAATTTCTCAATAGCTCATATAGAATGCACTTCTACCCTTGTTCCAAGGAAATTATAGATTTTACCCATTATTTATTGTATTGCTTATTTCCACTTCAGCAAGTGGAAGATTTCTGGAGAACTACTTGATAAGAAAAGCATTTTGGCCTGATTCATATAAAATTGAATATCTAATGAATATGGACAAGAAGACAATGTATGGAAATTATCAAGTTTTGCAGGAGGTACTGCTAAAAATATTTTTTCAAAAGTTTCTAATGTGTTCTAATATTTTACTTGCTGTTATAACAGACTAGACTAGACCAGACTAGACTAGACTAGACTAGACTAGACTAGACTAGACTAGACTAGACCAGACCAGACCAGACCAGACCAGACCAGACCAGACCAGACCAGACCAGAATAGAATAGAATAGAATAGAATAGAATAGAATAGAATAGAATAGAATAGAATAGAATAATAGAGTTATAGTCCAACCCCCTGTTTAGGCAGGAAACCCTACACCACTTCAGACAAATGGTTATCCAACATCTTAAAAACTTCCAGTGTTGGAGCATTCACAACTTCTAGAGACAAGTTTTTACACTGATTAGTTACACTGTTCTAACTGTCAGGAAATTTCTCCTTAGTTCTAAGTTGCTTCTCTCCTTGATTAGTTTCCACCCATTGCTTCTTGTTCTACCCTCAGGTGCTTTGGAGAATAGATTGACTCCCACTTCTTTGTGGCAGACCCTGAGATATTGGAACACTGCTATCATGTCTCTCCTGGTCCTTCTTTTCATTAAACTAGACATACCCAGTTCCTGCAACCGTTCTTCATATGTTTTAGCCTCCAGTCCCCTAATCATCTTTGTTGCTCTTGTACTCTTTCCAGAGTCTGAACATCTTTTTTACATCATGGCGACCAAAACTGAATGCAGTATTCCAAGTATGGCCTTACCAAGGCATTATAAAGTAGTATTAACACTTCACATGATCTTGATTATATCCCTCTTGCTTATGCAGCCTAGAACTGAGTTGGCTTTTTTTGGTAGCTGCTGCACACTGCTCATTCATATTTAAATGGTTGTCCACTAGGACTCCAAGATCCCTCTCACGGTTACTACTATTGTGCAAGGTACCATATATACTGTACTATACTGTATTTTGGTTTTTTTGCCTAAATGTAGAACCTTACTTTTTTCACCATTGAATTTCATTTTCAACACAGTTTTACTGTTTTTATTGATTTTTGTACATTGTACTGAAACTGCTTTTGAACAAATTGGAAATAAATTCGACGAACAAACTAGACTTTTGCGGAAATATTTTTGGTTTACTATTAAAGAGTGCAGATACTCAGTGGATTTTACAAAACAAAAGATAAAGATAATATGAGCTTCACTGTGATGCAGACTTTAACTACAAAATGCAAAATGCAAAGAGCCTGAGTAGCGTAGGGGGCTAATGCCTCCTACTAAAGGCAGCAATTAACATCCAGCTGCCTGCAATTTCTGCGAGTTCAATCCTAGCCAGGGCCAAGGTCGACTCAGCCTTCCATCCTTTCTAAGGTGGGTAAATTGAGGACCCAGTTTGTGGGGGCAATAAGCTGACTTTGTATAAAATATACAAAAGTATGAAGGCTATTGCTTAACACAGTGTAAGCTGTCCTGAGTCTCCGGAGAAGGGCGGCATATAAATCAAAATTAAAAAAAAAAATTGAGACGAAAATATTAAGGGCACAGAAAGACAAAAGAGAAAAAAAAAATAACTTTAAGATTGTATCACCATAATGGCAATCACCAGAAAAACAACCAGAATAGAGGGGAAAGGAGGACTAGTAGGGTAGAATTAGACTGTTTTTGTTCAAAAGAAGTTTGAGCACTGGGCCAATAAATGTGCTGAATCATTTGATCCTAAATTTGAAAAAAGAATGGATTTCCCCATTGGCTTTGCTTGTGGGAAACTGGCAGGGAACATTGGAAATCAGGATCACATGATTGTGTAGATGCTGCAACAGCCACAACTTGAGGGAGGAGGGGGGCACTGATCTAAAAATCCTGGAAATTTTACTTCTACTGGAATAATGGGTCCCAGATTTTTTTTAATGCATTCTTTGAATTAGCAGATTTTTGCACCTTGATTCAAAAACTGTTGCAGGAAAATGGACTGTTTGCAGCTAACTTGAGTGTTTAAACAGTCTAAATGAGGAGTTTAGTAGTATGTAGTTAGATGTTGTATTACGCTAAAGATTTTTTCTCCCTTCTGATGAAACACTGCATTAAGCAGCTTGTCATGGTGCCCCAAAATGATTATAAATTTGTCAGTCCTCCATATCAGTTCATTGCAGAGCTAGCTGGCTTGACGATGGAGTTCTGTCCAAGGTAAACCCAACTCTAATCTCAGTGGGTCGAATAATATACATGAATTGCATATTTCACATGAACTTTTTCTCACATAAAGTTATCAGCACAACGTCTCATAAAAATCCATCTGTTTTCCCCAATTCACATTTTCATTTTAGCTTCCCAAGCTGATGCCCTCCAGATGTGCTGTAACTACAACTCCCAGAATCACCAGCCAGCATTTGGGAAATCCAGCCCATGTGGCATTTTAAACAAGCAGATGTTTTATTTGAACCGGCTGTTACATTCACATGACAAGGGTCTATGGCGCAAATAATATTTCCAATGTATGCGTTCTAGATGTCTATGCAGGACCTCATCCCAACAGTTCTTCAAAAACTATATCTGTACCAGAAAAGTTAATATTTGAGCATTGTTAGACCATTAAACAACTGAAAGAACAGCAGCAATGACACCAGCTAAATAAAAATTAAATGACAGAATCATAGTAGCATTCTCTAGAAATGTTTTATTTATTTATTTGAAATTATTAGCTGGTCAATTCTAGTGATCTCTTGTTAGTGCTTTTATTTTAATATTATTTTTTACTTCACTATATGGGGTAACTATATCACTATCCTTTATAAACTGTGTGACTATATGACTATAATATGCATTTTAATATTAATACCATAATCATAATAGCCCAGAAAAATGTTATATTTCATTGTTGGGAGATGTATCTCATCAGGCAACTTCTCCGTTGAGCCAGAAGTAAAGAGAACAATTCAGACATGATAATTGCTGGCAGACCTTCAGCCAATCACTTCCTCTGTAGAAAAATAAAATTAGGAGGATATTACTTCAAGTTCCTGGAGGACAGGGATAAGAGAAATTTACTAAAATCAATACGGCCCCTCAATTTGGCAAAGTATCAAGATGTCAACAAGGAACATAAATAGTAAGTGCAGTTGTTCAATGCAAAATGAATGCTTGTTAATAATAAAAAAACTGGAGATATATTCCTCATTGAGATCATTGGTATGTAAAATAAACATGCACACTTACTATGGAGAGCCAGGAGTAAACAAGAAGCCATTCTATTTAACACTGCATGGACATGTTTCTTTGAGACGCGTGGCACACATTGTTACCATGGGGACTTGCATCAATATAATGAAAGACTGAATTTGGTCTGCTAGCTAGCTAGAGGATCTTTCAATAGTTGAAGAAGCGTAAGAGTTTTTAAATTCATAAATCTGGTTTATACAACATACTGAGCCACATTATCGGTGGATTTTGCATATTGTACTTAATGGAACTTGGGCCAAAATTGTGGCCGAAGTTATTTTATTTTAATCACAATCTAAAATTGTGGGCTGGCTTTGACTCACTTGTTTCAGTCATGGCTTTGAGTGTTATTCAAGCTCAGATTAATGGCTAGCTAGAAGGAAGAAGGAGGTGGAGATGGGAGTAGCAGCAGAACAATGGCATTGTTTAAACACACATGCACACACACACAAAGGGGCTGCTCTTCCCCTACCCTTTAATGTAGAAGAGTCAAGTGAGACCTGATGGCATCTGACTAACATATTTTTATCAAAAGTAATTACACTTTTGTATTCTGACTTTATCAGAAGCACAGAGTAGTTAGATTGGTATAAGATTAATGCAGGTTACTTCAGTAATTTTCTCTCATTTAGCATGTTTGTGGTGGGTTGCCCTCGGATCAGACCGGTTCTATAGAACCGGTAGTAAAACCGGCAGGAGGCTCTGCCCACTGACCCTAACATCATTAGAATGCTTCTGTGCATGTTCAGAAGAGTGTGCGCCCCCCCCACTGTAAAGGTAAGTAGAACCCATCCCTGGTTTGTGTAAATCGGGGTGAAATTCAGCAGGTTCTGACAGGTTCTGGAGAACTGGTAGCAGAAATTTTGAGTAGTTCGGAGAACTGGCAAATACCACCTCTGGCTGGCCCTAAGAGTGGAGAGAGAATGGGGATTTTGCAGTGTCCTTCTCCTGGAGTGGGGTGGAAATGGAGATTTTGCAGTATCCTTCCCCTGCCACACCCACCAAGCCACACCCACCAAGCCATGCCGACAGAACCGGTAGTAAAAAATAATTCAATTTCACCACTGGTGTTTACTGTATGTATAGTAAAACAAATTAATTAGCGCCATCATTGGTTTTTATAAAACAGTATACCGAGAGGAATATTTTTAAAAAGTGCAAATTGTCATGTATTTGAATGCATTGAAGAATTATTGAGGAGAAGGTTTTTTGGTTGTTTTGTTCCACTAAGCTAACAACTTAATTGTTTCTGGCATGCCAAAATTATGCTGTAAGTGGTTAAGACCATAAAGAAAGGAACAACTGAGGCTTATTATCCATCTTTGTTTAGACGGATGAGCTGTAGTCATTTTAATGTATTTTGAAATTAATATTGTTTGGCATTATAATTAAATGTGTCTTTCGTTGTTCACTCACTCTTGAGTACTGATGTGGACTTAGCCCTGAAGGGATTACAATGCAGAGAGCTTTCCCTGCTGTTGAAGTTAGTTTCCTGCACAGAGAATGGAATGCTACAGAAATCAATTAAAAAACTATCTATCCCTAAGCTAATTGCAGAAGAAAAAAAAAACAGCAAAGGGTTTGGTAGTTCCACTTGCAGTGAAGCTTGTGATAAAATTATTTGAAAGCTTTCACAATCTAGGCAAGGGTGACCTTTGACAGGAAAAATAAACTTAAAACAGAGTTGAACTTTATTTACAATCAAATAACATTTATTTTTGAGCAGACATGCATAGGACTATCCTGAAAGACTCCTTGCTATGGACAATTTGTCCGAACAATCAGTAAAGGAATTAATGAATAAAACAGGAATGCACATATATTTTATCCTAAACAGGATTATCTGAAAATAAAGCCCATTAAGTATTTGGAATTTTGAATAATATACAGTTATTAATTATTATCTGAGTACATCAAGAGCCTTTCACTATTTCTACTGATACAAAAGCAACAAATGCTAACCAATAAGCAGCAAAATTGTAATCTTAGTAATTAATCCTACTTAATTTATTTCTATGCTGTTGTTGTACAGAGTTTCTGGTTATGATCAATCTATATTTATTCAGTTATATACCACTTCAAATAAATTACATTCCATAGACAACTGGATATTATTTTACAAATAGCCAGCAATACATAGTTTTTTTTTTTAGAGTGTACGATCAATGTAATCGTACAATAGTTGGAACAGTCCCTGGCATCACCTTTTTTACTAATGGGATAAACACCAATCTTTGTCCTGAGACCATTGACATGTAGTGCATATCTCTCGACATAGGGCAGTGATTATGTTAATTGGTCTTGGTAATTCTGCAGGTATTCCACCAAAACCTGCAGCAATTTCCCCATGGTCCATTATACTTCTACTTCTTTTTTCAAGATGTTTGGTTCTTTATTAATTAGGCTGTCATCTTTGTCATCTTGCTGGTAAGTCAAATTGCTATAAAGTCCTTCCGTATATTCTTTCCATCTATTCTTGATCTTCTGCTGGCCACTTTGTACATTCCCATTGCGGTCTTCAGTAATGCTATGCTAAAAACCTGGATTGCTTCATTTTCACTATGGCAAACATGATCTTAGTAGGTCCCTTCCTATTAGCATCTTCCAGATGTTGACACTGCTCCTCATACTACTTATTTTTGTCTTTTCTGGCTTCAGACTGGAAAATTGCCAGCTTTTTAACTCCATCCTTATTATCTTTGGCTTTGACCACCCTTTGCTGATCAGTTATTTGGGTAATGTCATCAGATAGCCACTTGTTTGTTCTCTTTGGTTTTGCCACATACTATTCAGCAATTTCCATGAGGTTATCTTGGATCTCTCACCACAGTTCATTTGGATCTTTCCCTTCTAAATTCAGTAGCACTTGGAGGTTTATCTATGTCCTCAGGGTCATTTGAGTAATGGTCCTGGTTGCTATAGTCTGCAATTTTTTTCTGGAAATCCATTCCTACTCCCACACCATTCAAAGGGGGTTTATCCCAAATTGTATAGTTAAAAGTCTGTAGAGATTCTCAGTCATCCAGGCCATGGTTGTCCCAAAGGTGCTTTTTCAGGAGGCAACTGGACTTTCTTGTTTTTTTCTCTGAAGATATTTCACTTCTTCAGCTCTGACAGGTTAGTGGGGAATGGAAGGATTTATATTCCTTTCTGACAGCTGGTCATTTTAATCTTTTAGAGGGTCATTGAAGCTCTTGGGAGGTTTATCTGTGTCCTCAGGGTCACCTGTGTAGTGCTCCTGGTTATTGGAAAAATAACCGGTCTAGACAACTACAACTATTTATTTACTTACCATGCTTGTAGACCAGCCCACTCACCAGTCTTGTAAAGGTAAATGTAAATGTAAAGGTTTTCCCTGTCCAGCTGTGTCCAACTTAGGCATTGGTGCTCATCTCTGTTTCTTAGCCAAAGGAGCCAGCGTTGTCTGAAGACACTGCTATATAACGTGGCCAGCATGACTATACACCGATGTGCACAGAACCCTGTTAACTTCCCATCAAAGTGGTACCTATTTATCTACTTGCATTGCATGTTTTTGAATTGCTAGGTGGACTGGAGCTGAGCCAAGTAATGGGAGCTCATCTGGTCAGCAATATTTGGGTCTTAAATATGAGCTGTCAGCTTTCCAGCTGACAAGCTCAGCATCTTTCTTTACACTGAGCCCCCTATCAACCTTGTAGACCAGTAAACCGGTAGTGGAAATTTTGAGTAGTTCAGAGAACCGGTAAATATCATCTCTGCCTGGCCCCACCTCCAATCTATTCGCTGCCTCCTAAGTCCCAGCTAATCAGCTAGAAGGAAAAAAACTATTTAAACTCTTGCCACGGAGCTTCAAAGGACTGCCCTACAGCTGATCAGCAGTAAAAGGCAGTGTGGTGGTAGACCAATGTGCTCCAAAAACAAATGGGTAGACCGGAATGCTCTAAAAACAAATAGGTAGACTGGAACGCTCCAAAAAAAAAAAAAATAGGTAGACTGGTATGGCTTTGTAAGCAGTTAAAAACCTGGTAGACCAGTATCTCTGCTAAATCTCAAAGAATTGTTTGTCACATGACCATCAAACCACACCCACAAAATAAGCCACGCCCACAGAACCAATAGTAAAAATTTTTAGAACCCACTCCTGTTGTAGACTAGCACATTCCAACAGGTTCCTGTCAATCTACACATTAAAAACAATAACACATAAACCACAGTCAATAAAACACTCTTTCCAGCATCCAGTAATCTAACAGCAACCATCTAAGAATCAATGCCCTATGAAACAACTTGGTATTCACAGTCTCCCCAAAAAAGAGAAGAGAGGGTGCCATATATATTTCCAAGGATAAGGGATTTCAAGAAGATGGAGCCATTATGAAAAACATGAACCCTTTCTCCTTTAAACCTCTTGTGTGTGGGGGAACCTTCAAGATCCCAATCTGGACCAGGGAGGATACCTAGGCACCAAGCCATGAAACCAGCTACTTGATTGTGTGGTTAATTTATGGTTTAACTTATTATGTAAGATTAAGTTAGCTGTAGCTAAACATGTCATGTGAACACAGCCAAATTGTCACCACAGCTGGGTTTATATGACAACTGAACCACAAACAAGTTAGCCACATATTAACCTATCATACCTATGTTATGTTATCATCCAGCAAATGGTTTACTGTATCATGCATGCCCAGAAAATTGGGCTGAATCTACCGCAATAAAGTTTGCCATGAGAATATGACCCACGAGTCTCCATGGAGATTGTAACTCCACCCAATTCTGTTTGCTTTTCTATTCCCTAATCTGCCTTTTTATTAACTAGAAGCACCTCTGTTTAAATTAAACTGCAATACTACTCAACTTGTGGCATTAACGTATTCCAATACATTTCTCTAACCTTGCAAAATCTTTATAACATACTGCCTTAGTCAATATTTTTCCTACTTGAAGACTAGGATATACAAACATACTGAAAGGGTTTTGACAATTTCATCTACATAATATTTATAGTATTAAACTCTGGGAAAGCACTTGAATCTCTCGCAAAAAACCTCATGCAAAAGGAGTTTACAGAAATGTTTACAGGTCTTTTGGGATCTTACTAACTTTTGATTTTGCTAGTTTATGTATAAAAAAAGAAAATATTAATTCATTTTAAAGCCTCAAAGCACTATTCTAACTTCATAAAAAGGCTGTGAGATCATTTTAAACTTTGAAAAAAAAAGGGCAGTACATTTTCAGTGTGAAATTTGGCATGCCTTCTTAGAGTTTAAGTGTATGATCTCTCTACACACTGACATTTGGTCTAATTATTAATGAATGCTAGTAATTTCTTCTAACATATTTCTGTAGCTTTTCAGTTACATGAAAAGGTAACTAAAATTATTCTATCAATGTCCACTTTGCACATGGAAAAAGAATGCCTTAGAAATACATTACTTATAGTTTTTGTTTTCTGTGTGGAAAATGTTCAGTTGTTTATATCCAGAATATATATTTCAGCAACAGAACTTTTGTACTATTTTAATACCAATCCTACACATTTCATTATTCACCAGAAAATGGATCCAATACCTACTGAAGCAAATGGAAGCCTTCCAATTTCATTTTCAGTTTGACTCTAGTGACTGTAAGAAGAGGAGGAAAATAGCATATGAAACTGTATGCATATTCAAATACTTCCAAGGGATGCGAATATGCCCAATAAATATGTGGTTGGATGAAGTTATAAACATTGTTCCTTCAAACATCATTGGCTCGTAATTCTAAAGATTTAAACTCTTATAGTGCCAGAATAGATATGGTTAAGCAAGTTCTATAACAAGAATGCATTTTAGGCAACAAAGCACACATTCTCCAATGGAAGAGTTAAAATCCAATCCCAACACGTTGTGCTAAGCCACAAAATTGTTATGATCAGTACTATTGTTGTAGTGAGGCATTAATTATTGCTAAGAGTTGTGCAAAGCTACCATATTAATTATGTTTTGGGGGATGTGTAAAATAAAAATGTAATGCAGAATCTTTATGTTTACAGTTAACCCTGGTTTGCATGTTCTGGGAGAAAGGGAGAAATGTAGTACTGTATTAGCTGAATGAATATTTGGTAGACACAATTTTTAAAATACTTTGAGTTCACCATGTGCACATCAGGCTGAAGATTCATTAGAGCAAATGGGTATCAATCTCACATACCCCCTTATCTTTGAGTCAGGAAAGTTCATATGAAAGTCTGAAAAATTAACATCCTCATTTTTCTATGAGGAAGATGTGCAAAATATCTCGGCAGCGGTTTATATAATGCACAAAATATGAAGACAGCTATGTCTATTTTCAAGCTGCGTACAAGCTGCTTAAACAATAGCTAGTTTTATTTAGGATCCAATTACAATGCATTTGGCTTTTCAGTTAGGTGTGTCCTTTCTCAATGATCCAAGTATACAAGGTTGACACAAAGAAGAGGCTGTCAAGCTATTCTCCAAAGCACCTGAGGGCAGGACAAGAAGCAATGGGTGGAAACTAATCAAGGAGAGAAGCAACCTAGAACCAAGAAGAAATTTCCTGACAGTTAGAATAATTAATCAGTGGAACAACTTGCCACCAGAAGTTGTGAATGCTCCATCACTGGAAGTTTTTAAGAAGATATTGGACAACCATTTGTCTGAAATGGTATAGGGTTTCCTGCCTGAGCAGGGGTTGGACTAGAAGACCTCCAAGGTCCCTTCCAACTCTGTTGCTGCTACATTTTCCTCATCTTTCTATGTGAAGGAATCTTACCCCCCACTTACCTGCTATGAACAGTTACATTGATCTAATTAGCACTTTTCAATATATCAAAGACAGACAACTTGAGTAGGTTTTCTTCTAAGTAAGCATCTGTGGAATGCAAACTAGTTTTCATCAATATAATTTTAGGTTAAATGATTTAGGAATAAGTTCTGTGGTTTCCATGTTAAATTACTAATTGTTACTGTATGCAGTTATCAGTACAGTTGGAATTGGGTTTCACAACCCTTTTTTTTTTGCCATTTGTTAAACAACTCATTGCAATTGTTAAGAATCATGTGGTCATTATCCGCATGATAATTGAGGAGCATCTGGCTTCTTCAATTGACTTTGCTTGCCAGATGACAGCTGAGAAGGTCACAAATGGTGATTAAATAATCCTGGGATACTGCAATCATTTTAAATATATGTTGGTTGCCAAGCACCTGAATTTGGGTCATGTGACCACGGGGATGCGGCAATGGTTGTAAGTGTGAAAACCAGTTGTAAGTAACCTTTTCCAGTGCCATTGTAGCTTTAAATGAATAGTTGTAAATTGAGGATTACCTATATATTCCTAGAGCCTATATTTTATTTGAAATTCAAATTATCCAAATTTGCAGGTGACCCCTATTTTTTTAATTATTATTGTTATGAATTCATAGCATTCTACATTACAATCCTGCCAGGCCCTCCTGGCGTGGTTGCATATGTGGTGCTCAACCTTAAATGTGGTGCTCCAGATACCGTATCTTGGCTTCCAAGCTAACATAGGCTACTCTTCCTGCAGCCATGCTTTGTCAAAGCTGGGCCCACCCAATATTAACATCTTGGAGTGACTGGAAAGTTTTATACTCTGGCAAGAAGAGTTCTACAGGGAGATGGATAAGTGTGGGAGAATGGGACATGAGCGCAGTGTTCGCTTACAGTCCAGCCAATTTTGTATGTAATGGTGGCCATGACTGACGCTTCTGTGGCAGCTGGCCAAATACTCTAGGTATAGCACTACAGGCTTGCTCCTTGGTGCCAACACTTTTATGCACATGAAACTATGCATGCCTTCATTCCACACTTGCACCGAGAAAAAACACCCTGCTTCCTGCCTCTTATAAGAAGATGAGCCTTTCAAGAAGAGATTGGACAACCATTTGTGTCTGAAATGGAATCTTCTGCTTGAGTAGGAGATTTCACTAGATGACCTCCAAGCAGGGGTGAAATCCAGCAGGTTCTTGAGAACCGGTAGTGGAAATTTTCTGTAGTTCAGAGAACCGGCCAATACTACCTCTGGCTGGCCCCAGAGTGGGGTGGGAATGGGGATTTTGCAGTATCCTTCCCTGAAATGGGGTGGGAATGGAGATTTTGCAGTATCCTGTCACGCCCACCAAGCCACGGCCACAGAACTGGTAGTATAAAAATGTGGATTTCACCACTGCCTCCAACTCTGTTGTTCTATGTCTATGATACGACACTATGCTATTAAGTCTCTATGCCGTTTTTTTCCCATCTTGTCTGCGAAGGTTAAGTTTAAGGCGTATCAGCAAGAAATGGAGTACTGTTACTTACAAGAAGGCTGCTGACATTGAGAGAGTCTTTAGCTTGGATCTGCTGGAAAGAAGCATATGTTAGAAAGAAGGATATATATGCATCGCATGAAAAGATGACATATCTTTAGTGGGTTTTATATGCAATATATCCTTCCATCTGTCCAGCAGCTCCCTGCCTGGGCACAGTGCTATGCGTCAGGGGATACTGTATTGTTGTGCTGCCTGCCTTACTGTCAAGAGGCTGACTGCATTTCTCTGCAAGATAGTCAACATGGCTTCCCTTGGTGAGGAAAGCATGGATGTGCTGTGGGGAAGTTATCATAAGAAAGAAGTTGAACCAGCGCTAGCATGAAACGTAAGAGATATGATGAGTAGATGAGGCCTCACTGAGGTGCAGTTTGCACATATGAAAATGGATTTTGTTTGGTGCAGCTCTTTTGCTCGGACTGGTGGGTTCCAGAAGCGGATGAAGAACATTGAAAGATGCCTGTGGGTAGAATACAGGCATTGCTTAAATGCTGGCACAGCACTGGGAATGTGAGTACGTTGGCAGGAAACATATTAGGTCACATACCAGGGGTGAAATCCAGATTTTTTCCCTACTGGTTCTGACGGCGTGGCTTGGTGGGCGTGGCAGGGAGAGGATATTGCAAAATCTCCATTCCCACCCCACTCCAGGGGAACGATACTGCAAAATATCCATTCCCTGTCCTACTGAGGGAAGGATAATGCAGAATCTCCATTCCCACCCCATTCTGGGGCCAGCCAGAGGTAGTATTTGCCAGTTCTCCGAACTACTCAAATTTTCTACTACTGGTTCTCCAGAACCTGTTAGAATCTGCTGGATTTCACCCCTGCACCATACCATGGAGGCAGCGTGGATGGTACTTTAAGTGATCCTCTTTTCCTTCTCTGCAGCTTAAGGAGGACTTTCTATGAGTAGGCTTGTATCTGGTACTGTGGAATGAATGAATGAATGAATGAATGAATGAATGTTAGCAGCTATGCTGCAACTAAAAGTCACAGGCACAATCTGGAGCACTAATTTATAAAGAAATCCACTTGTATGTAGTTAAGTGTTGTGAGAAATTCCCCTGTGCCAATGATAGTATTTTAAAAAAACAGATTCTGTATTTGAGTAATCTCTCTGGTATTCAGGTAGCCCTTGACTTACAACAGTTCATTTAGTGACCATTCAAAGCTACAACAGCATGGAAAATAGTGACTTACAACTGTTTTTCCCACTTACAACCAGTGCAGCACGGTCACGTGATCAAAAATTCAAGAGGCTTGGCAACTGACTCATATTGATGACATTTGCAGTGTCTCAGGGTCACGCGATCCCGTTGAGACCTTCTGACAAGCAAAGTCAATGAGGAAGCCAGATTCACTTAACAAACGGGTTACTACGTTAACAACTGCAGTGATTCACTTTTAACAAGGGTGGCAAGAAAGCTCGGGTAATGGGGGCAACGTTCACTTAACATCCATCTCGCTTAAGAACGGAAATGTTGGGCTCAATGGTGATGGTAAGTCGAGGACTACCTGCCCTCCACAAAGTACAGGCCATATAGACATACACAATACTGTGTAGCAGCTTTCAATGTAAGCTTACAAGGTCACGGGCAGGTGAAGGAACTCTAAATACGCCTCTTGTAAACCATGCTTGGGTGTTCCTCCCCCCCCCTCCCCAATCTGTAGTATGTCGTACACCCAATTTAAAGGCGGGAGGGCAGCGGCCACACGCTTTCCGCATGTATGAAATCGGGACTCGGAGAAAGGAGCTCCCCGGGGGTCCAGCGGCGCGCGTCAAAATTCCGATCCAACGAGGCTATTCCTCGGGGGAAATCAGCGGTATCTCTTTAAGGCAAGTTAGACGGGCGACGCCCATTTCCACCCGCCCGCCCTGCAAGACTTCTTTTTAAACGTGCTTTTTTTTCCTCCACGCGTAGCGCCTCGAGTGAACTCCGCCGCTACGGCTTAAAAAGCGAGGAAAGCCCAAGTCAGCCTCCCCACGGCGAAGCGCTGCTGGGTCGCCGCTCTCCCTTGCGCCCCCATCGCCCAACCAGACAAACCGGCGGGGGGAACCGAGAAGCCGGCAGCAGCAGCAGCACCCGTCCCGTCTCCCCGAGCTCAGTGGGAGCCGAAACGCGCAAATCGGCTGCGTGTTTCTTCCCCACTCCACTCCGGTGCTGCTCCGACCGTGCGCGTGTCCCCGTCCCCGCCTCGACCGTCAGGGAGTCGGAGACGGCGAAGAACCCGCGAGGTGTTTTCGGGAGGTGACTGATTCGAGCAGGAGGTGTTGGAGAGGATCGGGGCAGGATTTGCGCGCCTCCCTCTTTTCCCGCCCTTGGAACCGAGAGGGGTGGATTAAAACCATGGCAGCGCCAGGACGGCACTCACACTGTGGCCGGATAGTTGCCTCCCTCTTTGCAGTCACCTTGTGGGTCCTTTCCTCGGCTCCACAGGTAAGAGGCGTTGCGTCCCCGCACTTCTCTCTCTCGGTTATTTAGGGTACCTAGCTTCCCAACAGGGGGAAGTGACAGGTGGACTCGCAGGTGTGTGTGTGTTTGTGTAGTGTGGTTGTTTTGAGACCAGCGTGAGTGGATTCGAGGTGTCCATCTGAGATAAAACATGTATGTTTCTTCTCACCTTCGTTTGTTTGGTGAATTGCTAAGGGGTCCCTGTTGGTCCTTGGAGCCCTCCACATCATTGGCTTCTGGCAACTGTAATCTGGGAATTTCCTAACAAACTGAGATTTGAACTCCCTGGCAATTTCCTCTTAATAAACTGAGATTTGAGCACCCTGGGAACTTCCTTTAACAAACTAAGATTTGAGCTCACTGGGATTTTCCTCTAATAAACTGAGATTTGAACTCACTGGGGAATTTTCTAAGAAACTGAGATTTTGGGAATTCCTCTAACAAACTGAGATTTGAACTCACTGCTTATTTCTCCCCGTCTCCCCTCCCCCCCATGGAGGATTCCATGGCTGGGGTTGACAGGTGTCACTTGCTCTAAGAAACGGTGTTTAAGCTATTTTAAATACTTGACCTTTGATCTATTACATGGCAACTGCAGAGAACTTTGAACTTTCAGGACATGACATATGAACATCAAAAATGTCTTTGGCTTGCAGAGTTGGGCATCTTTTCTGTTTCTACTACAGATAATCTCAGGAAAGGTTAATTTCTGCCATTGGCCTCCCTTCAGAAACGGCAAAGGGGGGAGGGGGGGAAATCTGTCCAGTTCCAGAAATTTGATTTCTCCTTCATTGCATGTAAGTGGCAGGATGAGAAAAGAAAACCTAAAAATAGCTTTGGGCAATGAGTTTTAGTTTTAATCTATGAATATGGGATAGGTTCTCATCGGTAAACTGTTTTCTGAAACTTGTGAGGAGAATTGTCAGTTTGTGGTAAACTGTCAACTTGAGGGAGGGGAGAGAGAACATGAACCTGGGAGCTTGCCTCAGAAGGAGAAAATGATAGAAAAAGGTAGAAATCCCTTAACAGCGTTTTTGAAGGACATATTTCAGAGTTGAAATTTTAATTTAAGTTGGAATGCATGTTGCCACATTGGCTGGTTTCCCCCGAAAATGATGACATCTTTGAGATACTCTTTTGTCTAAACCTGCTCTTTTCTTCCCTAGGGATGTAAATAATGAAGGCTTTTTTCAAATGCTGAAAGAACCAATAGATATTGTGTGGATTGTGCCAAGATACATCCTCTTAACTTTTTACTTGTACAGGCCATTATGTAAACTAAGATTTTCTTTTTCATATGCTGAAGAAGCATGAACTTGGCATATACCAGACTCTGTGGTTTCAGAACAAAACCTATTGTGTGAATCCTACTACATTCATTTTAAAATTATTTCATTTTCAGAGACCATGTCCTCCCCATAGGTGTACACAATTTGCTGAGTCTCTCATATTAATCTGTAGGATACCAATTTTTAATTAAATGACATTGATTATTTGCATTATTTAATGAAACGTGTGGTCCCTTTAAACTCAAATCACTTCTCTAATTTAACATCACCAACCATAGCATCATGATTGCATTTTGGAACATAAGTTAATAAACTGAAATAGGTCTGCTGCAGAGAACTTTTTTCAGACTTAATAGGAAAGCTGTGTTTTGTGATTGCATAGTACAGTGTATTCTCTTTCTCATCAATATTAGATTTTCAAGGTTTTTACAAGAATGTTGAGACTTGGAATGAAATTTGCGATCCTCTTGTATTGCATTGATCTAGATTTAATCTTGCCACCTGGAGTCTCTATTTGTAAATTGGGCAGCTATAAAAATTGTATAATAATTTCATTAATAGGGCACAATGCATCTGCTGTCTTGGTTTTAAAATTGCAATCCACACACACAATAATTAAAATGTATTTATGATATCTGTTTTAGTTATCTAGCTATCATCTACAGTGCATTCAGAAAGTATTCAGACCCCCTTCACTTTTGTCAATTTTGTTATGCTGCAGCCTGATTCTACAGTTGTTGAAATTCTGGTGCCCCCCATTTCTCTTGATCATTGATCACATATTTCTACACCTTGAGTGGAGTCCACATGTGATAAATTAAATTGATTGAACATGATTTGGAAAGGACACACCCCTCTGTAGAAAGTGTCACAGCTGACAATGCATATTGTCGCACAGCAAAATTTGTGAGGTCAAAGAAACTACCTGCAAAGCTCAGAGACAGGATTATTGCAAGGTACAGATCTGGGAAAAGCTACAGTAACATTTCTGCTGCATTGAAGGTTCCTAAGAGCACAGTGGCCTACATCATTCTCATATGAAAGACGCTTGGCGCAACCAGAACTCTTCCAAGAGCTGGTTGACCAGTCAAACTGAGCAATCAGGGGAGAAGGGCCTTAGTAAGAGAAGTGACTCTGAAGTGAACTCCAGAGATGCTGTGTGGAGATGGGGCAGAGTTCCAGAAGGACAACCATCACTGCAGCCCTCCACCAATCTGGGATTTATGGAAGAGTGGCTAGATGGAAGCCTCTCCTCAGTGCAAAACACATGAAAGCCCATTTGCAGTTTGCAAAAAAGCACCTGAAGGACTCAGACTGTGAGGAACAATCTCTCTCTCCCCCTCCCCCCTCCCTGCCCCTCCCCCTTTCTCCCCTGAAGCAATTAATTAATTAATTAAAATTTTAGAATAGTTTGTAACATACACACACACACACACACACACACATATCAGTGTACCATTGATCAAATTTAACAACTTTAGATGCCCAATAATTTATTAAAAGTAATGTAAATCAGTATAATTGATTCAGTTATAAAGCTGTGCTATCTAAAGACACTATTAACTCTCCAAGACTACTACAAAGAGAATGGATTGCCTGAAAAGCAAGACAGATAAAAAAGTTTTTACTTAAATACTTTTAGAGCCACTTATGTGATGAAGTTTGAATTACTTCTCTCTAGAGAATTAATGCCAGTTACGGAGTAGTACTTTCTCTTCAATGACACAACATGATAAGATACAATAGCTTGGTTTCCTGAGAAACTGTCTTTTACAGTTTTATAAGTCATAGAGATGTGGATTGAGTACGGAAGCCAAGAAATAGTTTGTCCAGCTCTATTAGGTAGGACCCGCGTTTTCTGTTGAAAATTTAGTATTTATTACAGAAGAGATAAAGTATGCTGGCTTTCTGTATGCTTGAGTAATTGTGGGTTTTGTTTTGCTTCTCTTGGTTGTTGTTAAAGTTACCCTGATCTGTTGGCTCAAGAATTCATTTTGTTCCAGAGAAGGCAACAGAATCAGAGGCTTGGAATGCTGCCAGAAGCAAAGAAGAATGCCCAAGCAGCTGCAAAGGGGACATAAAGTAATCATTTAGAATCTTCCTTCATTGATTTCATTAAAGAGGGCTGCTCTTATGGAACTGTGGATTTGTGCAAATACCCCTTGGACTATCCGGCCGGCTAGGTCACAATTGCCCTGGCTAGAAACATCCCCATTCCTCTCGGAGATTACTTTTCCAAAATATCATTTCAGTATGGTTTTAACATTGTTCTGTCAATTGGCTTTAGTTAAGCAGCTAGTCATTTACCCAAGGCTTCTTTTATTGCCTAGAATAAGGGGATGGTCCTGTGTCATCCCAAACACAGCATTAAAGATGTTGGCGTGGGTTTTTTTTTGTTCTGAAATCTATAATTGAGCTTAAATTGGCACAATATATCTGTTCTTTTGTCTGCCAATTAGAATATTCATGATTTTTACTTGGTGAGTGAAAAGTGTAGGGTTCTTTTGGACTTTAGTTCATGTCATCACCACACATCTGGATTAATGCAATATGCTATATATGGGGATACTTGTTTGTATATGTAACATAATGGCTATCCTATTGCCATTGCGTTATATATAACTAAGGTTCCAGATGCAATTCAAAATGCTCTTTTCTACCATTAAGCAAGATGCAGAACCAGCTCTTCATAGAGATGAACTACATAACTCATCCAGTGTGGACCTCCCAACAATATCTTTTAATGGTCCTCTATGTAGGGGAGTCAAAGGGAACTAAGGTTCACAAGCAATGTTTTTCTGCAACAGTCTCCCATGTTACGAAACAGTTTCCCTCCTCAAGATGTGATTGGCACCCTTCAATTATTGGCCTTTTGGAAACTGCTAAAGCATAGTTGTTCCACACATAGAACCTTTGGGGGAATGAATGGCCACATTTCAGCTGCTCCATGGTTATTTAATTTTTTAGTAGCTTCTATGTGTTTACTTTGTTATTGTTCTGTAAACCACCAAGAGTCATTTTTGTTGAAAAAGGAAAGGAGGATACGGAGAAAAAGAAAGAAATTGTACCTTGGAATACTTTCTTAACACTGATCTTGATTCCAAGAGATGAAGTTCAAGGACAGAATCCAATAATTACTTTCTTGGATTGTGTTCCCTTATTTTCCCAGTGTGAATGATCTATACCCAACAACTAATAATAATGTATTAAATTTATGTGCCGCCCAGAGTTGCTGGTAGTTGGGAAGCATATCAAATTACTTATTGTTATAATTGTTTGCACAGTTAGCCAAATGTTTAGACTTGATTTGGCATTTTAATCCACGAATCAAATTCTTCCCACGGACCTGGGATAAGCAACTGTTGTTATTTGATGGTGTATTGTTGCAGATTGTAAACTGTTTCAAGTAAAGTTACCTTTTGATATTGATTTTGTCAATGCCAATGATGTTCAAGTCGTATTCCAGTTGCTTTGGGTTTACACCCAAAGCACCTGTTTCTATTAGTATTGTCTTTGCTTTCATCACAATCATTCTACTGTTGTTTGATGGTCTTTGCATTTGTTGCTTTGCAAAAGGCTACATATTATATTTTTAAATACTCTTATGAAGCCACTGGAGGAAATCGAGAAAGGCTGAGGTCTTAATGTTTCATGATTATGTGAATAGCCCACAAACATCTCTTGTTTTCTTCAACAATTTTTGGTAAAGCTTTGGAAAATCTGTACAGATATCTGAATACATATTGCAGATGGATCAGAACAGTAAAACTAAGGCTGAATCAAATAATCTGATTTCACAAATCTAAGTCACAAGGTGTGGGTTTTTTTTTATTTAAAGGAAATAAAAAGGAAATAGACCTTTCTACAAAAATTTCATGTTGTAATTAAGGAATGGGGAATTTGTAACTACTCAGTATCCCTAAGCATCCTTCCTCACTGCACTTTCTGTCCAGATTACCTATGTACTGGAAGATAATGACAACTGACAAGCCATATATTCTCCAAGTCTACTTCATCGCACTTACTCAGTACTATGTATATGGGGAGGCTCTTAAAGACTCTTTGAAATTTTGCATTGATACAGTTGTTTATGGTGGTTTATCAATTAAGATGAATAATGCCAGTTGCATTGATTGCTGATAGTATATTTTGAAGCTTAATTGACAGTGCTGCTGCTGATCATGCTTAAAAACATAACAGACTTGAAATTAAATTATTTAAATAAATGTCTTACCTTTATAAATATGCCTGAGCCCTCAAATGGAATTTTTTTCATACTGCCACTGTATTTATGGTTTTTTCCTTATAGCTTCTTTAAAGATTCTAATGTTCCAATCGTTTTTTAAATAGAGTTGTCAAATCTTCATTTTAGGAAACAGAATGGTTCTATTGAACTAGATGTTTAATATTTTTATGTATCATGTCATTGAGAACCATCTTTAAAAATTATATTTCAAGACTTTGACTTGAAAGTATAAATAAAATAGTTGAATTAAAGCATCACTAAAATACATTATAACAAAAAAAGACAGAACCAAACTAAATTAGGCCAGACCCATAGAAATCGTTAGGAAATTAATTATGATTAGGAAAGAGAACTGGACCCTACAAGATGTGACTGATGCCTGTTAACATAACTATCTATATTAAATGGATAGCACAAATTCATGGGGGATGAATTTAACAGTAGCTACTGTATGGATTTCTTATAAAAATATAGTCCACAAAATATGCTCTGTGATTTCTGTACTGGAGTCTCTCACTTTTGGTCTCTCACTTTAATACAAAACATAGATATTTATTTGAGCATCCTCTTGGCATAGAATTACAATATTTATTCACTATGGTATTTCCATGTAGAATAAAAGAAGCATAAGCCTTTTATCGGTTGTTCATGGGAAACATTGTTAAAGATGTTAGAGTTCAATTAAAGTTGATCTATTATTAATATTTGTACCTAAAAAGTGATGTAATTGATTGGCAGAATTTTTTGGGGGGAAAATATGTTGCTTTTGTTGAAGAAATGGAAACTTCCAGTAAGTACTTATCACTGCACTTTAAACAATAACCTGTGATTGAATTTTTGACCATCAAAAGAATCTCTACAATTGAAATTCATCACTAAATACAAGTTATTTGTGGTGATTATTAGGGTTTGCATGAGTGCTATCCATTGCTGCCCCCCACCCCCCAAAGTGAAGGACAATTGGTAGGGCATTGAAAAGAAAATTGCAATCAGGTTTGGAATTTCACAGGAACGTGTAAGTCACATTATTGATCTTCAGTACTGGAAGATTGCAAGATGGGTTCCTTGGAAAGGATGGCAAGGTTAAAAGTTTCAAGAGCTGAAATTTTCCAGCAATTGTCACTCCACAAGAATGAAAGTAAGGCATTTCTTCACTATATCTTGATAGCTGACAGAATATGGCTTCATCATTATAATGCAGAAATGAAGTATTAGTTGAAGAAATGTCATTGCAGGATTTGATCAATGAAAAAATTCAAAATCCAAGCTTTGTAGGGAGAACTTATGGTTGTAGTTCTTTGGGATACAGATTGTGTTGCTAAAGAACATTACGTATACTAGTTTGCATTATATAAAATAAAGATGGGATATAAATCTAATAGTAATAATTCACAGATATTTTCTTGAACTGGACACTACTATCAGCGCAATACTCAAAACTTTGAGAAATTAAGTAGAGATTGGAAGCCTAACAAGGAAATGATGCTGCAATATGATAAGAATTAATGAAGAATTAATTGTGAAATTAGATATCATCCATCACATAGTCCAAACTTAGTGATATCTGACTTTCTTTTTTCCTCCAAATTGAAAGAATACTGTTGTGGGCATCTGTGTGACTGAAATGATGAGATGGGAAGAATGGTCAGAATCTGGTTAAAGGGACACAGTGTCCACTTCTTTGGTGACAGTTTTAAGAAGCTTGTCCATCATTAAAGTGTCTTTTGTTAGAATATTCATCACTGGGAAGACATGGTAACAAGATCAGCCAATGAATAGGCATAGCAACTAAGTCAGCCAATTGGGAGCTGAGACAGACTGAAGCCAGGGCGTATCTTAGTCTGCAGCTTCTGATTCTGTGCAGAGAAACGAAACTAAAACCAGTGTGTGGACTTGTCTGCTCTGCTGATCTTCTCTGCTGAAATAAAACTAACTGGTCTCTCTACTTGTTACCACATTGAAAGAACGTTGCTGTATTGTGTGTGTGTGTGTGTGTGTGTGTGTGTGTGTTTTCTGAGGTTTTCGCAGGTGTTTGTATGTAGGTCTTTGGTTATTCGGTTTTTCTCCCATGTAAAATTGGAAGTGTCTTGGCGACATTTTGATGAAGTCTCATTCGTCATCTTCAGGCTGGTGTTCTTGGCTTCATGCTTCCAGGAGCAATGTGAGATCGCAGATGTCTCTTCCTTTTAACTGCTAGTGGGGGTGGGAGCTGATAGGGTGGGAGCTTGGCTGTGTTCTGATTGGGTGGAGGTGTGTTCTGATTGGTTAGGGGCTTGGCTGTGCTCTAATTGGATGTATACAAACAATTGTATACAATTGTATACAAATACAAACAAATAGAAGGAGCACCTATGGGATCACCCCTCTCACCTGTCATTGCCAACCTCTATATGGGACACTTTGAAACCCAAGCTCTAGAAAAATCTGATCACAAACTGAAACTCTGGCTCAGATACGTAGACGACACCTTCATAATCTGGCCACATGGGAAAGAAAAACTGGACAACTTCCTCACACACCTCAATGAGACACGACCAAGGACCAGAAGCCAGACCGCAGCTGCATCATTAGCCACTTTAAACCCCTCCAATCCATACGTGAAACCTGACACGCACCATGAAGATCTCTCACGGCCACAAACATGAAGCCAAACAACAACAACGCAGCTCACCAGCTCAAATCCCCCTGCAACTCAGACTAAGCCGAGCACAACCAAGCCCCCACCCAAAAAGAACACACCCCCAGCCAATCAGAGCACAACCAACCCCCCATCCAATCAGAGCACAGCCAAGCCCCTGACCAATCAGAACACACCTCCACCCAATCAGAACACAGCCAAGCTCCCACCCAATCAGCTTACACCCCCACTAGCAGTTAAAAGGAAGAGACATCTGCGATCTCACATTGCTCCTGGAAGCACGAAGCCGAGAACACCAGCCTGAAGATGACGAATGAGACTTCGTCGAAACGTCGCCAAGACACTTCCAATTTTACGCGGGAGAAGACCCGAATAACCAAAGACCTATATATATATATATATATATATATATATATATATATATATATATATATATATATATATATATATATATATATTTGTATATAAAGAAGTTAATGAATCCTTGAATCAGTTTGTCTGTGTGTGCTTCTGGATTTGATTTTTGCAAGAAATTCTTGACATCTTTGACTTATGACCATTTGTTTAATGACTGTTTGAAATCTGAAAAAGTGACTTGTGTCTGGTCCTCAATTGCTCGACTGCAATTGAGACTGCATTTTGGTTGCTAAATAAGATGATAACTGATAAAACATGGCTGAGTCATTATGTGGTTGGACCTGATTTTTATGACCATTTTTACTGCGATCAAGTGAATCACCATGGTCATTAAGTAAATAATGTAATTGTGAAGTGAATCATGTGGTCATTAAGCAAATTCAGCTTCCTCAATTGACTTTGCTTGACAGAAGCTGGCTGGGAAGAGCGCATATTATGATCACGTGACTGCAAGACGTGCAGTGCTCATAAATGTGAGCCAAATGCCCGAATTGTGATCATGTGATTGCAGGAACGGTGCAACAATCATAGTTTTGAGGATGGATCATTATGGTGATCACTTTTTCTGTGGCTGTCAGAACTTTGAACCATTGTTAAATGTACAGTTGAAATTTGAGGACTAAACTACCTGTAACTGAGGTATCTGTAATTTACTAATTGAGTAAAATTGCTGTTTTACTCATGAAGAAAGGAGCTACTTCAAGGTTGAGTAATGTCAAGTTTTATCAGAATATTGAAAATACCTTTTCAATATGCACTTTTTCCATATGATCTTAAGAAGCTTCCATTCAAATTAAACTGAAAGTAATAAAAACTCCAGGATTCAAACACTCTTTACACATACTGTTCTAACTTTACTTATTTAAATCAATTTTGCTGAAAATAAGTACATTGGCTGTAGAGATCTTTTCCTAGATGTTAATTATAGCAGTTTGGCAAAAGGGAATAAAACAGGCATATTGGCGAAGTTGTGTAGTTCCATGTTAATAAATAACCCTGGGTAAAGTGAAAGTCACCTTGCATTTTTATTCTCCTTTCTACCTAATTGAAATTAAAACAAATCTGTAAAATGACTTGTGTTATTTAAACTATTTTAATAAACATATTTGCATTTTGCTAACACTATAACTATAAGGTAAAGGTAAAGGTTCCCCTCGCACATATGTGCTAGTCGTTCCTGACTCTAGGGGGCGGTGCTCATCTCTGTTTCAAGGCCGAAGAGCCAGCCATGTCCGAAGAAGTCTTCATGGTCATGTGACCGGCATGACTAAATGCCAAAGGCGCACGGAACGCTGTTACCTTCCCACCAAAGATGGTCCCTATTTTTCTACTTGCCTTTTTTACGTGCTTTCAAACTGCTAGGTTGGCAGAAGCTGGGACAAGTAATGGGAGCTCACCCCGTTATGCAGCATTAGGGATTCGAACCTCTGAACTGCTGACCTTTCAATCAACAAGCTCAGTGTCTTAGCCACTGAGCCACCACACCCCATTATACTATATATAATTATAAAAGCATATAATGTGTGGATTGTAAAGCAAACATGCTCAGTTTTTATGCTTGCATCTGCTGTTCAAGTACAGAGTGGTCTGATATATAAATACTATTTGTCGATGGGAATAAGAGAGGTATGAATACATTATGATCAAATGCCTAACATACCAGTAAATGTGTATGATTCCTTGCCTGCACAGCCCACCGGTTGCCTCTCTGTCTATGTATACTTTTAAAAGAAATCATTAATGGAATGTATTGCAAACATTACTTGTATCAAAAGGTACACATGTATATGTTGGTTTATACTTACAATGGCATTTATGCAGACCTCCAGCATACTTCTGTCTACATTTTTACACAAGATGATTATAGTGAGTACAAGAAGAAATACTTTGCATTAATCGTGAAAACCCTATTTGTGCATTATGCTAATTTGTCTTCTACTCTTTGAGATGACTTCTATTTTTTCAAATATTTTGTTCATGTTTATCTATAGGTAGTTCATACTTTGCCTCCCAACTTACTGTTTCATTCCAATGAGGAAGTAATTGTCTAGTATGATGTTTATCTGAATAATATTTAAAAATACTGTCTTTGGGAATGGTAAAAACTTTCTCCTGCATAAAGAATTCTAAAACATTGCAGAAAATCTAGGGCAATATACAATAATATGCTGTACCTTGGCCATTCTGTGAAAGTGGAAAGCCTATAGGTTGTGTGCATTTGTTTGTTTGTTTGTTTGTGGTCTTACAATACTCATAGTTTGTAAGACCACAAACTATGGTCCATAAATTATTTTCTCTGACTAATTCAGTCAATAAATTGTTCTTTCTGATCAAAAGTATGGAACACCAATTTCTCTGATAACCAACTAAGGAATAAGGACTGATATAAGCATATATCTCCACAAGTATTTGTAATGAATAGTTTACTTTTTAAAAAAAGGGGTGCTGGTTGTTTAATTCCAAAGAATGAACTTTTCACATGTGGTGGCAGTTGAAAGAGTTCTTATTGATCCTTCAAAGAGTTGAAACAGAGCTCAGTATGACAGATATGATGAATGCCAGAGGAATTGTTGGCCCAGAAAGAACATATGGTGCTTGTGTTTGGATTTTAAAGGTTGAAGTAATGGAGAGCAAGTCACAGATGGAGACTATCTAGACAGTTCCCCAGGGAAAAACATGTGAAGAAGGTTTGGGAGTGATAGAGTACTGTCAATAGCCCTGTAAATGAATATTGATGTACATTCCTTTCCAGTATTTGTTGAGGGTGGAATGGAACTGAACCATGGTGCTGCCTGACGAGAAAAGCCATCAGCCAATCATGGGATGATGGGTAATTTGCTATTTTAACAGTTAAACTTGGAGCAGATGTTGGATTTTTGACAAAGACAAATTGAATACCTTCAGTTGATGTATCTGCTGTTTCCCTCCCCTCACTATTCTAATAAATGCAGACTAGAATTTTTATTCCTAATATGACCCTGAAGAAGAAAGATACAATAGGTTTGCAATGTCAAGTATGAGGTGAGAAAAATTGCCCCATTATTTAACTTGTCTATTTGATAGATGTATCCAGGAAAGACCACACAGATTCACGTGATTTGATGCTGCTATGGTTGAAGACACCCAAAATAAAATGTGAACTTTTAGAAGAGGACTATTATTGCAAAGTATCTAACAAAGGAAACTTAGTTCAAACTTTATCACACTGTATAGAAGAAGTCTTTAACTTCTACTTTGTAGGTAGGTATGCTGGTCATTTTGAGAGCATGGTATAGATAGTGTAGCTTATATGTGTGATTTCCCCTCCGTTTATAAAATAGCTGCCATTGAGACATAGCCAGGCACTTACATATCAAAAGGTAAAAAAAAATTACAATATAGATAATCCTAAACATATTTTCCCCGCATTCAATCGTGTCTGATTTTTATAAGCTGCTTAGACAAGTCTCATAAACTGCCTGGACAAGCAATGTTTTTTCAGAAGTTGTTTGCTATTACTTCCTTTTTAGGGCTGAGAGAAAATGACTGGGCCAAGGTCATCCAGCTTGATTTGTGCCCATGATGGGACTAGAATTCAGGGTCTCCCAGTTTCTGACCTGGTGCCTTATTCACTACACCAAACTGACATTATGTACCATATGTATGTTTAGAGTTATCTAAACTTGTAATTTTTTTATCTACTAAGTTAAATTATCATTTGCCTATTAGGTGTTTTTATAACAATGATTCATACTTTTTGTAAATCTGTATATTGAAGTAACCGATGACACATGCTTTATATACCTGTAATGTTTTGGCTAATAAAAATGGTTAAAGTTGCAAAACAATATTTTAGCAGACAAATGTTTTGTATGTATATCTGGGATTTTGAAACCATACTGTCACAAAGGATTTACTCTCAGAGGGATTTACACTTTCAAGTCTTAAAAAAAGAATCCTCAGTAACAAAGCACCATTTTTTGAATGAGGTTGCTTCCATCCATTCTTTTAGTTCTTGTTGATCCTTCCTATTCTCACTCTTATAAAACATAAAATAACCCACAAAGAAAAAAAACACCATTGTGTTCATATTTTATTACTGATCTTATTTAAAGACTATTGAATTGTCCTGTTGGACTAGCAATATATATGAGTGAAATACATTTTCAAATTACAAGTAATTTTTCCTTTATATAAAGCTGAAAGTAGCTACTGAGGCTATTTAAAAGTATATTTCTCAGCAGCAACAGGACTGACTTTATAAACTAAAAAATGACAAATCGTAAGCAAGAGTAATTTATAGGAAAAAATTACTGACTTTCTAACCTACCTAATCACTACTTTGCATGTGTCCCTGCAGTCATTTTTTCTTCTTTTTTATAAGATGTCTCAGCTCTTAAGAATATGGAATTAGTGTTTGGATTAATCTTGGATTAATATTTTTGGAGTGCTTAACTATATTCCTACACCAGCAAATGTCAAAGGGTAATCCTACCATTATAGAGAATGAAACTGCCAAATCAAGAAGCAGTAGAAAAGCTTGGATGTTTGCAGAAGATGTCTGCATTTCTTTGATGTGTTTGTATCAACACAAAAAATTCAGTTGTCCTTCCAATATTTCTATACAAATGTATTTTGTAATACATTTTTGCAAGAATCTTTTTGCCATTTCCTTAGGCAACAAATATCTTGGATGAACTATATCAAGCAAATCTGTTTAATTATAAAACCATTATAGGCAGACTAGATCTTATTGATGGTAGCTACTTCAAGCTACAACACTTGAAGTTGGGACATTGGCAAGGAGAACCATTAACATTCATTTATAGAATCCATTTACATATATGTAATTGTGATTAACTATACAATAATTGAATGTCTGCACAAATATGGCCTCAAAATCTTGATTTTCCTAATTGTTTCATTTTGTTTTCCGAAATTGGACACAATTTTATCCAAGCAGAATTCTTCTATTAACCGATTGCCAGTAGCACAATATGAAACCCATTAATTATCACTGTAGTGTAAACAGAAGCAAATAGCTTTAAATGGCAAAAGTCATGCTGCTGTTGGTTCTTTTCACATTAATGGGAATATTATTGTAAGAGCCATCCAACTGGCTCATAGAAACAGCAGAACCATAAAGCAGGATAGCTGTTCTTGAAAAATGTCGCAAATCAGCCTTACTTTACTAATTATCTTGCAGACTATATTATTTTTCTTCATTCATTATAATTTATTGTGTAGAACTTTCCCAGTGGTTCCTAGCATTATTAATTCTCATTGTGTGCCAGCAATAATTTTAAAGCAATAAGATACCCTAATATGACTATTAAAATGTTATTTTATTGCTGATAATAACCAGAAGTAGCACTAGCCAAATAATAGTGTGCTTTGTGAGAACAATAACATTAGGTGAATAAAGGAAGCCAATATCATATGTATTGCAACTGAGCAAACAGAACAGTTTAAAGATTGCCTTAGGCTTTCTTGAGGATTGTTTTAGGTTTTCTTACTGCCTCCCATTAAAATTGGAGTAACTTGACTGGCAACAATCTCAAAGACATTGCCAAAAAAGAGCCCTTCTTGCCCACTAGTTTAATATGGATTTCATACTGTGGGCCAGAGGTGTCAAACTCGATTTCACTGAGGGCCACATCAGGGTTGCGTTTGACCTCAGGCTGGGGTGGGCATGGCCAGCTGAATGTCCCTCGTGTTGAGGGCACCTGTGGTGGCCCGTGTGTTCTGCCAGCGAAAACGGGCTCCCAAACTCTGCTTTCGCCTGCAACAGCCTCCTGCAACCCTCTACCAGCGGAAACAGAGCCGAGCTTCATTTTCACTGGCAGAGGCACCGTGGGCTGGTCCTTCGCTGTTTCCAGGGTGGCCCCACATGCCAGATCTAAGCATCCTGCGGGCTGGAACTGGCCCCCGGGCCTTAAGTTTGACACCCCTGCTGTAGGCAGTTGATTAAGTGACAGAAATTCATGCCATCCATCCAGGAGGCTAGAAAATTGGGATTTGTGGTGATATGCAAATAAATAAATGACTATTGTTTGTTAGCACTACTGGGCTGCTATGTGAATTTGTTCAGTTGCATTCTTCACAGGAATTGAGTAAGTAATGATGGCATTTGTTTGGGTTGAACAAGGCATTAACTTAAAAACAGCTTGTTATGTTTAAATCCTGGAAACTGTAAACTGTCTGAATGTTCTGTAACAGTCTTTTTCCCTTCAAAGATTAGGAATTTTCAAAACCTCTGGATAAACTCTAGTGTTATTTTCCAAGGCATCTAATATTTCTTATGTAGATCTGAACATATAATGCTTCTTTAACAGACGCATTTTAGTATAAATTAAATTACATTCCACTGAGATTCATATTGTGGTGAATGTGCTATGTTGTTAGTCTAATACGGCATATGCGTATTACAATAATGAGTTTGTTTTAGTTCCATATGGAATATTCCTTGCATGGTATCATCAAGCACTGTTCTGATTTGGATTTCAAGTTCATACTTAAATTTTAAAAAACGAACTAAGAATTAAAAGATCAGGGAAAAGGGCATGCAATAGCTCTATGAGCCAGTCATTCTCTTAGCCCTAGGAGGCAGGCAATGGCAAATTACTTATGTAAAAAATCTTGCCAAGAAAACTGCAGTGACTAGGCAGTTATCAGGAGTGAACATTGATTTGAAAGCATAAACAAACAATGGAGTGTCTGTGACAGACAACAGGTTGTCTGTGATAGACAAATGATGAAAGGCACAATAGACCATATATAGGGTAATAGTCAGTTTATGATAAATTGGAACTACAATAGGATTCTACTCCTGTTGAGAAGGAAGCATGGTAATTACACATTGGTTGTTATCCACAAATGAGAGAAAACCATATTTTTTTCCCTTGAAATGTTTCATAAAGTCACAGTTCATTTTATTCTTTTTAAGTGGAATTTGTATTACAAAAATCTAGTTCTTTTAGTCTGTAAATTATTCTTGACTGTTTCTATTTTGGCATGACACTATGGTCACTCCACTTTTGCCCCAGTAAAAAAACCTGCTGCTATATCATTTCATATGAGCCATGGTGGCACAGTGGTTAGAGAGCAGTACTGCAGGCTACTTCTGCTGCCTGCCAGCTGCCTGCAATTTGGCAGTTCAAATCTCACCAGGCTCGAGGTTGACTCAGCCTTCCATTCTTCTCAGGTGGGTAAAAAGAGGACCCAAATTGTTGGGGGCAATATGCTGACCCAGTAAACCGCTTAGAGAGGGCTGTAAAGCACCGTAAAGTGGTATATAACTCATATGTGCTATTACTATTTCCCTAGTATATATCCTTGTCCCGGTGCTTATATCTTGCCATCAGCCACCACTGAAGAATCCAAAAAGTTGCTTTAGTTACCTATTTTTGGAAGTAGTGTTTTCTTCCTTATCATGCTTCAAGACCTTTCATTGGTTATGTTGTGGACTTCATCAGTTAAAGAATTTAGATCGGTGGAATTCAGGAAGAGAGCCTTCAGTTGCTCCTTCCCTATTAGGCAGATGGGCAGTTTCTAAATCTGATACATAAATAAATATAAATAATCTGTGGTGCATGAAGAAAACAGCTTGAAACAAAGTAGTTGACAGCAGAATCTGCTCTTCCCATTGATTCTATTGGGATTTTATTTTTCCTTCCAGGTCTAGATCAAAATTCAGACTGCCAGAATGAAACTACCTTCTTGGTTTTTTCATTGGCCAAAAATAAGTCATTATACTACTTGTTATTGGTAGTAGCCAACATGCCAGCAGATAGGCCAGGCTCTGCATCTCTCTGCATTCACACAGTGTCTTGTTATCTGCTAAAAGTCTCCATTTGAGCATATTATTGGAATGCCCTCTTCAGTCCAGCTCCTAAGCTTAGCTTTTGTTCTGAAAGTGGTTTGGCTACAAGACAAACTCTGGATCAAGTTCTAGATGACCAAAACTCTGGCTTTTTTTAAAGTGGATAGACCTGTACAGTGGTGATCCTAAAAGTATATAGCCAAAGTATAATTGAAAGGATTAATTCCTTACAAATCTATAGCTTGTGTGGTGAGGGATTCCCTTTCAGATTACTGTTGCTGCGCGAAGCCCTAGGACCGTGATGGCGAACCTATGGCACGGGTGGCATGCGAACCTATGGCACAGGTGGCATGTGGAGCCATATTGGTGGGCATGCGAGTGTTGCCCTAGCTCAGCTCCAATGCACATGCGCGCACTGGCCTACTGTTTTTCAGGCCTTCCGGTCCCACCGGAAGTTGGGAAACTGGCTGTTTCCAGCGTCCGGAAGGCCTCTGGGGGGATGGAGAAGGCTGTTTTTGCCTTCTGCAGGCTCCTAGAAAGCCTCTGGAGCTTGGGGAGGGGGGGAAACGGGCTTACCGGGCCCACCGGGCCATCACATGCCAAAAGCAGGGGAAAGTGTGGGAGGGTCACATGTGCATACGCAGGAGGGCTGGGCACATTGAATTATGGATGTGGGCACACGCACCCGTGACCCCCTACGCGACCCCCGTTTCTGGCACGCGACAGCAAAAAGGTTAGCCATCACTGCCCTACGATCTGACTTTCTTTCCTCATGTATGCTTTTTTTTTAGGTAGTTTGCAACTGGAAATGATTTTTCCCTTATAACCCATCTCAAGAGGCTGTGTCCTCACTATATTTTTAGGGTAGAATATACCTTCCCATCAGACTCCACAACAAAAGCTCTTTCTCATACTCTTCAACAACACTGGCTGCACCTAGTTGTTACATCTTGGGTGTACTGATCCAGTTGATACAGGATACATAAAGAAGAGATGCAAAAATTCTGGCACTTGTTTGGTAGTTTAAATAATTGAGTAACCAATCCTTAGTTAGAAGTGGGGGGTGGGGGAACAGTTCAATTAATTGACATCGTGATGGGAAAGAAGAAAGAAAAAAATAAGGCATTGTACATGACAAATCTAGACTTTTTAGACAATGAATTACATTTAGCAAACTGGAATTTCAGCTGAGAATACCTCCAGTCATGTCCCTTAAATGTGCACATTAAAGCTTTATGGACTGCAATGCAGTATGGATTCATTCCAAGCATGTGGTAAGGATACAATGCGGATACAGCAAGATTTTGGATGGCATAATTTCCTTCTGGCATCAGAATGGGAGGAAAAGGCAGCAAAGCAGATGTGTAGTTCTGCCCTGATGTTCTATATAATGCATCTTTTGAAATTCATACAAGGAATAAACTATTTGTGGAAATAATACAGTATCCTATGCATTTTAAAGAAGAAAAATCCAAATAGCTATCAGTGGCAAAGGAGAAAAAGGTGTCTCTGTGAAGCTTTAATGGAGAATTATCTCCACAAAAAGGGGGAAAAAAATAAAACGTTTTTGACATTCAGTTACAGATTTCTAGACAAAAAATTGCACATTTTTCCTTTCAAAAAAGCTGTAGTCCTCATTGTACTTTATGTTCAACGTTTGATTTGTAGGGAATTAGAACTTACTCCTCCTGAATTTGTATCCAACTTTCTGGTACATATTCTGTTGCATATAAAATTTCCTAAATTTGAATTATAAACAGATTATATGGGTTCCCTATTTTAAGCAACTGTATTTGGAAGCAACCATTACTGAATTCAGTTTCTTACTAGTGTTGAATTACTATATACTAAATAATTGCTAGAAGGTTTGCTTTATTAGATATAGTGGTGAATCTAGGAATTGGTCTAGTGGTTAGGGCACAAGGCTAAAAGCCAGGAGATTGAATTCCTATCCCACCTTAGGCATGAAAGCCAATTGGTGACTTTATTTTTTTCCAAGATTGAAACAGCAAATGGGTGGAGAGACAACACGTTGCTTAAAATATGAGTAAATATAAGTAAAATAAAGGTTTCCAGGGCATTGCTGCATTCTGCCTATAGTATTAGACTTCAGACTTTTAATAGATAGCATGTAGAACTGGATTTATCCCAATCAGTTTAAACTTGTCAGAGCTGAAAGTCAAATAGAGGACCATGCAAGAATAGGAGAAAAGAAAATCCATTCTAGGAGTCTGCCAAAAAAACATTTCTAATTACTGTGAGCTCCTTATGTTGTTTTTTCTTTTTTTTTAACAGAAGGCTGACCTTTCTTGTCATCTGCAATCTGGCTATTGCTAAATGGAGTGCCTGTATTCTCATTCTCAGTATGCGATATGAATGAATATATTGACTGAAATGTATAGATCTTCCTCAAGATAAATGAGTGGGTGGATTATTTAAAATATCTCTCTCCCACCTTTTATGCACATGTTGTACCATGACAAACTTAATTTTGTTCCTAGTACTTTCAGAGAGAGGTATATTCAGCACCATGGATGACATTCATTACATAAAATCTATGGTTGCAGCTAACTTTTCAAAGTCATACTACACTTTACATGAATTTGGGTCTGGTGTTTAAGGTACTAGGCTAGAAACCATGAGACTGTGGATTCTAGCCCCACTGTAAGCATGAAAATCAACTGGGTGAGAGCCAGCTACTCTCGGTGAGCCCAACTCACTTCATAGGATTGTTGTTATGGGACAAATAGGAGAAGGACGAAGTATTAGGTATGTTTGTTGCCTTGAGTTGTTTATAAAAATAGTAAAAGCGGGATAGAAATAAAAATGTATTTATATCTGCTGGATGTGTGCCTGTACACTGGTCGTACTAATATTTTAAAACAAATTTTTAGGCTATTTTATGAGAATGAAAAGTCGTATTAAAATGGTTCATGTGGATTTTTTTATGTGTTTGAATTCCAGAATTCATTCACCACATTGCCCTTCTTTTCAACGTGTGTGTGTGTGTGTGTGTGTAGTATATGTCTTTTGAATATGATTTGGATCAAGTGATTCCAACCTTTTTGTAACCATAACACTTCTCTGCTTCTTTAGGACTTCTTCCTTTTTTTGGATTTCCATGCAAGTCTGGAAGATAATTTCTCTCCTGATAAATAGGAGGAGGGGATGTTGGATATTCTGCTCTGAACTCCTAAATCATAATCAATTTCAACTATCTCTATATAAATATGCTAATCAAACTATTTCCAATGTGTCTAAATTGGCACTGTCAATGTAATCTCTGCAAGCATAGTGTTCCTTGGCACCCATCAACATTTCATCCCAACCTGACTTTAATTAAGGATCAGTTAAGTTAGAAAAGGGAAGCAAGCCTGCTGTATTTACTTACAAGAATGTGAAAATGATGACTGGGTGTTTGGACCTACAATATGAACCATTTAATTGGGAAAAACAGAAAAGATGAGAGATGTTGGAAGCATCTAGTGGGATTAATTGCAATAATAGAAACTTCTCTAGTTTTCCTTCTCACAAAGAGGCATTTTGTACCTGGAAGACCTAATTGTTTGTAGCCACTGGATGTGAATGCAAGAGATGACTTTGAAATTTCAGGTGTGCCCTATCTAAAACTTAAAGACCTGTGATATAAATCATACATTTTAATGAATGTCTATGGAGATTCTCAGTCATCCAGGTCATGATTGTCCCAAAGGTGCTTTTTCAAGAGGCAACTGGACTTTTTGGTTTTTCTTTGAAGATTTTTAATGAAGCAACTAGCAATCATTATCTCCACTGGTTAAAGCTATCTGGGAATTCTGGCAGTTGAAATCCATACAAATTAAAGTTGCCAAGGTTGGGAGTAACACACATATGATATAACACACATATGATATATGACAGCCAGTTTGATCTTAGTGATTAAGTCACCAAGTTAGAAACTGGGAGACTGTGAGTTCTAGTTCTGCCCTGCCATGAAAGCCAGCTGGGTGACTTTGAGCCAGTCACACGCTTTCAGGTCAACCTACTTCAGAGGGTTGTTGTGGGGAAAATAGGAGGTGTGTTGGATATGTTTGCCTCTGAGTTATATGTAAAAAAATTTAATTTAATTTAATATAATTTAATTTAATTTAATTTAATTTAAAATTTTTAAATTTAATTTTGATTTATATGCCGCCCTTCTCCGGAGACTCAGGGCGGCTTACAATGCGTTAAGCAATAGCCTTCATACTTTTGTATATTTATACAAAGTCAGCTTATTGCCCCCACAAACTGGGTCCTCAATTTACCCACCTTAGAAAGGATGGAAGGCTGAGTCAACCTTGAGCCTCGAACTCACGTAATTGCAGACAGCTGGGTGTTAATAACAGACTATCTAGCCCGTCGAGCTATCTGAGGCTAAAGATGGGATATAAATAAATATGATTTCATTTCTGCAGTTGTAGTGGGGGGGAATGGTTAATATGTTTTTAAACAATGCATATAAACATTCAACTATTCTAATGATTAATAAAGTATCAGTTTGACAAGAGGATTAGCATTTCAAAATGAACAGCTGATCTTTATGAGTCAATTTCAAAGAGATGTGTTTTAAAGACTTCTTAATCAGTTAACCAGCCATAATGGGAAGTTGAAGAGCACAGTTAAGAGAAAGTTTCACGCTGGATGACATTGGCCAAATATCACTGGATATGGATCTCCTCAGATGATCTTTATTAGCAGTGCGATTCTATAGGAAGAGGTCTTCTCCGAGATAGCCTAAAATAGAGGTGTCAAACTCAATTTCATTGAGGGCCGCATCAGGGTTGTATTTGACCTCAGGGGGCCCAGGTGGGCATTACCAGCTCAACATCACTCATGTCGGGGGCTCCTGTGGTGGCCCGAGTGCTCTGTTAGTGAAAACGGCCTCCCGAATGCTATTTTCAGTTGCGACAGTCTCCTGCAACCCTCTGCCAGCGAAAATGGAGCTGAGCTCCATTTTCCTGTTAGAGGCCCCGCTGGCTGATCCTTTGCTGTTTCCAGGGCAGCCCACAGGCTAGATCCTGCCCTCTGACCTTGAGTTTGATACCTCTGTCCTAGAACAAACATTTTAAGGCTATAAAAATAATAACTTTATTTATTGTTCCCTGAACAAATTGGCATGAAAGTATAAAGATTTAAAACTTGATATAATAAACAACTTTCTTACTCTATGCCCTTCACACCATAAATCAAACAAGTATTACTATCTATAAGAATGCATGGGAATATATCTAGCAATATTCTGGAATTCATGGAAGACGATAGCAAGCTTGTATATATTTACTTTGTTTTTATTTATTAGATTTTTTTTTATTGCACCTCTATTACTTTATAAGCAACTCAAAGTGGTGAGATTTTTAGTAGCCAAATACTCATTCTTCTCCAACTTTCCCTGTAACAACAATCCTGCGAGGTGAGTTTGGTTGAGTGTCTAGGCCATAGTGTCTGGGCCATAAGTCGCATGGCTTATATCCATCTCAGACATCTTGTGTGATAAAAAACTGCATTTGCAGCTGGGTGGATAAAAATTGATGATTTAAAAAAAAAATCGGATTTTTAAAATTTAAGTCAGATTTTTAAAAATTTAAATGGGATTGTTTTTATTTTTATCAAATTTATTTTAATAAAATGCTTTTGGAGTAAAAATCTATCTAAAGATAGTTTCTTATTTAAGATACATTAATAATTTAGTTTATTCAGCATGAAATGGAGCTTATTTATGTAACATGAGGCTGTATATTCTACAATATTTGCGATATTTACACTTTTGGTAAACTCATTCAATGAATCCAAGCTCTGCAAGCTAAATAGGAAACCAATTTAGCAGTGGTGGGTTGCTCACGGTACGGACTGGTTCACAAGAACCAGTAGTAAAACCAGCAGGAGGCTCTGCCCACTGACCCGGACGTCATCATAGGCAATCTGCGTATGCGTAGAAGAGTGCACATGGGCACTTTGCGAACTAGTAGTAAAGGTAAGTAGGACCTACCCCTGAACTGTAGCAAGAAAGGTTGCAAAATGGAGCAAAATTCATCTAACAACTGTCTCGTTAGTAAGATAAATTTTGGGCTCTATTGTGGTCGTAAGTCAAGGATTTCCTGTAATTCTACTTTATTGTAAGACTACATTAACAGAATCTTGGAAGTCTGAAAGTATAAACTTTCCACCACCATTTTTCATTGCTTGATACATTACTGCAGATGCTTCCTAAATTTGTGTTTCTGATCCTTGGAGCTGGGGGGCGGAGGTTCTTGCCTCTCTTGTCTGATAGTTTCCTAGGCAGCATCTCTTCTCCTGGTTTTCCAAGGTCTTCCGTTACAGGCGAGTTTTGTGCTAATCTTTCTTACCTAATATCATTTCTGTCCTGCTCAGAAGAGATTTTCATTAGCCAAACCTATTACCTTGCTGACAGTAGCCTTAGAGGGAATGTGCAACAATACATTAAATTACTTAAACCCTTGCTCAAACAGTGCAATCAAGATAATTTCACTTTGTCCTCTGGCTTGTCCTTTTCATCAGTTTTGGTGCTCTGAATTATTAGCCTCCCTTTTAACTTCCTAATTGTGGGTTGGCCTGATGAGAATGCTCTGTTTGTTAGCAAACATAAACTTCCAAGAGGGTTGCCAAATTCTGTCTGATTGTGAAAGCAATGAGAAAATTTTTGTTTTAATGTCTGATGGGTAATTTATTTCTGCCTGAATAGGACTGGAATTCAAATAATTTCCTGGTAATCTCCCCCCCCCCCACACACACACTTTGTTTTTTCTGACTGCATTGCATTTGATATTTTGGTCTTTGACCAAATAAATTTAATTAAGGTATAATATGGTCCCTGCATAATGCAGTGGAGACCAATCTGGCTGCGGTTTTGTGTACCGGTTGAAGTTTTTGATTGATACACACAGCAGTCCTGTGTAGAGTGCATTACAGAAATCAAACCTGGAGGTAACCAGTAGCATATGGCAGGTTTAGATCATTATTATCTAGGAAAGAATGCAGCTGGAGTATCAGGTAAAGCTGATAAAAAGCACTCTTGGCCATGGCCTGCACCTGAGGCATGTGGAATGACAACTGGGCTAAGCATGCAAACCTAGGGAGAGATAAAATAACAATATATGCTGCTCAGTTATGTGTGTACAGTAAAGTCAGTAGTTAGAAAACTGCCAAAACAATATAGATTTATTTATTTATTTATTTATTATTTATTTATTTATAATCAAACTTCTATACCACCCTTCTCTTGGGAGACCCAGGGTGGTGTACAGCCAGTAATATAAAACATCAATACAAAAGTTAAAACAATTTAAAACAAATTCAATCGTTTGGCCAATATTAAAAACCCCGAAACTAAAAAACCCATTAAAATTTATTGAACGGTCAGACCAGTTTGCTGGAATAATAGGATCTTCAGGGCCCGGCGAAAGGCACGAAGGTTGGGGATCCTATGTATTTCCAGGGCAATTTGTTCCAAAGGGCAGGGGCCCCCACAGAGAAGGCTCTCCCCCTGGGGGTCGCCAGTTGACATAATCTGACCGATGGCACCCTGAGGAGGCCCTCTCTGTGGGAGCGTACTGATTTAATAATAATTACTGATTAGTTAATAATTTTAACTAATCCTCTTACTGCATCTGAAAATCTCTACTTTTTCCTGTTTTCAGTATCTGGAATCCTATGTTAGTAAAGGCAAATGAAAATATTGCCATGGGTTATTTGGGTATTCTGAGAGAAGCTGGGATTCTGCAAGTTCCACAGAATGGGGGAGGAATTACATTAGCCCTGGAGTTGGTTTATTGACATTGTGATTGAAGAAAATAGAGAAATAAAGTCATGGAAATGGTGTGGGTGGGGTAGAGGAATCCAAAACAAGTCAGACAAGGGATTATATTCTTTAAAGGGTACAATATTAGAGATCCATATCTGAACACAACTCAAAGAATAGTTCTGTTGTTCAAAATTCAGCCCACTGATTCAGTCATGGATGGAATGATGATTGAAATCAAACTTGCCAGAAATATTTACTTTGTATCACTATTACAATGTTTTCAGCAAATAAATTTATATTGCAATATCTTTTAAAAATTGAGTTATGTTGTATTGCAATTGCTTTCAGAGTTTCACTTTCATAATTACTTTTCATGAAGTTAGCAGTGGGGTTAATTCTTCTTAATAGAAGAATTATTTTTAGTCAGGAATTACCGTATTTCCCTGAAAATAAGATCCTGTCTTATATTTTTTGAACCCTGAAATAAACACTTGGCCATACCCTCAAAAGCCCTATTGGGCTTATTATCAGGGGATGTCTTATTTTGGGGGAAACAGGGTAATATTTTGTTATTTATAAGAAAAAAACTAACAGTAAGCTGAGTTTCTATGGAGATTCTCAGTCATCCAGTTCATGGTTGTCCCAAAGGTGCTTTTTTCAAGAGGCAACTGGACTTCCTGGTTTTTCTTTGAAGACATTTCACTTCTCATCCAGGAAGCTTCTTCAACTCTGATTGTTCCGTTCCCCATCATCCAGTCAGAGCTGAAGAAGCTTCTTGGTTTAGAAGCGAAACATCTTCAAAGAAAAACCAAAAAGTCCAGATGCCTCTTGAAAAAAGCACCTTTGGGAGTAAGTTGAGTTAATTTGGTATACATCTTTTAGAAATGAAGAGCAAATGTATGCATATGTAATTAACAAAGGTAATTAAAATGTTATCTAGGCTCCAAAGAATATATGTGGGCAAATCAGTTTTTGGAATTAATCTATTTTCAGACACTCTATTGATGCTAATCAATGGGATTGCAGACAGTAGTCCTTTCTCCATTGAACTGTATGGTTCCCTAAGAATATATATTGTACTATAAAATATCCCAATTATAGTATAAAATTTACCTAGGGTGAAATTGAGATAGCACATCCTAGTGGAATAAGAGATAAAGTAGTTTGTTAAATCGAGATGTTTGTCCTCTTTCAATCCAAGCACACAAATGAGATTTATTTCATTTTATAAAGTGTTTACAAGCAGTAGTTGGCAGTGTGGTCTTGCTTTGACAGGGTTTTACAGGAAAATAGAGCTTGCTTCTATCAAGTTCTGTGTTGAGTAGTGAGGCAAGATTAGTCAGATTCAAAGTGTTCATGGGAAGGTTGTCGATCATTGTGGGGTCAGAATGCACAATGAATATTAAATGGTATTATTATGATTGCTGCAGAATTAAGCCCCATTAATAAGAATGAAAGGCATATGTACGTGTTGCCTTTTTTTAAAGTTTCATTTTCCCTCACTGCTAAATTGTAAGTCCACACTATGGAACCCATAAAATACTCTAAAAGGTTTGTCAAGTCTCTAATGGGCCTTTGTTGTGAAATATTATATGACATCATGACCTTTCTTTGATGTATATGATGTACATGACTACAGATGTTCTTTGGAACTGGTGCTAAGAACTCTTCAAGCTGATCATGTTCATTGTAATATGACTTACTGTTCAATATTTATTGTATGATTCAAATCAACAGAAGAGCAGAGAAAGAAAACAAAGATTGCAATGGTCCTTTGGCACATTAATATCGAAGGGTTTTTGAAAAATATGCTGCAGGTACAATGCATTTTCCATATGCATGGAAAGCTGTTTTTTTCTTCATGCGGCCTTTTGTCCATTCTCAGAGAAGAAATAGTAAAATATGTGCTAGATTTTACTGGTGAAGAATTATTTATTTATTAATTAAATTTTTATGCCATTCATGTTTCCCAGAATTTGACTCTGGATATTGGTCAGGTCTTTGCAACTTTTCAGTCTTCAAAATGAATAGACAATGACAAAAAATACACTGAACTTTCCCCCCCTCGTTATTTAGAAAGTAGATTATGAATTGATTAATGATAACATAATTTATTAATATCAACCTATTTCTTTCAGTATTGACTTCTTCTAGAAGCACAAATGGAGGCTGTGAGAGTCTGGATGTGGGAGTCTGGATGTGGGAGTAAACAGGCTCAGGCTTAACCCAGACAAGACCGAATGGCTGTGGGTATTGCCTTCCAAGGATCATGTTGATTGTCCATCCTTAGCTCTGGGGGGGGGAGGTTGCCCCCCTCAGAACGGGTTCGCAATGTGGGTGTCCTCCTTGACCCACAGCTGAGATTAGAGCAACACCTGACAGCTGTGGCTAAGGGGACCTTTATACAGGTTTGCCTGGTACACCAATTGCGACCCTATCTGGATTGGGAGGCTCTTCTTACAGTCACTCATGCCCTTGTCACCTCACAGTTGGATTATTGCAACGTGATCTATATGGTGCTACCCCTGAAAAGTGTTCGGAGACTACAGTTGGTCCAGAATGCAGCCACTCAAGCAGTTGTGGGTGCACCTAGGTACTCCCACATTACACCAATCCTCTGTGAGCTGCACTGGCTTCCTATTGGTCTATGGTCACAATTCAAGGTGTTGGTTATTACCTTTAAAGCCCTATATGGCTTAGGGCCAGGCTATCTTTGGGACCGTCTTCTACTTCATAGCTCCCAACAACTGGTAAGATTCCACAGAGTTGGTCTCGTCCGGGTCCTGTCAGCTAAACAATGTTGCCTGGCGGGTCCGCGGGGGAGGGCCTTCTCTGTAGCTGCCCCGGCTCTCTCGAATCAGCTATCTCCTAGGCCAGGACCGCTCCCACCCTGATGGCCTTCCGGAAAATGGTGAAAACCTGGCTTTTCGGCAGGCTTGGGGCCATTGAGCTCACCATTGCGATCTTGTGAGATCCGGCCATGAGCGGTGTATATGGATTTTTAACATCTTTTATTGTATATTGTTCATACTGTCTTTGTTGTAAGCTGCTCAGAGTCCTCGGAGAGTTGGGTGGCATAGAAATACGAATACGAATAATAAATACCTAGAATAAAAGTGATAGCTATACTTTCATAATATTTTTTTTTCAAGCTTCTTGCAATTTTGTATAAGCTTGAATTATTATTTTTATCAAATTGACTAATTGGAATATTTTGCATTTTGTTCCAAGGCAAAATAAATAAGTTGAACTGTTTTATTTCTTCCTTAAAATTAATGTTTCTAATTTGTTTTACCACATATGCTATGTTCCAAGTGCCATTTTTCCCATGAGGCTGGATTAACATTTTAAATATTTAAAACATCCCCATTAGAGCATCTATATAAGTTTTATAAGTGGTTGTTGTGTCTCAACAATGTTCCTTACAGGCTATTCTGCCATTTTCCTTTTTGTGCATTCCTGTTTAACAATGCTATTTAATTTGCAGATTTATGTCCTACCTTTCTCTTACCATAAAACCTAAAAGTAAATAATACTTTCCCAGATATCTACATCTATGATCAAGCTACCTTAGTCTTGGCAGGAGCTGTGACTTGTTTTGGCTTTACATATTTTGTATCCTCTTATTTACCTGTTCATTGCAAAATGCAGCTTCTGAGCAGCTGCTTTAATGACCTTTGTTTTGAAATATTTTTTTAAGGTTATATGTATAGAAGTCCAGTGTTTCTCAGCCTCAGGAACTTTAAGATCTGTGGAGTTCAGCTCCCAGAATTCTCCAGCCAACCTAAATGGGGAATGATTGACTGTGCTATTCAGTTAATGGGCATGTGGGTTTCAAAACATAGAATCGAAGGAACAGATATGTATTGATAAAAAAAAAAATACAATCAAAGATGCTTCATACATTTTGTCCTGAAGTGGTACATTTCTCAATGTCATTTCATACTTTCATGTCATTCTGTAGTGGAATTTAGGCACTGAGCTAGCTCCTGATCTAAGTATTAAATCTGAGTATTCAGCAATGCTGTTTAAGATGAAAGGCATCCTGTCAGCTAATTCCTTCTTTCATACTAACTGATTCTAAAAATAGCAGTTACATGGAGTACATGACAAATGAAAAGAATTAAACTGTCATTTATTTAAGCATTAGCAGTCTATTTATTTAAGCCCTTCATGGTAGGGTGATTCCATAGTAAATAATCATGGTTGATATATTTGTAACCAGTGTATTTGCACATTTCATCCACTACATTTCTGGTTCCTTATTTTAAATACTCTATTTCTTTGGCCATATTTGTCCATAAGCCACTGACATGGCTTAATAACAACACTTTTCCCTGAATGTTTTAATGTCTCACTTATCAGAGAAAAGAAAAGAGAAATCTACATTACTGACAGCTGTCACTGTAGTTTTATAACATGAGATTAAGAACACCTGTTAGTTGGCAACCTGTTCAAGTGAGTTTATTAGGAACAGATGTTGATTGACAGTGAATGTTTCCTTTGACTCATGTCACTGCTAAGATTCTTGGTTCTGTTATCTTCCACGGGTGAAGCAGGTACTTTAAGTCACAAGGGAGAACGACTGATAATTCTGTTAATTATTTAGGTAATAGGATTAATACATGCAAGCTTAGCCTACCTTCAATTATTTATTTACATTTTTTTGCATACCTTCCCCCCTTCCTTAAATAAATGTTTCCTGTTTAATAGTTTTGTTATTGTTGTCTTTTTAGTGGTTATATTTCATCACTCAAATAGGAACACTTAAAAATTGTCAAACACTTTTATTTTTCTTAAGAGGTAATAGAAAACAGACACAGGAAGGTTCTTCCTTCCATAGTAGTAAAACAGCCCCTGAAATTATATTTGTTTTAAACCAAAATAACATGTGCCCTTTGTTAAATAACTAACTGCCCTCATGCCCTTACATGACTTTGGGTGGCTCACAAAATGAAAATTACAACAAAACTTAATGACAAAATACAAATAACTATCATATTAAAGCCATTTCTTTAAAAAAAATCATAAAAACCTAATTAGCAATTATAATCTATTCAAACATACATATATTACAAGCAGTACTGCCATTCTGTAGGTTCCATGTACATGCATACATATGAACTAGACCAGTGTTTCCCAAACTTTTGACATATGTGTACCCCTTCTATAATTTTGTAATGCTGAGTACCCCTCATAAAAAACATATGCTTTAATAAAAATCAAAATATATTGATTATATATATATAATCAAAATCAGTGGAACTTACTAAAGCACGATAACAGGTGCCCGGAACTAACTATTAAAGAAGTAAGTTGTCTCTATAACGAAGTGCAGTATATTCACGCCATGTCACGCCTCACAAGACTGTCTAACCGTTAGATAACACTGCAATTCTCCGGCTTTTAAACAGCTCCGAGGCTCAACGTTAACTGTTAATGTTCCCGCAGTTTAAAAATGGCCAAACCAGAGCTATGCGAAGGATGCGCAGAAGTTCCCGCCATAATGAGTTGCGATACGATGTATGATGGCCCCAGTTCCCGTGTAAAAACTGCGATACGCGCCTATTTCTTTCTTTGTTCTGTGGGTGCAGCTAAGCACGGTGCAATGGATATTCCCACGTGATTCCCACTAAACTCCGGTGCAATGCGTACCCCCACCAAACTCTTCCTGTACCCCCGGGGGTACGCGTACCACACTTTGGGAAACACTGAACTAGACTGTTGTTTCTATGTGTCATATATGTGATATATGCATAATTTTGTATTTATGTACTGTATATTGAAGGTTTGGGAGCTGTATGGAACGAAATTTCATTTTAATATATGCCGATTAGTGTACATTCAAAGTGGCAATAACATTATTCTAAGTCTAATAACAATAGCACAGCCAGAACCTAAAGCACCATGATAAATGTGTCTCCAGTGCTTTCTGAAAGGTAAGTAGGGTAGGGGCCTATTTTATTTTCAAGGGGATGATGTTCCAAATGATGGGACTCACCAAGTGACACTTTAATAGACAGGACCCGTAACATGCCCCTTGTGCCAAACTTGATGGGCTGAATAGATGTAAATGAGGAGAGACAGTACCTCAATCCAGATCCTTTATAAATCATGTCCAACACCATGAATTGGACCCAGAATCAGACTGGCAACCAATTCAGCTCATGAAGCAGAGTTATAATATGCACTTCACAAGAAATACATGTAACTGACCTTGCCATTTTGCACCAGTTGCAGCTCCCGGATCCTTTTTAATGGCAACTTCATGAGTATGTTAAAGTAACGCATGGTAATAAAAAAGACAATGATTTATTAATTAAATATCATAATAAAAAATAAAATAATTTAATAAAAAAGGACAGAATGGTTTATTTTCCTAAAATTCCTTGAACAATCTTGTGTTGGTTTCTTCTAAGTGCATATTCACCCTTTGTTAACCATACCCATATTAGTCTAGCACACAGGTATAAAAAAAACCTTCACAGCAGGGGTGAAATCCAGCAGGTTATGATAGGTTTTGGGAAACCGATAGTGGAAATTTTGAGTAGTTCGGAGAACCAGCAAATACCACCTCTAGCTGGCCCCAGAGTGCAGTGGAAATGGAGATTTTGCAATATCCTTCCCCCAGGAGTGGGGTGGGAATGGGGATTTTGCAGTATCCTTCCCCTGCCACGCCCACCAAGCCACGCCCACAGAACCGGTAGTAAAAATATTTGAATTCCACCACTGCTTCACAGACCATATATGTGCCATCAGCACCCTATTTCCAGACCCTAGATTAAGCTAGTCTTCTAGACCTCTCTTTTTTTCCAGTTTTATGGTTTGGGGAATTTAAATGCCAAAATGGGTGCTTAAAATATTGCATGTGATTAGGCACTGTTACACATCTTAAAATGCTCTCAGGGGGGATTTATGGGACATAACAGATGCTTTTGGTCTAATAGATGCTTTAGGTATCTGGAAGGCTTTTGAAAGCATCCCTTTCGAAAAGCCTGAAACATACAAGACAAAACACTGGTTCCCCAGCCCAGGTTACTCTGTTGACTTCCCTCTTCTATTTGATCTTGTATTTGTTCAAGGAAAATAAAACACTGCAACCTTTAAAAAAAAAAGGCTAATTAAACACTGAAAGGGGTCTGTCTTCCATTGTGCCATCTACTAATGAATAAAATATTACTGGTAATGTATGGACTCCTGCTATTACAGTACTTTAAACCTTACAATAATAGCAATAAATAAATAGAATATTGCTCCTGCTTATTCCATATTCATCTGTATACCTCACTCTAATACCCCAAATGAGTTGAGTTAGAACTGTATCCTTTCGCACAATATTGGAGTTTGGAGGAGTCTATTTAGTTCAAATGCCAGCTGAATACAGGAATCCACATTAGGGCATACCTGATAAAGGCAAAAGAAGAAGGGGACGACAGAGAATGAGGTGGTTGGATGGAGTCACTGAAGCAGTAGGCCTGAGTTTAAATGGACTCCAGAGGATGGTAGAGGACAGGAAAGCTGGGAGGAATGTTGTCCATGGGGTCATGATGTGTTGGACACGACTTCGCAACTAAAAACAACAACAAAGGAGTATCTACCTTCTGCTTAACATCATACCTCTTTTCTGCTGATTTCTTTAACCAAACCACCATCATTTGTAATATTTTATCTTGTTTGGTTTATACTTTATTTTTTTATGAGCTTTTGTTTGCAATTCTGGTCAGTTATTGTAAGAAAAATGTTCAGATTTAAATCATTATAATTATAATAAATTACAAGTTCTTTTAAGTATTGTCTTCCATTCACAATTATCCATTAAATATAAAGGCCAAACTTTGTCTTATGTAACATTAAATTTATGGACTAGTTGCTGTACTGCCCATCAAGATAAATATAAATCAGACCAAGTAAAATCTTATCATGAAAGTTATCAGAAATTCATTGGATGGTTTTAACTGGTTTTTAAAAAGTTTTGCATTGTTTATACAGTTGTTTTAATCTGTATTTTTAATATTGTGTACATTTTAATTGAGCTATACATTGGTTGTCTCTAGGACAGGACACTACTAAGCTTTAAGTGGGGTTGTGCTTGAACAATACTTGAATATTTCACATATAATAGCAGCATTTACTATAACCCTTTAAGCAATCTTGTTTCAATTCAACCTCTTGTGTGCTGATTAGCTTTTCATCCCATTTAAGATGTTAATTCACTTTATAATTGCCATGGTAGGGGTGACAAACACATCCATAGTAATTTCTGACTTTCAAAATCAGCTATTGCTAACATTCACGATTAATGCATCACAGATTCTTGTATTTAACAATATACTGTCAGTTGAATGATCAAGACCTGATGTTTGCTGTTAATTTGTTCCATCTTTGCCTGTGGGTAGTAAAGCAAAGCTAAAATGGGAAGTTTGTGTTCAAGATTTACAATAAATGGCAGAACTTTTCCACATAAATCATATAAGATCTAGGCTAGTAGATTATCATCTTAAATTGTAACATACATTGTTTGGTTTTTCACTTATTGTATTGTATAAACCCAGTCAGGAGTGAAAGCAGTCAATTGTGGTTTAGGCAATAAACTGTGGTTAAGCATACCGTAGTCCATTTGATTTCACACATGGAGGGAGAACCATTTGCTTGGTCTTATAGGCTAAAGATAGTTTTTCAGGAGCCTACTTGGCCAAAATGTGCTCATTGGAGTATTCATGATACTTGCATATGTGAATTTTAGAAAATATTTTATAATATCTTATGAATCTGTTCTTGTAATGGACTGCAGATGGAAGTCTCTCTAAAAAGTAACTTCATGATTATCAGCCAATCTCTTTATTTCTGGGAGACAGTTATTTTACAGATTTTACATTTTTACTACAGAGTATTTTTTTGTGTGTTTTCTGTTCTCAGAAACCAATAAAAATATAGTACATTGTGTCCTATGCAGTAAAACCTATTTCTTAGGCCCTGGATTTTTTTAGAACTGACATCTTGTAACTGACGTGCTCTGGTAGAGCATTAAAAATTAAATGCAAGTCAGAAGCTCACTAATTTGCAAAGGGATAGTAATTCTGTGAGAGAAAATGCAGTCAAACTTTAGGTTTGCTGAAACAAACATCTCTGGAAACAAAAGCCAAAAGTGATTTTTCAAATATGTTACCTGAAGCCATGTTTAAAACCGCAAAAATCCTGTTGTAGAATAAGAAGACATATAATCTTACTGCTGAAATAGATTTTTTCTCCAAGAAAATAGCTAAAATAATCTACTTGTTTGCATAATGTGTTTCTACAGTTTGACTTGTCAGTCACCAGAAGGAATGGGAAAAAAAAGTTTCTGTGTGGCATCTTATTTCTTTATTTCTTCTTATTTTTTGCTCGTTTGGGGCAGCTAAGATTTTGACAAGCATAAAAAGAAATGTCGTATGAATTGTAACATTCTTTTCCTCCCTGTCTGTGAACAGAAAGCATTATTTGTACTGATTTGGGAGTAGATATTTGGTATTTTAACATGAAGCATGTTGGTTGATTTAGAAACTAGATCTAATTTCTAACTAGATCTAATTTCTAGATCTAAGAAAGAGTGAAAAAAACAAAATACATGTATAATCCTATTTGATCTATTATTGCTTTTTGTTGCTGGGAATTATGTGATCTACTTTATTCTGTAATGAAATGGAAAAGCAGGAAATTTCAAGACTTACACTGGTTCAGCTCCTTCTTCAAGGCATGTCCCAGTTGGTGTTGAAAGGGAGTGAGAGATCCAGTCCATGGCTGTTTCTTTGTGGCATGCTACAGGTCTTGGGGCTCTCTCTACTCCTTTTTAACATCTACATGAAACCATTGGGTGAGATAATCCAACACCATGGGATGAAGTATCATCAATATGCTAAGAAAGCCTTTGTACAACTTTGTGCCAAAGGGCCAGTTGTGCCTTTCCTGAATTGTGAGACGCTGCACACAGTCATTCATAGCAATAGCAATAGCACTTAGACTTATATATCACTTCACAGTGCTTTACAGTGCCACCAGTCAGGCTCCTCATTTTACCAATCCCTGAAGGATGGAAGGCTAAGTCAATCTTGAGCTGATGAGATTCGAACTGCCAAATTGCTGGCAGTCAGCTCAGCAGAAGTAGCCTGCAGTGCTGCATTCTAACCACTGTGCCACCATAGTTTTGTATTCATGCCCTGGTTATCTCCCAATTGAATTACTGCAACTCTGGAAGGCTGGAAATGTGGCGTGAACCTCATCTCCAATGGGAGAATATTCTAGAGCAGTGATGGCTAACCTTTTTGCTGTCATGTGCCAAAAGCGGGTGGAGCGCAGGGAGTTGCATGCACGTGTGCCCACACCCATAATTCAATACGTCCCGCCCCCATGCATGTGTTCATGACCCCCCGCACTCCGCCCGCTTTTGGCACGTGATGGCATGGTGGGTCCAGTAGGCACATTTTTGCCCTCCCCAGGCTCCAGAGGCTTTCTTGGAGCCTGGGGAGGGTGAAAATGGCCTTCCCCACCTCCCTGGAAGCCTTCCAGGGGCCGGAAACAGCCTGTTTCCCAAGTTCTGGTGGGCGCAGAAGGCCCGAAAATCAGCATGCACCCTAGAGCTGAGATAGGGCAACGCTCGTGTGCCAACAGATATGGCTCTGCGTGCCACAGGTTCTCCATCACGATTCTAGAGTGTCAGGATCAAAGCAGAAAAGGATCTTCTTCTCAACCCTTCCAGCCAGTGTGGGTCTAGTAGCTTAGGTGCTGGGCTAGAAACTAGGAGACTTAATTCTTTGGGCCAATTGCTTTCTCTCAACCCAGTCGACTTATAATCTTACGGTTGGAGATGGTGAAATAGGAGGTAGGAGCATGAGCAGAGGTGAAATGCTCCCGGTTGCCCGATCTGGTAGCGATGGCGGCTGTGGTTCGAAGATCCGGTAGCAAAAATCCCTGCGCCCTCCCTCCCCACACACACACCATGCCCAGCTGAGCTGCACGATCATCAGAGGCTTTTTTTTTTTTACTTCTAAAAGCATTTTTTCTACAACTTCTTCTGCCGAAAAAATGCTTTTAAAAGTTAAAAAAAAAGCCTCTGATGATTGCGCGGCTCAGCTGGGATCTCAGAGGCTTTTCAAAGCATTTTTTTCTGCAACCTCTTCTCGGGAAGAGGTGGTTTAAAAAATGCTTTGAAAAGGCTCTGACGACCCCAGCTGTGTTCCTGATCGGCAGAGGCTTTTCAAGGCATTTTTTTGCATATGCAGAAAAAATGCTTTGAAAAGTTAAAAAAAAAAAGTTGGCCACGCCCACCCAGTCACATTACACCCCCCAACAAGCCACGCCCACAGAACCAGTAGTAACAAATTTTACATTTCACCCCTGAGCATGAGGTATATTCACTGCCTTCAGTTTACCCAAAAATAAAAAGGTAGGATAAAAGTCTGATGGATTGCTAGATATATCCATCTTCAATACTTTCTGATTTGTTAAGACCTATCGCTTCCAAACTAACTAAAAATTCTTGGAGTTTCCTATCTCTCATTTTGTTGGTTTCCACTTGGTTTCGAAAAATTTACAGAGGGAACTCATGGTTTCTATGTGACTGGAAATCCCAGAGCCATAGGCTAGGCTTAAAATTTGAGAAATATCACAGAAGAAAGCAGTAGGAAAATCATTGCTTTGGCATTTATGAGGTTACCAGGAACTGAGCTTCACTTGAAGGAAGCCTTTTGAAAACAGTTCCTGCCATAGTCTATTCCTCTTCTACATTCACTTTGATCCAGGGTGTAATTTATTCACTTTCATTTAATAAGCTTTAAATTTTCTGGTTAGGTACATATAAACAAGGGCTTTGGCGATATTTCTACTTGCTGTTTTCTTGCCAAATAGTTACAGATAGAAAAACTGTATTAGTCAATGTGAATTATGAGTTTGCATGCTTAGATTATTAAACAGATGTCTTCATATCCAAGCCTGCTGTCTCTTGTGTTGCATATTCTATTATTACTATCTTACATTTTACAGAGGTAACCTAATACTACATTGAATCCATTGTTGAAAATAAATACATCAAATGTACATGTCTGTAAGAAAGACATTCTTGCTTTTGTTGTCCACAAACCCAATATCTTATGGGTTACTGTAAATCAGTAAGCAACAATAACATTTCCATATATTAATAAAGAGCTCACATGGCTTTAAATGTAACTAAATTCTTTAAAATTAGGCAGACTTTGGCTGCCCATCAATAATTTCACCATTGACTATAATGGGTCACCAACCTTTCGGACCTCAAGGACCACTAAATTCATAATTTAAAATCCTGCGGACCACTAATATGATCTGCCTAATGATTGGCTGGGTGGCATGGCTAGGTGGTCATGGCCAACTCGATGTCACTCGCATTGAGGGGTGTCAGCCTCTACTCGCCCCTCCCCTCCCAGCCACTCCTCGCGTGCATGCCCAGGCTCCTTAGGGCCCCAATAGGAAGCAGTTGTTTGAGCTAAGCAACCACCATGAGAAAGATTTGGCAAAACAGCTGGCTCAGTTCAAATTGGATCTGACCGAGGAGGCAGCTCAGCAGAAGCATCTCACTCAGGACTACAAGCATAGGCTTTCCAAGCAGACCTGCGGGAGTGCAAGGCCAGGTACCAGCGCCTGGAGGCTCAGCGGGCTGAGATGGTCAGCCAGTTCCAGGCCATGAGGCAGTCCCACTGAAACAAGGTCCTGTGGCTCTTCACCACCAGCAACATTTCCCTCCAGCCTTCGCCCAAGGCCCCGCACCAAGAGGCTGAAGCAGACCCCGAGTCAGAATTTCTGCCCCACACAAAAAGACCCTGAAACGGGAGACTCTCTGGAGTAACAGAAACATTCATTGCATGTATCCGGCCCAGGGGTCATAGTTTGAGGACCCCTAATTTAGTGCAATATAAAAAATGCAAATAATTTTTCTGTGGACCACCAAAATTTTCTTGCGGACCACCAGTGGTCCACGGACCAACAGTTGGTGACAGCTGAACTATAATATACTAGAATGTCTTGTTTTATTTTACTTTAATGTTCTAATTTTTAAATCTGGTTTCAGGTTTATTATGGTTTGTGACCATAATAAAAGATTATGCATGAAGAGCCACACAGTTAGGATGCTATTAGTGTAAGAATTAGTGCCAAGTATACTAGAAGTATTTCCACCATTGTTAATTCCATCACCTGATTCATTATTGTACTGCTTATAATATAATATAGTATAATAAGTGTTGTGGTGATGCAGTGGTTAGAAATCAGTACTGCAGGGCTAATTCACTGCTCACAGGAATTTGATTCTGAATGGCTCAAGTTTGATTCAACCTTCCATTGTTCCAAGTTTGGTAAAATGAGAGCCCAGATTGTTGGGGGCAATATGCTGACTCTAAACTGCATACGGAGGGCTGTAAAGCACTATGAAGTGGTATATAAGTGCTATTGCTATTGCTACTTATATGTTTATATGTTCATTCACATGGCTATTGATGTAAGAATATTTGAACTTCTCAGATCGATTTAAACCCCTACTAAAACCTCAGCCACTACTGATATTGCATTTAATAAATGTGTTCGTATTTTAAGTCCCAGGCTTATAGAAGTGGACACCAGAGTAATACTGTTCGATTTTTCTATTTGCTTTAATGGGAAGAGTTTTGCTTCCATTTAGATTTTGAAGTCCAGTTAGTTGCTCCTCAACTATAATTGGAAATGGCTACTACATTTTAAAACATTTTATTGAAAAATAATAAATTGTTTTGGCTAGGTATCTGCCTGCAAAACTCTTTTCAAGGTGATTGTTTTTTTATGGATTGGAAATACTTCGTCTCAGCCATAATATGTTAGAATAATTATGAGATTAGATCCTTATTTGACATAATTATATTATAATACTAGCATAGAGTGATGTATGATTCAATAATAGTTGTACAACAGGAGTGATTCAGTTGCTAATACGTACTCTTTATATCTAAAATTTATTAATTCTATTATGTGTTAGTAGCTTTTAAAACTGAATGAAATCTTACTGTCAAAATTAAAAAAGATCAGATTGACGTTAAAGGAAATAAATAAGACATATAAAGACAATCACCAATGTGTATATGCCTGGATATGCATAGCAAATTTGTCTCACGAGAGAGATGTCAGTTCAGACGTATTACAATATAAGCACATCTCTGTTATTGAAATCTTGTGTTAATTCTGAAATCTTCACTTGCATACTGTACTTTTTCACCCTCCTGACCTAGCTAAAAGATACCTTGTTGAACTTGTACATGTAAATGGTCTTGCAACTTTAGTTAGTGTGAGAAAACGTTTATATCACCTTATGCATACTTCTAAATCATATTAGAAGTGAATATAATGTAATAATTTATTTCAAAGCCAAAGCCAAGTTAGTAAGGATGAACTGATTTGGAGAGATGGTGTGTTTGTGTATGTATGGGATACATGCAGAGGTGGGTTTCAGCAGGTTCTGACCAGTTCTGGAGAACCTGTAGCGGAAATTTTGAGTAGTTCGGAGAACTGGTAAATACCACCCCTGACTGGCCCCACCCCGTCCCCATCTATTCTCTTCCTCCCGAGTCCCAGCTGATCGGGAGGAAATGGGGATTTTGCAGTAACCTTCCCCTGGAGTGGGGTGGGAATGGAGATTTTACAGTATCCTTCCCCTACCATGCCCACCAAGCCATGCCCACCAAACCATGCCATGCCCACTAAGCCACATCAACAGAACCCATAGTAAAAAATTTTTGAAACTCACCCCTGGATACATGTCGCTAGAAGGCAAAATCACTGTGTCTCACTTTGACCATGTCATGGGGGCGAATTCACTGGCGAAAGCAATTGTGTTTGGAAGGGCTAGCGGTAAAAGGAAACCAAGCCACCAAAGAACATGGTGGCTGGGATACTATCAATGCTGTGTCCCAGGGGTGGGTTCTAAAATTTTTTACTACCAGTTCTGTGGATGTGGCTTATTTTGTGGGCGTGGCTTATGGTCATGTGACAATTATTTAGGATTTAGCAGAGGTACTGGTCTACCAGGGTTTTACCTGCTTGCAGAGCTGTACCGATCTACCTATTTAGTTTTTGCAGGCACTGATCTACTCATGTATTTTTGCAGGCACCGATCTACTCATTTGTTTTCTTTTAACATTGATCAGCTGTAGGGCAGCCCTTTGAAGCCCCCTGGCAAAAGGTTAAACAGTTTTTTTCCCTCTAGCCATCAGCTGGGACTTAGGAGGCAGCAATAGATTGGGGGCAGAACCAGTTTGGTGACATCATATTGTCACCGATACCGACTCGGGAGAACTGGGCCGAACCAGGAGGAACCCACCACTGCTGTCAACAGACAGAGCATAGAGAAAGTCAAAGAAACAGTGCAAGATCAAAAATGTGGAGAGAATAGAATTGCCAATATTTAATTGAATGGATAACATAATCATCATCATTATCATCATCACTGATAAACTATACATATGATATAAAAGGAAGACAGAATATGAAAATTGTAATTTATCTTTCAAAGGTTTAATATCTAGCATAAATTTAATCAGTGCGTATGTGTAAACTTGAAGAAATGCTTTTAAAGAGCATTTTAAAATGATGTGGAACTAGAATTAGCACTTTTTCGGTTTCTTAACAATATGATATTGATATGAAGTGTTATCTTATTACAAAAATATCTATAGTTTATTATATTAAGATTTCTAGCTGATTTTATCACAATTCACCTGTGTACTGTATCTTTAAATTCTGGAATTTTGGAAGCACCATGAGCTAATTTTAGAGTTTATTTTCCTGTGGAAACATTGACTGTTAAGACAGCAGGAAATCATGTGTTAAGAGCCAATGGTCAGAAGATGGGGAAACAGATATACAGTCTTTACATAAATAGTGTGAAAGTTGCATATAAATGGTAATGTCTGCCATGCAAATACCATATCTTAGATAAACAATTTATTCCATGTTGACTTTAGTATAATTGCTTTTCACAGTTAAATCATTCTATACAGATCAGTTATAGTATATACAAAACTGAGAAATTAATCTCTGACTACAACTAATATTTTTATATATTTTCTGATGTGGCTTTGGCATTGTATTATGGTATAGAATTAACAGTCATGAGTAAAATGCTCTTGCAAATATCAGCTTGCTAATCTTAGCAAAATTTATCAATTTCTCTTTTACTCACTAATAATTATTATTTGTATTGTGTTTAGCCTACTTGTAGCACTGTGACGCTTCTGTGTAACCTGAAAGTGTTGAGAACTTTCAGAAAAGACAACCAACTATTGTACTCAATTAATTTCAGACCCGTGGTCCTTCACTCAAATACAATAGCTCAAAAGTTCTTCTTTACGGTGAGAAATCTCCACAAATTCCTTCATATAGCACATTTCTTGGTGCTTCCATACCGTATAATGTTTTTTTCCATAAGATTCTATGATTGCTTCCCTAAAAAAACCCACCACTTTAAGGTACTGAGGAATCCTTGAGATGTAGGACAAGAGTTTGAGAACATCCATATTTATAGAAATTTTATAAAATGTATATATACATTTTCCAAGTAATTTTTTCAAAGAGAAGTAAAAGTGTGCCCCAGTTTCCTGCCTTAGATTTTTTTTTTCTTCAAGCTCACACTTCGATAAGGAAAAAAATGAGGGAAAGATTGGCTGACAAAATAGAGGAAAGAATCACATTCTATATTTTTGTTTCCTGTTGTTTTCTTTGTCTGATTAAGTGAAACAAAAAATTCAGTCAGCAGACTAATGACTGTTATAAACTGAAGATACCCTTTGGAGCTTTGACTTACCATATTTTTCAGAGTATAAGATACACCTTTTTCCCCCAAAGAAGAGGGTAAAAATCTGGGTGAGTCTTATACTCTGAATGTAGCCCCGCCAGGCTTCTCAAATGGAGGCTTCAGAGCCTGAAAAAAGCATCAGTAACGAAGCTTCAGAAAAGAAGCCCCCAAACAAAGTTTCAGAGGTCTTTTTTCTGAAGCTGTTTTGGAGGCTTTCAGAAGCAGGAAAAAAAGTTTTTTCTGAAATGGAGTTTCAGAAGTTTCAGAGGCAGAAAAAAAAGCAAAAAAAAAAAAAAAGCAAGGTACAGAGCTCACAACCAAGGAACCTGTTGCTAAAATTCACCTCTGGGAACAACTGATTGGGGGTATTCCAGGAGGCTGATCCACCTGCCAATCAGCTTTTTTCTTATTTTCCTTTCCAAAGACTAAGGTGCATCTTATACTCTGAAAAATACAGAAATTATTTGGAAGTTTAACATATCAGAGAAGTTTCACCATTTCAGATAATGGATACTGACAAAGGAAGTGATTATTCAATTTGTCCTGTCCAAGATTCTGGAAGCAAAAAGGCCTCAGCTAATAAGCCAAGTTCGGGAGCGTAAAAAGCACTTGTAGCAGAAGGAAGCCAGCAAAGGAGAATCAACATTCAATAGGTGTTCAAACTAGCAGAGGTCATACCATAAATCTGGTGGAGCAGAAAACTGGTATAATCAAGTAATAACTCAAATTTCAGAAGTTCAGGTAAAAGTTTTGCACATTAAAGAGACACTGAAGTTGAGCGTGTGATTTCTCAATCCAAGTTAATAAACCCTTAGTTCTACCTTTATTTCTTTAGTAGAAAATCTGGATTCTTGAAGAAACCCAGCTTTGAAGGATTGAATTTCTGTTACTTTACCACCCAGGGATAATCCCATTCTATAAACATAAGGTTGTGCATTATCATTCAATCCTGCAAGAGGATTCTATCAGCGGAGGCATGACATCATTTCTAGTGATTTCCCATCTAGGATTTAGTTATACTCCAGAAACCATCAGCCCCTTGCTTGGTCCTTAATCTAATATCATATGAACATTTATTTGAACACTTTTAGTCTCTTTTTACTAGAACATAGATGCCATAATCCCCAACAGAAAACTTGGGGAGGAGGGGTATAACAGTGACAAAGGAGTTTTTTTCTTTATTTTTATTACAGTGATAAGGGGTTCTTTAGTAAGATCATTTATTTTATGTCCAAGAATTTCTGTCAAAAGAATTCATTTTTCTCCTTTGGTCTGCATCCAAAATATTCATAGAGAATGTTTGAGCCTCTCAATGTTTACAACAACATTCCTTTATTGAGTGCTCTCAAACTCACTGAATTATTGGATAAAATAGTCAGAAACGTATCTGGGGAGGGCACTAAAATAGAGAAGGCTGGTGTATTATATAAAGAGATGGTAAAGTGTAGCTGTTCCAAAGAAAAGTCCATAACACTGATCAACTCTTCGATAGATCATAGATTCCAGGATGGTGCAGGAATGTTTTCTGCCTTAATCTTTTAGTAGGTTCCTGAATGTTTCTGGAGGACCAATCCCTGGAAATATATTTGGAAGACAGATAGATGGCCATATATGCATTTATTACCAGTTAGTACCATTAGTACCCATAGAAACAGACTTTGATGAAGAATTCTTCAGAAAGTAGCAGATATTTTAAAGCCCTTTTTTAAAAAAAATCATCACTTTATTAATCTACCCCATGTGACCAGTCAGGTAGGATATTGAGGAAAAATTCAGATGTTGGCTTTTGTACATATTGTCCCTGGAACAGGAAGAAATATTGTTGCTATATATTGCCTGGCTCTAAAAGGCAATATAGGGCAGCAATAAAGTTTCTTATTGGAATTGTTCTAAAAAACCAGTGTCATTTTTTTCTTCCTTTGTTCCACCATGGCAAGCTACCGTATTTTTCGGAGTATAAGACGCTATGAACTATTAAGACACACCTACCTTTTTTGGTGAGGAAAACAAGAAAAAGAAATCTGCCTCTGCCTCCCAGCAATTTTGCCTTATTGCAGCAAACAGCAAATAGCCTGCTTTACTTTCATTTTCATTTTCAGCATAGCTTGATTAGCACAAGAAAAAAAAAATCCTGCTCCCAGCAATTTACCTCCTTGCAGCAGAGGCTGGTGCAAAACAGCTGAGAGCAAAACAGCTGAGAGTTGGGAGGCCGATCCAATCAACTTGTGATAATTAGGCTGTCCTGAAACTAAAACGAGTTGTTTCTTCTTGCTGCTTGCTACAAGGAGGTAAACCGCTGGGAGGCAGAGGCCAGAGGGTGTGAGCCAGTGGGTGGGCGGGGCTACATTCGGTGTATAAGACGCACCTAAATTTTCACCCCCTTTCTGGGGGGGGGAAGGTATGTCTTATACTCCAAAAGATATGGTAATTAAAGTTAAAGAATTCTTAATTTCTTGACCTATTTATTTCACTGTCCAATGTCTCTCTGTTATTCAAATAATTGTTCTTTTTGCTGACTTTTCACCATTTTCAAGAAACTTCTCCTGGAGGGAAATTTTTAATCTTGATTTTACAACGTTATTACAGCAAGGATAACTGTGTATGTGACCAGGTTATTTTATTTTTATTTATTTATTAGATTCCTCCCTCCCCCATTTTTATTATTTTTACTCAAGGTAGTAAACATACCTAATATTCTTTCCCCCTATTTTTCCCACAAAAACAGCTCTGTAAAGTGGTTTGGGCTGATTTGGCTTTTATGCCTAAGGCAGGACTAGAACTCGCAGCCCCCCTATACTTCAATTATTACACCAAACTGGCTCTGATTTCAGAATAACAGAAGTTATTCTGTTTTTCAGGAAAATGAAGATTTATAGGTTGGATAATAGTAACATTTCTAACCTTAAAAACATACACCTAAGCTTATCATATTAAAGCATGAAAGAAAATGGTTTGGCCTTTTAAAAGATGATTCTTATTTAAAATCAGTTTTGCAGAGTAGTGGATTATTGTAACAGTTTTTTTTCTTCATTTACAACACACCTCTGTTAAGACTCTTTTTCTAGCCATTGAAAATCATTTCTGATGAGTGAATGTTCTGCTTAAGAGCCAGATTCCACTCCAATTTCCATTTATACTTTACAAATAAGAACAGTTATTCCCATTTGCCTCTCCTCGATTACTGTTGTGCGATTTTTTTTCCCCCTTTAATGACTCTAAGAAGTAAAAGGACCTAAGTATTATACACAAATGCTGCTTTCTTTGACACCATCTGGAAAACTACTCCTGTACAACTTAAACATGGGTAGGCGAGGATGTCTGCTTGACACAATTCTAGGTCCAAAGCTGTTTCTAGAAATACAGAATATTGATAGGAAATTTAAGAATGAAGGTAAGGGCTAAACTAGGTTTAATGGGATATTCTTATTTAAAGCAGTATTTAGTGTTTGGAATCTGTTATAATGTATCACTAACCGATCATATATTAATTATCTATGATTCTAGTTGCTTTGAACTGTTGACAATTCCCTACTGAATTCTGAAATCATTTTTTGTTGTCGTTTAAAAGTCTTTTTATAATTGTTTTCAAAGTTGCCAACTAGAATTTTCCCACTTTTTATCTTCTTCCATAAAGAAGCTTCTTGTGATTTCCTATTTTCAAGAAGCCCAGAGATGTTTCTCCAAAAAAAAAAAAAAGCTTATATTTTTTGTTAACTGCTAGGGATTACTCTGAAATTATGGTGGTATAAATACTTACTAAATAAAAGAGCTAAATTAATGGCTTATTAAGAAAGAAATAACAATAAATAGATTTATTCAGTGCCTGTGACCACAAGGTCAAAATCCATCAATATATGTTCCAATGAGCAACCAACTATCAGGCGAACCGATAGTAAAAGAATGCTTTAAAAAGTAAAAAAAAGGTTCTGACAATCACAGTTGTGCTGCTGGATTGTTGGAACCTTTTTAAAAAAACTTTTTAAAAGCATTTTTACTACCTATTTGCCCGAACTGGTAGTAAAAAAAAATGCTTTAAAAAAGTAAAAAAAAAAAAAAAGGTTCCGAAGATCACGCGGCACATCTGTGATCATTTTAAAGCATTTTTTTACTACCAGTTCGGGCGAATAGGTAGTAAAAAATGCTTTAAAAAAAAAAAAAAAGTTGGCCGCGCCCACCCAGTCACATGACCCCCGCCAAGCCACGCCCACAGAACCAGTAGCAATAAAAATTGGATTTCACCACTGCTTCAGATGACTTGCAGCATTCAAAAAAGAAACATGTAGGTAAGCAGTAATACAAGAAAAATGAAATTAGTTTTACTTTAAACTTTCGTCCTCAGAGTGGTCCAAATCCAGAGTGAAGTATGGGGCCTTTATTCCATTGGACAGAGATCTCACATGGTAGCTGCTGTGTCACCCAATTAGCAGAAAGCAAGATGAAGAGGTCTTACCTTGTCATACCTGGTAACCATCATTCCTCAGATACAATCAGCTTCTTCCTAGTTTCCAGTTGTCTTTTTTTCTTTTTGTGGGCATATAAACATAAATTACAAGACTGCAAATTCACATACCTTCTCCTCTTGTGCCGTATGGTTTGCATGTGAAGCTCAGAGATTTGTAATATAAATAAAGTTGGATGCTGGCACTTCGCTTTGTAGCATTCCAGTTTTCTTTCTTAAATATCTTTTGAGTAAAGTTCAGTTGGTGAAAGAGCCTGGTAAGGGCGATCTCTGTAGAACTTTTTTGTTTGAGTCTTTTTTAAATATGATAGAGACATACTAGGTCAGTTCTTATCAAGCTGAGGTACAAATCAAAATGCACTTATTTTTTTCAGAACATAAATCTTTCCTATTTTGTCATTCAGTTCTTTCATTAAAATACATTTAAAAATATGAATATTTCAAAATATATTTTGAGAGGAAATAGTTAAATTCCTATATTTAGATATGGATCTATCTATCTATCTATCTATCTATCTATCTATCTATCTATCTATCTATCTATCTATCTATCTATCTATTGACATGCACAAATTAGAACATAAAAGGATTAGAACATAAAAGGATTGAATGCATTTAGCAATTAATTTGAAATGATTATATAGGACATGTAGATCCTTACTTTGGAAGTTTAAGTTTCTGAAAGCTGTATTTTGTGTCCCTCTTCATCTCCAGATGCCCTTGTTCAGCTGGGACTTGCTGCATTTCTCTCGGGGTCTGTCTGAGACATTGGGGTCTGAGATTTTGGCAGAAACAAATGCTTTGGACTGAGTCTTTGGTTCAACTCATCCTATTAGATTGGGGGCAAATTGATTCTGATTCTGATCTGGCATGTGATGGCATTTATAAGACCTAAATTATAGATCTATAAAATGACAGGTCTAAAATTATCTGTCCCTTTTAAGAGGCAAAATTAAGGGTTCTCCATGTACCAGTCTTGTATAAAATCTTAACATGCTTCACATTGGGTATTTTTATACCTTGCTTTGAATTGGCACACTTCCTATTATGAAGATCAAGGGCAAATGGGCTAGACGTCCCCTGTATTTATAGATGTTGAATTAATAATCCATGTATTGTTAAGTGGCCATTGCACCCACTCGCAGTATCATGAATATGATTATCAGAAAATTATCAGTAATTTCCCTCTGATCAAGAAATTACAATCTTCCTTTTGCAAGGCCTGCTTTAGACAACTACTGCAAAGATTGCTGGTTTCTAGCAGAAGTTGATTTGATATTGTCTTCTTGTTAAATATTTCAGGTTTGGGATTTTTCCCCCTGTATTTTAAATTTAGTATTTATGTTTTATTGGTCCAGAACTGTAAATAAATAATTTGGATTGAAAACACAGAGATCTGTCCATCTCTGAAGATCATGTTTAGTTTGGCCCTAAAACAGCCTTGGGTTTAGATACTATTAAATGTTGGGTAGAAATAAATCATTTACCACTTGGCTTCTTTTTTGTTTTACTTGAGTATCCACTAAACTATCATTTATTTTATTTGTATCCTGCCTTTATTATTTTTACAAATATCTCAAGGCCAGGGGTGAAATCTACTTACCTTCCCAACCAGTTTGGAATGCACAGAGGGTAAAAAACTGGTTACTTCCTGGTTGAAACCAGGAAGTAATTATGACTGGGTGGGTGGACGGAGCCTCACGCCGTCATCGCTACCGGTTCTCCGAACCACCAGCTTCCATCACTACTGGTTCAGCCGAACCAGGAGCATTTCACCTTTGCTCAAGGCAGAGAATTTACCCAGCCCACCTGTTCTGTTCCGCAGAACTTCCACCTACTTCCTCCTATTTTCCCCACAATCACCAGCCTATGAAGTTGGTTGGCCTGAGAGAAAGTAACTGGCCCCAAAGTCACCCAGCTGGTTTTCATGGCTAAGATGGAACTTGAACTCATAGTCTTCTGTCTTCTAGAGCAGTAGCTTAACCCCTAGACTACACTGGTTCTCTTCTTTTTGGAAGTCAATGGAAAATGAAGCAGACCTACCTTTTGGTTCTGTTATTTTTATTTAAATAGAATGCTAGCTTCTCATTGATCGTGGGTCCTATGAAACATTTTAAACATTAACATTTGTGGTGTATTCTACTCTTGTCTAAATGTCAAAGTGGGACAGGGCAGAAAAAAATAGCTGTGGAGTCCTCTATAGGGTCAGTGGGGCCAAAACTGTGTTCTCCCATGTTTTGCTTTGATTTTTTTAGTTTTGTAGGTTTAAGGTGACCCATAGCTGATTCATGTTTAAGATACCCATTTTATCACCTCTTCAAAGTCTCAGCATATCCCCCCCTCCATAATCCCAGCCCCAATTATTTTAGAGTGTGGCCCTAAGAAAGCACATGGCTCCTCTTAAGCTCATGGAAGTTATGTAGCTTTGAAATCCAGCATCAAAACCAGAATGAAGTTGCAATAACTTCTAAATGTGAAGAAGATCAACTTAACTATGGAGATTTGGTTACACTTTTGATTCAGCTTCCTCATAATCAAATTAGGAAATAGAGAAAAATGCTGATCTCTATAAATACGATAAAACCTTTTCTTACAGTTTCATGCCAAGAAAATGTACAAGCTTGGTTTATTTTTAGGATAACTTTCATTCCTGATAAACTTAAATGTTTTTTAAATAAGTGTAAAGCTGCTAAGACAAATATGATGTCCAATTATTTTGCAGTGAACCATTTTTATGTTCAAAGTTAGCTCTATTTTCTGTACTTGGGCTCTGTCTGATTGACAATTCTCTGTTGATGCTGGAGTAAGGCCAGTTCAAGCTTCTCGATTTAAGCACTTTGGAAGTTCACAAAAACTTACATCTGAGTCCAAATGTCTCCAGTTTGATCTGCTTTTCTCATAAGTTGACTGCAAATCCTTTTACAGCATAATTGTTTTATTGGAAGCGTTCTAAGTATAGGGTTGAGGTTCAGATGTAGAACTAAATAAAATAAGTTTGCTGTTTCTTAGAGATACTAAAATAAAGTACGTTTGAATTTGTGTTACTTAATTTTAGCGTATCAGAATTTACAATTTGTCAAGTATAGGGGAAAGGTCAAGTGAAATCAGTGCACAAATACTATTTATTCTGGATTGAAATGATAAAGCTGCACGATTATCAAAATTTTGTTTGATATACTAAGACAGCTTCATGGATAACAATTTGAAATGCAAATACATTAAAGTTCCTTGCTTGAGAAATTTCCTTTGTAATGTGGATAACTTAAATCTTGTATATAGGCTATAAACTCATCTGGCATTGGTTTGAGATTATTAAACATTAAACCCTCATGATGGCAGCCAGTATGGTATACACATGAACATCTTACCACAGGATGTTTTCCTGCAGTTGTATGGAAGTATTTTCTTCATATAGAGCAGAGGTGTCAAACTCAATTTCATTGAGGGCCGCATCAGGGTTGTGTTAGATCTCAGGGAGCCAGGGTGGGCATGGCCAGCTCAACGTCACTCATGTTGGGGCACCTGCGGTGGCCTGAGCGCTCTGCCAGTGAAAATGGGGTCCCTAGTTCCAGAGTGGCCCTGCGGGCCAGATCTAAGCACCTCGTGGGCCAGATCCAGCCCCGGGTCTTGAGTTTGACCCTGATATAGAGATAGATCGCTCCAACAAGTTGACATGAGGCAGCAAGCCTAACTAGTGTTTTCAAAGCTAAGTACTAGAATTTTTAGATAACTTGCTGATTAAAAATAAATTTAGTTAGATGTGGACCAAAAGTTATTAGTCAGAAGCTGCAGTGGGACATCTTCTGTGTGAGAAAGAATTCTCTTGCCTCAACAGATGTTAGTGTTTTATATGAGGAAAATATATATTAGAGAGAAGTTAGGTAGAGATGTATCTTTGTGCTATTGCTGTTCAAAACTACTAACAGAAATCAGCAACAGTTCTACAACCTTTTTATTACCCCTAAAGTGCATCATTCATACCTATTCAAAAAAATCTTCCCATTTACCGTATATATTTGAGTATAAACTGAGTTTTTCAGCACATTTTTTATGCTGAAAAAAGCCCCCCTCAGCTTATACTCGAGTGAGGAAAACATGCCCTTTTTCCTGCAACTGTTTTGGCTCCCAGGGGCTGCAGGGAGCCTTGCTAAAGGTAAAATGGGGCATGGGGGTGTGTGGCGCCCCTCCCCCGCGCTCCTTTATGGCTCCCAAGGACTGCAGGGAGGCTTGCTAAGGGCAAAATGGGTCATGGGGGGTGGTGCTTCAACTCCCAGAATTTTCCCAGCTTGGCTGTCTCAGGAATTCTGGGAATTGAAGTCCACAGGTTGTAAAAGGGCCACATTTGCCCACCCCTGGATTAAGCTGGACTACTGCAATGCTCTCTACATGGGGTTCCCCTTGGGATGCACCCGGAGGCTCCAAATAGTGCAGAATGCGGCCGCGCGGGGGATTATGGGAGCGATGGGACGCTCCCATGTGACACCTCTCCTGCGCGAGCTGCATTGGCTACCTGTGGACTTCCGGGTGCGTTTCAAGGTGTTGGTGACCACCTTTAAAGCGCTCCATGGCTTAGGACCAGGGTACTTACGGGACCGCCTTCTGCCGCCAATAGCCTCCCACCGGCCGGTGCGTTCCCACAGAGAGGGTCTCCTCAGGGTGCCGTCAGCCAGACAATGCCGGCTGGCGACCCCCAGGGGGAGGGCCTTCTCTGTGGCAGCCCCTACCCTCTGGAACGATCTTCCTCCAAAACTGAGAACAATTGCTGACCTCCGGACTTTTCATCGGGCCCTGAAAACTCATCTCTTTCAGCTTGCTGGTCTAGCCTGACCCCGCTGAATTTTTAAGATCTGTATTATAGGGTTGGGTATTTTAAATATTTAATGGTTAATGGTTTTAATTTTTAGCCAAAGTTATATGCTTTTTTTAAAGAAATTGTTTAACTTTTGTGTACTATTTTTATTTGGCTGTTCACCGCCCTGAGTCCGCAAGGAGAAGGGCGGTGTACAAATCTAAACAAATAAATAAATAAATAAAGCTAATCAATAGTGGAGCTCTAAGAATGCCAGATGAGAAGGAGAAAGGGAGGGAGAAAGAGAGAGAGAGAGAGAGAGAGAGAGAGAGAGAGAGAGAGAGAGAGAGAAAGAGAGAGACAAAGAAAGAGAAAGAAAAAGAAAGGGAAAGAGAGAGAGGGTGGGGTGGGGGTGGGGAATGCAGGTATCTCTTAGCAGAGGCTTGAATTTGCCTGAAATTAGATCAAGCCCTACATCACTTAACACAATATATCAGATTAAATTGTTATTGAATTATTTTTGGTATATATACTACATTCTCTTGTGTAATTTAGTTATAGTGTAAAACTAGTCTATTATGTCTCAAAATTAAAGGGAGATCAAAAATCCATTTAGTGCCATGTAAATTCTGGAATCCCCAAAGACCTTTCCCATTGTATTTATTAAACAAATTTATATAGCTACCCAACTCATATATAGTACTTTTAAAATTATTGTTGATACCATATTGTTTTTGCTGATCCTCTTTTCCACTTACAGAGCTAGTTTACTATTTTTCTTTGAAATCAATATTCAAATACATTTAACCTACTGATGCCTCAATTAATGTAATTTTATTGATATCTATTTTTATTTTGAAATTTACCAGTAGCTGCTACATTTCCCACCCTAGGCTTATATCGAGTCAATAAGTTTTCCCAGTTTTTTGTGGTAAAATTAGGTGCCTCGGCTTATATTTGGGTCGGCTTATACTTGCATATATACAGTAGATTCCAGGCACAAATTCTGTTTGTATCCCAATTGAAACTGTATTACTCTTTTCATTCCTCTGAATAGATGTGATTCTTCTGAAACATATTTCAAATTCCACTGTGTGCTCCTAATGTGGTTTTGTACTGTGAAGCCATCATAACCAAATCTGAGATTTAGACTTGGACATGCTTCGTTTCACATTGGCTAAAGCTATCCTGATTTTAATTGATGATTAAATGTTCTGGAGTAGAATATTGTGTGAGAAATTGAAATAATGCATTTTCTCACCCAAGGCAGTGCTGATGCTGTTGAGATGAGTGTTCAGTGGCAAATCTTAAACTATAGAACTATAGAACTATAGTTCTAGTGCTATAGAACTAGAACAGGGGTGTCAAACTCAAGGCCCAGGGGCTGGATCTGGTCCGCGGGGTGCTTAGTTCTGGCTGCGGAGCTGTCCTGGGAACAGCAAAGGACCGGCCACATGCGGCCCTCCTGAGCTCCGTTTTCTCTGGCAGAGGGTTGCAGGAGGCTGTTGCAGCCGAAAATGGAGCTCAGTAGCCCGTTTTCTCTGGCAGACTGCTCGGGCCATCACAGGTGCCCCCCAACACAAGTGACGTCATGCTGACCATGCCCACCCTGGCCCCCCGAGGTCAAACACAATCCTGATGTGGCCCTCAATGAAATCGAGTTTGATACCCCGATCTAGGTTAGGTAGATCTGACTGCCTTTATCTTTTATAATCTTCTGTGTTTTAATAATTTTATTAAGCTTATCAAGATATAAAATACAAAAGAAAATGAAAATAGTAAGAAAATGGGGGAGGAAAATGATAAAGGTGTAGGGGAAAGGGGAAAAAAGAAAAAAAAAGCATTGACTTCTGACTCTATTTAGCACAGTAAGATAACATTACAGCCTCAACTTTTTACTTTTGCATACTTTTACATCAGAAATGATGTAATAATCATTTCTGTAACAAACTTATTTAATCAGCAAAACTCAAATCAAAATTTCATTTTTCCCCCATCTCAAGCACAGAATCCAGAAGTGTTTTCCAAGTAAATACAAAAGTGGATATGTTCTTTTCTTTGATTAAAGCAGCTAATTTACCATCTCTGCTAGTTCCATCAGTTTTTCCAACCATTGGTCCATTTTGGGAATTAAAGTGTCTTTCCATTTTTTGTGCATAAAGCATTCTTGATGCTATCAAGATATAATTGAGCAAAATTCCAGATTTTTTTAAATGAAACACTGACAAAGTTGTGTTTAGGAGGGGAGGAAAAGGTTAAATATCTTGGGCTTACATTGACAAGTACAAACTCTAAATCGTTTCAAAACAATTTTGTATCTGTATGGAAATATTTTTTAAAAAATTAAGATTGGATAATTTCCAATTAACCTTATTGGTACACTCACAATAATTAAGATGATTTTTTAAAATCAACAATGGTATTTTTATTTCAGACTTTACCGATATTGACAACTGAAACTCCATTTAAACAATGGCAAAAGAGAGTTTCTAAAAGTCTTATGCCTGTAACATTTAACTGGGCCAAATGATATATTGTAGGACAAAACAGTGAGCAAATGTACAGGATCCAGGACCCAGGACCCATGGCACTCCTGGAACTGAAATTTAGCAAACTTTATAAATGATTTTATGACATAATACGAACAATCACAAAACATATCCTGTTTATTTCCTGTAATCAACTCCTGATATTTGACTGAGCTATATAATTGAACGTGGGCTATTTTCAGATACATATTTGAATATCTCCCTGGATTTTTTTTTTAAAAAATCCAACTACATTAGAAACTGTCACATTGCTGAAAGTGTTGAGGAATCTGAACAGCCCACTGGGTCATGGGTTATCTAAAAATAATTAGAAATCTCCAGAAATAATTAGAAATCTCCTATTTGCAGGTCCAATCTGTTTTATTATTTACAGTTGAACAGGTTGCTTTTTCATGTTCATTGGGAGCTGCCCAGAGATAGTTATAAGACAGGTGACTATATAAATGTTTTAAATAAAATAAAAATAAAATATTTCTCCCAATTAATAATAGATGCCTGTTGTTTGGCCTTTGAACATCTACTTTAATTAGTGATTTCTTTCAAATTATGGTTCATTTTAAATAGTGGAACAGCATAGTTTGCGGGACTGACCACCTGGTTCCTCCCCAGATGCCTGATGGACTCGGAGAGGTTCCAGATGGAGCTTGGGACAATACCTCTCTCTCTCTCCCACGCCCTGGTCGCGGCCCTGGTGGATGCCTGGGATAAGGCGGCTGCCGGGGCTCTCAACTGTGTTGTGCCTTTGCAGCCTCTGACTCGATGCAGATCTCGGTTGGCTGCTTGGTTTACGGGGGAGCTCCAGGGGATGAAGTGCTGTAAGAAAGGCCTAGAGAGCTGTTGGAGAGCCAGTCGTTCTGAATCAGACTGTGCACAGCTAAGGTTGTTTACACGATCTTACCTGGTGGAGATGGCGGTGGTGAAGCGTTGCTACTTCTCCGCCCTCATCGCGTCTGCAGATAATCGCCCTGCTGCCCTGTTTAGGGTGTCCCGCTCCCTCTTGAATCAGAGGGCAGGGGAGGACCCTTTGCGAGGGCAGGCCGAGAAGTTTAGTCAGCATCTGCTGGACAAGATCGCTCAGATTCTGGATGGCTTGGACTCTGACTGGGTAGGGTCAGATAGTGGGGAGGCAGCAGTTCTTGTTATTTGGGGGGAGTTCGAGCCTGTTTCCCCTGAGGAAGTGGACAGGATCATGAGGAAGCTGAGTGCTACCACATGTGTATTGGACCCGTGTCTCTTCTGGCTGGATTATTCAGCTAGGGAGGTGACACGTGACTGGATACAGGCAGTGATAACTGCTTCTTTGGGTGAGGGAAGCTTTCCTGCCACCTTGAAGGAGGTGGTGGTTAGGCCTCTCCTCAAGAAACCTGCCTTGGATCCAGCTACTTTGAGCAACTTCCATTCGTTGAGAGTGTAGTGGCATGTCAGCTCCCGGTGGCCCTGATGAAGCAGAGTACCTAGATCCGTGCCAGTCGGGTTTCAGGCCCGGATACAGTACGGAGATGGCATTGGTTGTGCTGGTGGATGATCTCTGGAGGGCTTGGGACAGAGGTTATTCCTCTGTTCTGGTCCTATTAGATCTTTCGGTGGCTTTCAATACTGTCGACCATGGTATCCTGCTGCGATGCCTCAAGGGGTTAGGAGTGGGAGGCACTGTTTTACGGTGGTTCTCCTCTTACCTCTCGGGTCGAACGCAAGCGGTGTTGGTGGGGCAGAGGTCGGCCATGAGGCCCCTCACTTGTGGGGTGCCCCAGGGGTCAGTCCTCTCGCCTCTTCTATTCAACATTTATATGAAGCCGCTGGGAGAGATCATCCGTGTTTTCGGAGTGAGGTATCATCAGTATGCTGATGATACCCAACTTTTTATATCCACCCCGAACTAGCCCAGTGATGCCCTCGAAGTGATGTCCCGGTGCCTGGAAGCAGTACAGGTCTGGATGGGTAGGAACAGGCTTCGGCTCAACCCTGCCAAGACCGAGTGGCTGTGGGTACCGGCATCTCAGTTTGATCAAGAGGTTCCATCTTTGGCTGTAGGGGGCGAAGTGTTACCCCTGTAGACAGGGCATGCAACTTGGGTGTCCTCCTGGACTCATGGTTGAGCTTAGAAGATCATATAACAACCATGACCAGAGGGGTGTTTGCCCAGGTTCGCCTGGTGCGCCAATTGTGCCCCTATTTGGACCGGGATGCCCTACGCAGTTACTCATGTGCTAGTCACCTCCCGTATTGACCACTGCAATGCTCTCTACTTGGGGATGCCCTTGAAGACCACTCGGAGGCTTCAGCTGTTGCAGAATGCAGTAGCGTGGCTTGTGATGGGAGGATCCTGATACGCCCATGTTACACCTCTCCAGCGCGACTTACATTGGCTGCTGGTTGCCCTCCGGGTGAGATTCAAGGTGCTGGTGATGACCTATAAAGCCCTATATGGCTTAGGCCCAGGATATCTGTCAGACCATCTGCAACCAGCAACAGCTCCCCATCTGGTGCATTTTCACAGGGAGGGTCTACTCAGGGTGCAATCGGCTAGACAATGTCAACTGGCGAGCCCCAGAGGTAGAGCTTTCTCTGTGGGCGCATCCACCCTTTGGAATCAACTCCCCAGGGGGCTCTGGTTGGCCCCTGACCTTCTCATTTTCCGCCGCAAATTAAAAACATGGCTGTTTAAATTGCCCAGCCTGGCCTGATGGGGTTTGGATTTTAATGTATTTTAATATGCGTTTAATATGTATTTTAACATGTTTCTTGCTTGGATTGAGATGGTATATCTTAATTGTTGTGAGCTGCCCTGAGTCCTATGGAGAAAGGGCAGCATATAAATCCAATTAAAATAAATAAATAAATAAATAATTTGCTGTGCCAAAGATAATAAAACTAATTAAAGGTACTGAGTTTTTTAAGATTCTCAGTATTATTTTGTTTATATAAACTATAAAGGCTAGCATTAAAAAAACAACAGTGTCACATTAAGTCTGAGGTGGGAAGGAAATGAACAATTAGAAAACTTTGGAATATAGTGTGGATGAACTCTGAATGGCAATTCCAGAGGAAAGAGTTAGTATGAAAGCATCACATCCAATATTTATTTTGTACCATATCTGATTAAGTTAGCCTTCATTTGAGATTTTTAGTCCTAAAACTGAGGAAAGACATAGTATTAATATTCAAGTACACAAGTATCAGGGGTGAAATCCAGCAGATTCTGACAGGTTCTGGAGAACTGGTAGCGGAAATTTTGAGTAGTTCAGAGAACTGGCAAATACCACCTGGCTGGCCCCTGAGTAGGGTGGGAATGGGGATTTTGTAGTATCCTTCCCCTGGAGTGGGGTGGGAATGGAGATTTTGCAGTATCCTTCCTTTACCACACCCACCAAGCCACACCACTCCTACCAAGCCACGCCCACAGAATTGGTAGTAAAAAAAATGGATTTCATCACTGATAAGAATAATATATTTTCAATTATTGAATTATATACAATAATTATATACATTCTGTACCAATGAAGAATTCTGTTCTCCATTGGTACAGAAATTGGCACCAGAAATAAAGGGTGTAAGTTGTAGTTATTTACATTTCACTTAAGTATAACAAAAAGTTTATAGGTTCTCCAGCTCTCAACCCTAATGTGTACAGTTTCTTTTTAGCATAATCATTGATGTGTTATTCCTTTCATTTATTTTATATCATTAATTTAAAAAGTAGAAATAGAAATAATCCTTCATTCAGCTGCTCTCATGAAAAATACTTTTTTTTTTCAATTAGTTTTGATGCCAATTGAAGGTAAAATTTATTGTGGCAGAATTGGCACAGCTTGTCTTTTCTGTGTACTTGTACTGAGATTCTAAGGAAGATCATCTGTCAAAGAAGACGGGGGTGGGTGGGTAAAAATATGTGTATTTTAAAGTGAAAAAATTAAGTATCCAGATTAGTATTAAGTAGATTAGTTCCCAGTCATGTATTAAGTCACTGTATTTGACTTATGGATATAATTTAGTTGTGAACAATACTTCCCTATTTTCCCATCTATCTCAAGCCATATTGTGTGTTTTCTTGTTTTTTCATTCCCCAAATAACTTTTTAGCTATTAGTCAATTAGTCTTCTGGGAAACTATGATTTAAAACTATTTTTTCCCAAATGTAATCTTGCTGGGAGGAATTGAAATTTAACAAGTAATAATTGTGCTGGAAATAAACAAAGCTTTGTAGTAAACTACTTTTAATAGGAAAATGCAGCAGAAATTGGTTTAAATCAATGACATGTTCTATTCTGGCTTGAATTTCAGTCCAGTGTATGTATATATAGAAATGTTTCTGTTTAAAGGGATGTTTTCAGTATAAAATTGGAACCCAGAAATGCCTCTCGCAACAGCCTTTACATATATCTGTCATTTTCTATTGAAACTGTATCTTTAAGAAGTGTTGGAAATATAAAATCATTTTAAGATTCTCTGTTTATTAACTATTTAATGTGAACATCTATTTTGAAATACATATTACTGCAAGATTTGTGCTATTACAATGACCTACTCCACTTATTAGAGTTCAATTCATAGGGGAGTTTGGATACAATTCTCTAGAGAAATAATTGTTTCTTATGTCCAGTGGTTTGAATGGATCCAAATTCCATTTAGATAATTAAATAGTCAGTGTATTTTGAGATGTACACCAATTCCTCAGTCAAATTCTATAGATACAGGTTTTAGTTTCAGCTGTAAAAGCCTATTTTTCTTCTTCTGGTATAAATCTATTGTATATATAATTGAAAATGACACTTAGATAAGAAATTGGGAAACTGTATGGCATTTACTTTCTAAATTTCTTATTTCAATAGAAACACTGCTTCTCAAATATCTGGAATTTTAAATAAAAAACTTGTCTAATGATTCATTTTGAATTCTTCAAGTATTGGACATATTCAAGTAAATGGAGTTTATGCAATGACAACTATTTTAATTGCGTAACAGTTATGTGAAATTTAGACTAAAACATAGTGACAGAATCAATAAATGTCATGAAGGAATGGAGGTCATAAACCACATCAGTTCTGTTCAGATATATGAAGCGCCCGCCATACAATTAACATCCAGTTTATATCACTTTTCAGTATTCACTGATAACATGATACTATATATGTATATGTATATGTATATGTATATGTATATGTATATGTATATGTATATGTATATGTATATGTATATGTATATTTCTTTATGCCAGGGATTTTCCTACGTATATCTCCATTCACTGAAAATTAGGCCATGAAACATCTTGATATACGTAGGAAAATCCCTGGCATAAAGAAATATACACATAAAGACCTACGAAAATAAAATTATACATATATATATATATTCTGAGGTTTTCGCGGGTGTTTGTATGTAGGTCTTTGGTTATTCGGGTCTTCTCCCGCGTAGAATTGGAAGTATCTTGGCGACGTTTCGATGAAGTCTCATTCGTCATTTTCAGGCTGGTGTTCTCGGCTTCGTGCTTCCAGGAGCACGAAGCCGAGAACACCAGCCTGAAGATGACGAATGAGACTTCGTCGAAACGTCGCCAAGATACTTCCAATTCTACGCGGGAGAAGACCCGAATAACCAAAGACAATATATATATATATATATATATATATATATATATATATATATATATATATATAGTAGGCTCACTTTTGGACAGTCCAAATGGCGATTAAATTCACAGCGCAGGTGCGCATCTGTTTTTGAAAAATCATTAGGGCAAGCTCTTGATGGATTAGTTTCACATTCAGGGGCAAAGCTGAGTGCTTAAGTAATTGAATAAATTCCTTCTGTTTTGAATAAATTACACTCCTTAAAGTAAGAGAAATGAGCAAAATTAAGGATTTTTTAAAAAAAAAGATACCCTCAGAATTTGAGTGTGTTTGTTACCCAAACAACAGTTACTAAAAAAACTTCTAATGATCATTCTTTCTGAATATATTCAGAGAGAAAAGGAGCCATGGCTCCTTTCTCCCTTTTTAAATATCATTCTCAGCCTTCCAGAACAACCAGTATGTATCACAACATCCTGTACATCTGCTAAATATCTAAAGGAGTCTTGCAGAATTTTCATAAAGTGGACTGTGGCCAAATCCTTTACTCGATTTTGCAAAGGATATTTCCTTAACAGTTTTCCCTACAATAACCTGAAGAACTATTACTGAAGAAATGTTCCTTTTTGCACCATTTTTTGCTAAGGATGTAAATTTCCCTTCTTTGAATGAAGTATTTCTAGCCAACACTGGCAGATATGTTCATCATACCTTGTCTCAGGATGAACACTAAATAAGCATTTCTGATAGGTGTATTGAAATTTTCCTGAATTTGTAAAAAATTAACATTAATAATTCCTAATTTGGTGTTTCTCCTCCCACAAACATTATATGTAGCAACCCATACTTTACCCTTCTATATCCATAGCAAACACATCTTCATTGCTGAAATGATTTAAAAAAAAATCAGTTTGCAATTGGGTTTTGTCAGTATTGTATAGTCAAGATACTTTGTATATTCTCTAACCTGGTATCTTCCTCCTGTATTGAATTACAAAACTCTATAATTTCTAAACCACAGTGGAATTATGGAGTCATAGTCCATCTGGACGACACCAACTTATAGAGAGCTTATTTAAGTAAGAGAATAATAAAGTATGATAATGCTTTATGAAATATTGATGTTGTCCACAGTAGCTATAATATGCCTTAAATGCTATAAAGTGCTATGTGTAGGAGATGATACTTTCTCAACAGCATATGATAGGGCACAGCATGCTTATTGGTTTCATTATTTTCATAATTTTCTTATGATTTTAGTAATATTGCTTTCGTTTTCACAAGTAGGATTAGAATGAATAATGTATTATATCAAGTAAATCCTTCTAACTGATACAACATTCGCATAGGCTTCATAAAAGCATTTCTTGTGAGATTTTGAGAGCAAAAGTAATGAAACAAAATAAAAATTGAAATATTAAATGGGATTGGATGAGTAAGATGCATGATTATAGTGCTTTTATGCATGTTGTGGCATATATTGCAAATAAATAAGAGGCTAGTTTGTCACTGAGGCAAATAAAAGGGCATTTGTAATATTCCATAATATGTTATTCCCTTAGACAGACCCTTCTCTCACTAATTCTATTCTTAGTGCCTACTACTATTTATTCAGTATATCACTTACTTCTGTTTATAAACTGGATTCCTGTGGAGTTTTCCTGCAAGGATTTTTTCTTTTGAGTTTATTAACCTGCATACTCTAATTGTTACTGAGCCTTTCTGTTCACGTAAATGTTTGGTGTTATTTTAAAATCTAAAATGCACATTTCTATTTATTTACACATGCTTTCAGATTTCTAAGATTCTGCTAATGTAGCCTTACAATAAAGTAGAATTCACTCATCTGGTAGTGTTTCTTGTCTAGTTCATCTGGTAACCAAGGCATGAGTTTTATAATCTCTTCCAATTTCAGGAATGGCCACTGATCCTCAAGGACTTAACTATCCACATCTGAACATCTGTCAGCAGCATTGGTGCAAAACCAGCAGCAAGTGGGTGCACAGATGGCCAATTTTCAGATTGCCACAATGCAACTAATGCAACAAACAGGGCATTTGAGCCAACCAATGGCAGCATGACTGACAGTGGCTCAGCCAATGCTTCTGCATTCATGGCTGCTTGCTGGAAATGTTTAGAGCAAAGCAGGGTCAATTCCAAATATTCACTGCTCAATGCAAAATGCTTATGGCCGGCCGGCTGGCCAATAGAAGTTCCCACTGATCACATCAAAGTGACTTTTGTGCTGAGTTTGCTGAAGAAAGCAGAAGCTAAGCGAACAGTATCTGAGGGGAAAGATTCATACTGCACAACTATCAGGACTTCATGCATAAATTCGAAGGCAATTTGGAGATCCCATACAGACAATCACAACAAATGAAGCAATCGAGAAGCAGAGACAGAGAAAAGAAGTCATATATGTCAGGTTTGCTGAATTACTTGCTGGAAATGTAGGGTAGAATGACATATCCTTGAATGACCAGTTCAGAGAAGAGCTGATTGAGGACCTGAGAGATGAGCTTGAGAGGCAAGGCATCCCAAGTACCTTGGAAGATCAGCATTGTATAATAATAGAAAAGTTAAGGCAGGGAAAGAAACAATGCAGGGAATTGCATTTCCCCCATGCAAATAGCAATAGCAGTTAGACTTATATACCACTTCATAGTGCCTTTACAGTCCTCTCTAAGTAGTTTACAGAGTCAGCATATTGCCCCCAACAATCTGGGTCCTCATTTTACCCACCTCGGAAGGATGGAAGGCTGAATCAACCTTTAGCCTGGTGAGATTTGAACTGCAGAACTGCAGCTAGCAATCAGTTGAAGTAGCCTGCAGTGCTGCACTCTAACCACTGCGCCACCTTGTCTCTAGAACCAACAGAGAGATTCCTGCCATCAAGAAAGAAGCAAAGAAGAATGGATTTGGGACTAGGCTTATTCTGTGGAGCCTCAGGATATAGTCAGATCATACCTTGTTAAAAAAATGCCATTGTCTCGACACAGCAACATGATGCAGAGCTTGTAAATCAACAGAGCATGTAGCCAGTAAGCAGCAAGTAAGCAGCCAGTAAGCAGCCAGAGCTCCCAGGAGCTCTGAAGGGAGGCCCATCATCATTTGAACAGAATAGTCAATGATAGCAGACAAGCAGATTTAATTGCTTCGATTATTGCTACTTTGGATTCCAAGCAAAAGGTGGAACTTTCTGCTCTTGTAGACTGTAGTGCAAATGCTAATTTCATACGCATAGAAACAATACATAAATTAAAGTGGTCTACTCAAGCTCTTTTTGTTGTTTCTTCAGATATTCATCTATTTTCTCTGGAGAGATGTCATTTCATTTATAACAATTGGAATAATATTGATGAAATGCTTTTTATATGGCTACATTGTCCATTAATTCAATATACATCCTTCCTGCAACTTCAGTGTCCTTGTATTCACTGTCCATTCAGGAATAGTTGAGGACTTCATATCTATAATTACATCAGTGGTGAAATCCATTTTTTTTACTACAGGTTATGTGGGCGTGGCTTGGTGGGCATGGCGTGGTTTGGTGGACGAGGCGTGGCGAGTGTGGCAGGGGAAGGATACTGCAAAATCTTCATTCCCATCCCACTCCAGGGGAAGGATACTGCAAAATCCCCATTCCCTCCCCACTCTGGGGCCAGCCAGAGGTGGTATTTGCCGGTTCTCCAAACTCCTCAAAATTTGTGCTACTGGTTCTCCAGAACCTGTCAGAACCTGCTGGATTTCAGCCCTGAATTACATGTATATGTTTTAGTTGCCATAGGTCAAACATTGGTCTTAAAATTCTGAATGCTGTAATTGGTGATCTGAAAATGGAGGAGATCTCCCTCCTTCTCTTAGGAGTGGGCAATTATATACAGGCCAGTTTCTAATCCCTCAAAGTTAGATATGGTAAGTAAATGAGTGACGGCTTCTCAACTGCAGGTAGATGAGGGGATGACATTATCCTGAGCCACTTCAAATTGGCTTCAGGATAAGCTATAAATATCAGATGGTTTGGTTAACCAGATGTTTGAGGATTGACAGAATGAGTGTGACTCTTGTAATTCTTGAGCTTTGGCACTATTATTAGCTTAAAAAATTAACATACACTTGATAAATATTTATTTTAATTATTAATTATAATTAATTCTAACACTTAAAATACCAATTATACCGAACAAGTATAATTAATAATGCTTGTTTGGTATAATTGATATTTTAATTGTTCACATCTTGAATTTAGATTTATTTTTTATTTTAAATTGGCAAGAGAATTTGGTTACCCCTGGCATACAAAGACAGGTATATGAATTGGGTGGGTGTTGTAGCTTATTTACATTTTAACTTGTTTCATTCTCCTTATTTATTTCGATATCTGAAAGGTAAATTAAAGGCTGAAGTGAACTGAAAAAAATAATAAATCTTGTTAAAATCAAAGATTCTTCATCCGTGTTCTTTCTTTTTACCACCAAGTAATATGTTCTGATTGAGTTCCTTGTTATTTCGACTGATGTTGCAATTTAAATACATATGTAGTATAAAATCCTATGCTTATGTATTTTAGGACTTATTATCTGTGGGTTGTTTACTAAGTTGGTCCTGTATGTTTGTTCCAACATTTAAGCTGACCTGGCACTTTTCTTCAAAAGCTGTTGAACTAGGACATCTGGGATTAAAAGCTCAAGAACAGACGCCAAGTTAAATATTTTTAAATGAACATTCACACTGCTACCTAATGAAATTCCCTTAAAAAATAAGTTGACTCATAGCAAAGCTTTTAGAAAAATCATACAGTGAAAATATTTCCCTTCTCATTGACATATTCATTAGACTTTTTTTTCCAGAAGAGTGGTTTTCATTCAAAAAAGTCTGGGAAGCTGAATAAAACTGCTGACAGGTAAAGTTAAGGCTGAGGTGTAAATGTAATGAATGGCTGCCCAGTTATTTTCAAAGTCAACCAACTAGCTAGAAAATTAATACGCTAAAAAATACTGGGACAGTGTCATGGCCTCGTTGGAACCTGAGTGCGTGGAGGAAGACAAACCAGAGCTGGGGCTGATGGAGGTCAAGGAGGCAGCCTCATTGGCTTTGGACAAACATGAAGAGGACCAGGACGAGGCAGCCCCGGGTCCCTTGGGCTTGGGACAGCATGCCAGCAGAGATAAATGGAGGCAGGATGTCCGAGAGGGGGGAAGAGAGGGCAGGCAATGGAGATGAGGAGCGATGGAGATCAAGTGATGAGCAAGGACTGTCACCTCCTGATCACCAAGCACGGAGAGTGGAGTGGAGGCAGGAACAACGGAGGCCAACCCAATAACTCAGGAGGACAGCACTCTGCTCCTCTTTACAAGGCACACCTGGGGACTAAGACTTAAGGAGACGCTCTGGGGAGGGGCGTTTGTCAAGAATTTGTGAATTTTGTATGCCATTGCCAATATCTAGAGTTCGCTCACCTTCTTGCCTTGCTGCCTTGTTCCTTTGCTTCGTGGACTCATTGCCTTTTTCCTTTGCCTCACTGGACTTCTTACCTTGAAGCCATTGTGCTAACAGGGTTTTGCTGGACTACTCGCATGCAGAGGTTGCTGGAGGTGTGTGTGAGCACTTTGCTCCGGGATTTGCCATAAACGTGGAAGTGTTTGAGGAAAGTTGGAGCAATAAAGGGGAGTTTGGACTATCAGTTGGCTGTGTTGCCTCTGTGCCTTGCCCCAGGCCATCACAGACAGTCAATGCACTTGAAGATGTAACCATGAATGAATCACTTCTAACCGTGAATGTTAGAAGTGGTAGACATTTCTGTAATGAAGTAGATACCATGTTATGCAACAGTTTTTTATAGCTGATGTGGTTTCTTTTTTCTTCTGTTTTCTTAAATGAGGATATTTATTTAGATGTTTGGCTGATCCTCTGTTTACAAGTACCATTTTATTTATGGGCAAAAGCTGAATAGCTGCAATACTATTGCTTCTTAAAATTAATGGATGCCTAATTTTGTTTGGCTGTGCAGTTTCTCCTACATTTCACACTGTACTGCAGTCCTCTGCATCACTTCAGTATTCAGTTTAGTTTATATATCAATATGTATATCTCTATATGTTGGATTTTTTCATTTGAAGCAAAATACTTGAGTACTTCAATACCTGCAGATGAAAAAACATATGAAGCACATGTATTTATAACATGCCAATATTATAATTAAGCAGGAACGGTTTTGAAAAAAGTACTAAAATTACAGGAGAAATATGATTTGCAGGGATCCCATTAGGCTTCATGTCCAATAAAAAGCAAAAAGGAATTTTGAACTCAGTTATCCATTTCTGTATCAGAAACTAACTTAATTTAAATTATTTCTATTAATGTAAGTGTATTAAAACCTTAATAACACAAAGTATCTAAACAAAATACAGGTAGTCCTTGACTTACGTCCACAACTGAGACTAGAATTTCTGTTGATAAGCAAGACACTAGTTGTGTCTGATTTTATGAACTTTTTTTTGTCATGGTTATTAAATGAATCACAGTTGTTAGGTGAATCATATGATTGTTACATAAATCTGGCTTCTCCCATTGATTTTGCTGGTCAGAAGCTGGCTGGGAAGGTTGCAAATGGAGATTATATAATTCTGAGATGTTGCAACTGTTTTAAATGCACCTGGATTGCCAAGCGCCCAAATTTTGGTCACATGACTGTGAGGATTCTGCAACAGTTGTAAGTGTGAGGTTACGGACTACTTAAATTTCACCTTTGTAATATTTAATGACTTCCCTTGGAGCCCAGCAAAACAGAATGGGGATATTATGCATATTACAAGTATATTAGATTTTAGCAGTTCACTTACGTATCTGTGGGACTAAAAACACATGGAGATACATATGTTTAAACTTATCAGAAAATTGGGATGTGCCGTGGTGGCACAGTGGTTTGAATGCAGAACTGCAGGCTACTATCTGCTGACTGCCAGCAGTTCAATTCTTGCTGGCTCAAGGTTGACTCAGCCTTCCATCCTTCCAAGGTAGGTAAAATGAGAACCCAGATTGTTGGGGGCAATATGCTGACTCTGTAAACTGCTTAGAGAGGGCTGGAAAGCACTGTGAAGCACAGGGGTGAAATCTAACAGGTTCTAACAGGTTCTGGAGAAACGGTAGCGGAAATTTTGAGTAGTTTGGAGAACCTGCAAATACCACCTCTGGCTGGCCCCAGCATGGGGTGGGAATGGAGATTTTGCACTAACTTTTCCCTGCCATGCTGACCAAGCCATGCCCACAGAATCGGTAGGGAAAAATTTTGAATTTCACCCCTAGTGAAAGGTATATAAGTCTAAGTGCTATTGCTATGTGCAAAATCCCAATGCCCTCTCAAGTCAGTCAATGTTACTAGGCAGGTGACAAGTTTAATTTATATTCCAATAAATATCCCTGAAGTCATACTTTTTCTCTTATTCTAAAAAATAGATGACTGCTTGCTATTTGTTCTTGTGTGCAAATACTTAAACTTTTCTCAGATCAGGTGAAAACCACCCTTTTACTAATTGATGGGGTTGCATATTCATTGAGAGATGCCATTGAAAGATTTCTCCCCAGCTCATTGAGGAAAGTAATGATCTGACGTTATTTATTTTATTTTATTTTATTTTTGCATAAGAAAACATGACACAAACACAATATTTGCAGGGTCACCTCTTTCCAATAGTTTCTGCCTGTCAAATAAGATCTGGCAGAGTGCGTGACTTTCAGGTCCCTCAATTAAATAAAGTCATCTGCTGACTTTCCCTTCGGAAAAGCAGAGATCCATGTGGCATTGAAAATTTGTTTATTTGTCGACCCTTAAATAGGGTGTTTGGCTAGTTGTAATTTTTTGGCTTGTTTGCTCTATGTTGTCTTTTTGTCTGATTACACGCCATAAGTTTCTTTATTTCATTCTTGCTTTTTTTAAAAGTGTGCACAACACACTTGGATTCTTTATTCTTTCTTAAAATAAACACAATAAAAAGAAAAAATAAGAATATAGTTAAGAAAAAGAAAATAAATATAAAAAATAACTTCCTCTTTCATCACAAAAAAATACATTTCCAGTAACATTATTTTTTCTGATACTACTACAAAATAAATCATTTCCCATAGCTCATATCTTATCTATAAACAAATTCTTAAAGCCTCATCAGTCAATCCTAGTCAGCAAAAGTCCATTAAAGGTTACTAGAAACAACATACATATTATAAATTTATTCAAATAACCAACTGTCTATCCCTTCCCTCTATTTTAACACAGTAACTAATCTAAATCTGGTCTAAAAATACTACAATTTTTTTTGCAGGATCTAATATCTCTTTCATTGATATTTTTCTCCCCAATCATAAAACCTTGTCATTTGATCCTGATCACCAAAATTTCATTTAGGCTTACAAGAAAGCATGTACAGGTATGTATATTTTTATTCCCTCCCCCAAAAGATTTCAGTTTATTTTTCAATTTAATTGTATAGCTCATAGGTTGTAAGGCGCTTTTGAAGTGTGGTACTGGAGTAAATTATTGTATATACCATGGACAGCCAGAGTAACTAGCAGAGAGGTGTTAAATCATACAAAACCAGACACTTCACTAGAAGCTAAAATCGTAAGTCTGATTTACTTTGGCCATGTTATCCATGCGAATAAAAAGGCAGTGATGCTAGGAATGGTAATGGACAAAGAAGCCAAGGACCAAGTAAAGGACACACTGGGTTGATAACATCAAATCTGATGAAAAGTTGAATATTCAGCAATTGAAAGAAGCTATCTTGACAGGATAGCATGAAGAGCACTTTCCTACAAAGTCACAAGAATGGGACGCGGCTAAATGGTTAAAAACAACAAACAGTAACAATAGTTTATATAAAAGGTGGAAAAAATTCTGAAGTGATTTATCTTAGTATGATTTTTTTTACATCTCAAAAATCTGGCATTTTAATGATGTGAACACTTTTATATCCACTCTATATATTTATATCTGCATGCATCCTTGATCAAATAAATCAACTTCATATTTCTTCTCACTGATTTTAACAGTCTTGAACTTTAACCCCATTAAATAATGTCACAGAACTTGAACTTCTCAGACAAACCTTTAAAATTTTAACAACACTGTTGTTTTATTTTATGAAAAAATAAGAAAAGTATCCAAATCAATGTTCTGATTTGTTATTTGCATACCTCTTTTAATAATTAAGATGATTTCATTTGCATACTCAGTATAATTTTTTTCCCCAAATCATTCTTATAATTTGTCCACATTCTTATAATAAATCCACATTTGAGTCAGCCTCAGCCTTGGTCTTATCCAATAAACTTGTTCCTCTTTAGAGGTTCTTTTAAATTCAGTTTATCTATGATAGCAGACAGTCTAAACTACCAACTTTCGAGCAAATTAAATTAAAAATCATGTGGCAGGTGGCATACTTCCTGTTGTTAGGAACTTCTCTCCTAAGATAGAAGAAATGCTCTTCATTAGTCATGGTCAGACTGGTATGCTTAAGTAGACGGAAAAAAAATCAAGTTCCAATCTTTATAAACCAAATTTGCATCATTAACAAAATATAGGAATTAGTTGAGTGCCAAACGTAAAAAATACATGATTGACAACTGGTTTAAACCAAATTATGTCCTCCAGCCATAAATTCAGATTTGGAAAGATGAACTTCTAAAAACAACAATGTGCAAAGAAAAGAATATGCGTACTGAATAATAATTTTTGCAGGATATATTATTAATTATTTCTCCATACTGCCACTTAGCCCTTAATAATTTAACAATAATGAAGAAGCAACTTTAACACTGATTGTAATAATCACTTTCTATTTTTTGAATTGCTACACTGTGCTACTGTTTTGCTTTCAACTATTGCATGAAGTTCTGGAAATTTGGGTTACAGTAAGTTGAAATCCAATTCTACCACTAATTCCTAGCTTTCTATTCCAAGGACATAGTTAAAACTCAGCAATTTTGACCTAGATAAAAGCAAGAAAGACAGATGTGTTGGATTAGAAAATTTGTGAGCTTGCATGGTGGGGTTTAATTTATTTTGTGCCAGGTATGCAATTTGGGTTTACTCCTAGACTCAATATACACAATGGAGGCGCATTTTATGTCTCTGGAGAAAGCTTATTTTACCTTACTAGTTATTTCTCTCTCCATGTGTGATTATTTCTAATCGTCTATTTATATAAATATTTATACACTTTTTTGTGTGTCTGTGCCTTTGAATCAGTATGTGCCTTTGAATCCTGGTGACTGCCTGGACATATCTCTGCAATTTTCTACGCAAGATCAGAATACCTTGTCATTGCCTTCTGTCTAGGTCTGAAAGCAAGTCACCTAATTGGCTTCATATGCAAGACAGGGCTAGAATTCAATATCTCCTGATTTGTAGCTTATTTCTTTAGTCACTACACCAGATCAGCTCTCCATCTCCATTTATTTGGCGGTTGCCTGGACAAATTTATGTGGGTTTTTCTAGCAAGTTTTCAGAAGTGGTTTGCCCTTGCTTGCTTTATAGGGCTAAGAGAAAGTGACTGGCCCAAGGTCACTCATGTCTTCATGACTAAGGTATGAGGAGAACATACAATCTTCCAGTTTGCAGCCTGGTGTCTTAACCACTACACCAAACTTCCTCTTCCACACTATTTCAAAAGACCTGGGACAGTTTACAATATGTCAAAGCTATATTAAGAAAATGAAGAAAAAAAATCAGCATAATCCAAAACCACAGAAATGAAACTGTGATGGTAACCAGTGATCTTCACTAAAGCTCATAAGACTGAAATGTTTTTAATTGTGAAAATCAATCACAAGCAGGTCCTCTGGATCTAAGGAATGAGGATATTGCACAGTGTAGATCACCAAAAAGGCATATTTTCTGACTCACCCAAATCCTTTCACCTGTTGTGCTCCAGCTACAGACCCCAAAGAACGCAGCACACACAAACTCTATACAAAGCTTATTTTACTCAAATAACTTAGTCTTTATCAACCAAAGGCTGTTAATAAACTGTCTTAACAGCCTACCAGAATTCTAAGATAAGGTAATCACAGTCTTGGCAGAAAGCCCAGAAACAATTTTGCAGAGAATCCAGACGCGAAGAAGATTGAACTAAAGTTGTTTCCTACAACTTGCTGCAAGCGGCGGTTCTCCTTAAATAGGCTAAGGAAGTGGCCAATTAGCCCCAGGCCTTACTCTTGAGGAGACCTCCTCCTGAAGAGCCACTCCTTCCTTTTGGGAGCTCTGTGTGTCCATGCATCGAGAAGAGGCTCTTCCTCTTTGTCCTCTTTACTTAAAGGAGCTTCTGGAGGTTCTGAAGGCCCTGGCTGAATCCCTGCCTCTGGCACTATATCTTCTCCAGCCTCCTCACTGTCCGACTCAAGTGCCAGCTGCACAGGCTGTTGGCGCAGCACCACACCAGCCTCCTCGTTGTCGGAATCAGCTACAATCTGCACAGGCCTCTGATGGCCCACAACATCGCCTAATTAGTTGTGGACCTCAGCAACTTGTTTTAGAATGCTTTGAACCAGTTGGGCCTGGGTGAGAGTGAGATCTCTGTAAGTAAGTAGTTCAAGCCATGTAGGAGTCTATAAATTAAAGTCATACCTTGACATTGATTTAGAATCTATTGACAACTAATACATTCACTTAAGAACAGTGTGAAGCTGCTACATCTATTAATCCCTCTTTTAAATTCTCCTGAAGAGCAGCTCCACATAAAAGGAACTACTTTTATGAGGAAGATGAATCACACTTTTAAGGGCTTTCCCCTCTATGGGAACAAGTTTCTCTGAATTTACCCTTGGTGGGTAAATGGTTAGAATCAGTGGTGGGTTGTCCCCGGTTCGGACTGGATCTATAGAACCCGTAGTAAAACCAGCGGGAGGCTCGGCCCACCGACCCTGACATCATTAGAATGCTTCTGCGTATGCTTCTGTGCATGAATAGAAGAGTGTGTGTGTGCAGCCCCATTGCAAACTGGTAGTAAAGATAAGTAGAACTCATCCCTGGTTAGAATGCAGTATTGCAGGCTAACTCTGCCCACAGCCTGAATTTCAATCCTGATGGGGCTCAAAGTGGACTCTGCCTTCTATCCTTCCGAGGTCGGGTAAAATGAGGATCCAGACTGCTGGGGGCAATATGTTGACATTGTAAACCACCCAGACAGTGCTGTAAAGCACTATGGGGGAGGGGTGTTACCATGTTTCCCCCAAAATAAGTCCCTGTCTTATATTTTTTTGAACCCCAAAATAAACACTTGGCCTTATTTTTGGGGAGGTCTTATTATTTTGGGGCGCATGGAGCAAGATGGGGCTCCTCTTGCCATCTTATCTGATTTCCAGCTCTGTCTCCCTAATCCTAACCAGAGAAAATGGAGGGGACTGGCTGTGTATGCGTTTAAATATTTTCAGGGAGGGCTTATTTTGGGGGAGAGGACGGACTTATTTTAGCGCACACGCTCAAAAGTCCAATTGGGCTTATTATCTGGGGAGGTCTTATTTTCGGGGAAACATGTTATATAAGTCTAAGTGCCATTGCTATATTCAGAAAATCTAGGAGGCCCAAGTTGCAGTTTGCTTCTTCTTCACTGGGATATATAACCCTATCCAGAAGCCATGTTGGGATCATGATTCAGCCAGACTGATCACCTATGAAAACCAGCTCTGTTTTCTGGGATTTAATTTGAGCATATTTTGACCCCTCAGCCCTCAGAGCACCATCAACCTTGACAGCTTTAAGATGTGTGGATTTCAACTTCCAGATTAACCAGGGGGTTTATCCAGGAAGAAGCAGAGCCTGATCTTCAGAGACAGTGCTGAAGGTACCATGGCCATGTATTCAACACTGCTGAGAGGTATAATAAAACAGGAGGTGCGCATGAGATCCCAATATTAGTCATCAATTGGAATGACCAATGCTTTGCATCTTGATTGGAGGGGATCCAGTTAATGTTTCAGTGTTGCCCTGAGGTACTTCTACAGAAGTAGATCTACATCTCCAGAAAGCTTTATGTCATATTCCATTTAATCTACTTCAACTTCATTGGCTACTTATTCATTTCTCATACTAACCTTTAGAAATCTAAATGGTTTGTATCTCGATTGCCATACGGACTGTCTGCATCTTGGATAATTCTGCATCATACCAGCATCTGATATTCTGTATCCAAAAGAAAATGCTTTGATGGAAAGGGCCTTTTTTCAGTAGTCTGGTATATTTGGAATCTCACATATTTGTCCTTTAGAATCCAATTCTGTTATTCTAATATTTAGTCCAATATGATTTAGTTTTTAATAGGCAAAAACAGGATTTTGTAATTATGCACTTGGTATAAAAACGTATTTCCAAAATTGCCATGACTAAACAGTTGCCAGCTGACTTTGGTTGCATTTGGAAAATGATGTTGTGTATTCTCTTCAGTTGGCCTGTGACTCTGATAGCAAAACAAGTTTCCTGCAAAACAAGTGGTGTAGCAAATAAAAGGAGACCAAGGATTCATCATTTTTTATTTTTAAAAAAATCATCATTGTTTTTATAGAACTCCTTAAACGAGATTGCCAAACAATTCAGCAGAAAGATATTTCTATATGAAAAAGTATGAAATGAAAAATGGATACATTAACTATGAAATTATAGTTCATATACAATGATTTTTGTACTTTTGGACCAGTTAGATTAGTGAGAAAGTTTCCTTAAGCAAAGGTAGGCTGCATAATCATACAGCCTTCACTGGTAGCTTGGAAAAAGCAACCACTACAATATTACAATATTGTACAATATTAGTTTCTCTGCCCCCTGTCTCCCAAATTAAACATTAGCAACAATCCCTCAAAAAAAAAAAGTCTTATAATTGATTTCCTAAAATGCTAGATGAATGGTGTTGTTCTGTAAGACTGAGGCATTATTTTCTGATGTAACAAAGACGTAAAGTTTGTAAATGGATACACACACACAAAGAATTCAGGACTATTTTGGTTTTTTTCCAAGGAAGAGGGAGAAAGAGAGGGAGAGAAAATCTCGAACAAGTCATCTGCAGGATTACACTCTGTTCACAATTGGCAAGTTATTTGTTCTGAAATTGTATGTCCAATCCAGGAAATTGTATTTAGCAGTTAGTATTTCTTTCGTCCTTTTTTTCAAGGAATCACTGCAGTTGATGCTATTGGGAAGGTTAATGAGCTAGGGACTGGGTGTGTGGAGAGGAAAGATTCAAGTTACTTTGGCAGCCTCTAGATTATTAGCAGCAAGAAGACCCGTGCATATTCTCTTGTTTGCTATTCTTACAGAATTACAAGCATGTGTGCATACACACCAGAACATGCACAGATTTTTTAAACTCATGGTGCTTTACAGATATACCTAGAATGCTCTTATCTGGTCTCCTTGCCTAAGAAGGATAGGCATTACCTACTGTTTGTAATCCTTAAGAAAGTTAAATTATGTTTTCAATAAAAGCTGTCGGCAGTACCAATCTAATTGGGTTAGGATTAGGGTTAATTGGAAAAGGACAGCAAAAGTAGATTGCTAAGAGAAAAGATGCATGGGTCAGGCTTGGCAGATGACTATTGGACAATATAATAAATTCAGGATCCTGCCAAATTCAACGTCGACAGCTGCCCAGTTTTTAAAAATTCTTCAGCATGCTATAATCAAATCAGCAGAACAGTTTAACAAATGGAGGTGGGGAGAGATCTTTTTTGTTTTTAAAGTAGAGAAATATATTTTTATCCTTTTCATTTTAGCAGACAATACCTGCCTTGCACACATTTTACAATTACTTAGAAATATCCAGTGTCAACTTGAACACTGTGAATTACAATGGGTAATATTACAGGACAAATTGGTTTAGCCTAAGAGCTTTATTTGTTTATTGTTATTTGTTTATTTAATTATTTAAGGTAGGCTCAGTGAAACTAAAAAAACCCCCTGGTTTGTCACTTTAGATTTCAGTTAAAAATATTGTAGCTTTCTGCTAGAAATCCCATGTCTGGGGATTAGACTCGGAATTTTAAAGGAAACCCTGGAATAAGACAATGATATTTCCATATTTTTTAAAAAAATAATTTAATTAATAATTTCAGTTGTGCCGATGAAAACTACAAATAGAAGAGACTATATGTAGCTCAGAATTGAAATGTGGAGTTCTTGATTGTCTGGGAGCTTAGTTGTTTGCAAATATTTCATTACCTAGCTAGATAACATCCTCACTTCAAGAAGAGAGTGGGGTTTGCTCTCTGCTTATATACATTAGCTTGCTCAGTGTAGGAACTCTGAATTCAAGCAGGAAGCAACGCCCTAATCAAGGAATTGCCAAGGAAAAAACAACCCCCTTAACAACACTGACAGGGTTACCTAACTGGATAACGAAACCTCTGCAAGCAAACAACCAACCTCAAAGGGCACCAAGGACTCTGTTAGGATATGGTTTGGGCCTAACAGTTGTCCAGGCAATATATGTGTTCTGTGACTTTAAGTTTTAATGCTGCATCATGCTGTAATGCTGAGTCATGCTATAATTAGTTGTAATTTAACAACGTATTTAAGAAAGGTACTGTAATGTATTCAGTTGATGATAAGCTGCTATCATCACGTGTGTGGGTGGATCTGCTACCATCCGGGGTTTGTGTATCAGAGTGAACCAACTACTGTTTGTTTGGTAAGAAGCTTTTTGGATTTAACCGGTAAAGACTTGGACTGTTTAGAAGACTACGAGATTGTTTATTTTCCACTATTAAAGAAACCTTTTGATAACATCAGTTTGCACGTATCTCTTATCTCATTGCTCTCAGCAACATTTCTCTGTGCACTTTACTCTGCTAGCTGTAAACACAGCAACAATATCCTTAACAGACTCCATTGATAAAAAACTAATATAAATTACTCCAAGATCACTGCAGATGGGGACAGCAGTCAAGAAATTAAAAGACGCTCCTGGGTAGGAGAGCTATGGCAAATCTCCTCCTACCTCTCGGGTCGAACGCAAGTGGTGTTGGCAGGGGGGCAGATCGTCCTTGAGGCCCCTCACATACGGGGTGCCCCAGGGATCGGTCCTCTTGCCCCTCCTGTTCAACATTTATATGAAGTTGCTAGGGGAGATCATCCATGGTTTTGGGGTGAGGTATCATCAGTATGCTTTATTTCCACCCCAAACCAGTGATGCCCTCAATGTGATGGCTTGGTGCCTGGAAGCGGTGTGGGTCTGGATGGGTAGAAACAGTCTTCAACTCAATCCAGCCAAGACTGAGTGGCTGTGGGTACTAGCATCTCAGTTCATAGGAGAGGTTCCATCACTGACTATAGGGGGTGATGTTTTACCCCCTGTAGACAGGGTGCGCAACTTGGGTGTCCTCCTGGATTCATGGTTGAGCTTAGAAGATCATATAACAACCGTGACCGGGGGGCATTCGCCCAGATACGTCTGGTATGCCAGTTGGTTCCTTACTTGGACTGAGATGTCCTATGCACAGTTACTCACGCACTGGTCACTTCATGTATTGACTACTATAACACTCTCTACATGGGGCTGCCCTTGAGGGCCACTCGGAGGCTTCAGCTGGTGCAAAATGCAGCCGTGTGGGTTGTGATGGGAGAATCCCGATACTCCCATGTTACACCCCTCTTGCACGGCTTGCATTGGTTACAGGTTGCCCTCTGGGTGAGATTCAAGGTGCTGGTGATGACCTATAAAGCCCTACATGGCTTAGGCCCAGGATATTTGGTGGACCACCTACAGCCAGCAATGATATCCCATCGCCCGGTCTGCGCCCATAGAGAGGGCCTGTTCAGGGTGCCGTCGGCTAGACAGTGTAGGCTAGTGGCCCCCAGGGGTAGAGCCTTCTTGGTGGGCCCGCCCACCCTCTGGAATCAACTTCCCTTGGAACTCCGATTAGCGCCTGACCTTTGCACCTTTCACCGTGAATTAAAAACTTGGGTTTTTAAATCCCTCGACTGGACTGAGGGGGTTTTAAGGGTTAATTTTTAAATTTTTAGATTTTAGATTTTATTTTGTATTGTGGCTTGTGTTTTATTATTGTGAGCTGCCCTGAGTCCATTGGGAGATAGGGCAGCATATAAGCCAAACAAACAAACAAACCAATCAATCAATCTAGACAGCATACTAAAAAGCAGAGATATCACCCTGCCAACAAAAGTGTGTATAGTCAAGGTTATGGTTTTCCCAGTTGCAATGTATGGCTGTGAAAGTTGGACCATAAGAAAGGCTGAGAACCAAAGAATTGAGGCCTTTGAACTATGGTGCTGGAGAAGACTCCTGCGAGTCCCTTGGACTGCAAGGCAATCAAACTGGTCAGTCCTAGAGAAGATCAACCCTGACTGCTCTTTAGAAGGCCAGATCCTGAAGTTGAAACTCAAATACTTTGGCCACTTAATGAGAAGGAAGGACTCACTGGAGAAGAGCCTAATGCTGGGAAAGATTGAGGGCAAAAGAAGAAAGGAACGATAAAGAATGAGGTGGCTGGATGAGTCACTGAAGCAGTAGGCATGAGCTTAAATGGACTTGAGAGGATCGTAGAGGACAGGAAGGCCTGGAGGTTCATTGTCCATGGGGTCATGATGGGTTGGACACGACTTCGCAACTAACAACAACAAATATAAATTACCAAAAAAATAAAAGAATAAAACAGAGTGTAGAAAAAGAACAATATAAAAAGAAAAGAAGGAATAAAAATAGCAAAGAAATAAGTTTCCCTTTGTCAGAACAAATATAAACAAGGTTAACAAGTTGTCTCTTAAAATACAATAAACCATTTGTTCATTCCATATCTCTTTTCTAAAAACAAATCCTTAAAACTTCACCATTCTCTCCTGGTCAGAAAAAGTCCATTAAGGATTACCAGAAATAAAAACATCCATTTTAACATTGATCAAATAAACCAAATTTATATTCCTTCCCTTTAGTTTTAACAATCTTGGACTTTAATCTCTTTGAATAATATCATAAAACTTGATTTCTTTTCCTTTTCCTTTCTCCCTTTTCATCAAGACAGAAATTTTATTTCAGTGATTGTGAGTGTGCAGCTTACACATAATGTAGCAAAAAATGCCCGCCACTTCCACAGCCAGGTTCTAAAAGGCTCAAGGCCCAGTAGTGGGCCATGGCTTGAGGGTTGGGGACCCCTGGCTTAAGCTGTTCAATGGACTGCCCACCTAATTTCCAGAGTTTCTGTTTGAGCATTTAGATTTAAAAAATCTTATTCTTGATATAATCTATTATTAACTCTTCCTTAGTGCAACAATGTATGATTGATTTCAAATCTATTTTAAGGTCATTTGGAAATTAATGACCGAATTATTACATCAGTGGCATATAATAATAAATTGATACATCTTTCAAATAATTTAGGGGGATGAAAAGTAAAATACTTAAGTGAAGAATTAAAGCGTTTATGTAGTAATTAAAAAAATTGTAACCAATGCACATCCTTCTCTAACACGCCTTTTTATGGATATTTCCTTTTTGACATGTGAATGTAACATCAAGATATCTAACTCACCATGTTCTCACCAGAAGTCTTGGGGCTAGGATCAGAAACTGCTTACATATTGTAGCCAATAAAGGAACATGGATGTGTTTATTTAGTCATTAGGAATCAAGTTTAACTACAGAAAGAGTTTACCAGTACTTATTTTTTCTATAATTAAAATCAAATGTAATTAAACATCTGCACTCAAACAAGCCCAGAAAGCATCATTAAGGCTCACTATATTGAATTAGATTTGATGTTTTAATGCCCTGAGTTGAAGCAATTCTTTAAAATGTCTTCAATGTGTCTGCTGTCTCCATAAACAAAGCTTTAAAAACAGGATTGAAAAACTTTTGTTTCACCTAAAGTAGTCTCTGAGATTCCCCCCCGCTTTTTTAATATGTTAAAATTTCTTTTTTGAATGAATACAAACACATTTAAAATTTAGATTAAATTATATTGATGATGATAATGCATTGTTACCTAATTAAACATCTGCAGGTAAACAATCAAGCTCAGAGAGCAACAAGATCTCCACGTTTTAGCCTTCAAATTCTCTCTCTCTCTCTCTCTCTCTCTCTCTCTCTCTCTCTCTCCTATTTTTAAGTTATATTGCCAGATTAATTCTTGTTTGCATAAATATCTTTTACCTTGTTCTTTCTATTATTAGAAGATCTTGGATATCTTCTAGCCCTGCGCTACCCCCGCTTTTGGCACGCGATGGCACGGTGGGCCTGGTAGGCCCGTTTTTTACTCTCCCCAGGCTCCAAAGCCTCTCTAGGCTCCAGAGCCTCTCTAGGAGCCTGGGGAGGGCGAAAATGGCCTTCCCCATCCCCCCCGGAGGCCCTCCGGAGGCTGTAAACGGCCTGTTTGGAGCTTGGGGAGAGCAAAAAACGGGCCTTCCAGTCCCACCAGAAGTTGGCAAACGGGCAGGTTCCAGCCTCTGGAGGACCTTGGGGAGGGAGGACATTTTCACCCTCCCCAGACCCCTAGAGAGGCTCTGGAACCTAGGGAGATTAAAAAACAGGCCTCCCCCCCCTCAGGCCCTCTGGAGGCAGGAAAGGGTCCAGAAGGCCCAAAAATCAGTATGTGCACACTGGAGCTGAGCTTGTGTGCCCACCGATATGGCTCCATGTGACACCTGTGGCACATGTGCCATAGGTTAGCCATCACGGCCCTATACTATTTCATTAGTCATTAATTTTATTATTTTTTATTTTATTCTATTTTATTTTTAGTCATTAGATGAAATGTTATTACATTAGTCAAAATGATTCTTTTGGTTTTTCTTGGATGACACCAAATACTGGTGATATTTTTTTACTCACAAAGTTAAAATAAATGTATATTCTCACTTATTTTGAACATGAAAAAAAGTCAGTTACTACTAGTTTGAAGGCAAGATGGTAGCACTTGTCACTTTTCTGGTTTCTTTTATGTCTTGTTTTGTTCTGCTCTGTGTAACTGGAACAGTTTATTTGGTGGAAAAGTGTGAAAGTATTCTTCGGTTGTGATATTCTTTTGGTTCTCATTAAATAGAGGCCACATGTGTCTGTTTATCATCCTTGTTTCACATTTCACTACTTTCAAGAATAATATTCAATGTGGTGAACAAATGCTTCCATTTCTTGTCTTTTGTCTTACTTGAGCCTCACCTGACTATTCGCACTTTTGACATGGATTGCCTTTCAGATTAGAAAATTTTATAAATTTTATAAATTGTATAAAGATCAATACAGATTTTAAATCATAGCTTTATGAATGGAATTATAGAAATAGAAATAAAGAGAGATCGTTATATATAAAATAAAACTGAACACTTCTAATTTTTACCATACAGTATTGAAATGTTGGATGGTTGCTTAACTTCTACTGAAACTATTGAGTGAGATCAGTTAGAATGTATAATGACTTTGTAGTATCATAATCAATATGTGTGTGGTATGTAATACTTCCAATAAATTTGTTAACTTTATAAGTACTGTAGTCCTCAACTTACAATTATTCATTTAGCAACTGCTTGAAATTATAACAGGACTGAAAAAAGTGTCTTACAACTGGTGCTCAGACTTATGATTGTTGTAGCATCCCTTTGGTCATGTGATGAAAATGTGGTCACTTGGTAACAGGCATGTATTTACAACAATTGCAGCATCTTGGAGTCACGTGATTGTCATTTGTGACCTTCCCAACTGACTTCCAATATGCAATGTCAACATTGCATATTGGATGGATATATTTAACAATTGCTCAATTCACTTTCTGGCAATTTGCTTAACAAGCATGACCAAAAAGATCATAATTGGGCACAACTCACTTCACCACTTTGCTTAGCAATGGAAATTCTGGCCCCAGTTGTGGTTGTAAGTCGAGGACTACCAATAGAGACTTAAAACAATCTGTTAATGTGAAGGCAAAATTCTCTAACTTCTTTTATGCAGATGAAGAATCTTTCTTTTGTTAAATTGCTACCTCTTTTCAACTGTATCTCTTCTTTCTTCTCTACTTCCTTCTCAAAAATTTGAGATTAACAACACCATGTTAAATTGTAGTTCTAAGGAACATTACATTGGAGGTACATCCATTGAACAGGATCCCTCTTTGTATTTTTTTCCCTATGTACTCTTTGATAGAACCTATACTATATCATAATGCAATTCCCATTGAAGTACAGTATTTTAAAAGCCAGAGAAACATTGCCTTCCATCTTTCCTAAATATTTCATTATGCCAAGTGATTATTTAAAATCCATATTTATAAAGTGCCAAATACTATCCTTTAGAACAAGGGTCCCGACACCCAGGCTGTGACCCAGTGCCGGGTTGCAGGCTGTTTGGAACCAGGCTACAGAAATGGTGGGCAAATATGGCTTACACATGCATGTGCACAAAGCTGCATTTGTGAAAGTGGCGCACACGCATGTGAGAAACCATCCCTTCTCCTACCTCTGCCACTTCTGCCAGTCCGCCGAGCTGAAAGGTTGGGGACTGCTGCTTTAGCATCTTAGCTCATATAGCAGGGTTCTACTTACCTTTACTACCAGTTTGCAATGGGATCGCGCATACGCAGATTGCTTCTCATGATGTTAAGATCAATGGGTGGAGCCTCCCGCCGGTTTTACTACCAGTTCTATAGAACTGGTCTGAACCGGGGGCAACCCACCATTGTCATATGGATCACGCTTTAGGACTATGTTGTCCCAAGTTCATGTCTCACAAGTTCTATTTTATCCAGAGAGATTTCACCAGCTAACTCCTGCATCTGGTCTCCAATCTCTGCCCTAAATGCTGTTCCATTTTGGCAGAATGTGTAGCTCACTATGGCGCTCCCTGGAAGTTTCATTTCCTGCTACTTTTTCAGGACCTTCAAACTCAGTAAAGGGAATTTCTATGAGTGGTGATTTGAATGATCAGTGTATATTTTTTGCAATGGAATTTTGTCACTTTTGTAGCTGTTAAAATACTAAATATAAATTCAGGTTTTCATTTCATTCAGGGGTTAGAGAAGCTAGCAAATTACTCAATCAAAAGACACCTAGTGGCATTGTGATAAATCAATGTTTCTTTTTTAAAAAATTGTAATGAAATGTCTACACGCCTATTATCTTCTCTGAATAAATGCAGTCGTCATTCAGGATATATTGGATGAATGTTCAGTCTTGTTTTATTCAGGCTGTGGTTGGTGTTGCCTAAAATTAAATCTATGTAATAATTCTATGTAATTCTGAGAGTTAAATCCAATGAAGATGCTTGTTCTCCAGAAAGCTGCCACCAAAGCATACTTATCTAGAGTCAGTACTATTGAATACATGCCTGGAATTGTATTGTTAGTGTAACTACAAGATAATTAACGTAGTTTTTATTTAGATGGTAAAAATTCTTGGATCAACTTCATAGGGGAAGCTATATTTGCAAATAAAAAATCCCAGCTGAAAAAACAGAATGTCACCCTGCACATTTACTCATTCAAAACATTTTCTCTTCCTTGTTGCTTTTTACTAATTGAGAACACTCATATCTAAATGATTGGTCTAATTAATATAAATGCTGTTTATGATGTATTATCCAAAGACAGTTCTTTTGCACTTACCTTTTAACACTTTTAAAACTTAACTTTTCTGAAGTAGAAAAACAAATACTAATAGTGACTCGTTCAAGTTATGTGCATCTCAGGATGAACAATTGTTTATGATGTTGATAATATATCCTACAATCAAACCTGTCAAACTATGCAGTTGTTGGATAAGATATATTTATTAGAATGCATACCACTAGGTTTACTCATGTGGCAGCTTTTAGTCGAGATTGGCAGATTTTGAAAAAAAAAAACCGTAGAGAGCTGGATTTTGTTAATTTTTGGGTGAAAACCACCAGGAAGTCCCAGTTAGAATGTGAGGTCATTAAAAAAATTCCTGGAAGACAAAAATGACAAACTATTTCTGTAATACTGCCAAGAAAACTAATGAGGAGTCACACTTAGTTCAAGAGGACCCAAACTTTATAAAGCTGTTAGAGAATATCTGCCTTTATAGCATTTCTGTTACTAGCATAAGGAGATACTATATTTTTATTATTATACAAAGCTGGCAATCTGAATATGTATGTGTTTGGTCTGTTACCACATATTTGACCTTCCCATACAGCTTCTGATAAGTAAGGTCAGTGGGGGAAGCCATGTTTGCTTAATAACTATGTGCTTCACTTAATGATTTGCGTAATGACCATAGGGGGAAAAGGTTGTTAAATTAGGGCTGACTTACTTGAAGTGTTTTGCTCATAATATAATATAAACTTAATTTCTTAATTCGTGGTAGAGTCAGGGCAACTGGATGGAATGGAGCGATTACTGACCGGATGCCCTTCCTGATGCCACACGGAGTTCACAGCAGATATTTTTTCTTTGTGTCCTAGGAGAGAAACATCTGTTGCTACTTTAGGATTGAACTCTCAACTTTCCAAGTAGGAGACATGCATGTTCATCACTAGGCTACTTAGTGTAGCATAGCGTAGTATTTTTAAAATATTTCACATATTATAAAAGTAATATGTTTTACCTCAAATAGCGGAGGTTGACATATTTGAATATTAATTCCACTGAGTACATTGGAAAATGCCATTATTGGGACCAAGCTGGCAATTCATCATAATTTTTTAAAAATTTTCAAAAAGAAATGTTGAAATATACAAGAAATGTGGAACAGAATTCCCGTGTCCTACATTCACAAATAAATGCCTCCTGCTTTTACGCGCTGTTAGATACATTCCATATCTAAAAACTCACTTCAGCAACATTTAGTGAACTCCTTAAACAATTTTGGCTATCATTGTTTCTATGCTGGAGAGTAGTAAAGTTGAAGAATCTTTCAGGCACATGCTGTGGTCATATCCACTGGAAATTCTTTACTGTATGATTATCATGGTAATCATACAGGTCCTTGAAACACGTTTCAAGATTAAAGACATTAACGTTGTTAGTATATTGTATCCTCCAGTTCTGAATAATTTAATTTCTGAAGAAATTTGGTCTACTGAATTTGAACTGTTGTGAAAAGATGGTTATGCATTTCTGGATCGTTGCTTATGTACTAAAAAATTGGCTTAATGAAATTTGTCAGCTTGGCCTTTGAGTTGGCTATGTGTTGAAGAGGAAGGAAAATCAGACAATATAATTCCACAGGGTTTAGGTTCAAATTATTATTTAACAATTGAAATATAACAATTTGTATTAACATAACATTAAGTGCCTGAAACTATGCATTGGTAGTATAATATTTAATATTTAGTCATTATAAAAATATATTATAAAACTAGTACAAAGTTTTCAAGAAAGTGGTTTAGAATTACGTAGCCCATAACAATAAATTATAACAATATTACATAATTATAACTATGAAAATATTAGAACAATTTAATGTACAGAAACTATAGAGAGAAATATTATGGAAGCAATTCAGTTAAATATGTGGAGCCAATGGAACCATATAATTCCGTTGGAATAATTAGGATGTAAAATTATTATTTCAGTGCATTACCTTATATGTCTCTTGCAGGTCTAGTTTTGAACTTTAAAAAACCCCTAAAGGTATCCCACAGTATTTTAAGAATATAGCTTTAATATTTGATGTTAACACTGGATAAATATTTGTTTCCTACAATTTGCTAAAATACAAGATCCTCTCCGCAGTTTTTTTTAATGGGTAAACTGTCTCTGTATTGCACACAAACTCTACATAAGGATCTCATAAGGAATTTCAATAGCAAGGCTGTGATTTAACTTTCTAAATTAATTACACATATGCCAATGATTATAGCCCAGCAAAATTGGAGAGATAAAAAGGAAAACTTCCAACATTACTAAAAAAAACCCCCACCACCCTATGCACATACTACATAAAATTTTGAATAAAGATGCAACAGTTATTAAAACCAGTTTTACCATTGGCAGGAAACATTAAAAATCTCATCCCTTCAAATAAATCTTTGGAGGGGAAAAAAAAGAAAGATAAAATCAAGCATGGGAAAAAGCCCCACAAAATAGGTTATCAAGATTTTTCTCACACAAATATAGATTTAATTATTTTTTAAATTATCCATATTTCTTTTTAATATGGAACTAGGAGGGAAGTGCCGATTATGGATATAATTACTGGTAGTTCTAAACACTCATTGAAGATTTTATAAAGATTTTATTGTGTTTTAGGGTGTAATTGCCACTCCTCAACCAAATAAAGTACCACAATTATTCAAAGCTTATTAGAGTGTAATAAAGATTTCCTATATAGATAATCAAAAGTCCACTGAAATTATCCAAACTATTAAATACATTTTAAAACTGTAATAGCACTGCAAGTTAGTAGGAACCATTTTTTAAAGTAGAAAAATTGTTGTTGTTGTTATGCAGGACTTCCTCTGCATAACAATAACAGCTACTGACTGGATCTCCAAACTCAACATTAAACTCTGAAATGTTATTTCTGTTTTCCTCTTAGGTTTTCTTACTGCTTTTTTTTTTATTGTTTTAAATATTTTAACCTGTAAAAATGAAGTGTTTGTGTGTGACCAGCCATATGCTAAATACTGTGTGTGACCAGCCATATGCTAAATAAATAAATTTAAAGTAGAGGGAAATGTCAGCTAATGCAGAATGCAGCAGCATGATTTTTTGATTACTAATAGATGACACTCACGTTAGGAAAATTACATTAGTATGCTGGATGTGCATTGGCTACCTATTTATTTCTGAGTCCACATTCAGGTTGTCTTCTGAACTGCCTGCTCCAATCTGACCATCCTGTGCAATCCAATATGAACGGATATTCTGCAGTTTGGCTCCTCAAGAAGAGAGGATGGGAGTGAGGAAGGAGACATTTTCTGCAATTTTCCTGGTCTTGTGGAATATCTTGCTTTCTGGGAAAACCAAGGCCATACAATTTGATTGCACCTTTGAAAGTTAATGTTTATGGTGTCTTTTTCATAATTAATGACATCACTTTAATTTAATTGAAAATTTATTTGTTTGTTTTATTATTTCTCCTAGAATTGCAAAAACACTTTGACTTCTTGGTTGATTCAGCTGTGACAAGTGTTTTTAAATACATTGTCAGCCCTCTGTAATGTGCAAAGCCCACTCCCATTTTTAAGAGATAGCTGTACTGAGTAAGCTATAACTTGCATGAATATAGTACTGATTGACAGTTGCTGGAGAAACAAAAATCAGCTCTGAGAAATTTATACCATGAGATAAATAGCTTCGCCTTAAGTATCTTTGATTGGCATGTAGGCATTTATTGCTGGATAAAATTTTGATGAACGTTTAAATGGGTTATAGTGGTCTGTTATTGCACACAATAATAGCCGTGTAAAAACAGTCAGATAAATGAGAAGAAAATGGAATAGAGACAGCAAAAGTAAAGGTTTCTTCTGTCCAGTCATGTCTGACTCTAGGGCCGTGCTGGCGAACCTATGGCACAGGTGCCACAGGTGGCACGCGGAGCCATATTGGTGGGCACACGAGTGTTGCCCTAGCTCAGCTCCAGTGCGCATGCACACATCGGCCAACTGATTTTCCGGCCTTCTGGTCCCATCAGAAGTCGGGAAACTGGCTGTTTCTGGCCTCCAGAAAGCCTCCAGGGGGATGGGGAAGACTGTTTTTGCCCTCCCCAGGCTCCTAGAAAGCCTCTGAAGCCTGGTTAGGGGGAAAAATGGGCCTACCGAACCCATTGTGCCATCACATGCCAAAAGCAGGGGGAAGTGTGGGGGGTCATGTGCGTATGCGCAGGAGGGCAGGGCGCATTGAATTATGAATGTGGACACACGCACTACGACCTTCCCCCCTGCTTTTTGTATGCAACGGCAAAAAGGTTAGCCATCGCTGCTCTAGGGGCTGGTGCTCACCTCTGTTTCTTAGCCAAGGGAGTCAGTGTTGTTCAAAAACATTTTTGAGGTCATGTGGCCAGGATGACTATATGCCAATGTGCACAGAATGCTCTTACCTTCCCACTGAAGTTGTACCTATTTATCTACTCGTATTTGCATGCTTTTTAAGTGCTAGGTGGGCAGGAGCTGAGGCAAGAAACGAGAGCTCACCGCATTGTGTGTGGCGCTTAGGTCGCAAACCTGGACTGTTATGCCCAGCATCTTTAACTGCTGAGCCATTGCGTCCCCTTATAGAAACAGTACTCATTTTATTAATTTGAATGAAAAAAAGTCTTTCTAACTTATACTGCCTTCATAAAGCAAATTGAAATTAATAGGTTTAATAACAGATAATGAAAAATGAAACACTGCAAATTGCGCAATGATTTTTGTTACTGAAAATTTTCTATCTTTCTGAAAAATTATGAAAATTCACCAAGTTTGCCTCAGGTGGTTTCCAAATCGGGATTCAGTTTTGCTTTCACGTGAAATCTGATGCCGTATTGTTGAATGTTGAAATAGGTAGATATTTAGGAACGTAAGTTTGCACAAGCTTACAAAGAATCTTCTTCCATTTCTTGTCTTTGTTGGCCATCAGTGAGACACAATCAATAGTGTTTTAAAACAGATATAAAGCTCTGATTTATTTGCTCCTATATGAGTTAATCTTGCGTTCCCACAGTCTGCTGCCCATATATTTTTCAGCCAAGGTTGCTTGGCAGCAGAAACACATTGTTTTGTACTTTCTGCTTTTTTCCTCCTCCTTTTCTGCCACTCCATTTGCTTGGACCATATTGGCTTTCTCTGTTGTTAGAACACTGTAGGTCAAGTGTAGGCGTGCGCATGCTTTACAAATAACATCCCCATCATTGCTAATGTCTGCCTCAGTTGTTAAGCTTCTGGTGTCTTTGTATGAAGGGGCATTTCATGTTGTAATTCTTGAGTGCAAATCACTTTATGTCACTTGCTTTCCTTGAGCAAAGAGAGGCTGAAATGAAGCTTAAATAATTTATTTCAATGAATACATCAGCCAGACTTATCTATTGTGGCTGTTTAAGGACTGAACATAATTAGCACAAAGCACCATTTCCCTCACAGGTCACAGAAAAGGAATCAGGCTCCTGCTCTAAAGGAGAGTTGTGAATTCAGTTTTAGAAGAAAGAAAGGTTGGTAGGGGCAAGAAAGACTAAACATATTTCAAGGGCATCTAAAAATGTCTGGTGAGAACTTTTTAGTAGAATAAAGCATTGCTTTTTGTAATGTAATGTTTGGATTAGAAATCTATGGGGCTTGTGTTAACAGAGCCTTCAAACTGCCTGGTATTAAAATTCCCTTTAAAAAAAAAGTCCAGAGCACATGCTAGAAAATCTTTGTGTTTTGGGACAAGCGGAACAAGAAACTTAGACAGTCAAAGACCACCGCCAACTGAATGTAGTAATTCTAAGTGTCAAGCTGTTGTCTAACATCTCTTTAGCTAACATAGTAGACATTTCTGAAAAACCAAGGAGCAAAAAAAACATGATAAATGTGTTATATGACTTAATTTATATTATTTCCTGTATTACTGTGCTTAAGACCTATTTTTCCATGATACAAGGGGTTGCCATGATAAGATATCATAAAGTCTCTTGACATGCTGTTAATTTTAGTTTTATACTACGTATGATTGTATTATATGCTGTTCATCTGGATTTCAACCATTGATAATTGGAGTTACAAACTAGACTAAATCTGTAATCCTTTGACTTTTTCTCTGGAAGTAAATACTACACAGTGGGATGTATTTCTGAATATACGCCAATGAGATTAGTGTGCAGATTATCACATTCACTCTATTTGAAAATATTTTATTTAAAAATAGAAATACTTGGAATAATAGTATATATTGGCTATAGAACTCAGGTCTTTTTTAACCTAAAGTATACCTTTCTGATTGCAAACACACGAAATTAATTCAATTAATTATATTTAATAACTATCTGGGGAAAAGCACATTAATTTTCATGGAGATGAAAACTAATTTGACATTACTCATTAGACAGGAAATTATCAACATTGCAACATAAGACTTAAAATATGTCTCCCTTGTCTATTATTTGCAGCAGCTTTTTAATCATTGCCATTCTCCTTGGCCAAAATATTTTGTCAAGATTTTTTCAGATAATTCAAGATTATGAAAAAGAGCAAATGTACCACCCCTGGTATTGTTTGCCATGCAAACATAAGACCTTTTCTGAATCAGACATTTTGTTCTCATGATGGCGATCCAGATTTCTAATCACACATAAATGCAGAAACACACGCTCAGTCATGTTTCCCAGCAACTGGTATTGAAAAGCCTAATATTGGACAAAATATATAACCATAAGGAAGCTTTCATACTTAACCCTCATTAACTTCTATTGCTATCCATACTTGAATTATCATTTTCTGCTGATAACAAATTCAAATTATGTGTTGTATGAAGAAATATCTCCCTGTAACATCATTGGATGAGTCAAGAAATTGGTCAGTTAACATAAACAGAAAATATCCTCATTTATTTTGTTTACAAATATGCATATTTTATCCACTTGCGTTACATTCTTGGTCATTGTTTTAAGATTAAAAAAAAATCACAACTATTGCAACATTTTTTCCACATCTTTGCCCACGCTATAATTTTTTAAGATGTCATAACTAGAAATACACATATTATTCTAAGGATAAATAAATAAATAAATAAATAAATAAATTTTCAAGGATGAAATACAACTTAAAATATTTCTGCTATTCATTTAGTTGCTGTTTAACCAGTTATTATATTTTGTTCTTTAACCAGTTCTTTAACCAGATTATTTGTATCTTTGACTTGTCAAGTTTATTCAAGAAACCTTTTATTGAAAGCAAGGAAGAAGCCCGAAATTAACATTCAAGTTTAACAAGACAAGACTATTACCTATGGTGCTGCATCTTAAGCAAGATTTGCCTTTCTTTATGCTGGACAAGCAGTTTTTCAGTTAATTAGTTTGAACATCTTTGGATACCTTAGCGTCACAAATAACGCTGTCTTAGCTATATTCAAATGCACGATTGATGTTGGCCTTCTACTTTCACTTTTCTAGGCCATGAGAAAGATGCTGCATTAAGATAATTAGAGGCATTCTCAGCAGTGATATTGTTTCTCTCATTTTCCTTTTTTAATAGAGTATATTACATGCACACAGTCACACACAGACACACTGCCATGTTGTCAAAAACCTCATTGTCAGTTCTTCATTGATCTTCATGGGAATGATGGCCTGTGGATAGTGGTGGATGAAATTATAGTAAATGTGGTCATTATAGAATCCTTCTTTAATTATCCATCTTTTCTCTTAAATAGAAATTTTAGTCTGTAAAGGCTAGTGTAGACTATTTTGTTGTGAGAAATATACAACAAAAACATTGTGTGAGTAAAACCCTGACCTGCAGTTGACCATGTCTGAATACATGAGTATTTGTTAATATATTATATGTACTTCTTTCATGCACGGCCCATAATGTAAGTAACATTATGTGATCTTGCAAGATAGTATTATAGAACTCAGTTTTTATAAAATAATGTGAACATGTTTGGGCTAAATCTGGGTTTTGTGTGGAGATATTGGCCAAATAGACAGGTATTTTCCTTAGTGTTAGCAGGGAATGATCTATGTATCACAGGTGCAGCTAAATCTAGTAATTTAGCATCTACCTTCTTGAAGTAAAAAACATGAGGGGAGTCAGTGATCAATAGCTGCTAGCCTATCTTCTGATAACCTTAGAGATTTGCAACTTGGAATGAATAAGGGGTAAATAGTAAATATTGGGAATTAATAGAGAAGGTAAGGACAGTGTCTATGAAGCTAAGGTAAAGAGGAAAACGTAATTGATGTGAATCAAAATGATCTGATCTTATAGAATGGAGTTAGGAATCCATGAAGGAGAGTGAAATTTTTACTTTTATTTGTAAATGAAAAAGTTAAAACATATGGCAGAAAGTATGAACTGTCACCATCTTAATTCCAGTGAACTGTGTTAATGGAAAAAGCAGGAATGAGCTTTGGGAGAAATTGTATAGTGGTTTGAATGAGTGAGTGAACAGTAATTGTGCCATTTGGAAACCCGAGGATGAAATAGAATGGTGAAAGCTTGATGAGCATCTGCTTAGAATAGGACTGTTTGTTTTAAAAGCATGATTTAAGCTTAAATGTATTCATCTGTATACCTGGAAGAGGAATAAATCCAAAAACATAATTGAATTGATTGTCTCTGATGAAAGATGCAGTGAAGTCATGAAGGGTGGTGAGAGGTTGTGATTCTGAATGTGGAACTGGCCTTTTTTTTTTTGCCAGTACCAAAAATGAAACTTGGGGGGAAATGGACAATGGAAGAAAAGATGTGAAAGACAATAGAAGTAAAATGGCCATAGGAAGAAAAAGTATGAGTTCTGCATGAAAAAAAATATTAGAAGATAAATTAGTCTTATAATGGAATGAATGGAAAGCAGATATAAGGAAAGAGGCGTGAAAGAATTAACTTGCAAAGTGTCACAGAGATATGAACAGTTTTGCTAATGCAAAGTATGAGAAAGAAAACTTGGTGGAAAAATGAAATGACAGGTAACTGTGAGTGAGAAAGAATGTGTATAATTTAAGCGTGATTTTTTTAAATCTCTTTGTTTTAATTTATTTCTGGTGAATAAATTTTAAAATAAATATTATTTTAATATTGCTGCTTGATTTAATTGCACAGAACATCTATTAGATCTAGCAAATAACTTTTGTCTCTGTTTTACTTACAGTATGTCATTCTCCTATGACCTTCCTTCTCACTTGCTTCTTTTCCACATCCCATTATGTTATTCTGTCCCTTCCAGCTCCTCTTTTATGAAAATAAACCCACCCTTGCTTGAAGCAACAAAGCAGTATTAATCAGCAAGTGTTCTTGGCAACAGGAACCAATGCGGACACATCTGGAGCACTCACAGGAAGTCATTCCTTGTCCAAGTAACTTTGTTGTGAAAGAGGCTTGTGATCCAGTTAATAGGGTAGTTTTACTAAGTCAATCGGAAGAAATTGGAACATTATAGTAAGGAAGTAGCACTCATTAATGTCATTTCACACTTAAGTATTTTTAATTCCTTTCCTTCTGGGACAGTACAAATCTTGAACCAATTATTCATATGCACAGATGCTTCTCTTTTAATTACAAACATTTGATTACAAACGTTGCCATGCCTATTTTGGTCAGTGTCTTTTGGTACTGTTCCCTAAAGAGATCAGGAATAGAATTGGAAATTCAAAGAACTCCGAGCATCAAACAAAATAAAAAGACAACATACTAAACAGACCACTTAAAACAGTAAAAACTTACTCCTCTATCAGCAACCCAATGCCAGCACCTTCAACCAGCCCATCGTTTAGACATTTCTAAAATTCTGTTTTCACTTTGTAATTATGAGATACTGAGTGTATTCTCATTTTAATGAGAATAAAAATTAATTTCAACAACTGTAGAATTTGGCTACAGATCTACAATATCTATCTACATGACAATTTAGCTGTATTTTTTTGTTTAGTTGATTATTGTGTTATTTAACTTTTTCTTAGAATTTTGCCTCTCTTTTTTTATATATTTTAGTATAAAGATTTTAATTTTGTTTTTTCTTAATTTTACATCATTTTTTTTATTATAGGTCAGGATTTTACTTTAACGATATAATATTTAAAGAATAGTAATATAGTTACACAGCTATGTTGCTATTGAATTTAATTTATAATCCAACAGACTACTGAGAATTTTTACTAAAGAAATTGTAATTATAATGGTTTTAATAAAATTAAATAATAAAGAAAAGTTGCTAGAGTACTCTGCTACTGCTGAAGAAATTTGTATGTATTTAATCAGAATAAAGCTTGAAGGAATCTTGGAAGTCTTCTACTTCAACCCTCTTCTCAAGCCGGAGACTTTATACCATTTCAGACAGGTGACTGTCTAGTCTTCTTAAAAGTGATGAAGCACTTACAACTTCTGAAGGCCAGCTGTTCCACTGGTTAATTGTCTTCACCGTTAGGAAGTTTCTCCTTAATTCCAGGTTGCTTCTCTCTTTGATTAGTTTTCATCCATTTTTCTTGTCTTTCCTTCTGGTGCGTTGGAAAATAACTTGACCCCCTCAAATATTGAAATACTGCTATCATGTCACCCCTAGTCCTTCTTTACTCTATACCCAGTTTCTGCAACTATTCGTTCGTACGGTATATTTTTGTCTCCAGGTTTTTAATCATCTTAGTTGCTCTTCTTTGTACTTTTTCCAAAGTCTGAACATCTTTTTTTGTTATGTGACCAAAACTGGATGCAGTATTCCAGGTATGGTCTTACTAAGGATTTATAAAGTGGTACTAATTTCACATAATTTTGTATGTATGTATGTAGAATTGGGATGAAGCAGTTAGAGGAATGGCTTGTAAACAATAACACACAAGAGTGTACCAAAAGATGCATTACGAAGAGTTTTGACTGATGGGTTATCCTGGGAATACATTCAGTGTATTTGCTTAAAACTGAAATGTAAAAGCTAATACTCTCAGTGGGAAAACCAACATTGGATTGAGCCTTCAGACTGACTAAATCAGTGGTTCCCAACCTGGGGCCCACACCCCACAGGGGGGCAATTTGATTTTTAATGGGGGCAATTTGAACCTTGTTTAAACCAAGTTAATGGCCTTTTAGGTTTCCTCCGCATGAGTAGAGTTCACTTTTTGAGTAAAGTGATAATTATATGTCACGGGGGGGGGGGGCGGGGGGCATCAGGATTTTAGAGATACTTAGGTGAGGCATGGCCAAAAAATGGTTGGGAACCACTGGACTAAATGCTCAAGAAAAATATCAAAGCTGTATAAATCAGTATGTTATAAGTATAAATTAATAGGATGAAAACATCATTTCTTAGAAATCTCTTTCCTGATTTTGTGCCAATTGGAAGATAAGAGCATTCTAATAAGATGGCTCCATGTAATAAGGATGTTTCAGGACAGCATTAAACTTAAGTCTTCGGGTCATTTCACTGGTTTAACTGATGAGGATGAATGGTTCATTTTTAGCCCAGGCTTTGTATGAGAGAATCTATAGGATAATGGTGTTCTTGAACAATTGTTCTTGAAGCAAGTCCCTTTTTCTCCCATTATATAGCAATAGTAATAGCACTTAGACTTATATACCTGTTCATAATGCTTTTACAGCCCTCTCTGAGCAGTTTACAGAGTCAGCATATTGCCCCCAACAATCTGGGTCCTCATTTTTATTTATTTATTTATTAGATTTGTATACCGCCCTTCTCCTTACGGACTCAGGGCGGTGAACAGCCGAAATAAAAATTCAATACATAAAAGTTAAAAATTAAAACACATATACGTTAGGCTAAGAATTAAAACCAAATAAATATTAAAATACGGCAACGCTACAAACATTAAAAATTTTAAAATTTTAAAAATTCTAAAAATTGCGGCAGGGATCAGGCTAAACCGGCAAGTTGAAAAAGATGCGTCTTCAGGGCCCGACGAAACGTCCGGAGGTCGGAGATAATTCTCAATTCTGGAGGAAGATCGTTCCAGAGGGTGGGGGCTGCCACAGAGAAGGCTCTCCCCCTGGGGGTCGCCAGCCGGCATTGTCTGGCTGACGGCACCCTGAGGAGGCCCACTCTGTGGGAGCGAACCGGCCGGTGGGAGGCAATTGGCGGCAGAAGGCGGTCCCGTAAGTACCCTGGTCCTAAGCCATGGAGCGCTTTAAAGGTCATTACCAACACCTTGAAACGCACCCGGAACTCCACCGGCAACCAATGCAGCTCGCGCAGGAGAGGTGTAACGTGGGAGCGCCCCGATGCTCCCATAATTCCCCGCGCGGCCGCATTCTGTACCAGTTGGAGCCTCCGGGTGCACCCCAAGGGGAGCCCCATGTAGAGAGCATTGCAGTAATCCAGGCGAGAGGTGACGAGTGCCTGAGTGACTGTGCGCAGGGAGTCCCGATCTAGAAAGGGCCGCAACTGGCGTATCAGGCGAACCTGATAGAAAGCCCCCCTGGCCACAGCTGTCGTATGATCCTCCAAGGACAGCCGTGGGTCCAGGAGGACGCCCAAGTTGCGCACCCTTTCCGTGGGGGCCAATGATTCGCCCCCAATGACCAGCGATGGTGTCAGCTGGCTATATCGGGACGCCGGCAGCCACAGCCACTCGGTCTTGGAGGGGTTGAGACGAAGCCTGTTTCTCCCCATCCAGACCCGCACGGCTTCAAGGCACTGGGACATCACTTCCACGGCATCGTTGGGGTGGTCTGGGGTGGAGATGTACAGCTGAGTATCGTCAGCGTACTGATGGAACTCCACCCCAAAACCACGGATGATCTCACCCAGCGGCTTCACATAAATGTTGAACAGGAGGGGCGAGAGGACCGACCCTTGCGGCACCCCACACACTAGGCGCCTCGGGGTCGACCGCTGCCCCCCTGTCAACACTGATTGCGACCGGTCGGAGAGGTAGGAGGAGAACCACCGTAAAACGGTGCCCCCCACCCCCAGTCCCTCCAACCGGCGCAACATGATACCATGGTCGATGGTATCAAAAGCCGCTGAGAGGTCTAACAGCACCAGGATAGAGGAGTACCCCCTACCCCGGGCCCTCCAGAGATCATCCACCAACGCGACCAATGCCGTTTCGGTGCTGTATCCAGACCTGAAGCCGGACTGGAGCGGGTCTAAATAGACAGCTTCATCCAGGTACCGAGGGAGCTGCCACGCAACCACACTCTCAACAACCTTCGCCAAAAAGGGAAGGTTGGAGACTGGACGATAATTAGCCAAAATAGCTGGGTCCAAGGAGGGCTTCTTGAGGAGGGGCCTCACCACCGCCTCCTTCAAGGCAGGCGGTAGGGCACCCTCACTCAAAGAAGCATTTATAATCTCCTGGAGCCAGCCTCGTGTAACCTCCCGGGAGGCCAGCACCAACCAGGAGGGACACGGGTCCAATAAACATGTGGTTGCGTTCAGTCTTCCCAGAGTCCTGTCCACGTCCTCGGGAGCCACAGGATCGAACTCAGCCCAGATAACACTCTCAAGACCTGCCTCAGTCGCCCCGCCTGAACCAACCCAGTCAGCGGCCAAATCATCCCGAATCTGAGTTATTTTATCATCCAGATATTGAACAAAGTCCTCAGCACGACCCTGTAAGGGATCCTCCCGCGCTCCCAGATGAAGGAGGGAGCGGGTCACCCTAAACAGGGCGGCTGGGCGATTATCTGATGACGCGATAAGAGTGGCAAAATAGTTGGATTTCGCCGCTTTTATCGCCACTAAGTAAGTCTTAATATGAGCTCTTACTAGTGTCAAGTCAGATTCAGAGCGACTGGCCCTCCAACCGCTCTCTAGGCGTCTTTTCCGGCGTTTCATCTCCCTCAGCTCCTCGGTAAACCAAGGAGATAAGTGAGTTCGACGCCGGGTCAGAGGCCGCAAAGGCACGATGCGGTCCAAGGCCCCACTGGCCGCCCTATCCCAGGCCGCCACCAGGTCCTCAGCCGAATCGCGTGTCCGTGTCTCAGGAAATGGCCCAAGCTCCGTCTGGAACCTATCAGGATCCATCAGGCGCCTGGGGCGGAACCACCTGGTCGGTTCCGCCTCCCTGTGGTGAGGTGCAGCGGTCAGAAAGTCGAGTCGAAGGAGCGAGTGGTCAGTCCATGACAAGGGTTCCATACTTATATCCCCAATATCAAGACCACTCAACCACTGACCAGAGACAAAAACTAGATCCAGGGTGTGTCCACCGATATGAGTCGGGCCCTGAATTACCTGGGTCAGGTCCATGGCCGTCATGGAAGCCATGAACTCCCGGGCTATCTCAGATGTTTCACCGATAGATGGCAGGTTGAAATCCCCCATGACCATAAGCCTGGGGGTATCAACCGCCACCTCGGCTACAACATTGAGAAGCTCGGGCAGGGTCGTTGCCACGTGGCAGGGAGCCAGGTACGTGACTAACAGACCCATCTGCCCACCACGACCCCACCTCACAAAGATGGACTCACACCCGGCTATCTGAGGTACAGTGGTCTCCCTCGGATCCAGACCTTCCTTGATAATGACCGCTACTCCCCCACCCCTGCCCTGAGCTCTCGGCTGATGGAATGCAAGGAAACCTGGTGGGCACATCTCCACGAGGGGAACCCCCCCCTCGTGGCCCAACCAGGTCTCGGTAATCCCGGCAAGGTCCGCACCCCCCTCTTGAAGGAGCTCACATATGAGGGGGGCCTTATTGACAACGGACCTTGCGTTGCATAACAGCAGCCGGAGCTTCGGGTCCTGAGACTCTAAACAACCCGGGGAACGGGAATGGCTCGGGGGACCGGGGCACGCAATCGCTTGAAGACAGCGAGTGCGTGCCCCCGTCACATGATATGGTCCCCTGCTCACGCCATATCTGCCCCTCCCACACAGCACATTTATAGCGCCACCCTCAACAGAGGGCTCCACAAGAGCCCTCTTGCCTCCAGAAACTACACCCCCTATGGCACCGTAAGCAGCCGGGCCTGTCCCTCTCCCCTGCGGGTTCCCCCCCAAACCCGCCCCCACCCCCACCCTGGAACCCCCTAAAACTCTAATTAAAAAAGAACTTAAAAAACCCCTCAAGCCCCTCTTTGCAACATGCCACCTCTCGGGGTCCCAAAACCCGTCATTAAGGTAGGCCCTCGATAACATAGAGGGCCATGCCCACGAGAGGGGGGAATCTCGCAGGGCAAGCAACGCAGACCGAGAATACATCTCATCCAAAACATGGGCAAGAGAATGGAAGGCTTGGCTAAGGTCCATAAAGATGTTCCAAAGGAGAACCAGGTCAGACTGGAGAAACGCCGCTACCCTCTCACTGTAGCGGCTGGGAGTCTCTATATTTTGTCCAACTGAGAGGATGTCCTGACCACCCTCTCACGGTGGTTCCCATAAGGGACAGGAGAGTTGGAAAGTCCCAGGCCACTCTCTCACAGTGGCCCAGGCAAGTTCATCCTGCCGGTGTGACATCCCTCAGGGTAGGTCGAAGAGAACTGGCTCCATAAGTCCTCCCGAAGCTGGCCTGTTCTCCAGAATAGCCAGCCACCTCGGAAGGATGGAAGGCTGAATCAACCTTGAGCCACTGAGATTTGAACTGCTGAACTGCAGCTAGCAGTCAGCAGTCAGCTGAAGTAGCCTGTACTGCACTCTAACCACTGCTCCACCTTACACCTGTAGTTGTAAGCTACAGAGTCAGATTTGTATGACATATTTTGTTTATTTATTTAATAAATAAAAACCATGTCTTTATTATTTTTTATAAATAATGCCAAGAAGCAAACATTCCTAATAGTCCTTCCTCCTGTTTTCCCCTCATTACAAATCCTGTAGGTGGATTTGGCTGAGAAGAGAGTTATTGGCTCAAACTCACCCAGTTGATTTTCATTCCTAAATCAGGACTGGAACTCCCAGTCTCCTGATTTCTAGCCTAATGCCTTAACCACTAGACTAAACTGGCTGTAGTGAAAAGGGGAACCAGGAAACCAAGTGTAAAATCACATTGCTAAATTAAGCAGGGATTGAAATAATGGGTAGCTGCAGCGGTGGGTTGTTCCCGGTTCTGTCTGGTTCTATAGAACCGGTAGTAAAAGTGGCAGGAGGCTCTGCCCACCCTCTCAGATGCCATAATTGACAATCTGCGACTGTGCAGAAGCTTCTGTGCATGCGCAGAAGCATGCGTGTGCTCCTGTTGCAAACTGGTAGTAAGTAGAACCCTGGGTAGCTGTCATAAGAGAAGATGACTAAGGTAGAATTGGATTAAGCAGATGCATTCCTGAATTCCAGGAAACAATAAGTGGAAATATGCCAATCTGAAGTTTTATTTACTTCTGAATTGTTATCGAAGATGATATTTTTCGATAACAATTCAGAAGAGCATAAATAATCTATTAATACTGGGTGAAAACTGTCCAATTAATTTTGGCCTGAAATTAGGTTTTTGAAAGTTGTCATCATTGTTTTGAAATGACGTTGATTTCTGTATAGAGGGAATATTTTTAATGAGTATTTTGAGTAGTTTACAAGACCACTTAACTACCAAAATGGCTAAAAATTTATCAGAAAGTCTCATAGAAGTATTTTTGCCACCATAATCAAAGTTTAAACTTTAGAATAGGATGGTTTGTAAGGCCCAAAAGATCTGAAGAAGTAAAATGAATGGTGTTAGTATAAACAAGATTAGCTATACATCCTGTTCTTTTTCCCATCTCATTTCTTATGTTATTTGGCTTATTATTTATTATTTATTTTCTATGCTTTCCATCCTACTTACCTCTGAAAGGTATAATGTAATGGATGCATGTACTATAATATGCAAAAGCTGTTCTATTATTGTGGAATCCGAGTCACCTAGAGAAAGTATTATTTTCAAGAATAATTGACAAATATAATGAAGCTAACTTTCTGCTAAGAAAGAGGCTTATTGGAAAGTAGTAATACAACTTGGATTGCACTGTATAACAAAAAGTGCCCTCGATTGCTAATAATTTATTTGATATTTTCCCTATCAGATGCTGTATTGGAATTATACAAATAACTTTTTAATTTATATATTTTTTTGCAGTGCATTTGAATTTTTAGGTTTGTTTTTAATTTATTTTTTTATTGCACTTTTTCTCTTTACATATCTTTGTTACATATTTAACAGATCTGTCATACAACTGGAATCAATATTCAATATATTGTATACATTATATTTCTAAACATTCTATTCCTTTATGTACATTTCCATTCCTTATTTCTATTATCTATCTCAGGGCTCCTCAAACTTGGCAGCTTTAAGACTTGTGGACTTCAACTTCCAGAATTGCTATGCTGACTGGAGAATTCTGGGAGGTTTTTTTTGTTTTGTTTTTTAAATTTGATTTATATGCCGCCCTTCTCCGGAGACTCAGGGCGGCTTATAATGCGTTAAGCAATAGTCTTCATATTTTTGTATATTTATACAAAGTCAGCTTATTGCCCCCACAATCTGGATCCCTATTTTACCTACCTTAGAAAAGATGGAAGGCTGAGTCAACCTCGAGCCTGGTGAGATTCGAACTTACAGTAATTGCAGGCAGCTGAATGTTAATTACAGTGCTTTAGTGTGCTGCGCCGCCAGGCTCAATTGAAGTCCACAAGTCTTAAAGCTGCCAAGTTTGAGGATCTCTGATCTATCTATTCATACCATTTCTCCCATACCGCATAATATTCCAAGTCATCCTTTCCCCTTAACTCTAATGAGAGTTTATCCATTTCCGCAGAATCAAATACTTTTTGAATTACTAATCCCTCTGGCAGTATACAATCTTTCTTCCTATACTGCACAAAAGCAATCCTTGCCACCATTAATATATGTAACATCAAATATTTCATCTTTCTATTATATTTCGCCTTCAATATCCCCAGGAGAAACAATCCCGGTTTAAATTCTATTTGACTCTTGGTTAAATCCTGCACTATAACTTCTTAAATTGCTATCAGTTCTATTCAGTGGTGAAATCCAATTTTTTTTACTACCAGTTCTGTGGGCGGTGGTGTGGCTTGGTGGGCATGGCAGTGGAAGGATACTGCAAAATCTCCATTCCCACCCCACTCCAGGGAAAGGATACTGCAAAATCCCCATTCCCTCCTCACTCCTGGGGAAAGGATATTGCAAAATCTCCATTCCCACTCCACTCTGGGGCCAGCCACAGGTGGTATTTGCCAGTTCTCTGAACTCAAAATTTCCGCTACCGGTTCTCTAGAACCTGTCAGAACCTGCTGGATTTCACCCCTGGTTCTACTCAGAGAAAATACATGTTATAGAAATAAAGCTGACCTTACAAACCTGTTTTTAACCTCTCTTTTTAGGCAGAATTTCCACTGTCATTACTCCTTTCTTTTAGCATAAACAAGAACCAATATTCGAACTTCCAGCAGGGAGGTTTTTTATGTGTGTACTTCTCTGTTTATTTTGAGATAGTTTCTATTTCTCACCTGGTTAATACGGTTAATACAGTATTATAATTTTGCTATAACATTTTGAACCATAAGCAATTTAACTGGGTGTATACCTAATTATTAAGCATATAGTTCTAAATCTCTGAATCTGGAATTTTAAATAAATCACACTATTAAATCATGTTTATCTTATATCAGTGCTATGATTTTAACGTTTAATTTTACAGCAAAACTATTTAATGCACTGAAAAAGCTCCCCACCCTATACTACTTCAACCCTTTCATGGGGATAAACTCTTTCCAACTTATTACAAAGTAAAAAAAAAAGTTTGTACTATGCTGGGAGAACTTGGATTTTCCATCCACCCTTTTATTATTATTCCTTTCTCCACCCTTCTCCTTTTGTCCTTAGTTGATTTCTCTCCAAGCTTCTTGCTAAAAATGTAGCATCTATCCAATACATCACTGCTCATTTTTCATGTGAAAAGCCTTTATACTAAAACAGTAAATAACTGTCAGTGAAAGTGGTTCTTGTTTTATAATTGAAGAAGATATGGGAGGGAGGGAGGGAGAGGGGGTGGAGAGAAACTGTATATTTAGACAGATTAAACATTTCCATACTATAGTCTTATAATATATAATGTCATGGATTCACAATACCAAGCACAATACTGAGGAGAAGAAGCAGAGAAACGTTATTGCAGTGGTCATTGACTGCCTGTGTCCAAGAAAGAGGGACCCTGAACAAGATTTTTATAGAAGTTGGGGGCTAAAAAGTGGGAAATTCTAGGAATCTGATTGGCTGGTCACTTTGGGAAGCTAGGCAGGTCCTGTCAGTATACCTGGGGTAAGTTCTATTGTTTCAGGAGGGGAAAAGAGCTGATGAGGAAGTCCATTGTTAAAGGAGATGGACTGTTGAGGTCAGCAGCTTCAAATCCCTTCTTAGGACTAGTTTAAATGATAAGTGGAAGAACAAACTTTTGTGTGTGTGATTTATATATCCAAGTTTTGAAGAATACTGATCTAATTTATTTTAAAATGGATAGCATTCAAGTAACCCTTAATTTACAATCATTCATTTTACAATTGTTTGGAGTTATAACAGCCTCAGAACAGGTGATTTATAGGTCATAAAGTACTTTCTGCTATCGCACAATGTCCCTGTCTCCCACCATCTGAATTTTGAGCAGATGGCAACAGATCTGGTTGTTCTGTATTCATATGGCTGCAGAATGTATGCATTATGTTTTTTGCCAGTTTGCTTAACAACTGTGCCATTTGCTTAACAATCATGTGATTCACTTAATGACCACCATGAAAATGTAAAAAAATGAGTCCAGATATGAAGATATCCCAAATTTACAATTACAATTTACAATTAGATTTCCAATCCCAGTTGCGATGATCTGTACTAACGCTTTTTGATACTTTTGAAATCAACATATTTCAGTGGGCCTCTAAGTATAAAGATTTAAACTCCGTAATTCTTAATGCGATATACTTGAGAAGATTAATCAGAAAAACCACAAAAAAATAGAGCTGTGTTAGTGCAGTGGTTAGAATGCAGTATTGCCGGCTAACTCTGCCGACTGCCAGCAGTTTGATGCTAATTGGCTCAATGTTGAATGAGGATGAGATTGTTATTATGCTATTCTGTAAACCACTTAGAGAGGCTGTAAAGCATTATGAAGTGGTATGTAAATCTAAGTGCTAGTGCTAAATGCTAATTTAAAGATTGAATGTAAAACTGACATAGAACATTTATAATTACTTACAAATGTCATATTAATCTATTTTCTCTCATAATTGTTTTTTCTTTTCATAATTATATTAAACATTCCAGTTGAATAGATAAAACGGATAAAAACTATGAACTATAAAAATAAAAGAATAAAAAAAAATAGAACCAAATAAATGCAAATAGAAAACTTTGCTAAAAATATAGCAAAGAAATATACATACATACATACATACATACATACATACATACATACATACATGGAATCACATACTTCCTTCTTCCACATACATTTTCATGGTGGTCATTAAGTGAATCATATACTTCCTTCTTTGTCACAAATAAAAACAATGTTAGCATCTTATCACCTTCTCTTAAAATACAATAACCAATTTCTTCATCCTGTACCTTATTTCTTATTATAAATAGATTATAACCTCGTCCTGGTCAGCAAAAATCCATTAAAGGTTACCAGAGAAAATAATATATTTATTCAAACCTTGATCTAATAAACACATTTTATATTTCTTCCTTTTACTTTTAACAAGCTTGATCTTTAATTCCTTCAAATAATGTCTAGAGATTGTTGTTCTTATCTTTTTCCCTAGTCATAAAATCCTTCAGAATTTTAACAGAACTCTTTTTAAATCCAATATAAGATACTTATTCAAATCACTCTTTTGGTTTGCCATTTATATATCCTTTTTGATTATTATGCCATCAGCTGATTTCATTTGTATACCTAGTGTAATATCTTTTTTCATAACATTCTTAAATATATTATACTTTTTATGATACTATAAATCATAACCTTTTAGTATAATTTTGTAAGATTGTGACCTGCCAAGAGTTTTATTATTATTATTATTATAATAGGAAAGAACTGAGTGAATGAATAAATGAAGCAAGCATGCATAGTTTTCTGAGTTACTTTTTATTATTCTCTTCCAGGTTGGTGGTGACCAGAGTCAGGGGGCTGTTTTCCTACGGGAATTTACCTTAATAAGGAGAGAGAGTCTTAATGAAGATTTCCTTCCAGATTTGCTGAATAATCACAAAACTGAAGATACGGTAGGACTTTGCTATATTTCTTTTTAAAAAATTTGTAGATGTAAAAAATGAACATATGGTCTTGGGAAAATTTTTAATCAAATTAAAGATCAAATGACTCAACTAATTACTGCAGCTTCTGTCTGTACCTGGTTCTTCATGGATGTTCCTCAATGTAGCACTTCTAAGAACAAAGGGTTTGGGTCTTAAGCAAACCTAGTTGACGAAGCACAAACCTAGTTGATGAAGATGTGTTTTTCATTGACCAGATATAGCACACAGGAAGGAAATTTGTTACTGGATTGATAGGGAGAGCTTTAACATCAGAAGTATCTAAAGTGACTCCAAGCCTAAAAAGAGCAGACTTAGAACATTGGATCAGTATGAGTCAATATTAGTTTTTCCTATTGTTTTTAATATGCTTAGCCCTTTCATCTGTCCTTTGACAATAAAACATTTTCTTGGGGAGAAGAAGGGAAATTAGGATAATGAAGTAAATGCCTAAAGAGTACAAACTATCTCCAAGAACTACCTTTCATCTTCTCTCTATTTCTCTAATTCTCATTCTCTCTCTCTCTCTCTCTCTCTCTCTCTCTCTCTCTGATTTTTCCCTCCCCCCTCTCTCTTTCACACACATACACACTGAGATTGTCATAAATTCATATATGGATGGTTTAAAAGATGCACATGTGCATACACAAACAAGTAGAAGGATTTAATCTTACGGTTAGGGATTTTTGTTATGAGCTTCTTCGAACAGAGGAAAGAATGACTGCTATGTTGACCTCCAATTGTCTCCATCAACTCTGGGATGTGGCTGATATATTTCTAGGGGGGTGCACAGCAAGATGGACTATATTACTTTGTTACAAGTCTTTTGAAGGAACTTGTTAAGACATCTATCCCCCAAACAGCTTTTGCCAGTTGCAACCTGAGGTCTCCTAACATCTCTTTTTCTCCTTTTCTGTAGAGACTATTGCGAAATTTGATTATGGCTTATTTGTCTTATATGATAAATTTATCAGATTATGGGTTGTTAAATAGCAGCACAAATTCATTTACAGAACACAGTAGTCATGGTTGTACTAGTAGAATAAATAATCATAGCAATAAAATAGTTTTCGCCAAGCTAGAGAATAACGTATTTCTTTTGTGCTGAGATGTCTCTAAAACAACTAGAAAATGTTAGTATGCGTGTAATCTAAACTAAAATTAGATATTTTGAATGAGATATATTCATATTTGATGAGACATTCTCTAATTCACTAGATTGATTTTGTTGTTGTTCCTATGCATACTTTGCCAAGAACCTCCACAGCCACCAGTTGTGCTACAACTCCTCCAAATGTTTATGTGGAAATATCTTGTAGTAAACACTGCACAATTCTGGATTTGGACTGTACACTTTTGGACCTAGCAAGCAGTGTAGATTGCCAGCCCTGATAAAATAAACAATGCAACAAGAAGTGGGCTATTGTTGCAGAGTAGATATATCTAAGCAGTGGCAATTTGAATAGGGTCTGTTATTGGGATGCCCCTCCACTAGTCTCAGGGATAGGACATTGAAACTCACAAATATAAAATGATTTCTGTTTCTTTACAAAGGATTTGGGAAAACAAAAGAAAATGTGATATAAATTACCTAAAGTGTAATTTGGAATTTCAGATCTGTCAGCTTGTAGGACAAGGTAAAAATGCATTGCAGTATTTAGTCTCAGAGACAGCTTTCTTCAGGCCCATCATTATTAAAACCTTAATTGAAAGGTTGCGGAGGGAAGAATTATTTTCTATTTCAGCTTGTACATTACTTACTATTAGCTAAATCATAGTTTAAACAAAATCTGTACTTTCCAAGATAATAGACTTTGAGATTATTATCACAAAATTAGATTCTGAAATTGATTGCCTGCTGTTAGAAAAAGAATGAATGCTGACCTTTGATTTGATCGTTTATATGTTCTTTATCATCTCTGTAAATATTTTGCCTCTGTGCAAATACCACTTTTTAAAACATTAGATGCAATTAATATTTTCATATCTGGATTACTGTACTTTATATAGAAGACATAATTAGAGTTGACTGGTATTGTCCAACCCAACTATTTAAATCTGGAAAAGTTATTTTGACACTTGGAATAGAATATTCTAAAAATGTTTCTTACAAAATCAAGTGTAAGAAACTCATTGAAATTTTGTAGCAATGAAAAAAAACAGACAGGAGGTGGGAAAAATGGGATTTTTAGAAAATTCACATTTCTGTACAGGGATGACTGGCTGCCAAGAACTAATTTAGAAGGTTATAAATCTGCCACCAACCAGAGATAAGCAAACTCAGATTGTATCACAGCTTGTTGAAATAAAACAGTTTTTCAAAAGACGATCAATTTTACTTCTTCAACAGGTAGGTTGAGATCAAGAGAGGTAAACTATCTATCAGGTAACGAATTCAAAGGAGGAACAAAAAATGAAGTAAAATGAAACCCAGGATCTGAAACATGGCGAAGAGTGCTATTGGCAGAAGAAAACTAAATTTTAAATAATTTGCTCTGAGTAATATCCAGAGGGAATAATAAGCCCAATAAATAAGTCACACTGAGTGTCCTCTGAAGGTTTATCAGACAGTAGCTGCAGTGTCTGATCTCCTGTTAACACTTGCATGTCTTTTGGCTAACCCCTTAGATCTGCAAATTTAGCTCTCTGGTTGTTGTTGTTACTTGCAAAGTCTGACCCATTGTGACCCCATGGACAGTGTTCCTCCAGGCCTTCCTGTCCTCTACCATCCTCTGGAGTCCATTTAAGATCACGCCGACTGCTTTGATGACTCCATCCAGCCACCTCATTCTCTGTCGTCTCCTTCTTCTTTTGCCCTCAATCATTCCCAGCATTAGGCTCTTTTCCAGTGAGTCCTTCCTTCTCATTAGGTAGCCAAAGTATTTGAGTTTCATCTTAAGGATCTGGCCTTCTAAAGAGCAGTCAGGGTTGATCTTCTCTAGGACTGACCAGTTTGATCGCCTTGCAGTTCAAGGGACTCGCAGGAGTCTTCTCCAGCACCATAGTTCAAAGGTCTCAATTCTTTGGCGCTCAGCCTTTCTTATGATCCAACTTTCACAGCCATACATTGCAACTGGGAAAACCATAGCCTTGACTATACACATTTTTGTTAGCAGGGTGATGTCTCTGCTTTAGCTCTCTGGACCTTCATTTAAATGCCTCTGCTTAGGACTAAGTGACTGAACTTCTCTGTTTGACTGACTGTCATTAAGTCCAGTCAAGACATTTTGTGAATTTGCTGAGTCTGTCAGACCAGAGCAGGATAACTGGCTTCAATATTCTGAAATATTTAGCAACAGGACACTGCCACTTAATGTTTTGGTTCCATTTCCTCTCATTCTCCTCATCTGAAGACATGCCTTCTCGCAGGGCCATAATATTTGAAGTATTTTCCATATAATGAATACATCCATGCTGCTGCCAATGGCTATTCAGTGAGTAGCCATGTTTCATTGCTTAAAAGCTTTCTGATCTGCATTTCAAAGAGAACAACAACATTTAAAGAAATTAACAATTTATTCATTTCTGTATATCTGCAAGACTTTTATTGCTTCCCCTAAAGGGCTTTTAAAAAACTTTTTAACACAAAATAGTTACATCTTTTTAAAATGGGTACACGGTTCCTTTGAAATTGGTTGTGCTATTTTCTTTTAGGTAGCCAATCAGTATATTGAAGTGCTGTTTAAAAAAGGAATTTTCATTCCATAGTTCAAAATTCAAGTTATTTTATGAATCAGCCCACTGCTGAACTGGACAGGATGAAAGAAAAATAATCTTCAGAAAGGCAGTGCTATTAACCTTGTCCACACTAAGAAAATTACCTCAGCTTTATAATTATGATCATTGTTCAGTAATATTGAAATAATACAGCCTACATTTTCAGCAAGATTTATACTGATCTTTATAATCAGTTGCTTTCCTGTGAGAAGTAAGTAAAGTATTTCTGACTGTTCAAGTGACTCTTTGCTGTTATTATAGCCCTTAACAATTTAGGCATTTTATTAATTATAGCAATTCTAATGGTTATTATTTTAATTCAGATGCAAACATTGCTAAGAACGGAATTTGAACTGGAAAAATGCACTTAATTTTAGGGATGTGCATTTTACATTATTTAGCCAAATATCAAGGTGGACTATTCTGCAGGAACAGAAGTTGGAATTTCCTAAAACTGAAGAAGCTGTTTGGTAGTGTCTAGATTGAAAGGATACAAGAGTGACAATTATTGAAATTTGTCAGGAACATGGTGTCCAATCAACTGTTTTACAGGTCACTGAGAAATGCACGAATGTGAAAAATGAACTTATTGAATATTTGTTGATTTAAAGAAAGCATATGAAAATGTGGGATATGAATAGGGAGCTGAAAAAGATAGATTATATAATTAATATGAAGTAAGTGTATGAATAAATGGAATAAATAACATTGCTAGCAAATGGTTCAGTGTTGACCAGATCAATACTGAGCAGAATAGGTCAGTAATTGCACTGGCCTCTTTAATGTAATTATGGATAAATGACCAAAAAGTCTGCTGATGACAGAAGTATATTGTTTAAGGTCATGAATGTTTGTGTACTTGTATAACCAGAAGGAACCTAGTTGTTGGTTGAGAATTCCAGTGATTTGCACCCAGTGATTTGCACCGTTGGAATGTATGATGTCATGAGGAATATACAGTAGAGCTGAAAATTAATGTATCAAAGACCAAGGAGGTTGTATTTGACAAGGAAAATGGTATGAAAAATAAATGGCAAAAAATAAAAGTAAGTAATTTTTAAATTAAATTTCTACACTGCTCATTTCATCTATGTGATTCTGGATGGTTTACAATATAAAAAATATAATATAAACACATGACTAAAAGCACAGTTAAAAACAGAATTAAGAACGAGATTAAAAGTTACAGGTTAAAAGTAAAAATCAAAGTTAAAAAATTTGAAAGTCTAAAATAGCTAACAAGGTGGAGGGAGTGCCCTCAAGGCACCAGCCATCCCAGAGTTACATCACACTCTTAGTTCCTCCCCCTAATGCTATTTGGTAGAGCCATGTCTTAACGCTCTTCTGGAAAGCCAGAAGACTGGGGGCTTGCCTCAGCTTTGCAGATAAGATTTTGGGAGTAACAGCAGACTAGTAGCTAGTGTCTTTATAGACTGAGTTTATGTATAAGATGGAAGCTCCTCTGTGGCTAGATTCTATTCTGATAGTGCTTTTCCAATCTTTCTGTTTATTCCATATGTAGCCAGGGGTGGGTTCTAATTTTTTTTACTACCGGTTCTGTGGGCATGGCTTATTTTATGAGTGTGGCTTGATGGTCATGTGACAATTATTTAGGATTTAGCAGAGGTACTGGTCTACCAGGCTTTTAATGCATGCAGAGCTGTACTGATCTACCCATTTATTTTTGCAGGCACTGATCTACTTATATTGTCACCGCTACTGGCTCAGCGGAACCGGGAGGAACCCATCACTGCATGTAGCCTTACTTAAAAATTATCCTTGGTGGATATTTGTATGTTGTACAAAAGCTGTGCTTTAGCAATAACAAGAGAGAGCAAGTTTGGTATAATGGTTAAGACATCAGGCTAGAAACTGAGAGACTGTAACTTCTAGTATCTCCTGAGGCATAAAGCCAGCTGGGTAACCTTGGGCCAATCTCTCTCTCAGTCCTAGGAATGGCAAATCATTTCTGAATTCTTCCCCCCAAAAATTGCAGGAGTTTTTGCAGGCAGTCACCAGGACTGCAACTTAAAGACACACACAGAGAGACATAAAACTACCAAAAAAATATTTGCTTTTGGGTCTAGTTTCAAAGAGTTTGAGATACCCACGGTAGATTTAGAATCCACTCATACAGAGGGTTATCTTCCACTGAAATGTTGATACCTGAAGATTTTGCAGAGGTGTCCTTTCCTGGTTGCTTGTAATACTAGAATTTGCTGGCTGATCCAGCTCTAACGCAGGATATGTCTGAAACTAGATGTAAAGGATTTCCTGTTCGTTATGTATAATGAAATAGAGGATTCACACGTGTGCATATTTGCATAATCACCAATCACCGTCTGGGAGTAGGGTGGTATACAAATTTGAATAAATAAATAAATAAATAAATAAATAAATAAATAAATAAATAAATAAATAAAACACCTCCTGATTACTAGATCAATTAACCATTATGGAAAACGTATGCAGCAAGATCAATAAAGTGTGTATTAGATAACTTTATTTTAATTCCTAAGCATAAATATGCATGTGTATCCTGCCCATTTCTAGAAATCAAGTTGTTACTTAATTTTTCTGTTATAATGATCTAAGTGACATTTATAATATATTGCCTTGCTGGGCCTACATGGTAGTACTTTAGATCAGTGAGGTAGACTGTAGATAATGCTTCTTTTGCTTTATTTTCCATTTGATTTATCTCCCCCTTTCTCTCTGTTCTTCCCTCTCTCTACTCACCAGGCTCAAAGTTGATTCAGCCTTCCATCCTTTCAAGGTAGGTAAAATGAGGACCCAGATTGTTGGGGCAATAAGCTGACTTTGTATAAAAAAGAAAACCGCTTAGGGTGTTCTTTTTTATACAAAAAGCCCTACTAAGCAGGTATATACAAAAGTATGAAGGCTATTGCTTAATGCATTGTAAGCTGCCCTGAGTCTCCGGAGAAGGGCAGCATATAAATTGAACCAATAAATAAATAAATAAATAAATAAATAAATAAATAAGGACAAGACATGTGCAGGGCACCATTTTGGTGTTCTTTATGCAGCTATCAGATGTGGATGGTTGATCATGTCACCAGATATAGAGAAAGGGCTCTGATTCAGAGCCTGATTCAATTACAGTATATATCTCTGCTCATTTTTAAAATTCCATATAAGCTAGATTCAGAAGAAATTTAAAAAATGTTACCATACTTTGAAATACCACAATTGAAGGTAAATCAGAAGCCCTTCATATCACATTTGTTCTTAACACTCGTCTTCTATAATTGGACACATGACATTTCAGCAGAAATTCAGTTATATAGAAACCATTTTGATTTTTTTTAATGTTGTGAGGAATGATTTCCTGTTAGGAAAGAGCACTCACTACTGGAGTTGATAGGCCACTGCATTTAACTAGATGAGCTTGTCTAGATATTTGAAACAAGTTTTTCTAGCATCAAAAAAATATGCAATGATATATAACTAATCTTTCCCTTTCCTTGTTGTTACCTACTAAGAACTAGTGAGAATCCATTGCTTGGTATAGACAGATGAGATTCTCATGTATCAAGTGGCTAGACATGTGTTTTTGAAACATGAGATGAGATGTATGCATTTCTTTTGATTTCTCTACTAATATTTCTATTTCTATATCTACATTCAAGCAGTAGAAATGCAAATTCTGGGTTGTATGTGGACTGATGTAATGGTCAAGTAAAGATAAGTGCAAATGGGATGATGTGGAGGAGGGAAGGAGGGGGAGGAACTTAACTCAGATCAATACTGAATCCAGATGGCTAATAATCTGGATGATTCAGCAATAACTCAGATTCACCTAGCTACTGCCTGGCTGTCCTGTCATGATCTCCTGTTTCAACTGAGGTACTGCATTTGTGTCAGAATAGGACTTTGACAAATTCTGAAGGAATGTCAACTGAGTGACCTACTTTTGCTAGGTTAGTACATGGGGCAATTTGTGTTTCATTCAATAATTATGTTAGGAACACAATGAGATACATTTTATTATAGGAGGAATAATTTGAACATACAGCATATTTTTGACGCTATACCTTCAAAGTTCACTAAACCATTTGCATCTCTGAATTTAAATGAATTGTCTTTTTTCTCGATATCTGCCATATCACATCTAGATACTTAATGTCTCGTTCCTTATATTTTCATAATACATTACAAGGAATTGCTTCAGTGTGAATTCCAATAACTCATCTTAGCAAGAATATGGAAGTACTTTGCTATGGCCTTCTGCCATAGTTCTTTTCTTCTCAATCACTCTCATAGTCCATCCTGTTATTCTTGATAGCGTCTCACCCCTGGCCTTATCCCACCTAAACATATCTCGCATTTTGGATTAGACCAAGATAGGTTAAGTGTTGCCTTCTACTGTACATATTGCTGGTTTTATCTAATTAGATGCTATAGTTGAAACATATTGGGAAGCTGAACAGTATTGCAGAATTTTAAAATTTAAGAATATAATTCCCATTATATTATGCACCAAAGACAAATTCCTTGTGTGTCCAATCACACTTGGCCAATTAAGAATTCTATTTTTTTTATAGGTACCACCTAGAATGTAGATACTACTTTCAGGAGTTTTAGAAAAGGAAGATCTGTAATTAAATTAAATTGCTTCCATTAATTCATGTGGCACACATATACCATTGTGTCTTTTGTCATTCAGCAAACATTGTTACATGGATGAAGATCCATTTATTTGCTCAGTATACAGTATATCAGTGAAAAAAGGAGCCTGAGTAGAGTAGGGGAGTAATGCCTCCTACAAAGGCAGCATTTAAGATCCAGCTGCCTGTAATTACTTGCGAGTTCAATCCCAGCCAGGCTCAAGGTCGACTCAGCCTTCCATCCTTTATAAGGTGGGTAAACTGAGGACCCAGTTTGTTGGGGGCAATAAGCTGACTTTGTATAAATATAAATATACAAAAGTATGAAGGCTATTGCTTAACACACTGTAAGCCGCCCTGAGTCTCTGGAGAAGGGCGGCATATAAATCAAATTTTTAAAAAAATCATACCTCTTTAATTTTCTAGGGTTTTTTTCCTCAGCAAATATTTCAGAGGGTTTGGAAATAAGACTTTAGATATTTTATTATCCTAAAATAGCTATAATCACTTTTGTACTTCTTAAGATTACTATTTTTCTTAACTTCTATTCATTCAAAGTTGGCTTCAATTCAATAGTGCCAGCTATGGTTCACTAATTAGTATATAAAGCAGTACCTAAAATAATCCTTCATGCCTCCTAAGTTTTTATTCTCATATGGAATAGCTTATTTGCATTGATCAGGTCTAAATGATATCCAGTATATTTGAGAAAGCCATGTATGATTAGTGACCATAAATAATATATATTACTAGGTTTTAAGGCAAACTTAAAGACTCTTTAAGTCTACAGCAGCACATTTAACATGCTGTTGGAGTATAGCTTTCCCTTCCAATTTTGCACATTATTTAAGGTACCAAAAAAAGCCATCACCTTTTTCCTGAGTAAAAGTATATTATATAAGAAAATTACCACAGCATTAGGCTTGAATATTGTAATATATAGGTCATATAGGAAAGTTCTTTTTTCATTTATGTAAGTGCAATTATGGAACTGTAAACACTGTTCAATTGCATATTTACAATCCTTGCCCAGCCTGAAGCCCAGTTTCCTCTTGGGTTCAATTTCTTTGAATTATTCGTAGCTTTTAAACTTATAGGCATACCTTGGAACATTTGCCTTTATGTACTTCTAATTAATTATTATGTTCCATTACAATGAATCTACTACAACCAGAAGAATGGAAAACATGATTTTTCTCTCATGTCCTTGAGGGATTAAGTTTATTGGACAGTCCCTTGAAATAATGTCAGTTTCCCAAAGCACTTACAGATGTTAAACTGAAGATAACACATGATGAAATGAAAGTGTGATATCAAAATATTATGTCTCTATCTTTAAACTGGAATTGACATCATCTTAGTTATAAAGTTAACATTGGCTTGAAGCCATCTTGCATCTTGTGTTGCCTCTGTTAATATACTACAGTAGTGTTACACATTCCTGTTTTTTCCATGAGTTAATTTTGTAAAAACAAGGAATATCCTACCTTGTACTAGATGGCTTTCCTGTCACAATCTGGAGATAAAAGCAGCAGGGCCAGTAAAAATGACAATCTTCAAGCAGTATTTGAAAGAATCCTCTGTTGCATTTGAAGATTGTCAGTTGAGTCAGTTGAAGAAGCTGTATTTTCTCTGAATGTGTCAGGCCTGGAAGCCATCTTTTGCATTGGATCTTCAGGCCTGCCACATTTGGTGCTGTAGAAAACTGGCATGGTGTACTGTATGGAGCAGAGGAGATATATAGTTAAAATAACATTCCTTTCAGAGAAAGGACAAGTTGTTCTGCACCTGGAGTGGTGTGACTGGAAGACATGTCCAGTTGGGACGGTGCATTGACTGGGCCATGTGATGGACCTGTGGGTGCTAGGCAGGGACTTGGACTTTCCTATGGGTGGGGAAAACCTGGAAGCTTTCAGATTTGGGTTTTCCCAGATGTGCCAATATGACATCTCTAATAAACTGGAACTTTGAGGAACTTCTAGCCTCAGAGTCTTCTTTTGTTGGGAGTGTTATTTGGAACCCTGACAATGTTTTTTCACCTTGTACTTGGTTTATGCCTACATGCATAAATATTGTACTTTTTGAGATTAATTCTTAATTTTACCATATATTTTTGAGCTGTTTTTGAGGGGGGAAAATTACTTTAAGATGCTCTTTTCAATGTATTTGGTTTGGAACTCTTAGTGACAGAAATGTCAGTAAGTATTTTGCTTTTGAATGTATTCATGCTTTACCATGTCACTTGGGGAATATTATATATTACATTATGAGTCATCTGCACTTTTAATTTGGGGCATGACTTGACCTTAGAGCACTAGAATTCACTTGCTGCTTCTGCTTATCCAGTCTGTATGGCATTACTGTTTCATTACAGTACGTATAAATACAGACTTTATGTGTGGAACAACAAGATTTATAATTATGTCTAATTTAATCCCTGGTTTAATTAATATCCGGGTGCTCTCTTCTGTAGTACAATTAATGATCATATGTTGTGCCTGTATTATACTTTTTGGTTTTAATCATGTTATTGATGTGTGTGCATTACACTTGATAAAAAAGTGACAGGACTTGTGCATGCATTAAAAGGAAAAACATGGTTTCAAGTTTGTGAGATAAACAGACCATTGATATTTGTCTTATTTCAGTAACTATTGCTGTCAGTAATTGGGTAAATATTTGATAGCCATGATGGCGAACCTATGGCATGTGTGTCAGAGGTGGCCCGCAGCGACCTCTCTGATGGCACACGAGCTGTCGCTCCAGTTCAGTTTTGCTATGCATGCATGCGCGTGCCTCCCGCCGTCCAGCTGGTCTTCGGGTGTCTGAGCGGCAATCAGCCCCGTTACCTTGCGTGGGGTAATTGCCCTCATTTTGAGTTGGATCGTGACGTTCTCCTTGTGTATACTTTGATCAATAAAACCGGGATACATCGTCTAATTAAACTTATATTTATTGTAAGAAAATAAAGACATCTCACTATCTAAATTAGATTACATGTTGGCAAAGAATCCCCAGCCTGACTTTAGCTGGCTGGAGAACAAAGGAAAGTTTTTTAGAAGAAGTAAAAAAATGTGTACATGTGCAGTAGATCCTGATAAGAAACTTGGCAAACTACGGTAAGTTCAGAAATAATAGCTCTGCTGGTAAATATAAAAACGCAGTGACATCGGGTCTCTACCGTGCATGTGCGGGGAGTGGGGCACATTTCTGGGGACTGCACACACATGTGCAGGGGTGGGGTGCATGCAGGGGGCTGCACATACATGCATGGGGCGGGGCACATGCACGGCAGCACGCACATTACATGTTGGGGGTTTGGGTGCACACACACGCATCTGGGCACTCAGTCCGGAAAAGGTTAGCCATCACTGTTCTAGAGGGTCCCAGCTACCACCGAATATACTAACCTTCAGTTGTTAGAGAATAATTGTTGCTGTTTTACAAGTAGTCCTCAACTTATGACCACAGTTGAATCCAACATTTCTGCTGCTAAGTGAGATAGTTAAGTAAATTTTGCCTCATTTTATGACCTTTCTTGACATAGTTGTTAAGTCAATCACTACAGATGTTAAATTAGTAACGTGGTTGTTAAGTGAACCTGGCTTCTCCATTGACTTTGCTTATCAGAACGTTGCAAAAAAAAATCAGATGAGCTTGAGACACTGCAACCGTCATAAATATGAACCGGTTGCCAAGCATCTGAATTTTGGTCACATGACTATGGGGATACTGCCATCGTCATGTGAAAAATGTCATAAGTCACTTTTTAAAGCATCATTGTAATTTTGAAATGTCGCCAAATGAACTGTTGTAAGCATAGGACTACCTGTATTTCTTTTGAACATGTAACAGCCTGTTTATAATTTACCAACATAATAGGATTTTTTACAGGAAAAAAAAAGTCTATAATCATTATAGCGCATGTTGTATGATCCAGCAATCTCAGCAATTCACAATGTTGTACCATAACTTTTCATGGATTCTGAAAGTTGCAGAAATTGTGCCTATACACAAGACTGTGTCCCTTCTAGTTTGAAGCATATGAGATCAGACCAAACGATAACCATAACAATTCTATACATGAGATAGATATTTGCTGGTGGGAGAAATACAGATTCCTCCCCCCCCCCCCCCATTTTCCTCAGTCTGGATACACTGAAAAATGATATGTGTATTCTAGCATAGGAATGAAAATTAAAGTCCAAAATTTTCACCGTAGATTTGAAAGGATAAACATGTCTGAGAGTCACATTATGTTAATTAGCTAGCATGAAACTCCCCAACAATTTTTATTTACTCCAGAATAAGACCACAGATATAGATCAGACTAATTGCAGGCAAGGAAAGTTGATTTAATCTTTCCTTCCCTGGCAGCTTCTCACCTGAACTGAAATTCAATTCCTTTTCCACACAGAGGCTAACCAGAAGAAAAGCTATTTCAAACTGATGTAGGGAGGAGCTGAATCTGATTTCAATAGATTCATAGCTTTGTGTATAGGGGGAATAAATGGTTATATTTACCATACATTCTGCTTTGCAATTATTTATAATCAAAGGACTAATTATTTTCTCAATGCTTTTTTGTAAAAAAAAATAGCGTACGTAAAAAGATACACTAATAAAATTCAAAGGGATGATTCTAATCTTAAACATAATCCTATGCATAATTTCTTGGAGGTAAATTCATTAAATACATGTCCATTATCTGAGACAGTTTAAATGCAACATTTTAATTTTAATTAGAAAGGCCAATAATCTTGCAGAGAGAGATATTTGAATTAGAACTCTTTGAATTGCTAGAAAAATGCAGAGAATTCATCAAAAATGAGTTCAGATTTTTTTCCCCATCAAGAATGGAAAGTATCTCACTTCTAATTGAATATTTAATTGATTATGCAAACTTGTCTGAAACAGTAGCAAAACCCAGAGGTTTCATTATTTACTTGCCTGAATATCTTTCTGATAATGTCATCTGTTCTGAATAACCTAATGGAGCTTCATTGTCCTGTTTTCCACTTATACTATATTCCTAATAGTCTAAAATAAAATGTTGAGAAACTGTTAATGAAACAGAATAACAGGAATGACCGTTGTTATGTTTCTGTTGAATTTATTATTAAAACACAGAAGTTTACTTGTGAAGATGTGGATCAACATGGTTTTGATTATCCCCAAATTTATTTCTAAGGTAATAGTTTTGAATATATGAAGAACAAACTGTACCTTGGTTTTTCTTAAGTGCTGGGGATTTATTTTTTTTGACATTGTGAGAGATAAGTATGTTTTAAGGCTCATGAGCAATGTCAGAACAAATAATTATTTGTATTGGGCACTCTTTCAGGATATGAGTTTTCTTAGTACCTAGGGTATAAGAAGTTGCAATCTTCTTCTTTTTCCATTCTCTTTCTGTTTACTGGTTTTAAAGAAAAAAATAAAGCATTTAAAATAAATCCTTTGTGGCTGGCTACTAGGAATGAAATATCTTTGCATTGTATTTTTATTAGCTTTCTTAAGTCTAAATAAATTTTTAATTTATTAATTTTATTGATCTCTCTGGTCTAAACATTGATGATGTGAGAGCATGGAAGATTGAGTCAATCTTGAGCCGGTAGGAATCGAACTGCCGAAATGCTGGCAATTGACAGTCAACAGAATTAGCCTGCAATACAGCATTCTAACCACTATGCCACACACAGCCCCTAATAATTAATGTAGATTAACCCTAATGAAAGACTATGTGTAAAAGACTCTTAGCTTTTACTTTTGCTAACTTATCTAGAGCCAATTTTAGTTGTGCAGGGCTTGAAATATGTTTTAGAATAAAATACTGTATTTTATATAAGTAAAAGTAGTAGGGTGGAAATTTGATATTCATATAGTGCATGCATCTTGCAGTTATATATGTGAGCAGAAAGAATGAGAAGGTAAGTTTGCTTGTGGAATAAATGTGTATAACAGACCAGAATGACATCATCTGTTATTATCTTACCTAGTTTAAAAAGAACATTACGAGCAGATAATGTGAGAATTGCTGTATTTCCATTTCTTCAGCTCTTTTGGCATGTAACATTGCACCTCATGTTATCATCCATTAGAGGGTCCCATAGTACAGTTAACAGCATCTATAGCAAAATTCTGTTTGGGGAAGAAAAGCCCAATGTTCTAACAAAGTTGCAACTGCAATACATGGATTTGGGCTGACTTTTCAATCAAAATAGCTGCTTCTTGGTGATCTGACCATGAAAAACTCTGTCTTCAAAATTTATTTAATAGTTTTCTTTTCTGATGATGTAAAAATACATCATTATCTTCTGGCCCTGAATTTGGGTGGAATTGTCTCTTCTCTTCTCTTCTCTTCTCTTCTCTTCTCTTCTCTTCTCTTCTCTTCTCTTCTCTTCTCTTCTCTTCTCTCCTCTCCTCTCCTCTCCTCTCCTCTCCTCTCCTCCCCTCCCCTCCCCTCCCCTCCCCTCCCCTTCATTTTTAAAATTCTTTTTCACTCTTTTTTACTAATAGAGGTTTCTGCCTTGCTTATTTATTCTGTTTACTATCTATCCTTATCTTCTGGAATCATCATGTTTAGTTCCTAATATCTGCACAGGGATCTCTTTTATTTTAAAGAAATATTAAAGAAGTTTATCATAAAAATATGCATAATTATTCTGTGAAGCAAATGCCATAATTTCTGGTATTTAACAGTAAACGGGTGGACATGCACTAATATGTGGAGATGCTTTATTGTGAGCCAGTTCATTGCCCACCTCAGTTATTATTGTCTTCACACATAAGCAGTAGTTCACTGAGAAGTATCTGCTACTGTACATAAAAACCATTAGCTGTGGGGAGAGATGCTAGGGAGAAAACTCTTTGGCCTGTCTCCTCACCACCTTATTAGTATGAAGAATTATTATGAAAAACAAAGAAGTAAGCAGGGAAAGAAAATATAAGACCTCTGTGGTAATAGCGATATTAAGAAATCCATATTCTTAATTATGCTTAAATTACATGGAATCAAATTTGGTGATAAATTCTATTTTCCTGAGCGAGTCCTCTCTCCCTTCCCTTTCTTTCTGCTCTTAAATCTTTCTGGTTACTGAGTATGATTAAAATTGGAGAAGATTGAAATGTATAGATTTCTTGAAAAAAATTTCAGTCATGACAGGAAATAATTCATCAGTTTCACTATTATATTTTTGTCAGAGACAAAGCTATAGAATCATTCTCATTTCAAAATAGCAACTTTTAAGTTATCTGGTAAAATTATACATTTATTTGGATATTTTTACAAAATTTATGAAGCTGGGAGACTTGTATTATGATTTGAATTTACCATGAAATGTTTTAGATTATAAACTTTAAAAAAACAATGTGAAACAGTTTCATAACAGTAGGGGATGCTATTTACTATCTTTCTGTCAAAATTAGCTTTTACTGCAAAATGTGTACAGTAATAATGTTTTATCCTGAATGTGCATAAAATTTGAGTAAAATAATCACAAATAGAAAACAAATGATTGTTCAATAAATTTAATTTTAAAAATCCCTATTGGCTTGAAGTCAGAAAAATAATAACTTAATTAAAATGTAAAAGATACTTTCAAATTGAACTTGACTCTCGGTCAATGCACAGACATGTCCGTGAATCTTCCTTTCAATACAAAAAGAGAGTGCAGTTGTCTTTTGGGATACAGGTTTTTTCTTCTTCTTAAAGTTTATTATAAGTTAGACTCTAAATTATAGCCCCCAAAGGTCCCATTCAACTGCTAGTATATTTGAGTCGGTCACTTAATTATTCATAAACATTTTACATAATCTATTTGGAAGAATTTTACAAATTCAGAATTGAACTAAAAAAATAATACAACTACACAAAGCCACCAAGAACGATGTGCAAAACAATGAATAATCAGTAATATTTTGCTTAACGCATGGATGTTTTCTATGTTTCAGAACAAACTATTGAAGGCCAAAAATGATTGATATAAGAATACTAATAAAGGATAAGGCCATTGCTAAGGATTCTAAGGGTTGGCCCACACAGATTAAAGTCTGCTCAGCTCAACTTCCAACAAACATAGGAACATTCCCCAAAATGTATAGAAACATTTTGCAAATATCTTTCCTCCACAGATCCCCACTGTTCCAAAAGATTACCCAACTAACTCTCTAAAACAGGTTTCTAGTTTATGCAGAAAGCTAAAAGAATGATGCAGATAACCAGCTTTCCTTTTCACTGGCAGGAACAAAAAACAAATTCAAACTAATCAGAATACAAATTCAATAAAGAAATTTAATATAAGAATTGTTGGGAAACAAAAGCTATTTCACAAATACTGTGGTTTCCCCCTCCCAAGAATACATTACTGAAACGCTATTTTCTATTGATTTAGAAAAGTTATATTGAGATTTATTTATTTTTAATCTGAATTTATATTCAATACCCATTTTTGGTTTTAACCCATTTTAGCTATCATTTAGAGATATAAATGGAGATTTTCTTTTTTCATACAATAGTCTTCATGACAATGACTAATCCAAATAAGCTCACTTAGCTTTTAATGCCCTTTGAGAAAGTTCAAAGTTTGGCAAGATGCAAATTCATCTACATGAATTGTGGAACTTAACACTTCTATCATCTTCAGGATCTTCTGCTTTATTTTAAAAGCAGGTAAATATTTATGTTTAATGAACTGGTGGAAGATGAGAGAAATCGCTAAGAGAAATCGTCTGACTGCCAAATATCATTTAGAAATGCAGATATGCTAATATTTAACTTGCTACCCTGAAGTAGTAACACCATGAAAGAAAAGAATGCTATTCACTTTTATTCTTTCCTCACTCTCTCCACTCCTCTCTCTTTTAGAGTTTTTTTTTAATTTCCTCACAAAGATAAACAGACCTTTAAGTCACGTTCAGTTCCACTGATGTAACAATGCCATTTTCTTATCAATAGAACTGAATCCCCTTATCATTAAGAAAAATGTTCTCTTCTCAACTATTTGACATAGGGCAAATTGGGAAACAGACACCACAAGAAAGAAACTGATACACAGATGGTCCTCACTTAATAACTGCTTATTCACTGATTGTTCAAACTTCTGACAGTTCTGAATGAGTAGTACTTATGCCTTTTACTTACAGCTGGCGGGAAGTCACAAATAATGACCATGTGACATCCTTAATGACAGGAACCAGAAGTGCTTGAATTTCCATCGCTGAACAGGATAGTCATGTGACATTGTGCCTTACAACTGCATTATTTAGTAATGGAAATTCCTTATTATCGTTGTTAAGTGAGGATTATAATAATAGACACTTGAAAGACACTTGTTCCTTTGCCTCTGTCTTATAACAGAGAGGCTCAAGATGTGGCAATCTTGAGTCAGTTTCTCACACTTTTCTGTTTCTCAGGATAAACTCATTCATTACTTAATGGTTCTCACGTTTTTCTGCTTCTCTTTTGTAATGTATTATTTAATGGTTGCTGCATACTTTCTTCAAGTTCATCTCTGTACTCTTTACAGTTCTAAGATTTCTCAATTATAGCAAAGCATGCAACTCAAAAGAAATGACAGCACCATTTACTCTACATATAAATAGCAATTTCCTAGACCAGTGTTTCCCAAACTTTTGACATATGTGTACCCCTTCTATAATTGCTGAGTAACGCTGAGTACCCCTCATAAAAAACATATGCTTTAATAAAAATCAAAATATATTGATTATATATATATATATAATCAAAATCAGTGGAACTTACTAAAGCACGATAACCGGCGCCCGGAACTAACTATTAAAGAAGTAAGTTGTCTCTATAATGAAGTGCAGTATATTCACGCCGTGTCACGCCTCACAAGACTGTCTAACCGTTAGATAACACTGCAATTCTCCGGCTTTTAAACAGCTCCGAGGCTCAACGTTAACTGTTAATGTTCCCGCAGTTTAAAAATGGCCGAACCAGAGCTACGCGAAGGATGCGCAGAAGTTCCCGCCATAATGAGTTGCGATACGATGTATGATGGCCCCAGTTCCCGTGTAAAAACTGCAATACACGCCTATTTCTTTCTTTGTTCTGTGGGCGCAGCTAAGCACGGTGCAGTGGATATTCCCACGTGATCCCCACTAAACTCCAGTGCAACGCGTACCCCCACCAAACTCTTCCCGTACCCCTGGGGGTACGCGTACCACACTTTGGGAAACACTGTCCTAGACCACTGATGGTTAACCTTTTTGCCATCGTGTGCTAGGAGGGAGGGGCGGGGGAGGTTCCCTAGGAGTTTCTGGAGGCTGGGACAGCAAAAAGTCACTTCCTGTCCAACCGGAAGTTGGGAAACGGGCCATTTTGGGCCTCCGGAAGGCCTCCGAGGGGGTGGGGAAGACTGCTTTCCCAGGTAAGAAAGAAAAATGGGCCTTCCCCCCCCCCCAGTCCTCCGGAGGCAGGTAACAGCCTGTTTCCCTACTTCTGGTGGGCCCAGAAGGCACAAAAATCAGCTGGCCGGCGTGTAGATGCGCGCCAGAGCTGAACTGGTGTGCCCACTGATATGGCTACATGTGCCACCTGTGGCACACGTGCCATATGTTCGCCATCATGGTCCTAGACTGAAATGCTTAGTATAAAGAAATGAAGTATTTTCTAAAACAGGTAGTTCACCACAGATGTGACAGCTAGTTCTCCTGTTGCTGCCCAACTGTATTGGGAAAGAGGCTATGCAAGGATTGCTGTGTTCATGTTACTTTGACAATATTTTGACAGTTTTAAAACTATTCTTGTGATATGTTAAGCTTAGAGGAAGGGTTGGTGGAATAATTGCTTTGGAAGAGTAAAAGGCTAACCCTTCCCTAATCAAATGCTGAAAAAAGTTCCATGTATTTAAAAATATATCTATTCTGTCCATTTAAAATATGATGAGAAGCAGAAAGATTTAATTAGGAGACACCAGCAGGGATTTATAAAAATTAACCTCATTACATCTTTTGAATGAAAAACATACTTAGTAGATTGTGGGAATGCTGTTAATGTAATTTCCTAATTTCAGCAAAGGATTTGACAAAGTGTTCCGTGAAGGCAAATTGATTAAATGTTGATGGAATAGTTCTACTCCATTTTGTATTAGTCAGACTTATCTCTAGAATTGTATCTAATTCTGGACACCACAGAATAATTAAGTCAAACTGGAACAAGCTTGAAAAGGACAATAAGGATCACCAGAGGTCATTAAGCTAATTTAATACAGATTGCAGAACTTGAACATGTTTAATGTTGAAAAGAATAGACTGAGAATTGACAGCAGTTTTCAACTATCTGAAAAGCTAGCGCAATGGAAAGGTAAAGACCAACTCTAACACCTCAGAGTTCAGGATAGGGAATAATGAAAAGCAGATTGCAATGGAATATTACGGAGAAAATAAATAAGCAAGAACACTTTAACAGTGGAATTAATCATCCAGGGAAGTATTTGAACCGTCTTTGCATGGAGGTTTTCAAGCAGACTCTAGGAAGAAGATTTAAGTGGCATTTCTTTTTCAGAGCAAGGATTAGATTCAATGATTGACAGAACCAGTAGTTAAAAAAATTCAGATTTCACCACTGGACAACCATGACCTGGATGATTGAGAATCTCCATAGACAAATGGACTGAAGGTGGAAGGAATAAGTATGTGTTCTCCACATTTCTGAGATAGAGACAACTAGTTAGTTACCCAGAATCACTTTGGTCCTAGAGCAGAATGAGATGTTTTTCTTTTCTCTTTTTTATGCAGAACATTTTAACAATACTGGAAACATAGTGGACTGGCTAGAAATGTCACAAAAATCTAAATTTTAGTAGCAATTGGGCAGCAAAAGAAAAACAGTAATATGAGATTTTTGATTGGCTGTTAGATTGATACAAGGCTTCCAATAATTAAAGTTATTATAGAGTCTTTTGAGAATATCTGTGAAAGAAAATGCTGAGCTACTAGAAAGCTGAGATAAGCAGTAACTAAACAAGCTGGATATTTGATCGTATCCACACTGTAACTAACACTAATCAAACTGCTGAAAGCAAACAGATCATCTACTTTCAGTACCAAAAGACAAAAAATGTTACATACTGTCAGTGTATATATATTCAGTTTTATTCTAGGCAAACTACTGGTATATAACGCATTTATATTTATATACATTCTTCAAATCCCCTTCTGTTTTGGCTATAAGCCCTTGATAAATCCAGGTAATGATGTGTATGATTAAGGTATATTTATCTTAATGGAGAGATTGCTACAGCATGCTTAACTTTCCTAATTAAATAAATGGGTCTTCAAATTGCAGAACTGTGGTTGAATTAGGCCAATAGTTTTGAAATTATTTAGGATCCAGCTGTCCTGCAAATACTGAAAATCACAGCATTAGAATACAGATTCATCTCTGTTTTTTGGTCTTTCCCCATTGCTAACTCATCTGCATCAATAAACTCTCCTGGAGACCTTTCATATTCATATACATGCACGCACGCGTGCACACACATACAGATATAGTGGTGACTTAATACTAATTTTTACCACATTCACAATACCTTTTCTTTCCAGGCTGAGCTTGGCAGAAGGGAAACTTTTAGAATGTCCTTTTGTTCTTATCTACTTGTCTTTAAAGGATAGTAGTAGTTCTACAGACTCTTCCCTGATATACCTATAAGGACTCTATCAGACAACCTAGCATTTTGATCCTCCTCAGGTTAAAACCATCTCGTGATTGATTTGCTTTGACTGTTTTCAGATTTATTTAGATGCTAGGTAGCTATGAACAGAGGCTCAGATATATTTATAAGTTTACAAGCCCGAAGACTTGCAGAGATCTACCAGATATTCAATGCTTGTTCTCTCTGATCCATAAATGTGTGTGAGAATTGGCAGTTGCTTAATCGATTAGTAACTCAAGTACCTTATGGGTTCTCAGCCTAAATTTACATCCTTTCTCCTCATTCAATTCAGTGATGGATTGCTACCAGTTCACCCCTGTTCGGGCAAACCAGTAGCAGTGGCGGCAGGAGGCTCCGCCCACCTGCCCGGATGTCATCAAATACAATCTGTGCATGCACAGAAGTGGTGTGTGCGAGCAAAGCAATCGTGCGCGAGTGAACCAGTAACAAAGATAAATGAAATCCACCCCTGATTCAATTGTTATGGTTCCAAAAACTGTAGTGATTATTCTTATGTATTTAAAAATTCATTAGAAAGAGCGATACAGAATATTTTCCGAATCTCCTTTTTAAAGCCATCCTCCTTCTCCAGTTTGGACTTTATTTAATTCATGTTTGAAATAGCAATATTAAAATGTGGAGTTTAGACATGGAGTTTCAAGTTTTAATAGGTTGATACCTGATTTTGGAAACACACTCATATGTTTTCCTACCAAGATTGAAACTCTGTATGTGCGTGAAAGACCCTGACCATGTTTTTAGAAACAATGATTAAAATTTTTTAGAAATCCCCCATTAGATCAAATCCAAAAGATTATTTTTGAAGCCACATGGTATAAAGAGAGTTTATTTGAAATGGAAGTTTGAGCTTTGCACATATATCAAATATTCTATGGTCATAGTTTAACACATTTGACACTGGCTCTTTTGTGTGAATTTGTATTACGTTTCACTTCACAAAGATCTGGGTTTGATGCCAGTTCCTTAAAAGAAAAAAAAAAAAAAAGGAAATTCATAGCCCTTTGTATTTTAAACATTTTTATTTGGAATAGAAGATTTAAAGCATATTTCCAAAACAGCAGGACGAACAAGGATGAGTTAAAACAAAACTAATCAGATTTCTATTGAAGAATAAAAGTAATATTCTGTAAGAGGTTCATCAAAGAATGTTTCTTGCATCATTTTATACATTTGGGAATTGAGTTGATAGTTTATGTGCTATCAAGTCAGTTTTGATTCTTAGTGACCCAATTTAGTTTTTTTGTTATCAGAGTGTCATGGGATATTTTATTAAATACTTTTACTGACATCAAGATATATTACACCTACAGCATTCCCAACACAATGTTACCCAGTTAAAAAACAGATATTAGTCTCATGAAACTTGTTCTTGAGACATCAGGAATGGCTTTAATAATTACTTTGGTTTCAATGTGTTGATTGTGCCAGTGTTATACAGTGTCCACATTCTTGTTTCTTGTTACCTGGGCTCACTCTTTTCTTTGTCTTCCTTATCGAGAACTGCTTCTTTTGTCAGCTCCTTATATGGCTCCCTTTCTTGAACTGACAAATCTTCATCTTCTCGCATTGACTGAAGTGTGGCCGCTTGTTCCTCCAATACTGACTTCTTTCATGCTTAGTTGCATGTTTGTGTTTGCTTCAAATACAGTATATGCCAGATAGTTTTTAGGCAGGAGTACAAATTTGCACAAATGTTGAGGTCAAAACTGCAAAAGCTTGTGCATTAATCCTTACTTTATTTCTTAAAGTATCACCACTAGAAACTTTTTTTATATATCTTCTTGTTTTCTTAAGCTTTTAGGTTAGCCAAATACATACTGTTCACTTAGAAAAAAATGTATTAAGCAGTCCCCTGCCAAATTCCCCTGGCAAACTCCTGTTGGCTCTTGCTGTTCACTTGGACCTTGTATTTTAAGAAGGGGAGAAAAGAGGTAAATTGAATCACGTATGTAACCAGCATCATTGCAAAGCTGGCAAACAGCAGGAAAGTTCAAAGCAGGAAAGTGAATGGACTGTCCTCTTCCACAGAACTTTTGATAATTTTGGTGTAGTCAGGTTTGTTCTGTGGAAATAAAATTGGAAGAACCCCCGGGCGGTGGCCTGGTACTGGGCCGTGGTCTGTTCGGAACTGGGTCGTGCAAGCGGTAGGCATGTGCCTGTTGCTTGCATGGAAACATTTCCTTTCCCTCTCCCCACTGGTCCGCAAAGCCAGACAGGTTGGGGACCATTGCTTTAGTATACATAGTGTCTTCAAGTTCTGGAGGAAAGTGGGATATCTAAAAGTAAAAATAAATTACTCCTCTTCTAAAAGTATATGATTCAATACAAGTTTTGTATAAGTGTCTGTATTCAAGATCATTAAACTTAAAATAGATGCTTGGATTCTTTAAGAGGCAGGGCCACAGTAGCAGCAGCATCATTCATGTACGGCTTCACATGCAAATCGATCTTCACTAGAGCATTACAGAAGTGTTTGTTATTTCAATAGACAAACTACCTTCACACACATGCAAATATGTAAAAACTAGTCCGGACTAAATGGAACTGTTTTCCCACCCCCCACCCCCTTCCTTAATATTATTTACTTATTTCATTTATTTTTTTCAGCAATATCTCCTATACTACAAGTAGAAGAGATTTTACACAGTCTACATGTAGTCCGGGTGACGGGGTGGGGTGGTTAGAATAGATAGTTGAATTTTGACTATTTCTCTGTATTTGTCAATGGAAATATAGCAATTCTTACTCTTGTAGTCATTTTCAACATTTTGCCTATTTCCCATAGTCCTTGGGCCTCCTCCAAATCTGGTCCAAAAATTGAGAGATACTTGAAAGCAAAATTTTAAGGAGGTTGCAGTGGAAAGTTGGAATTGGCAAAAATCACCTCCCTTCCCATTTTATAGATGGATGGCTTATATTGTAAAAGTTGAATATCATCCAGGATTATAACATAAGTAACAGCTAAGCACCCTGTCAATTCTCAATGTTTTCATTATATGTTCTTACTTAAAATTATTTTACACAGGATGTTGTAGAAGATGCATAGTATCTATGCAGAAATCTGTTCAACTCTAAAAATGGTGATTTTTAGCTCTCACTCACTATTCAGATACATTTCTTGATGAGGTTCTCATGTTTCAAGAGTTGACAATCAACTCTTGAAGCAAGCAAACATTGACTGGCATCAATAGCTGCTTGAGTTGCTGCATTCTTGACCAACTCTATTTCCAAATTGTCTTTCAGGGTGGCCAAATGTATACATATTTTAGTAGCCTAAATAGGAGATAACCAAGGTATGATTTGCAACAGTACAGTTTTGTAAAATTTAGATGTGATATATGTATAACTTGCGCATCACCTTAGTCGTTCTTTCTTTATTATGCTTGTAGGAAGCATCTTGTAAATGAATGCTGAGGTGAAGTAAGTAAAAACATGCTTAGGTTTAGGATCGGAGTAGTAAAGACTGATAGCTTAGCTTGTGTGGATGCTGCAGATGGATTTCTTGGTCATTCCTATGTAAGGCGGGACTTTTTTAGATGCATCTAGTTCAACATTTATTTAGAATCTTGAGCAGTAACGTCAAACCTGTGACACGTGTCAAAACTGACATGCCATGACATTTTGGGTGGCATGCCAGCATTCATCAACAACAAAGTTGCACAATTTTCTGAGGTTACAAAGTCTTCACGAAAATAGGTTGTGCTCTTGGACGACCTTCAGATCCTCTGAAAATTCTGTGAGAATGGGGCGTGCCTTGGGACAGTTTTTTGAGGCTGCTTCAAGAACGAAGGCCTTGTGTAACCCAGGAAGCCTCAAGTAGGCTGCAGGAGCCTGTTAACAGAAAGAGAACGCTGCCTGAAGGAAAGTGGCATACAAAAAATCCTGGGGATGCTGGGGAGTGGGACAATCAAACCTTGGAGAATGGCACTCAGTGGCTGTTTTGATTGGAAGCAGTGGTGCTAGAGCTGAACTTGATGCCCAAGCTCCAACTTCAGGCCCAGCCTCAGTGTTGCCATTGAGTGCCACTCTTCAGGGTGGTCTTGATGGTGGAAGGGGTTCTATGTGAGACACACCACCAGAGTCTAGCTAGCCATTTTCTGAATATTTAACATGCCAAGCCCAAAAGGTTTGACTTCACTGGTCTGGATCAACTCTAAGAATGTAATGTTCATGCTGCATTCTTACAAATCCTTTTTTTGCTTTTGGTTGGTCCTATTGCTGGTCATGCCAATTTAGAACTGCCTACATTACTTACTTTTAGGAATCAGTGCACTCTGGAAATGTGTAAGAAAGATGCCCTTTTCTGCCAAGTTCCTTGTGGCCTGTATATTACTTCTCTTGAATACGTGTGGTTTTCTTCTCTGTTTCAAGAACTCAGCAACTTTTCATTAGCCATAAAGCTAGATACATCCTAGGAAGGTAGGAGAAAAATCAGACTCAGTATCATAGTGTTAGTAGCATACAGGATATATCCAGGCTTGTTAAAAAGTTATTGAATTAGGTCCAAAAGTCATCAGTGACAATGTAGATTGCTTACTCTTTGTTTATGGGAGAGCTGTTAGCACAGCATATTTGGGCATTCTGTATCTTATTACAGCCAGCACTCAAAGGATTGCTGGAAACTATAGAAACCTAAATTAACTCAGTGTCAGTTTTCACATCACTTTTCTAATTATGCAGACACTCTAAGCAGGGGCAATTCTGCAAGAAACATTTAATTGACCAGATTTGGAAGGCTTTGGAAAACCAGATTCACATTCCTGTATATTTGTTTACTCCTTTAAAATAACTTGAATGTGTTGTTACTCATTTATAAAACACAAAGACTGTGTTCTGTGTAAAAAATGGTTTATAAATATTTTAATAAATAATCACTCTCCCACCCTACTCTTTACACAGCAGACTCAAGTACCTCCAGCTGTTTTCCTTCATGCATTTTAAAAATGTGGAAAGCTCTTCCACAAAGGGAGAAAGTATTAAAAAAAAATAAGTTGCATATGGAACCATTTTCCATTTGGTGGAGGGGGGAAAAGTTGAAAATAATTTCTTAAGTATTCCAGAATTAAGAAAACAGTAGCAGTTATATTTATAACTTGTCTTATATATCTGGATAGAAGTAAATATCTTCTAGCTTTAATGTAAGCAATATGTTATATATTTCACACACCCCAACTTACCTTACAACATTGCATGCTTCTATTATTTCATTTGGATGTGCCCACTGGAGGTTTGCCACAGAAGCCATTTTTGCCCTATTTTGTTTGCTAACCTGCTTGTCCCTTTTCCTGTGGAAAAAATGCTTCGATAAGTCTAGTTACCAAGGCAGAACCTCTGTCACTGCTGAGATGCCCATCTGCTGGCCTTCATGTTATCTTTGGAAGTCTGTGCTATCTCTGTGGATTTTGTGGTTGTTTCCATCAGGCAGTGTGGTCCCTTTTAAAGGCACTAGCATGCCAGATTAGTCCATTTGAATTTCTGCCAGCCCACTTACTTGGAGGTGAAGCCAAATATTTTATATTTAAAACCGTAATGTTGTACTTGTCCACCTCACTTCTGTCTCCTGAAGTCATTAGTTGTGGCTTTGCTTCAATGTTAAAATATTCCTCAGGTCCATGCTCTAATTCTCTTTCTTTCTCTATCTCTTCTCCTCTCTCTCCAAAATCTAGTTTCAACTGCTGTATGTTTATAATTTCTTTGTAAGTGAAGAGATTGTCCTTGTTAATTTTTCTCTTCTTTTCCTTATGCTGAGGGGAAAGAAACACACACACACACACATACAGTTTCATATTAATTATGAAACACTACGTTTAAACAAAATTTTGAACCTAAGTTTAATTAAACAAAATCATATTATTTGCAGTAGATGTTGATCTGCCTAGTACAGGCAAGGACATCATTGACACAGCTTAAGAAGGAGGACTACTTATGCTGGATTTTAAACTATCGATTTTGAATTCACCTAGTAAAAAGCTGTCATAGTGATAATAATTTAGGCCTATAAATAGACAGTTATTCATCTGCAAGTAATATTGCAAAAGTTTGTTCGGAAGTCCACATAAGGACTTTTAAAGAGAAAGAAAAATCTGTACTAAACATTTCTATACTAAAATAGGGAAATTTATACTAAAGCTTGAACCAACATTCAGATTTTAGTATTCCATGGTAGAAAAAGGGACGGCAATATTTCCAATAATATTTTTATCCTCTATTGACAATCATTATTACTTCTGCAACAAATGAATGAATGTATGCTTTAAATAACTCAGGTAAAAGTTTATAACTATAATATCACTCAGTGTAAAACTGTGCCATTGAGAAATGTGAATCCTGTAGAAGAATTATCCGTATGTGATTTTAAAAGTATGGTGCATGCTGGAATTAATGGTTTCTCTGGAAGTTCAAATCATTTTGTGTAGCTCATTCTTTTCTCCCGTAATTAAGATGTGCTGCTTCTGCTGTCCTTAGATACAGTAGTACGTAAGTAATACATCTCTTTAGAACTGCAGATGGTAAAACTACCTTTCTCAAGGAAATTGCGTCGTAGAAATAAATCCATAGCTTTGCCCTATGTAAATTGATCTTTAGTTGCACCAGGACAGTCTATAAAACTCAGCAAGTTAGTTAGTTAGTTAGTTTATAAAATTTGTATACCACCCTTCTCCTGACGGACTCAGGGCGGTGAACAGCCAAACATTAAAATACAAGCAATAAAGAAGTTAAAATAATCTAAAACATAATTAAATCAAATTTTGGCTTTCCTAAATTTAAAACCTCACATAAAATTCACCCATTAAAATCCATTTAAACCCATTAAAGTGAATGAATGCTTCTTTCAGTGCAGATAAGGCAGGGGTGTCAAACTCAAGGCCGGTGGGGTGCTTGGATCTGGCCTGCAGGGCTGCCCTAGAAACAGAAAAGGGCCGGTCCGCACTGCCTCTGCCATCAAAAATGGAGCTTAGGACCTGCAACAGCCTCCTGCTTCTCTAGGCCAGTGCAAATGGCATAGATTCCTGACTACTGCCATTCCAGAGAAGCTAAATAATCCTATCTATTTTATTTTCTTTCTCTTGTTCTTTTCTACTTCATTTTTTCTGTATATATTTGAGGCCCCAAAAGGCCTCCAAACCTGGCTCTGCCAATTGATCTGGGGCCCTGATGGGGGTGTTCCATGATGAGGGGGTTAGTGAAGGCCCCACCTCTACCCCATTGTATACTGTTTCCTTTCCTAGCTAATTTTTATTAACTTTAACAAATGTTTAAATGTTTTGTATTGCTGTTTTCATCATGTTGTAAGCTGCCTAGTGTCACTTGATATTGAGATGGATGGATGGACAGATGGATGGACCAATGGATAAGTATTCCTGTGCATTCAGTTCTGATCCTAAGTTTCTCTTTAGGGATAAACTTACAGTTTAGTTACTTTCTTTTCTTAGCAGTGTCATTTTTTTGTTCATCAGCTTTTATGGAAAACCCAAATGTTTGTTTATTTTATCAAATTTGTATGACCACTCATCTCACAAAAAAGTAACTTGGCATACAATACATAATTTAAGAAAAACAATAAATATATAAAAACATTCAGTATTGAAAGTGATAGAAAGCACAAGAGCAAGAGAGGATGATGCCAGCCCGTAAGGGTGCCAACACAAGAACGTTATCTGAAACAAGATATGTTTGCCAAAGTTTCTGGATCTTTATTCAATATTGCTTAAGATCAGATTTCTCATGATTTTATACCTGAAAGCATTGCATCTACATTCTCTCAAGATAGAAAGAAAAATCAAGAGCAGTTGTGATTTTAATGAAAATCTCTCTCTTCAGTACTTTTGCCAAGGTATTTTGTTGTTGTGTGGCTTTTTTTTCTTTAAAAAATTAGATTTATATGCCGCCCTTCTCCGGAGACTCAGGGCGGCTTACAATGCGTTAAGCAATAGCCTTCATACTTTTGTATATTTTATACAAAGTCAGCTTATTGCCCTCACAAACTGGGTCCTCAATTTACCTACCTTAGAAAGGATGGAAGGCTGAGTCAACCTTGAGCCTGGTGAGATTCAAACTTGCAATAATTGCAGACAGCTGAATGTTAATAACAAGCTTTTAGTCTGTTGAGCTATCCAGGCTCTCTGGATCCAGGCTCTCTTTTTGATCAACAGCAATGGTATTGCTGATAAATAGGGACTGTGCAGCCTTTTAGGATCAATATTAAGAAGATACTGCAGAAGCTCACAGTAGCTTCTGTGTGAAATGCCTTAAAGCAGTTGTGTCTTCTCAAAGAATTATACAAATTGCAATTGTCTCAAAGAATTATAGAATTACAAGAAGAGAAACCTGCCCCTGATTTTGTAGAAACCATTGTCTGATTCCTGTTCTTTAATGACCACTCTGATCCTCCCTAGTTTCAATGAGATTAAATTCTGAGGGGAAAAAAAACCAGTTACTCATAATATCCTTTACCAGTAATTGTCAGTTGTCGTTTGTCCCCCCCTCCCCCCCCCCCCGGAGTTTTTAACCATCTGAGCATGTTAAAGAAACCCAGAATACCTTTTAAAAAAAAGACCCAATAGTTTAAATAGTATAACCGAGTTCTGGTCTTAATGGAGACTTTCTCTGTTTATGTATTTAAATTAAAACTCAGTGAGATGTTTTTAACGAATTGGGGTTGCCTAAAGATAGCTGTTAGAAATACTGACTGGACTACTCACATAAGACAATAGCTTTTATTACTACAGATTTGAGATTTATATAATATTTCAGCAATTATCTTAGCTCTAAACAGTTTGAGTACAAACAGGGTTATAGTTAACTGCCTCAAGCAAAAATAAACAGCTTTAATTTCCATGTATATTTATTGGAATATATTTTATTTATACTGTTCAAGAGCTTGGAGAATGAAAAGCAATCCTGAGATATTTAATGCACTTAACCAGTTAGGATTTATTTTTGTTAATTTATTACTTATATGTCTGGCTCATAAGTCTCTTAGTAATGGACATAACTTTCATATGTTAGTAATCAATTGTCAATTTAGAAAAAATGGCTTCTTGTTAAATTAATCAGAATTATTAAAAAATTTGCCATAGATATATTAGCTGATTTGAGATAATAGTTTAACTTGAATTAAATTGTTCATGATCCGTAGTTAACCACTGATCTCTTCTTTGCTGTTATAACTAAGCTTGTCCCAATAAAATAGTCAATGTAATTTCTGTGTATTCCATCTCATAAGGTGGGGTCTTTGGTGCTCTCTGAGCTTGGTTGTTTTGTTGCAGTTGCTTCATTACCAAACAAGGTAAACTGATGATGTTACCTAGTTTGGTAATGAAATGTCTACAAGAAAACAACCAAACTTAGAGAGCACTAAGAACCCCACCATTCAACCCTGACTTAGAAATATTCTTTTCTATTGATATATCACAATCTTTATGAATATAGGTGTTATGGTTGTTAGCAATGGACAAATTAATAGATTGGCTTGACATAAATTGATAAAACATTCTCCTGCTTCACTTATTTCCTAGATGATATAGTCCAACTGTTTTCTTCTTCACTATTTTCAACTTTGGCATTCCAGTCTCCAGTCACAAGCAGCACATCTTGCTTATGTTCTCTCAGTTTTAGAATGAACTTTACCATAAAGCTCATCAACCTCCTCTTCTTCTGCGCTTACTCTTCATTAAAGTATAAACTTGGAGAACCATTATTCTAAATGGTTATCTGTGAAGTCTAGTTGATACTATTTGTTCATCGTTTGCATTATAGCCAAATACTATCTTAGCTATCTATGGAAGCAGCGCTGTTCCGTTCTTGGTTTTATGTCCTAGTAAAATCTTCAGACTGAAAATGTCCAGTTCCATTCATGTCAATTCACTGATTTAATCAATTTAATTAATCAATTTAACCAATGTGTCAATTTATTAAATATACTCACCCCATTCCTAAGAGGTCCATAAGGGGGTGTGCGTAAGCGCACCAGCATGCCTACTAACTCTTCCCACTATCACCATTTTTTTGTACTCGTTACCTGTGCTCATGTTCATATTTATACTTATACCTGTTATCTGGTACATGTTTGAGAAAGAAAGAAAGAAAGAAAGAAAGAAAGAAAGAAAGAAAGAAAGAAAGAAAGATCATTTCATTTTTCACAGTGTTGAGCTTTTCCATATTCATACTTCTCACATTCCCTGGTCCCATGATGATTCTGTCTTTGCAGCTTCAGATTTTCTTTTCCTATGCGGCAACATTGGCAAATAGACATCTTAAAGGCTGTAATCTAGCCATACCATAAACACTATAAGTATTCTGAAAGAGCTTTAGCTATTCCTCTGTAACATGTTGAATGCTAACCAGTTGGAGGATCTCATCATTTAGCACTGTATCATCCAGTCACTGTATCTTTGTGAAAATCTATGAGATTTTCTTGATAAAATACTGATTTTGCCATTGCCTGCTCCCATGAAGCATGAAATGATATCTTTGCAGGATTACAGGATCTTCCTTAATCGCTACTGATCAATATAGGGTTTCGTGTTACTGCAGTGACTTTCATGATTTGGGTAATCTCTGATAATAATACATATTGTTGGGATACATTTCTGGCACTTTTTCCCCATTTTTGTTCATTCCTCCCAGGAACACTATCCTGATACGATGAGGCTGCTATAGCAGGAAATTGTGGGGGTTTAAAAACAGAGGAAAGCTTTCATAAGAAAACTAAGGGACATTTGTAAGTATAGAAAGTTCATTCTTGTTGCCTATTCAATGCTTAATTACTAGTCAGTGTCAGTGGTGGGTTTCAAAATTTTTTATTACTGGTTCTGTGGATGTGGTTGGTGGGTATGGAATGGCTTGGTGGGCCTGGCTTGGTGGGCATGGCAGGAGAAGGTTACTGCAAAATCCCCATTTCCTCCCAATCAGCTGGGACTTGGGAGGCAGAGAATTGATGGGGGTGGGGCCAGTTAGAATTTTTACTACCGGTTCTCTGAACTAGTCAAAATTTCCTCTGCTGGTTCTTCAGAAATGGTCAGAACCTGCTGAAACTCACCTCTGGTCAGTGTGCCAATAAATTGTCATTAAAGTTAATAATGGCATGGTCTTACGTTGTTGGCAAACCTCCATGGAGACTCTTCAAAGAGGCTACTTGCAAACCATTATAGTTGTGCTATGTTTGGTTACTGCTAACCTGAATTGTATGTCATCCTCCAGAATTAATTGATTTAGACGGGAAACAAATACATCAGAATATCTAACCCAATGCACCAGTTTCTGTTTAAAAGAGGGAAAAGAAAACACCAAATACTGTATTTCACCCACTAGCTTTAATTAGACACATGAAAAGTCTTGTTAACATTTTCTCTCCATATTTTACTTCTATGTACAACAGAATATTTTAAATAGAGTACATTTATAGTTTTTTTTAAAAGTCATAACAACAAATTATAGAGTGGTGGCAATAGGGTGTATTAAGAGAATTTTTTGACCTAGTTTTGTCTAGTCATAATTTAGTCAGTCATTGCCAGACTTCACTCTTCATATTTTAGAAAAATAGCTTTAGGTCTTTACATATTTGGTTGCAGTCCAGATTCTAATGGATGCGTGTTTCCATCCTGGGCCAGAATTATAAGACACACCGCTAATAGTTTCAGATGATGTTACTATGACAGCAAATATGAATTACAGGTAGTTCTTGCTTACCAACTGCCTTGTTTAGCAACCTTTTGAAGTTATGATAATATTCAAAAAAAGCTTTGTGACCAATCCTCGCATTTTAAAACCATTGCAGCATCTCACAGTCACGTGATTGCTATTTGTGTACTTAACAACTAGTTCACATTTACAACCATCACAGCGTGCTGCGGTCACATGATTGCCATTTGTGTAAAATCACATGGTCATGTGATGCTTTGCTTAACACCTGCAATGATTCACTTAACAAGCTCCACAAGTAAGTGGAAATGTGGTCCTAAATATGGTGTGGTCACATGATATTTTGCTTGGTGATGTTGGCACTTAGTATTGGAGTTGCCGATTATGGTTGCTAAGTGAAGACTGCCTATAGTGTTTCAGATAGTGGATTAGGCATGGTAAGGCGTAGTTTTTTACCTCAGCCACAGAAGATCACTGGGTATCTTCAGACACCTCTCTCAGCCCAATGTAGCTCTTAGGGTAGTTATTAATAGTAGGATATACATAAAATGAGTAGTAATAATAAATTCATGCACAATGATTTGATATAAAGGTATTTTTGCATTACTTGATAATTTTGCTGAATATAAGAATATGGGCCTAGTTCCCAAGTTATGATATGGATTCTGGATGAAAAGTGCTGCTTTTTACCCAACACAAGTGTTTAAATTTAAGAGATTAGAAAAATAATGTTTAGTAATTACTTGCCATCAAGCCATTATCAACTCTTTTCCTCATGTACTTGATCTTGGTCCTTCAGCTCTTCCAGCTGGGCTCTCATTGGTAGTATAACCGTGTCTATTCTTCTTGTTGCTGGTCATCCTGTTCTCTCTTTCTTTCCACCATCCTTATATTAAAGCCTTTTCCAGAGAGCTGGGTCTTTGAATAGGATAATTCAGCTTTTTTCCCTAGATGCAGGAACTGAAAAAGTGTTACAAATATTCTCTGATTAATTTGAACGTATGGTATGCTTACTGCTTAGAAGAGGATTGTGAATTTTAAGGCTGGTGTTTATAACAACATTATTGTAATGATTTTTTTTTCCATATTCAAGTCCTTTAGCAGTATTTTAACTTGTTTGCAATATAGCATTCTTATTTTGCAATGTCATTTTATTAAAGATTTAGCTTCTTTAAATTATCAGGAACAATAAAAAAACAACCATTTGTTGTTGTTTTTTCACATATATATACTGCCTGCTCTCACAACTTACTGTTACTAGATGCTATATCACACAGGAAAAAAAAATATTGATAATCTCGGATAATATGTGGAAAGTTCTAAAGAATCATTCTGAAATGAAACAAACTTGAATTTTTCAAGAAACTACTTTCCAAAATCTAATTTACAAAAGGTCAGAAATTTAAAAAAAAATGTATTTAGGATGAAACATGACACTGTCCTACTACTGTTTTAAAAAGCACTCCTATGATTAAAAAGAAAAATGCAAATAAATACACAAGTGTTCTTTATTATGCCTATAATGTACCACCCTGATTAAAAAGAGAACTGTAGATGCATAAATGTTCCTACCTGTCCTGAGTAATCAGTTCATCTGAATTAATTTACCAATTTCCTTTTGGGGAAGGGAGGACTGCATTTTTATCTATGTTCAGGAACACTTACAGATAGCCAAATTAATCCCTTGCAATAAAAGCATTTGAGAGGCTAATAAAATTATTATAACATAGCCCATATTGATTTAAATTTACTGTACTTTCTTTACTACATCACTAGATTACATATGGCAAACATATGATTATTGTTCTGGGACTGTAAATAAAATGGAAATAGACATGGAGGCTAAAATATTAGAGGATACAATCATAAAGTGACAAGTCTAAATTCCAAGGACTTATTAAAATTTGATAAGTAGCAAATATAAAATTATGAGGTTGAATGAAAAGTAATGCCTCAAGTGTTATAATTTACCAGCAGATGGCAGTACTGTTGTTAACTTCAGTTAGCAAGAAATAGCTCTATGTTTCTATTCTTCATGAAATGGAAGCCTGCAGAGAATACACATCATATGTTTTCAACAAAGTGCTGTGATTTGATTTTTGACTACTGAAAGAATCCCTTCAATTGAAATACAGGTTTTATATGGTGATGTTTGTGCTGACATGAGCAGTTTGAAGAAGAACATAATATGAAGATGATGAACAAGGAGCAACTAATTTATGTGATCAAAATCAAAATGGATTACAGCAATCAACCAATATCACATGAGGAAGGCTGATGAACTGATCAAGGATGATTAGCAGATCACTCAAAGGAAAATTGCTTTCAAACTTGGCATTCCCAGGAATGTGTTCATTGCATTACTGATGTTCTTCAAGGTTTCTGCAAGATGATTTGTTGCATGCTGATTATAGAGATGGACACTTTGGGAGTTTATGTTTGCCAGCAACTGTTTTGCTAAAAGAATAAAAGTTAAGAGTATTTTCACACCATCTTGTTATGGGCTCAACACTATGACCCAGAAATGAGGCATATCTTCACAAACTTTACCTTTGGGAGAAATTAATCTAGCATTTGGCAGGAAAACTCATGTTACAGGTTTTTGATAGCAACCACCAAGCAAGGATGCAATTATTTTGCTAGCATGGTTCTTTGTACCTGACTCTGCTATCAACTCTAGTATTGCCCTGCAGCACTCAAAACTTTGAAATTATTAAGCAGAACTCAGAACCACAAGAAGAAAATTTTCCTTTTAACATGACAGCACTAGACCTGATACCTCATAATTGCAAAACTTAGAACTCACATTTTATTATTTTCTTTTGCCATACAATTCAGACTTGATACAGTGCAATTTTACCTTTTCCCAAAATTGAAGGAGTACCTTCATGAGGGATCTGGTTGAAGAGACAAAGCGTGGAGTTATTTTATGAAGCTTTAATGAGCTTGTTCATCATTCAAAGAAACGCATAAGAAAGGATGGTGATTATGTTGAGAAGTAAATATTAGTAACCAAAAAAAAAACTATGACAAGATTATTCTTGTTTCAATTGTAAATTGAACATATACTCTATTGTAAATATTACTATTTAAACTAAAGTTTTTGAGGAAGTGGCATAACTTTTATCTTCAATCTACATATGTCTGGCAGACATAGCCAGATCTGCCCTTCTCAAAAAGCTAAGCAGGATTGGGCCATGGAATATATTTTCAGTATATATTATTATGGTGAGATTGCTATATACGGAGAGATGGGAAGTTTTGATATTACCCACTATGTAAGAATTGTTGGAGAAGTTGGAAAGTTTTGTTGAAATGGCCAAATTGACTTTGATTAAAGAAAAGACATTATCTACATTTATTGGTGACTGGAAACTTCTTATGGATTTTTTGTGTAAAAATGAAAAGAATGAACTAGTGATTTAATTTTTTGATGCTTAGGCAGAATAGATTATGGAAAGAGTAATATGATGTAACTTTAAAGAAACAGATTAAAATGTTTGTACTGTACTTATAACTGCTGCTATCAGAAGCCACTTCTGCATAGGTCGTAACTGTGAAAAACAGTCATAAATCACTTTTTTCAGTGCCATTGTAACTTTGAATGATCACTAAACGAACTGTTGTAAATCAAGCACTACTTGTAGTTGCCAGCTATGATCTCACCTTCTAAGGGTCACCTAACTGGTATCAACTAACTGGTACTCAAAGGGTACCCTGCTCAATAACCAACAACATTGGTTATGAGCCAAGAATATCCTTAACACCAACAGAATAAAAATGCATTGTGGTGTATCAACATCAAGGAGGAAAACCCTTGGGAGAAGTTTAATAAAGTATGCAAATTTGCAAAGGAAGTTTTATTTATACTTCTTGCTTGGGTAGTATTCAGTTACCCATACAACCTACTTCAGAAATTTCCTTCATTTGTGTAAACCTATTTCAACTAACAGTGAAGTAAGCAAGTATGACTATCAACATCTACTTCCTTTAATAAACATATTAGGAATAATACCAGTATTAAATAAACATACACCAAGTTTGGAATTTATGATGACCCAAGTATAGGATTTAGCTTCATATTTAGACAGGTGCCTTCATTTTTTGTATTTAAAGTTGTTACTTAGATACCATGTTAGACATCTTGGATTACTAGATTAAGGCAGCTTTTTTTAAAAAAACAACATTCAATATTGAATTAAGTTAGAAAGTCTGAACAACAACATATCTGTCAACATTACATTTATGTCAAGGTGTATGTATATTTTTGCCAAAATCTGTTCAAAGTGTAATTTGAGAAATGTAATAGCAAAGTGGAGAATTTAATCTGAAGAAAGATGAAGCAGCAGTGTGCAGTCAAAAAACCTGCCTTAAATTAAGCTCTAAATTGTCCTTTTAAAGGAGGTGGACGTGGGGGTAGAAGAAAAAAATATATTTTCTTGACATGGTATCAGAGGAAAGTGCAAAGATAGTAAATCCCCTGTCTGCTGTTACTATTGTGAATGCCCAGTATTTGTTAACGGATGGGTTTAGGCTACTCATATGCCCGGGGGAAGCCCTGGAGGATTAAGTTTGGACAGGATTTAAGAAGTCTCCCCCTGTGTATCTTCACAAAATATTAGTCAAACCAAAACTAAAAGAAGAAAGATGGTAAAATGACAGGCTCTTTTTCTCTCTCTGATACTCTTAGGAATATTCTTGTTTTTTGTGGCCTAACAAAACCTCTATTCGTTTTCCTGTTTCATACAGGGAATTTATTGTTCCAGAAGTATGGCTTGGAAGAGAAAGAAAAGGAGAAAAAAAACCACAGAAAGAAACCAGCAATATAATCCCCTTGAAAAGACAAACCTGTTTATAGTAAACCTCACTTTTTCACAATAGGACTACCAATGTCCATTTGATATTGAGATAGGAGACTTTTTTAAAAGAGTAATGTCAAAAGTAAACTCCATTCAGTTATATATCTATTTTACTTTTGCCTAAAGGATATGTTAGCCAGTTTGGAAAAATATGTTTGTGAAAAAGCACAGGAACCAAATTTGTGATGACTGACGTGTGTGTGCATGTGTATGTATACATCGTTCTAATTTAAGAGAGAGATCTGTTATTTTTTCAAATGACAAAGAGCAGAATGTATTTAATTACAGATGCTTTTTAATATTTTATCTTCCTAATTAAAACTCCAGAAGTGCTGTTCTATTAGTCAGTAATAGACAAATAGGACTCCTTCTCTAAATATTAGTACCATAAAAAAGAAGGTTTGACTTCTATTACGCGAGTATTCGAATTCTCAGTTCAAGGTAATTTCCTCATTTTGCATGATACAATTAGTACAACCTTTGTTTTTCTTTTTCTTTAACAACAAGAGTTATGAAGTATCTTATTTTTTGAATCGGTCCATTATAGCCCTTGACTTATACCATTCACTCAGTGACCTTTCAAAATTATAATGGGCCTGAATGAAGGGACGTATGACTCCTGCCCAAAGTTAGCATTGGCAGTAGCCTCACAGCCAGGTAATCAAATTTTAGGTTTTTAGTAGTCTACCTGCCCTTACAACCATGAGAGCACAGTGGGTCGGGAGGCTTTGGTTGGCTAGACCCGCCAGCATACAAGTCTCCTCCTGCCCTTCCACTCCCAAGAGACCTGAGTCTTCTCTCTACCGAGGCACACCACAAAGGGCCCAGGCATACCACAAAGGCCTTGACCCCTGGGAAGACCGGGAGCATCGCAGCGATACTGGCTGGGAAATAGCAAAGCTCCATTGAACTTCGTGAAAACCCAGCCAGATAAACCGCTGTCAGGGGGTCTTCGGACCGGAACCATCTTGGAGGGACAGGGGAGAGAGAGAGGCATCTCGAGAGACCAAAGAGAATACTTTGTGGCTGGAGGATTTGTGAATTGGAGAGAGGCATCTGCTGGTGGAAAGAAAGTATCGTACTAAGCTTATTTAAATCACCGTGAGAAAGTACTGTGGGAGTGTTTTGTTTAAACAACTGGAACGAGATTGCAAGAGGAGTGGAAAGAACAAAGACTGAAATTGGAATGGCTCAAATGAACATCTGAATTGGACAATAGAAAGAAAGAAAAAAGAGAAACTGCATGGACTTTGAATTTGAATTATATGCAAAAGAAAATAATAAATTTTAAAATCCTTGCCTTTTAAATAGACAAAATGGAGAATTGGGAGGATGAGGAGGAGATATTAAAGGAAGATGTTTCAAAAGATAAGAGAAGCATTTAAGGGAAATAAAGAAGCAGAGGATTGATTAGAGTGCAAAAAAAGGAAAGAGAAAATATGAATAAGAAGCAAGAGAAATAAGGAGACAATATTGAAAAGAAAATAAATGAAAATAAAGATACAGATGATTACACTGGGATTAACAGTGACAGAATAAAAAGATGATTACACTGGAATTCAGGGCTGCGGAGTCGAGAGATAAATGTTCTGACTCCGACTCCTCAGTTTTTTGTACTTCCGACTCCGACTCCGACTCCAGGTACCCAAAATTTCCTCCGACTCCGACTCCTTGACTCCGACTCCGACTCCGACTCCACAGCACTGCTGGGATTAACAGTGACAGAATAAAAATGGATAAGGGGGAATACATTTCAAAAAGGAAGAGAAGAGAAAGAAATGGGGAAATATTGAGAGGGAAAATTAAAAGAGTTAAAATTAAAGAAAAGAGGCAGAAAGGGAGATATAAGAAGAAGAAGAAGAAGAAGAAAGCAAGGCAATGGGAGAAAGGGAGGAAAGTGTCAAGAAATGGAATTGTGGAGAGATTAAAAGAAGCAATTTAGAAGGAAGATAAAGATTATTGTAAAAGGGGATATAAGTAAAGATAAAATGAAATGTGAGTAAGTAAAAAAGAAGAAATACGCTATTTAATGTAAAATAGATCAGTAGATGCAATGTGAAAGACAGAATGGATTATATGTTTTGTTGGAGGATGTACACATTTGAGAGAAATAATAGTAACAAAAGAATTAATTGTAATTAAGGTGGAAATTTTAAATATAAAAATGGATAAAATTGAAATATTAGTAAATGATGTAAGTAAGAATAAAGCAATATATGTAAGAAGTAAAATAGAAGAAAGATATCGTTAAAAGTAAAACAGATTAAGGGTTGGAAGGCTATCCTAGCAAAGGATTTAAGATAAAAATGGAATAAGTTGAAATACATTGTTAATAATTAAAAAGATAAGGGAAATTTTGAGAAATATAAATATATATTATATATTTATATATATCATTTATGATATATATAAATGAAAGAAAAGTTGGGGTTTCTTGGACACCATAGTGGAAAATAGTAAATTGAAAATGAATACAGCAATAGAGAGAGGTGAAAGAGGAGTAGAGGGATGGAATGGAGGGAGAAGGAGAGAGAGGAATAGGAAGAAAGGAAAGAGGGGAGGAAGGAAGGGAGGGAGGGGAAATAAGAGTAGGAGAGAGGGTTAGATAGGGAGAAAGAGAGGAGGAGATGGAGAAAGGAAGGGGAAGTAGAGAAGGAGTAGGAGAGTAGGAAAGAAGAAAGTAGGAAGGAAAGAAGGGAGGGAGATGGAAGAGATTGAGAAGAAAGATTGCTGTATAATACAAACGATGAAATGGAAGAAAGGTAGCCCCGAACATGTTTAAATGCACTAGGATAAAGAATGAATTATTAAAAAATAAAAAAGAACAAATATGAATAAAAACAGAGAAATTAGAATTTGAGGGCGAATAAAGATGTTGTTTATACAAATAAGCATAGAAATTTTAAGATATGATCAAAAAATGGAAAAAGAAGATTTTGGCAAAAATTGTAACTGAGTAAAATGTATTTGAATAAAATAAATTGTATAAATTGTATAAATCCCTGGCCTGCTTTCAAATTGCCATAGGCCAGGGAAGATGAGAAACTGGTGAAACTACACAGCAGCCAAAAACAGATGTACATGCCACATTTATCTCCTTCAAGGCTGTATCCCAGGGATATTTACAGCAGTCGAAGGAGAGTGACCTCTACAACCTGTGAAATTGCTCCGTTGACTAATGTGATTGATGATACACCCTGGAACAGGGTCATAACTGGAGCGTAAATTATGTAGGGTCAGAGCTGGCTTCATCTGGGAATGTGCCGACATGAAGCTCCTAATAAATAGCTGGATTTCTTTTGAAGCTTGGCTCAAGACTCATGATTTAATTAGGGCATCCGTGGGAACCCTGACACTAGGCTCACTGGTGTGCATGCCTCCTCCCTTTCCCATCACTTCTGAGAGGCCTGGGCCTTCTCCCTGCCCCACCATTCTGGAAAGAGGGGGACATGAGGAGAGCTGGGATTCCAAACATTGACCGAGGCAGTCTGGTGGGTGTCTTGTTTAAGGCCTGCAATGAATTAATGACTAAAATTGTGGGCACAGTTGTGGTTTTAAGTTGAGGACTGCCTGTATCATTTGAACTCACTAATTGGATACTCAAAACTGTAAGTCGCTTCCATATATGAAATTCATTTTTGAAAATTGGTGAGCTATTACATGCTAATTCCATACAACTCCTGGAAGTTTGGTTTGGACCATCTTCAAAATCCCTTCTTATGACCTTGGACTGTGGTACAAAATGGAATCCAACATAAAATGCATTTCAAAAATGCTGACAACTGACTGGGTTTAGAACATGAGAAGTTTCTTTTAAATCTAATTCCAAATGGTATAAAAAGATATACAGCCTAAATGTTGCCTTGACATCCTGGTACCTCTCCTTTCCCTCGTCTGGAAGAGATACTTCCAACTACAAATCTTTCTGAGAAAGTTAAATATGAATGTTCTTCTGTTGATGTTTCCCTGTGTTCTAAGTTAAAAATATCAGTGTTAGTGAACAGATTTTGTGCAAATTCTCCATGGGCCAAGTTTATATATATAGCTGTTGGTTATCATCAGTAAGTTTTCATTTCATATCTCACATTATCCATAACATGCACTTATCAGTTATGTGGTTTGCTTCATTATGAAGGCACTGGCGTCTCCCATTTATATAACATGACAAGGATATCTAATATTCCACTATTTTTTTCTATTATTTTTATACTATTGCTCATAGGTGTAAATTATTAATTTCAGGATTGTGAGAGTTAGGACAGTCATTATCCTAAAAGGTCTGTATTTAAATTGCCATTATTTTTAACTATATTGCACCCTATGATTCTTTGCGCTGTGGTGTTAAATTTCTGATTTCGTGACAAAGGAGGAGAAGAAAGGTCAATATTTAGCTAGAAACATGACTTGAGACTTCCCCTATTTCCTTCAGATTTACAAAAGTTAGTGAGAGTGCATGGGCAGGGACAATATGGAAAAGTGTTTAGAATATGTAAAATCAACGTTTAATCTGTTATAAAACCTGTTCAATTCAGGTAGGTCCATTTCAACACGCATTTGCATCAGATTTTATCCTAAAAAGGCTGCTTTCCCATTTCTTCCCTGTCTATGTTGAAAGACATTACTGCATTCTGAGGACAATTAGAAAGCAAAGAAAATACATAAATATGATTTTTAAAAATTTTTTTAACAGCATTAAGATGAGAAAGGAGATGGCGCATGAATCTGAACCACTGAATCTGGCAATACCAATATTACATTGCTAGACAAAACAATATAGTGAGAAAAAGTGAATCTGGCATTCACTAAGTTAAATTATTTTCTTTGGGAGAAATAAGTTTCATTTACTTTTAACATCTTCCCTGATTTAATTTCCCAAATATTTAAATCTTAGAAATTATCAAGCTGGCTCCATTCAACAATTCTATTGTTTTATTCTGATCCTGTACCTTTTAGAATTATATTGGGATATCTTTTAGAACGGTAACGTTAGAGTCACTTGACTTTATCAAAATATTGTTTTCTTCAAATAACAATCTTGTGTCCTTTTCATACAATATTAGTCCATCTAAAAATTCTCAGGCATGAGGACAGCTTCAGTCCTCTTTGTAAGGCCATTTTTTATTGCCAAGACTGGATCAAAAATATGTCCCTGCACCTTTATTAAATTCATTTTTAATATTCAGTTGGCAATGAACATTCGGCAGCTGTCACAGTAAATCTTCATCAGAATATATTTTAGAAACCCTAACATAAAATATCACGTTATTTTATTTATAGATTTTTAATAGTTTATTCTACTCTTTTCCACCTTTTTCCTATGAAAAGAAAAACTAGAGTTGCTTTGTTAATAATAGCCAATATTTCCCACCCATATACTTGTTCTGTCTCAAAAACTAAGAATAGTTTGGTCAATTTGCTCTTAATATACAAATTGTGTCTACAGTGCATTACAACAATACAAGCCTCTTTTGCAGTCATCTCATGAACTATTGTTTTGTGCTTCAAGTATCTGGTTAATGAGAAAAGATAATACCAACTATTTTCTATTGAAACTAATGGCAATATGTTAGTCACAATAAGTGTGTTGTACTGATTTCAACTGATTTATTTCAAGCCTAACTGCCAGTAAGATTTCACTCATGTTGAATAAGCCCTAATTGTTTGGGTTCACAGAACTTGGTAAACTATCAACCATACTTTAAAAGGCACAGTGGATTGCTTGATTGATTCGTACATCCATAATGCTGTTTGTTTCATTTTAGTTTAGTGAACGCAGCCTAAATTTGCTTTCAAGGCTCTGTCTTCAGAGCATGATAATCCTGTCTTCTTTCTTTCATGATCTGTTTTCTTAAATCCCTTTCTTGTTTGTTTATCTTTAAATTTCCTGTTTTAAGAATCAAAGAAATAATTAGAGATGCTCTTTGAGCTTGTGAATATCAAATTTTCTTACTTCCTTTGTTCAAGAGAGATGCTGTTCCTTTAAAAATGCTACAAATGCATATATGAGAGCCACAATTGTATACTTTTCATTACTATTCTTTTTTCATGGAAAATACTGTTTTTTCATATTGCTACCTTTCTTTCCAATAAATGTTCTTTCTCCCTGCTAAAAATGAAAAGGAATGTTGAAGAGAAAGACCAAAGGATGATGTAATTGCCTGCATACCTTGAGATAATGTGGATTAATTTACTGGATTCCTCTGGGTATCTGAAGAGGCCAACCCTGCATTGGCAAGGATTACTATAGATGTCATCTGTTAAACTGTAGTGGAGAAATGATCATTGAAAACTTGCTTCTCAGAGCTGTGCATTTATATGCAATTATAAAATCTTATTAAATTTCATTTGAACTGAAATTGCCTGTAATTTTGAATCAGCATGCATATTTAGAATTTGGGACTATTATTACCAAGAATGGATATAGTCAGTCACAAATTTAACTATTACTAAATAGCAACCCAGGGTTGTGTCTGTCCCACAAATATTCCTTAATATGATATTTATTTCCTTTTTTAGGGGGTAGGTAGGTAGGAGATATTGTAAATAAAGCACTGGGGCTATTCTTCTGGGGGAAAAAATATAATGCTGGAGATTGATGTCATATTATGCAGCATGCCAGCTTTTCATTCATTTATTTCAAAATATCTTAAATAAATTAAAGTCAGCTCATCTAAGCATTCAATGTCAGATAAAGCAAGATCTTCGGCATGTACAGTATAAGATTAGAGAGAAGAGAATCAATAGCCCAGGGACATGGTGAACAATGAATATGAGTGGTCAAAAATCAATGAATATGAGTGGTCAAAAATCAATAACTCATAGGCCATTGTAGTATTCTGTAGTGATGGTTGGCTGGTTTGGGCTTTTAACATTTGCGGGTTGGAAGAGAATTATAGGTCTGTAATTTATGGCTTCTTGTTGTGCAATATCTATATATTCTCAGAATGCCATTCTTTTCCTAAATTTACACAGCTATGAACAGTGTACTTGTTTTAAGGCTAAATCACAGCAGCACTTCAAATAAATAAAAACTTCTTAACGTTAATTTTCACTGAACATACCATTAGTTCCAGCTGGTAAGAGCCACATTCATTTCTTTCAAGAAACAATGATATCATATGTAAAATGGCTTTTACAGATTATATCAATTATCATAGATTTTAATGGACGTCATTTATACCTCAGAAAGCAAATATCTAGCAATGTAATAGTACTCCAAAGTGCTGATCACCCAACTGCATGTCTACTCCAGAGAGTTTATCACTCAACTCCCTGCATATACAGGTAGTCCTCGATTTACAACAATTCATTCAATAGCCGAAGTTATAATGGCACTGGGAAAAAAAAGTTACTTATGACTGTTTTGGACACAGATGACTGTTGCAGCATCCCCATGGTCATGTGATCAAGATTCAGATGCTTGCCACTGAGTCAAAGTCATTTTGCTATAAGATTCTTGTTTGCTCTGCAATATAATAACAGAGCTATCTTGGTGGACATAAAGCAAAGCAAATATTCAGTGGTTGAACTCTTGAACAACATACATGCTATTTTTTTAAAGATGGCAATATTTGTTTGTTTAATCTATGTCGGAGGTCATCTGACTCCTTGATAACTGGACAGCTTACAAATAAGTGAAAATATGTTTGAAAAGAGAACAAGATTAACTGGAACAACAAATGAACAATCCATCTTAAACCAGACAAAACTAAGTTATAACTTAAAAGGAGCTTCAGAGCCACCTGTCCCTAGGCTTGGGAGAACAAGGAAGTTTTTAATTGTTGCTAAAATTTCATTAAAGTGAGAGCTGTATCTATCTCTTGAGGATATGATCCCAGGCAGGGGATGGGCAGGAATTGCAATTGAGTAGATGTGCTTCCTGGATCTTTGTTTACATCTAGCAAATATGGTCTTGTTTGCTTCTCAAATATCTTGCTCTTCAAAATTATTTATGTTGTTTGCTTTGAAAAAAGTCTAATTTGTGCACACACACACACACAGAGCTTTATATATAGCACTTGCTATATATAAAATGCTTTATATATAGCACTTGCTGAGAGAATCCTACAAGAAATTTTCTCTAACTTCTGATCTCTTTACTACCTCAGTCACTTAATATCTGAATCTAACCTAAAAACATTCTTTAACTTTCTTTTTTTCTAGGATTAAGAAAGAAAATATACATATTTAGGTATCAGGTATGTTCTAAGACCTGGTATAGTCCAATTTATGTTCCTAATATGTTGCCAAGATCCCACTATGTAGATTGAGAAATGGCCTCATCTGGAGATGACTGAATTTAATTCATTGCCCAAATCTAGAACTTGGTTCAGTATAGTAATCTTTCTTCCATAGCCTAATATGTGTGAAAACTGAGATGAAATTTTCAAGCAAATTAGACCTTGGAGAAGGATGAAATTTATTGAATTTAGTAGATATAAACTACAGCATGCTTTGGACCATGTTCCTTGAAAAACTGCTATTTTTATTGCAAGTGGCTTTCTTGTTTTGCAACGTTTGTAGCAATAGATGTTTCTTCTTCTTTCTAGATTAGAACTAGCATTGCTGCCCTCAAATGTGCAGTCATGGACAGCAGCACAATACCTGTTTTTTATGTTTGTGTTTGCTGTCATCCAGTGGTTTTCTGGATTTCTGCAGGCTAGATATGGTATGACCTAAGGCAGTGATAATTAACCTTTTCTGGACTGAGTGCCCAAAACACGCGTGCCTGAATCCCCCCAAAATGCAATGCGTGTGCACCCCCATATGCACCCCTCCCCACACATCCAAGCGCAGACCCTTCATGCACCCTGCCCCCCCCCATGCACGGCAGAGACCAGCTGGCCAGCGGGAGGCGCGCGTGCATGCGCAGTAGAGCTGAACTGGGCCAACGGCTCGCATGCTGTCAGAGAGGGCGCTGGTTGCCACTTCTGGCACATGTGCCATAGGTTCGCCTTCATGGACCTAAGGTAAAATTCAAAATTTTTTGTGTGTATGAGCAGAAATAATTATGACTGTTCTTCTTAATGTAATACAACTGATTGTTGGGAGCTTAAGTGGAAGTGTAAGGGTTTGGTTTACTTACACTTTCTTCTTTTAAATATGAATTTACTATGATAAGGAATGTGCAACTCAGCTTCAACTAGAATAGCTCCAATGCCTTTAAAGCAGTGGTGGGTTGCCCCCAGTTCGGACTGGTTTGCAAGAACCAGTAGTAAAATGGACGGGAGGCCCCGCCCACTGCCCCAGATATAATAGGTGGAGGGATCCAATTTTTTTTAACAAAGGAAGGTTCGGGCTATTGAAACATTAATTCAGTCACCCAAGAAGTAAATCAGGTGGTTAATGCAGCTTAGAAAGGGTTATTACACAGCCGCTTGCTCAGGACAAATAACTGACAACTAGGAAGCAGACCAATTTGGAGGGGAGGGGAACCCCCCAAATGATTTCTCCAGCTCCCACATGTGATGGTTACTCTAGGGCTTTGACTCAGAGGATTCCAACATCGGAGAGACCTTGGCAATTGCTAGAGCTTGGAAGGAGAATAACTTTGAAGAAGTACCCCTTGCCACCATGGTGCCTGCAGTCTACAATCCTGGTCAGGATTCTTCCCAAGCATTTTTCACATAGGTAAAATGAATAGTGTGTTGAAAGGAAAAGAAAAGTCCAGGAGCATCTTAACCGAGGCTGCTCATGGCTCCCAAGCAGATCAGCAGTCTGAGCTGGGCCTGTGCAACTTACTTAGGATATGAAGCTGGGCTATACAGCATCATCTTCACCCTGTGATCAGCTGCCAGAATCTTTACTCAATTTCCTAGGATTAACTACTGAAACCAAGAACTGTTTTGTTGGCTGAATTGTAGGGAGGGTGGGAAAAATGGGACAGGCAATTTCCAGACATACCCACACGGTTCTTCTTTATTTACAGAGATATTTAATATATACAGTAGCCTTAGCTCAGCAAACAGTTCTGCATAGATAATTTCAAACAGAGCTTTCTATAGTGCCTTATTTGTTTCATTCCTCCCCCCTTCCTTTGCTCTGCATGCAGCTTCTTTCTATATTTTTACTTTTGGGCTCATTTCTATCCTAGGGAAGAGACCAGAAAGACAGAGAAAAGAACTTTTTTTCCTGGGCTTTCTGGATTCCAGCTCCTTTGCCAAGCTGACCTCCTTGACATCTGGTTTGTCATCCAAGAACCGTAGTTCTTTCCATCAGCCAACTCACTCACCAGATTGCTTTCTCAGATCCTGCTGGGTCTCCAACTGCAGATTCCTTCTTCTAGATACACATAGTATTGCCATATAAAAACAAATCCAGGAATGGCCAGCAAGCTCCTCCTCCATTACTTAATGCTTCTGCCATTCATATGTTTCACGGCTATAAGGCAGAGGTTCTAATAAGGCATGAAACTGTTCAACCTGATTTTGATCCATGGGGGGAAAAAACCCTTCAGTCTTGAGACCATTGCATCACCCCAAATTCATTAACTCACTCTGCCACCCACTGTCATCTTCTTCAATCCTTTTGGACTGTTTCTCTGCTTGCTACCCTGTTTCCCTGAAAATAAGACATCCCCTGATAATAAGCCCAATCAGGCTTTTGTGCACATGCACTAAAATAAGCTTCCCCCAAAAAATAAGCCTCCCTGAAAATATTTAAACAAAGAGCTAGAAATCAGGTAAGATGGTAAGAGGAGCTCCATCTTGTGCCACGTGCCCCAAAATAATAAGGTCTCCCTGAAGATAAAGCCAAGTGCTTATTTCGGGGTTCAAAAAAATATAACAGGATCTTATTTTCGGGGAAACACGGTATTATTTAGATAGAAAGGAAGCTTAGTTTAGCTGCCAAAGTAAATGAGAAAAGAACAGAAATTTCTCTACTGCAAGAACTATATAACTGTAACCATCATGGCACTGATTTTTCAGCACTTCACACCAAAGTACACAATAGGCAGTAGGCTATAGAGCAGGGGTGTCAAACTCGATTTCATTGAGGGTTGCATCAGGGTTCTGTTTGACCGGGGGGAGGGGATGGCCAGCTTGACATCACTTGTCGGAGGTGCCTGTGGTGGCCTGAGGGCTCTGCCAGCAAAAACTGGCTTGTGAGCTCCGTTTTCAGCTGGGATGGCCTTCTGCAATCCTCTGCCAGCGAAAAGGGAGTCTTAGCGAGCTCTGTTTTAGGATGGGATGGCCTCCTGCAACCCTCTGCCAGCAAAAACAGAACTTGGGAGGGTTTTAGGAGACCATCCCAGCCAAAAACAGAGCTCACGAGGACTCCCTTTTTGCTGGCAGAGGCACCACGAGTCAGTCCTTCACTGTTTCCAGGGCGGCCCCACGGGCCAGATCTAAGCACCCATGGGCTGGATCCGGCCCACAGGTCTTGAGTTTGTATTCCCTATCTTTCTTCTTTGCATTGGTGTGATTGCTCATCTCAGGGTCTACATTCTGCCTTGTTCCCAAAGTTCTACTCATGTGCAGATGTTTGCATTTAATGAGGATTGCCCTAACTTAGGAACTTTCAGCCAACCACATACACACTCTATGCTTATGTCTTTCCAAACGATTTTGAAATGATCAGCTATATATTTTCAGACTGAGAAGTTATGGTTAGATTGAAAGGTAGCCATGTCTAGAAATGTAACAGCTTTGTTTGCTTTCCCAATTTACTTTGTAAAAATTCTATTATTTATTGAAGAAAATCTGTACATACCTTAATGCCTTATAAATTGATTTACTTTAAATCATGGGTCACTTAAACCAGCATATTAACTTTGGTATAGTTCTGTCTGGATTTGACCGAAAGCTAACACTTTAAAAAACTAAAACATATCTATTGGTTGGCAAGCCTTTTTTAAAAAGGAAAATACATTCATGTTTCTTTTCAATTCTTTAAACATGTTACAGAAATTCAGGGCTATTGCACCATGCCAGATTATGTAAATATTAAAAAAAGAAATCATGGACAATGATTAAAGGAAAAGTCTGATGAGATTTTCTGAAAGGAAAATGTGAATTCTTTGAACATGCTCAGTTCAGCATAGAAAGCTATTAAAGGCTGAACTAAAGCCTAAGTATTAACCTTAAAAGCGAAGTAAAATAGTGCCTATAAACTTTGTCCTTTGAGATCTTGGTACGAGGCATTTTGCAATGAAATTGTTCAATAGTTTGTTTAGGGTGTGTTTCTGTCTGCTATTAGATGCTGAAATTGAGGCATCCAGTGTTGCTTTCAAATCATCGAAGAATTTTTGGATAGAAATGCCCAGAAGAGGGCTTCTCAACCTTCTTTGGAGGAATAGGACAACTCGCCACAGCCAACTCACTGTGGCCAACTCATCACAGCCAATTTACCACTACCAATTCACCATGGTTAGCTCACTGTGGGATAACTCGTTACAGCCAGCTCGTATGGGACAACTCATGCGGGACATTTTAACCATTCAGTTTAATTATTTAAAATAAATCAAAATATATTTGTAATTTTTGTCATTCACATTTCATTCTGTCCCTCCTTTTGCATCCTTTCTTTAATGATTATGTTCCACTGTTTCTTTGATATTAGTGTAATTCTTGTCCTGCATTGAGTTTTCTCTGGCAAGTTGGCGAGGGTAAGTTATTGTGCAGTGAATTGGCCAAGGTCGTTTGGCGCAGCGAGTTGGCCGTGGTGAATTATCATACCAATAGCACTTAGACTTATATACTGCTTCACAGTGCCTTACAGTCCTCTCTAGGAGGTTTACAAAGTCAGCATATTGCCTTCAACAATCTGGGTCCTCATTTTACTGGCCTCAGAAAGATTAAAGGCTGAGTCAATCTTGAGCTGATGAGGATTGAACTACTGAACTGCTGACAATTGGCAGTCAGCAGAATTAGCCTGCACTACTGCATTCTAACCACTGCGCCACCATGGCTCTTGGTTGACATGGACCCTTTCTTTGGATATCAAAGTTTCCTACAATTGTGAAATGTGTTAAGTATAAATAATCAAAATTAATGTCTCAGAAAACATGAACTAGGTGTGTTCAGCTTGATTGGTTTAATGTGCTTCCACAGAATGTTCTACCTTCTTACATGGATATAGTCAGTGGTGGAATTCAAATAATTTAACAACCGGTTCTCTGCCCTAATGATTTCTTCCAACAACCAGTTCATCAAACTGCTCAGAAAGTTAACAATTGGTTCTTCCGAAGTGATGCGAACCGGCTGAATCCCACCAATGGATATAGCTATTTCTACTAAGAGTGGGAAACTGAGTGATTTAGAGAAAGTTAAAGAGCACATTGCCCTTGTGCATCTGTAGAACATTCAGATACAGGATTATTGGGGAAAGAAGTTCTGCTCCTAGGTTATTATCTTTGCTTCTCTTGTTTTCTACCATTATAATAATTTATGTAATGTTTGTAATGGGAATGCAGTGGCTCAGCGGTTAAAGACACTGAGCCTTTCAACTGGAAAGCTCACAAGTCGGGTTTAAGACCCGAGTGCCAGGCGATGGAGCAAGCTCCTGTCACTTGCCCCAGCTCCTGGCAACCTAGCAGTTCGAAAGCATGCAAATGCAAGCAGATAAATAGGTATCACTTTCATGGAAAGGTAAGAGTATTCCATGCACGTCGGTGTATTGTCCTGTTGGTCACGTGACCATGGAAATGTCTTCGGACAATGCAGGCTCACTCAGCTAAGAAATGGAGATAAGCACTGCCCTCTAGAGTTAGACATGACTAGAAAGGAGAAACCTTTACCTTTATAATAGTTTGTGGGAATGACCTTGACAGATGGGGAAGGTGGGGGGAAGAAACACAGCAAGAGGAATGATTAGCTAGCAAAAAGAATGTAGGCAGGGAAAACGTCTCCGAAGTAACTCTCCTTAGTTTCTTAAGGAGTAAAGACAATGGGCAAGAAATGTATTTTCAGATTAACCTATTTCTGTTAACGTAACTTTCCATTAGGCCTTCCTGTCTGGATTATCTCACAAGGCTGACAACAATCTTGCAAGCTTGAAAGTATTTTTTTTAAATTTAATTTATATGCTGCCCTTCTCCGGAGACTCAGGGTGGCTTACAATGCGTTAAGCAATAGCCCTCATACTTTTGTATATACCTGCTTAGTAGGGCTTTCGGCCCCCTCAAGCTGTGTTCTTTTTTATACAAAGTCAGTTTATTGCCCCCACAATCTGGGTCCTCATTTTACCTTCCTTCAAAGGATGGAAGGCCGAGTCAACCTTGAGCCTGGTGAGATTCGAACTTGCAGCATGTGACGGAAGGTGCGTAGATCCGGGATCCTCTGTATCTCCGGGGGGGAGCTCATTCCAGATAGTAGGTGCCCCCACAGAGAAGGCTCTCCCCCTGGGGGCCGCCAGTTGACATTGTCTGGCCGACGGCACCCAGAGGAACCCCTCTCTATGGGAGCGTATTGGCTGGTGGGAGGCTGTTGGTGGTAGTAGGCGGTCTCGTAAATAACCAGATCCTATGCATGGAGCGCTCTAAAGGGGATAACCAAGACCTTGAAGCGCACCCGGAAGACCACCGGGAGCCAGTGCAGCTCGCGCAGGAGAGGTGTTACATGGGAATGCCACGTCGCTCCCATAACCACCCGCGTGGCTGCACTTTTCGCCAGTTGGAGCCTCCGAGTGCTCCTCAAGGGGAGCCCCATGTAGAGAGCATTACAGTAGTTCAGACGGGAGGTGACGAGGGCATGAGTGACTGTGTGTAAGGAGTCCCGATCTAGAAAGGGACGCAACTGGCGGATCAGGCGAACCTGATGAAAAATCCTCCCGGTCACGGACGTCAAGTGCTCTTCTAAAGGTGTTAGTTACCATCTTCAAAGTGCTCCATGGCTTAGGACCAGGATATTTACAGGACCACCATTCTGCCAATGAATACCTCCCACTGCCCGATACGCTCTCACAGAGAGGGCTCCTCAGAGTGCCGTCTGCCAGACAATGCCGACGGGCGGCCCCCAGGGGGAGAGCATTCTCTGTGGGAGCCCCAGCCCTATGGAATGAACTACCCCCGGATATAAGAAAGATTCCTGACCTCCGTGCCTTCTGATGAGCCCTGAAGACCCTACTATTTCATCAAGCCGGTCTGACTTAAATTTGTGTTAATTTTAATAGGGGTTTTTAGGGGTTTTAAATTTTACGGCCAAATAGTTTAATTTATTTATTTATTTATTTATTTATTTATTTATTTATTTATTTATTTATTTATTTATTTATTTATTTATTACATTTCTATACCGCCCTTCTCCTTCCGGACTCAGGGCGGTGAACAGCCAATTTAAAACCAATGCAATACAATAAGTTAAAACGTACTAAAATCAATATAAATTTAGGCTGAAAATACAAACCGAATAAAAACTCTAAAACTCTAAAAATTTAAAATAATTTAAAATATTTAAAAATAGGAGGGATCAGGCAAGTCCGGCAAGTTGGAAGAGATGAGTCTTCAAAGCCCGACGAAAGGTCCGGAGGTCAGCGATAGTTCTCAGATCTGGAGGGAGATCGTTCCAGAGGGTGGGGGCTACCACAGAGAATGCTCTCCCCCTGGGGGTCGCCAGCCGGCACTGTCTGGCTGACGGCACCCTGAGGAGGCCCTCTCTGTGGGAGCGAACCGGCCGGTGGGAGGTAATAGGTGGCAGAAGGTGGTCCCGTAAGTACCCTGGTCCTAAGCCATGGAGCGCTTTAAAGGTGATTACCAACACCTTGAAACGCACCCGGAAATCAACCGGCAACCAATGCAGCTCACGCAGGAGAGGTGTCACATGGGAGCGCCCTGTCGCTCCCATAATCCCCCGCGCGGCCGCATTCTGTACCAGCTGAAGCCTCCGGATGCATCCCAAGGGGAGCCCCATGTAGAGAGCATTACAGTAGTCCAAGCGAGACGTGACGAGCGCCTGAGTGACTGTGCGTAGGGAGTCCCGATCTAGAAAGGGCCGCAACTGGCGTATCAGGCGAACCTGATAAAAAGCTCCCCTGGCCACAGCTGTCGTATGCTCCTCTAAAGACAGCCGTGGATCCAGGAGGACGCCCAAGTTGCGCACCCTTTCCGTGGGGGCCAATGATTCGCCCCCAATAACCAACGATGGAGTCAGTTGGCTATATCGGGATGCCGGCAGCCACAGCCACTCAGTCTTGGAGGGCTTGAGTCGAAGCCTGTTTCTCCCCATCCAGACCCACACAGCTTCAAGGCACTGGGACATCACTTCCACGGCATCGTTGGGGTGGTCTGGGGTGGAAATGTACAGCTGAGTGTCATCAGCGTACTGATGGAATTCCACCCCAAAACCACGGATGATCTCACCCAGCGGCTTTACATAAATGTTGAACAGAAGGGGCGAGAGGACCGACCCTTGTGGCACCCTACACACTAGGCGCCTCGGGGTCGACCGCTGCCCCCCTGTCAACACCGATTGCGACCGGTCGGAGAGGTAGGAGGAGAACCACCGCAGAACGGTGCCCCCACCCCCAATCCCTCCAACCGGCGCAACATGATACCATGGTCGATGGTATCAAAAGCTGCTGAGAGGTCTAACAGCACCAGGATAGAGGAGTACCCCCTACCCCGGGCCCTCCAGAGATCATCCACCAACACGACCAATGCCGTTTCGGTGCAGTAACCAGACCTGAAGCCGGACTGGAGCGGGTCTAAACAGACAGCTTCATCCAGGTACCGGGGGAGCTGCCGCGCCACCACACTCTCAACAACCTTCGCTAGAAAGGGAAGGTTGGAGACAGGACGATAATTTACCAAAACAGCCGGGTCCAGGGAGGGCTTCTTGAGGAGGGGCCTCACCACTGCCTCCTTCAAGGCAGGCGGAAGGACACCCTCACTCAAAGAAGCATTTATAATCTCCTGGAGCCAGCCTCGTGTAACCTCCCGGGAGGCCAGCACCAACCAGGAGGGACACGGGTCCAATAAACATGTGGTAGCGTTCAGTCTACCCAGGATCCTGTCCACGTCCTCGGGAGCCACAGGATCGAACTCAGCCCAGATAACACTCTCAAGACTGGGCTCAGTCACCTCGCCCGAACTAACCCAGTCAGTGGCCAGCTCATCCCGAATCTGAGTTATTTTATCATCCAGATATTGAACAAAATCCTCAGCACGTCCCTGCAAGGGATCCTCCCGCGCTCCCAGAAGAAGGAGGGAGCGGGTCACCCTAAACAGGGCGGCTGGGCGATTATCTGATGACGCAATAAGAGCGGTGAAATAATTAGATTTCGCTGCTTTTATTGCCACTAAGTAAGTCTTAATATGAGCTCTTACTAGTGTCAAGTCAGATTCAGAGCGACTAGCCCTCCAACCACTCTCTAGGCGTCTTTTCCGGCGCTTCATCTCCCTCAGCTCCTCGGTGAACCAAGGAGATAAGTGAGTTCGGTGCCAGGTCAGAGGCCGCAAAGGCGCGACCCGGTCCAAGGCCCCACCGGCTGCCCTATCCCAGGCAGCCACCAGGTCCTCAGTCGAGTCGCGTGTCAGTGTCTCAGGAAATGGCCCAAGCTCCGTCTGGAACCTATCAGGATCCATCAGGCGCCTGGGGCGGAACCACCTAGTTGGTTCCGCCTCCCTGCGATGAGGTGTAATGGTCAGAAAGTCGAGACGAAGGAGCGAGTGGTCAGTCCATGACAAGGGTTCAACACCTATATCCCCAATATCATGACCACTCAACCACTGACCAGAGACAAAAACTAAGTCCAGGGTGTGTCCACCAATGTGAGTCGGGCCCTGAATTACCTGGGTCAGGTCCATGGCCATCATGGAAGCCATGAACTCCCGAGCCATCTCAGATGTTTCACCGATAGATGGCAGGTTGAAATCCCCCATGACTATAAGCTTGGGGGTATCAACCGCCACCTCGGCTATAACATTGAGAAGCTCGGACAGGGTCGTTGCCACGTGGCAGGGAGCCAGGTACGTGACTAACAGACCCATCTGCCCACCAGGGCCCCATCTCACAAAGGCGGACTCACACCCGGCTATCTGAGGTACAGTGGCCTCCCTCGGACCCAGGCCTTCCTTAATAATGACCGCTACTCCCCCACCCCTGCCCTGGGCTCTCGGCTGGTGGAATGCAAGAAAACCCGGTGGACACATCTCCACGAGGGGAACCCCCCCTCGTGGCCCAACCAGGTCTCGGTAATGCCGGCCAGGTCCGTACCCCCCTCTTCAAGAAGATCACATATGAGGGGGGCCTTGTTTACCACGGACCTCGCATTGCACAACAACAGCCGGAGCCTCGGGTCCTGAGACTCTAAGCAACCCGGGGAACAGGAATAGCTCCGGGGACCGGGGCGCGCAATCGCTCGAAGACAGTGAGTGCGCGCCCCCAGCACATGATATGGTCCCCTGCTCTCGCCATATCTGCCCCTCCCACATAACGTAGTTATCACACCACCCTCAACAGAGGGCTCATTGAGAGCCCTCTTGCCTCCAGAAACTAAGTCCCCCGTGGCATCAAAGACTGTCGGGCCTGTCCCTTTTCCCCCCGGGTTTCCCCCCAAACCCACACCCTCCCCCACCCCAGAACCCCCTAAAACGCCCCTTAAAAATGTCCTTAAAAAACCCCTCAATCCCCTTTTCGCGACATGCCACCTCTCGGGGTCCCAAAACCCGTCATTAAGGTAGGCCCTCGATAGTGTGGAGGGCCAAACCCGCGAGCGGGGGGAATCTCGCAGGGCAAGAAGCGTCGACCTATTTTATTAGTTTTAATTTTTATACGTGATTGTTTTAATATGGCTGTAAACTGCCCTGAGTCCCCTCGGGGAGAAGGGCGGTATATAAATGCAATGAAACTGAAACTAAAGACAGCCGTGAATCTAGGAGGACGCCCAAGTTGCGAACCCCTTCCGTGGGGGCCAATGATTTGCCCCCAATAGTCAGCGATGGCACCAGCTGACTATATCGGGACATCGGAAACCACAGCCACTTGGTTTTGGATGGGTTGAGCCTGAGCCTGTTTCTCCCATCCAGATCCTTATGGCCTCCAGGCACCAGGACATCACTTCAAGGGCATCGTTGGGGTGGTCCGTCGTGGAGATGTACAGCTGGGTGTCATCAGCGTACTGGTGGTACTTCACTCCGAAACCACGGATGATCTCGCCCAGCGGCTATACATAAATAAATGTTGAACAAAAGGGAAGAGAGGACTGATCCTTGTGGCACCCCATATATAAGGGGCCTCAGGGTCTACCTCTGCTCCCCTGTCAACACAGACTGCGACCGGTCGGAGAGAAAGGAGGAGAACCACCATAGTACGGTGCCTCCCACTCCCAACTCTTCCAACCGGTGCAGCATGATACCATGGTCGATGGTATCAAAAGCTGCTGAGAGGTCTAATAGGACCAGGACAGAGGAGCATCCCCTGTCCTGAGCCCTCCAGAGATCATCAACCAATACAACCAATGCCGTTTCTGTGCTGTACCCAGGCCTGAAGCCCGACTGGAATGGATCCAGATACGTCATTTCCTCCAGGTACTGGGGAAGCTGTCGCGCAACCACACTCTCAACAACTTTCGCCACAAAGCAAAGGTTGGAGACTGGACGGTAATTAGCCAATACTGCCGGGTCCAGGGAAGGCTTCTTGAGGAGAAGCCTCACCACTGCCTCTTTCAGGGCGGCGGGGAAGACACCCTCGCCCAATGAAGCATTTATAATCCCCTGGAGCCAGCCTCATGTCACCTCCCGGGAAGCCAGCACTAACCAGGAGGGACACGGGTCCAACAAACATGGATAAATGATGCACCTGCTGAATTTCTATCTGGACAATTAGATTGAAATTAGGGTAACAACTCTGCTTTGTTCTGATGAATTTGACATAATTTGGGGAGGGGGGACAGGTCATACATAACAAGTGACTGGGGAAAATGCACTTTTTCAGTGCCTGTCTTGATGCATCCCTCTTTAGCAGCAGGTTGACTTGAAAGACCAACTGTGGGTTCAGGCATCTTGACTTTGAAACTGTTTAAATATACAAAGTTTATCACAAATATTTATTACTTTTGAGGTGTCACAGCCCTTTACTCTTATTTCCAAAGTCATGAAAAATTAAAGTTAGAATACTCTTCTATAGTGCATTAATCTAAAGGAGAGAGATTACAATTGATATCAACCATGCTAAAGCCCCTATCTCTGGTATTTGAAAAAGCACATACCAATTTGAGATTCCCACTCATGCCAATCCTTCTCCTAGACAGGTGATACTCCAGTCTTTCATTTGGCTAACTATGACTGCATTTGCTATAATGGGGCAATGGAAAATATTTCAAATTATTGACTTACTTGCCAATTATAGGATAGTCCCAGGGAGGACTTTTCATCTCACCACATCCAGCCATGGGATGAGTTTATAATCAGTGAACTATTATAAAATTGCTGTTGAATGAGAAACTATTTGTCATTAACAAGTTGGAAAATTTTGTTGTTGTAATCAGAAGGCTGCACCCAAACTTTTTTTCTGAGACTACAGTTGATTCTATATTAGATGAATATGAAATGTTATAGGTTTTGAAATCATGTATATTAATTTAAAATTTTATATGTTGTTATTTGTCAGCCCTGTCAATGTATTTTGTAGAGTATGTGTTTATTGCAAAGATTTTTGGTTTCAGAAGTCACTTTCATCACCATCACCTTTGTCCCCATAGTTTATACTAATCATACACAGAATAGAACTGCTGTACTGTTAAAGCTAACAACTTCCATAAACCAGGAAATTCAAATAAATTTCCTTATTATGCAAAAGCCTGAAAAAAGAGGTGAGGCTTTAAACTATAAACCCTCCTGGACAGATAGAACTGACAACAAATTATCCTAAACTTGGTTATATTTTGACTCTATTATTACAATGGCCTTTTGTACAAATTTTCTCCAAGAGTTTTTGTACGTTTCTTTTGGCCCAAAATGGTGGATAATCTCATAATCTCTATACTGAAAGATTTGCTTCAGATACTTATTAACTTGTGCGCTCAATTCAGGGGCCTTCGGGTTTGCTGTCAAGGATTGCTATGATTTAAGTCTAAACTTTTAAAATATTCTGTTAATTTGCAGTGACACGCTTGTCAAGCTCAAGGCATGGCTCTTCCCCAATTCTTTTGGTCCCTCCCCCACTTTTGTAAACAGGGAATTAAGACACAGTTTTTCAATTAAGCCTTTGGGACTTTGATATAATTTTATTTACTGTATTACGCTACTGTTTAAATTGATCTTATGCTCTGTTTTAATTGAAGTTTTGTGTGTGGAATGGGGAGGGTTACTAATTTGGTCTTGGCAGATGACTAATAATGGTGACCACAGAGTGGAAGGGTAAAGAACATCACAGAATGATGTTCATAGAGTTGAAGGACCACCTGCTTTAATGTGCATCACACATTACCCCTGAAAGGGAGAGGGCTTAGAACATGGACACCATATTGACCGTTTTGAGTTTCCTTGTAGACAATCCTACTGGATTGAGCTCTGGTGAAGCAGGATCAATCCTGGTCAGTATTTTGATAGGAGACCTCAATCAAACCAGAACTATGAACTAGATGTCAAAAAGCAGAAAGCAATGGCAAAACTCTTCCCTATGCTTGCCAAGAAGACAGGGTGGAAATGGTCTAATGATTCAAAAGGCTTTTACTTTATTTTACTGTTTTATTTTGTACCTTGTTTTTTGTTTTCATTATCTCCCTTCATTGTGACGTTTCTTTGCCATGCATGGGATATGTGATATATTAAATACAAAAGTGAAACCTGATGATTTAATTGACTTTTGTACTAGATAAAGGATTTCAACTTGGCTGATTATAGATGAACACTAAATGATATTACAAACTTTATTAGAAAATTTTTGTTGTGATCTCGGCTGATAATCTGAAGAGATAGCTTTGACCAAAACAGTACAATGGGGAAAGAAAGAAAGAAATGTACAGAGACAGATTTTAAATGAAGGAAGATTGTAGACATTATAGATATCTGACTAGGGGCCAAATATAACAAGCTGATGTAAGATATTTCAGTTACCATAAATTATTCATCGATTAAAATCTGTCTATCTCATAATAGCTTTAATAATATACATATACAGCATTCCTCATGAAAGGCAACAGCAGTGAAAAAAAAAGATTTTAAAAGGGAAGGTATGTCCTTTCACTACATTTAAATTCTATTCATTCCTGAATGAATGGAAAGGAAAATGTTAGTTGTAGAATTCAGTATGTGATAGTCTAGCCAGTAATTACGCCTTTTCTTGATAAAGGTTTGGCTGACAGCCCCACCAAAATATTCACATGAAATCTGATCGGCTGAGAGAGAGGAATTTTTTTGGCTAACAGATTTGGAAGGTTTTGGCAACAAGACTGTAGTAAATTCAGGAGCTGGAGGCAAGGATAATTTTTCCAAGATTGAAGCTATTATATAATGTTATAGGCAATGCCATCTTCCTAAAAGATGGCCAGTCTTTTTCCATGACCTTCTTTCTGTTTCAAAAAAGCATGCAATCAATATTGCATAAAGGTTAATATGGTATTTCCCCCCCTCCTCTTACTCTGTTAATTATCTATGAATTGAGAAGTGTAATGTACTGATAATGCTTTCTTATCTAATCAATTTGGGAAGAGTTTACCCCAAAATTGATTAATACGATTTGCCTTTAATGTAATTTTTTTCTGTGCTGTTTAAGAAATGAAATCATGCCTTGCTGGTTATCTCCTTTATAGACTCAGAAAGTTGGAAGGGACTTTAGAGATCATTTAGTCCAATCCCTTGTCCGTGCAGGATTCAGTAGAGCAATTCTGACAGATCTGTTTGAACATCTTCAGTAAAATATAACTTGCTATTTCATATGGGCAGGATTATTTAGCATATGGCATATTTATTTTATTTATTTATTTATTTCAGTTAGATTTATATGCTGCCCTATCTCCATAGGAGATAAATTTAGAGGTCATGTAATCACTAATATACAATAGTATGTATATGTACAGAGATAGATAGATAGATAGATAGATAGATAGATAGATAGATAGATAGATAGATAGATAGATAGATAGACAGACGATAATATATTAAATTAAGATAAAACCATAATAAAATCATTATAATATGGATCCATAGAATTGCAATGGGATAAATGTCACAATTCAATATGTACAGAAACTAACTACCGTATTTTCCGGCGTATAAGACGACCCTCCTCAGAGCCATTTAAGGCTCGTCAGAGCCTTATGGGCTGGTCTGCCTGGTTACAGGAGAATGAGACCCGGTGTATAAGACGACCCCCGACTTTTGAGAAGATTTTTGTGTGTTAGAAAGTAGTCTTATACGCAGGAAAATACAGTATCTAACTGCTTTTGCTGTAGCTGCAGTGAGATCATCCCAGGTGCCTTGCAATTTGCTGAGGGGATATTCTTGAACTATATGCATTATAATTTCTTCTGGAGCACCACAGTCACACTGAGAGCTCTCAGCCATTCCCCACTTAAAGAGCTTAGCCTTAGTTCTAGGGTGGCCTGTCCTGATTCTATTCAGGTGGCTCCATATTTTCTGAGGCAGCTGCATTCCTAGGAGTGGTTTTGTTGGATCTGCATGATCTGTTTGGTTGTGGTTATTAGAAGTCGCCCATCTTAATCACCGTTCTTCATTTATATTGTAAGACTGTGGTATGTTATTCCAAATTGCTTTCCTTGACTTAAGCCTGGTGAGAGGTAGAGAGAGTCTAATATTTTATGTATTGGAAGATCTCTAGGAGTCGAAGGCATGTTTATTGTATTCCACTCTCGGACTGTCTGTTGTTGTCACTTGAGAAAAGAACATGGAGCCATGACAGTGGGGAGTTTAGGGGGGGTTCCAAATATTATTCTCATAGTGTCATTAAGGTGAACATCAATCTTGTTCATATGACAACTTCTTCCCCGTATATGTGGCAGGATGCTTCAGTGGCTGACAGCTCATGCCATCAGGAGGTTTCTCCCGATACCTAGCCTGAACTTTCTTTCCTGTAATTTTAACTCATTGATTCTAGACCTGCCTTCCAGGGCAATAGAGAATAATGCATCTCCTTCTATGTGACAGCTGTCTAGATATTTGAAAACTGTATCTTGGTCTTCTCCCCCACCCCCCGCCCCACTTCTTTGCTTGCTTATGATAAAATATGAAGGACACATTTCTATATTAATCAGGGAGCCAGGGTTGAGATGTGACATTGTTGTTATGTATAACCAATTGTTAGAGTAACTGTAGTCGGCAGAGGAAGACAGGAGGAAGGGATGCTACTAAGTCAACTACAACCTGAGAAATTGTTTCAGACAATTCCCTCGCTTGTTTTCACAAAGATAAGGGGAGAGAGTAGGAAACACCATTCAGATTTATTAAAAATATATAGTAAAGAATTTTGCAAAAGTGATTTTGGTCTGACTTTGGATTTCTAATCCTATCCCCCTTGAAGGACTGACACTAATGTATCTGCTTTCTGATATGGTAAATTAACAGTTTTGTATACAATCATGGAAGAATTATTGGCACATAATGAATCTTATGGCTGCCTCTTCTATTGGATCAACCTACCAAGATGGCCCTTTAGGGACATTTAGTAATACATTTAAGCTAAACAATCTTAAAGTGTCCTTGTCTTCCCACTAGGAAATGGCTTATTTTTCTTTCTGCATCAGTCATTTCTTAATATCATCTAAAAGTGCCTTCATAGCTTTTCTCGCCATCTTTAGATAACTTTCTTTGTTTATTATCAATCTGACATTTTTGATTTGGTGGCAACTATTTATCACCATCTGCATCAGTCAACTGTCAGGTTATGTATGTCTCAGAGCAATTTCAGGTACTATGCTTGAACACTTTCCAAGAATAAATTAAAACTGATTGTGAGAATATTTCCATTTAAAAATAGAAATGGCATTTGTCTTCATATACCATCAACCTGCATATTTTTGTTCCTTGCTTGTTCGTTCTTCCCATTTGTTATTTGTGCTTGCTATCTCTGATTAAGATTTCCTCTGCCTTAACTATGATAAATGAAGTAAGCATTAATCGTAAGCCCATAGTATTTCAACAGGAGCCAGTTTGGCTCAGATTCAGCTTTTCTGTCAATTGGGGGAATATGTAATCATGACGGATTACTGCTACAGAATCTTTTTGTCAATTGCAATGTGTCGTTGAAATGTCTGTTCTATCTCCCCCTAAACTATCTAAAAGAAACACATTACTGGGAAAATAAATTAGTGATGAAAGAACTTCATATAGCCATGAGTAAGTTAGACCATCTGAGTTATATAAGAAGCTTAGCATTTGTCTTTAGGCAGAGTAATAAATTGTGATTAATTTCATTTGGCACATTGGTTAAAAGCACTTATGCTTTTAATTCTCAGAGTTTTATGCTGAGGAGGTGGTGGTGTTGCCAAATAACTAGCCCAAAATAGCTTCGGTCTTTGGCACAGCCATGATTCCACAAAACACTATTTTATCAGAATAAGTCATATAGGGTTATAATGAAACATTTATTTTTCCATTTAATTCCACATTACTTTTCAAATTTTCGTATTGTTGAAAGGTGTTAATCTGATGACCTCCAGATGTGTTGGACACTAAAGTCCCATCACCCCTAGTCAGCATATTCTTTGGCTATGAATTATAGGAGTTGAAATCCAACTCATCTGGAGGGCACTAGGTTGGGAAGAGTTCTCTTAGATTTATAATTGCTAGAAAACAGAAACCAAAATAAGAAATAGGAAATTTAATTTAATATTGATTAAATAAAAACCAAGAGCTACTAACTATTGTTACAGAATGACTATGTAAATAATATAAATATATGTATCTAGTGTGGTTATAAGAGTTATCAAAGTTGTTATAAAAGACAGAAAGATAAAGTAGAAGAGTTGAATATAAAAGCAGAATATACATGCCAATGCAGAAGGCTGTAAAAATAGCATATATTGTTATGTTTGTCTTGTTTTTTACTGCGTTTTTGTCCTTTTTCTTTTTTATGTTTTTAAAGGTAAAAATGCTTAATAAAAACTTTTAAAAAAAGATTTTATAATTGCCTGAAAGAGAGTTCTAGAATTTTTTTTACAGAAGTTGAGTACAATTTTATTTGAGATAGGCTCGATTCCAAATGAGGACATGTCTGTGTTATGCTTTGTTAGGTGATCAGTAATATAGAAGTGCCTTTCTTTGGGATTTATTTACTTTTATTTCATGGTCTAGCATCAACTTCTGGGTTTTCATGATGATTTCCTATCCTACCACGTAGCTGCTTAAGGAATTTGTACAGGGTATAGAGCTCATTTTATTTAGAATTCATGAGAAACCTCAAGTAAACTTGTGACCAAATTGCCAAGGGGAGCCACTTTTCTCCTTCACTGATTTGAGGAACTGAATACTGATTTTTGAACCAGGTTATGAATGCCATTTGAGAATTGAGAATACCTTCACAAAATGTATTAATATGGAACATAGATATGATTTGTATATTCCTGAATTACTGCTGCTCTTAGACTTATTGTAGTACATTTTAAATAAGCGTGCTTGTAGTAGTACTATTTATTCCTTTGTTAGGGTGGTTTTTAAAAAATAGACTATATTTTCCGAAAGTGTAGTTTTGAGTAGTCTTAGCAGTTTCAATTCTTTGTGGGCGGCTTCTTTGCCACTAAGTTAGGAAGAAATGTATACTAAAGCCTTGATTCTTTAATACTACAGTACAATAAACTACTATCTCTTTCAGCTTCTTTATGCATATATCCATCCCAATTATACATGAATATAGTTGTTTGCATTATTTCTCTCAGATTTCAATGCTACAACTGGAAACTTTTTCACTGAAACTATGATATACAGACATAGGTATATATTATGATAGGTTAATCCACATTGAGCTCAACAATATGTTAATATTGGAGATGATTTAGCAAAGGGGAAGAACATTATTTTAGTTTAAAAATAACTAGAACTGCATATAGTACATTTTTTTCAAACAGAGCCTAAAATATGTACACAACTTAACTGGTCAAAGAAAAGGAATTCTTTTTCATGAACCTTTTTTGTTAGAACTGGATGCTATTGTAGGAGCAATTTGGTGTGGAGGTTAAGGCACCAGGATGGAAAAAGGGAAACTGACTTCTAATGCCATCTTAGACATAAAGCCAGTTGAATAAGTTTGGGTCAGTCATTTTCTCTAGTCTTTAGGAAGAAGGCAATGAAAAGCCATTTCTGAAAATCTTAACAACTTTTCATGGAATTCAGGGGTCAAAACAGAGTTGAAGGAGTCAGCTATAGCATGCAAATTATTTTGCAAAATTATATGCTGCTGGCAGAAGTCCTCCTAACACCAGGCATGGTAAATATGATGTCCATACCTGCTGCAAAAAAATTATGATTTGTGATACAGAAAGGATATTTTCTTTATAAAGCCTATTGAAGTGAAATATGCATGCCAAAATCGGTATATCAGATTATATTCTGGTACTTTCAAAATTCCAAGGTTGCTTTAAAAGAAAACACTAGGCTAACATGATGGGAAACAGATATATTTACGTAAATTTTAAAAAACTAGTTTATATTGAGATCTGCCTCTATTTGTGTGGAATTTAATTCCCAGAATTACCCAACAATAAATGTGATTGTTTCTGTTTTAATCTAATCAACAATTGACAGTAAATGTGATGCTATATACACTAATATATACCAAACTAAATTTGCTACCTTAAATACGTATTGTGAAAAAAAAATCACATAATATCTATACATTTCTTTCAACAGTAGTCTCAGAATGTGAATTAAAGGATTTCAGTGCTTCCCAGTATATAGTATTTGAGAAAAGGGATTATTTTGCAGAAAGGAAGAGGTTAGAGATGAGAAAGATACTCATTCAGTCCATGGGCTCTGGATTTTATTTACATCATCCCATAGGGAAAAGATCAGAGGGCTAAGGAAAACTTCCAAGTTTTATTCTGAGAAACTGTTAGAGATGTAAAGTTGGTCAGTCTCCAGCAAAGAAAATAAACCAAAATGATGAAGTATCTAATAAACTAGAGCAGTATGATGGAGTTTTGGTAATTTTATGTAGGTCTCATATTGTTTTAAGGGTAACTGTTGAACTGAATTTCTTTCAGCTAAGGGAGTGAAAATGCTAGCAATTGGGGCACTTCCCCCCTCCCCATTTACTTGTATTCCAAAATTCTGTCTTTTATTTTATTTATTTATTTAGTTTATTTAGGGCGGCTTACAATGCATTTAAAAACCATTATAAAAACATTTAAAATTAAAATATTAAAACCCATTCACACCATTCATGGCCGGATCTCACAAGATCGCACAGCGAGATCAACGGCCCCAGGCCTGCCGGAAAAGCCAGGTCTTCACTGCTTTTCGGAAGGCCAATAGGGTAGGGGTGGTCTGGACCTCAGGAGGTAACTGGTTCCAGAGAGCTGGGGCAGCCACAGAAAAGGCCTTCCCCCGCGGGCCCGCCAACCGGCATTGTTTAGCTGATGGGACCCGGAGGAGACCAACTCTGTGGGATCTTACCAGTCGCTGGGAGCTATGTGGTAGAAGGCGGTCTCGAAGATAATCTGGCCCTGAGCCATGTAGGGCTTTAAAGGTAATAACCAACACCTTGAATTGTGCGGGAGACCAATAGGGAGCTAGTGCAGCTCGCGGAGAATTGGTGTAATGTGGGTGTATCTAGGTGCACCAACGATGGCTCGCATGACTGCATTCTGGACCAAGTTTTCAATACCTTACAAAATAAAGTTAGACTTTCAAAAGAGAAACCAATCATTTCACATTTTTATTTTTCCATCAGCTTCTATGAGACAAGTCAAAGACATTTGTTTAAACACTACCGATACAAAAAGTATAGATACAGTCTACAGCAATGAGCCTCTCTTTTTAAAAACTGAACCTGCTCTAAACAATGTTGAATTCTTACAGAAAGAAGGTAAGAAATTAAATGTTATACTGAATGAAGTGGCTGAAGTTTACGTGCATAGTTCATTGCTCATTGGTATAAATTCTAGGTCCAGAGTCAGGTTTAGTAGCATGCATTCTAGTAATGTGAGGTCATTGAGGTCTCAGATATTGTACATATTGTCATTTTACATCCTGTTATGTTGATTTACATGAATGAAAGTAATAAGGCCACTAACAATATCAAATAAAGACACCAGTTTAAATTGAAAAGATTTTTTTTAAAAAATTAACCAAGCAAGTGCACAGAAGCACTTTTCTATGTATGCCAGGTTTGCCCAATTACATCTGATTGTCTAATTATTTTTAATGAAATGTGGAAAAAGTAACGCTGTATAATATTCTCACCCTGCGGCATGAACTCCCTCCGAAATTGTTCTTAGAGTATGAATGTCTTCAGTGATGCCTTTTTTGTTGTTGTAACTTTTGTAATTTTTTTTTTAATTATTCAAGTTAAATGTTGATTGGTTAGTTTTAGCAATCATTTGGGGCTGGTGGATATGAAGCTATTAAGTATTAATAAATAAGAAAAACATGGTCTAATATTCATGCAAGGTTCCTTCATCTCTGAAACCATTTAAAGAAATCAATCTATATTATTTTTCCATTTTTCTGTTGGTTAGGTTATTCATTAAACATAAGCACAGTGATAAAATAGCATTCACAGGAAGTATAAGATAAGGTTAATTTTTGGAAGGTGTCAGCCCACAAGTGAACTTCAACTCGCTCAGACTTGTGAACTCCAACTCACAGAATTCCCCAGCTAGCAATTCTGTGAAAAGCATTTTTTTCCACGGACGTGTGTGTGTTTCATACGCTACCTAGGTTCTGTGCATGTGCAAATAAAGCTTCACTCACTTGTGTGGCCCGGTTCCTAACAGGCCATGGACTGGTACTGGTTGGGGATCATTGCTATATCAGGCAAGTGCCTCTGCAAAGAACAGAAAAGTGAGTTGAGTGAAGAGCTGTGACATAATGAACGCCAGCCACTTGGAAACACAATTTTGTTGATGTAAGTATACAGAACGTAGAAAGCTGTTTCTGTAGCACCAAATGCAAAGTTCTCGTCTTCAGAGAAGAAATATCATAACACATTTTACAATGATTTTACAATTATGTACCTTTTTGACCAGTCCGTGTCCCACAGATCGATCTGCAGACACACAAAAATAAATCATTGCTTGAATTAAATCAGTCTAGATCACAGTGAAAATAACAGAGCCTCTCTGACAAAATGGAACCATAGCCACATTCCAGATCAGAAAAATCCTCAGAGGTTTCGTGACAGTGAACATCTCAGAATAATATAAACAGAGCCTCCTTAGAATGGCTATCTCTGTAGGTAGTATCATTTTAGAGACTACAATACACACACAAGCACAAATATACCGGTATACATATCAAAAACAGATACCAGTCTCTGGTATTGAGATAACCGAAATATACTGTTTCTTATTCAACAAAGGTCCTTTGCAGGGACCTAAATGGGAGGTTTGCTATGGCAATTCTAGACAGCATAGAAAAGCAGAGACATCACCCTACCAACAAAAGTGCGTATAGTCAAGGTTATGGTTTTCTCAGTTGCAATGTATGGCTGTGAAAGTTGGACCATAAGAAAGGCTGAGCACCAAAGAATTGAGGCCCTTGAACTATGTTGCTGGAGAAGACTCCTGCAAGTCCCTTGGACTGCAAGGCAATCAAACCAGTCAGTCCTAGAGGAGATCAACCCTGACTGCTCTTTAGAAGGCCAGGTCCTGAAGATGAAACTCAAATATTTTAGCCACCTAATGAGAAGGAAGGTCTCACTGGAGAAGAGCCTAATGCTGGGAAAGATTGAAGGCAAAAGAAGAATGGGACTACAGAGAATGAGATGGCTGGATGGAGTCACTGAAGCAGTAGGCATGAACTTAAATGGGCTCCAGAGGATGATAGAGGACAGGAAGGCCTGGAGGAACGTTGTCCATGGGGTTGCAATGGGTCGGACATGACTTCGCAACTAATAACAACAACAAAATGGGAGGAAGGGGGAATTAGCATTTCATAGCTACCTGATAAGAATGACATGATATTGCCTCCATTTTCTTCTATTCCTCTATTTCTTATCAGCTTTATCACAATTGCAACACTGCTTGTGACAGCCAAACAAGGTCAACCTGAAGAAAAAAACCTGCAAAAACAGATTTTATTGCAATTTGTCACAACAGCTGTTGGTCTGTAGAAGCTGCAACTCAGGCTTCAAGGCCTTAGAAACACAAACTTAAGTTGCTCCAGGTGTAATCAGCACCCCTTTACTAAGTGACAGATGTTTGCCCTTGTAGCCTATGCTTTGCACATGCCTTGAGTAGTTATCCCGAACAGACTATGTTTATGATAGTTATTCTGGATATACTCAGAGGAGTAACTGACCTTGCTTTACAGGACATGTTTTGCAACTTTACACAAAGGCATGTTTCTGTTCATTTGTAACCCATACTTAAACCCTCATACACAGGAGTTTAAAGTGTTTTTAAAATAGTTGTTATTTTACTCCAGAAAGAATAGGGTTTGCTCACTATATTCATTTTTCATTTTTTGCTGGAGGGTTGGAAGAGTATATGTTTTCAATTAAACTTTGCAAAAATGGTGCTTTTAGCTATCAGAAAAAGCAAAAATCAGGTTGTAGTTTCAATTATTTTGTTCTGCACTGAAGGAGCTGATCTAAGAACTTGACAAAAAACAAGTCTATGGAGATTCTCAGTCATCCAGGTCATGGTTGTCCTAAAGGTGCATTTTTTCAAGAGGCAACTGGACTTTCTTGTTTTTCTTTGAAGACATTTCGCTTCTCATCCAAGAAGTTTCTTTAGCTCTGACTGGATGCTGGGGAATGGAAGGATTTATATTCCTTGCAGACAGCTGGACATATGCATTCTTTTAGAGAGTTGTTGAGGCCACTTGAAGGTTTATCTGGAAAGATCTGTGTCCTCAGGGTCACCTGGATAGTACAGATAGATTTTTTAAAAAATACTCTTTATCTTTATCTTTATTTGGATTTATATACCGCCCTTCTCCTTACGGACTCAGGGCGGTGCACAGCCAATTAAAAAACAAACATACAAAAGTTAAAATTTCATAAAATAATAATACAAATGGCCACAGAATTAAAACTAACTTCATATTAAAAACCCTAAAATGATAAAATACTATAGGAATCAGGCTAAGCCGGCGAGCTGAAAAAGATGGGTTTTTAAAGCCCGCCGGAAGGTCGGGAGGTCAGAGATTGTTCTTAACTCTGGAGGCAGATCATTCCAGAGGGTGGGTGCTGCCACAGAGAAGGCTCTCCCCCTGGGGGTCGCCAGCCGGCATTGTCTGGCTGACGGCACCCTGAGGAGGCCCACTCTGTGGGAGCGAACCGGCCGGTGGGAGGCAATTGGCGGCAGAAGGCGGTCCCGTAAGTACCCTGGCCCTAAGCCATGGAGCGCTTTAAAGGTGGTTACCAACACCTTGAAACGCACCCGAAAGTCCACCGGCAGCCAATGCAGCTCGCGCAGGAGAGGTGTCACGTGGGAGCGTCCCGTCGCTCCCATAATCCCCCGCGCGGCCGCATTCTGCACCAGTTGGAGCCTCCGGGTGCATCCCAAGGGGAGCCCCATGTAGAGAGCATTACAGTAGTCCAGACGGGAAGTGACAAGAGCATGAGTGACCGTGCGTAGGGAGTCCCGATCTAGAAAGGGTCGCAACTGGCGAATCAGGCGAACCTGATAAAAAGCTCCCCTGGCCACAGCTGTCGTATGCTCCTCTAAAGACAGCCGTGGATCCAGGAGGACGCCCAAGTTGCGGACCCTTTCCGTGGGGGCCAAAGACTCGCCCCCAATAACCAGCGATGGAGTCAGCTGGCTATATCGGGACGCCGGCAGCCACAGCCACTCGGTCTTGGAGGGGTTGAGTCGAAGCCTGTTTCTCCCCATCCAGACCCGCACGGCTTCAAGGCACTGGGACATCACTTCCACGGCATCGTTGGGGTGGTCTGGGGTGGAAATGTACAGCTGAGTATCATCAGCGTACTGATGGAACTCCACCCCAAAACCACGGATGATCTCACCCAGCGGCTTCACATAAATGTTGAACAGGAGGGGCGAGAGGACCGACCCTTGTGGCACCCCACATACCAGGCGCCTCGGGGTCGACCGCTGCCCCCCTGTCAACACCGATTGCGACCGGTCGGAGAGGTAGGAGGAGAACCACCGCAGAACGGTGCCCCCACCCCCAATCCCTCCAACCGGCGCAACATGATACCATGGTCGATGGTATCAAAAGCCGCTGAGAGGTCTAACAGCACCAGGATAGAGGAGTACCCCCTACCCTGGGCCCTCCAGAGATCATCCACCAACGCGACCAATGCCGTTTCGGTGCTGTACCCAGACCTGAATCCGGACTGGAGCGGGTCTAAATAGACAGCTTCATCCAGGTACTGGGGGAGCTGCCACGCAACCACACTCTCAACAACCTTCGCCAGGAAGGGAAGGTTGGAGACAGGACGATAATTAGCTAAAACAGCTGGGTCCAGGGAGGGCTTCTTGAGGAGAGGCCTCACCACCGCCTCCTTCAAGGCAGGCGGAAGGACACCCTCACTCAAAGAAGCATTTATAATCTCCTGGAGCCAGCCTCGTGTAACCTCCCGGGAGGCCAGCACCAACCAGGAGGGACACGGGTCCAGTAAACATGTGGTTGCGTTCAGTCTTCCCAGAATCCTGTCCACGTCCTCGGGAGCCACAGGATCGAACTCAGCCCAGATAACACTCTCAAGACCAGGCTCGGTCACCCCGCCTGAACCAACCCAGTCAGCGGCCAGGTCGTCCCGAATCTGAGTTATTTTATCATCCAGATATTGAACAAAGTCCTCAGCACGTCCCTGTAAGGGATCGTCCCTCGCTCCCGAATGAAGAAGGGAGCGGGTCACCCTAAACAGGGCGGCTGGGCGATTATCTGATGACGCGATAAGAGCGGCAAAGTAATTAGACTTAGCCGCTTTTATCGCCACTATGTAAGTCTTAATATGAGCTCTTACTAGTGTCAAGTCAGATTCGGAGCGGCTGGCCCTCCAACCACTCTCTAGGCGTCTTTTCCGGCGCTTCATCTCCCTCAGCTCCTTGGTAAACCAAGGGGCTAAGTGAGTTCGGCGCCGGGTCAGAGGCCGCAAAGGCACGACACGGTCCAAGGCCCCACTGGCCGCCCTATCCCAGGCAGCCACAAGGTCCTCGGCCGAGTCGCGTGTCAGTGTCTCAGGAAATGGCCCAAGCTCCGTCTGGAACCTCTCAGGATCCATCAGGCGCCAGGGGCGGAACCACCTGGTCGGTTCCGCCTCCCTGCGGTGGGGTGCAGCGGTCAGAAAGTCGAGCCGGAGGAGCGAGTGGTCTGTCCATGACAAGGGTTCTAAGCCTATATCCCCAATATCAAGACCACTCAACCACTGTCCAGAGACAAAAACTAGATCCAGGGTGTGTCCACCAATGTGAGTTGGGCCCTGAATTACCTGGGTCAGGTCCATGGCCGTCATGGAAGCCATGAACTCCCGAGCTATCTCAGATGTTCCGCCGATGGATGGCAGATTGAAATCCCCCATGACCATAAGCCTGGGGGTGCCAATCACTACCTCGGCTACAACATTGAGAAGCTCGGGCAGGGTCGTTGCCACGCAGCAGGGAGCCAGGTACGTGACTAACAAACCCATCTGCCCACCAGGACCCCACCTCACAAAGATGGACTCACACCCGGCTATCTGAGGTACAGTGGCCTCCCTCGGATTCAGACTTTCCTTAATAATGACCGCTACTCCCCCATCCCTGCCCTGAGCTCTTGGGTGGTGAAATGCAAGGAAACCTGGTGGGCACATCTCGACGAGGGGAACCCCACCCTCGTGGCCCAGCCAGGTCTCAGTAATACCGGCCAGGTCCGCACCCCCCTCTTGAAGGAGGTCACAGATGAGGGGGGCCTTATTTACAACGGACCTGGCATTGCATAACAGCAACCGGAGCCTCGGGTCCTGAGACTCCGAACAGCCTGGGGAACGGGAATAGCTCCGGGGACCGGGGCACGCGATCGCTCGAAGACAGCGAGTGCGTGCCCCCATCAAATGATATGGTCCCCCACTCATGCCATATCTGCCCCTCCCACACAATGTTTCTATAGCCCAACCCTCAACAGGGGGCTCTCTAGGAGCCCTCTTACCTCCAGAGTCCCCACCCCCCATAACACCTACTGCCAAGCCTGTCCTTCTCCCATTTGGGTTCCCCCCCAAACCCTCTCCCACCCCCACCCCGGAGCCCCTTAAAATTCTTAAAAATGAATTTTAAAAACCCCTCAACCCCCTTTTTGCCACATGCCACCTCTCGGGGTCCCAAGACCCGTCATTAAGGTAGGCCCTCGATAACATGGAGGGCCAGGCCTGCGAGAGGGGGGAATCTCGCAGGGCAAGAAGCGTGGACCTAGAGTACATCCAGAACAATAAAAACAAAGAGGACGATAAAAACATGGCTTCCGCAGTGATAAAACAATGTCCAGGAGCGGGCAAGTCGATCAGGAGGGTCTCGCTACCCTCCCACAGTAGCGATAGAGTCATTAAGTTCTGCCCAGTTCTGCTGGGGGGTGTCAAACCACCCTCTCACTGTGGTTCGTTGCAAAGGTCCAGTAAGTTGGAACAAGGCAGGGCCACTCTCTCACAGAGGCCCGGCCATACTGTCCTAAAAAATGCAACACCCCCTCAGGGTAGATAATATTAAGGAACTGGCTCCAACAGTCCTCCGATGACTGCCAAGGTCTCCAGTCCGGCCAGTCAACCAAATGGTCATAATAAGATAAGATAGTCACTCAGCATGACGGTCAAGCAGCAAGATAGTCAGTGAGTCAGGGAAGGTGGTCAGTAAGTTAATCAAAAACAGCTCCGGGAGCATACGGACGATATGTACAAGCGGAGGAGGGGCTGATGAATTCAGGGCCAAAATGAAATCCCCCCCACCCGCAGGCTACTAACAAGTCCGCTGGCCTCTGCCAATGGCTCCGGCAATCCACTCTCTCCTCCTCCAGGCGCCCTGCTACTACCTCCTCCTCCAGGGCGCCTGGGCGCCAGCGGGCCTGGCTGCTGGCTGCCCTCTCGCCGCCGCCAGGCACCATCTCGTCCCGTCGCCGCCGCTGCTCACCGCCATTTCTCTCCTGCCACCATCTCTCGCAGCGCCTCACACTCCTTCCGGGCCAACACCGATTTCAAAAGGACATGCTGGGGGCTAAAATCCCCCCCCAGCGCGCCAACCATATGTTCTGCTGGCCGGGCGGGGGGCTGCCGATGGTCTGTAACCCCCGCAGTGCCCCTAAAGCCGCCAGCTCCCACTCCTTCCAGGCTGACAGCTTCCAGGCCCACTCCATCCAGGCCGACAGCGATCTCAAAAAAACACGCTGGGGGCTAAAAACCCCCCAGCGCGCCAGCCATATGTTCTGTTGGCCGGGCGGGGGGTTGCTGATGGGCTGCAACCCCCGCAGCGCCCCTAAAGACGCCAGCTCGCCGTTCCTGCCGCTGCTGCTCACTGCTCACTGCTCCTTGCCGCCGCTGCTCGCTACTACTCGCCGCCATCTCTCTCGGCGCCACCTACTTCTCCCGAGCCGATGGCGACGGCGAGTTCTAAAAGACACGCTGGGGGCTAAAAACCCCCCAGCATGACGACCACATGTTCCGCTGGCCGGGCAGGGGGTTGCCGATGGGCTGCAACCCCCGCAAACGCCCCTAAAACCGCCAGCCCATTTTCGTCCTCTTCACGGCGTCCTGGATGCGGCCGCATACTGCAGCCAAGAAGTCTCCACGCCCATTTGCACTACTCAGGTGACCCTGAGAACACAGAACCTTCCAGATAAACCTTCAAGTGGCCTCAACAACTCTCTAAAAGAATGCAAATGACCAGCTGTCTGCAAGAAATATAATTCCTTCCATTCCCCACCATCCAGTCAGAGGTGAAGAAGCTTCTTGGATGAGAAGCGAAACATCTTCAAAGAAAAAACAAAGTCCAGTTGTCTCCTGAAAAAGCACCTTTGGGCCAGCAAAAATAAAACTTTATTGAGGCTTTAATTATTTCAAAGGAGGTCAGAATTATGTTTGCCTCAAAATACAAGTTTTCAATAGAGTCAATCCTTGGAGTTACCAGAGATCAATGCAGTGAAGTGGTGGCTTATGTTAATCATTTACTTTCAGGCTGGCAAGCAGCCTTCCCTTACAGAGTTTTGTAACACATCATATTATGATTTGATGATGTCTGTATTCTGTCGATTTTGATTGTTTACTATGATGTCACTAAATAAAACTACTGGTAAAGTCCCATTATCGGTTATTGTATTCCTCGATTCTAGCGAATGTTCAAAGTTATGATGGCGCTGAAGAAAGTGAGTTATGACTGATGCTCACACTTAACAACTGTTGCGGCATCCCCATCATCAATGCGAGTGCTTGGCAGCTGGCATGTGTTTTCAATGGATGCAGCATTCCAGGGCTGTGTAATCAGCATTCACAACCTTCCCAGGCAGTTTCTAATAAGAAAAATCAGCGAGGAAGCTGGATTTGCATAATAACAGCATGATTCATTTAACAACTGCAGTGATTCACATAACAATATTGGCCAAAACATGTAAAATCAGGCATGGCTCTTTTAACAATGGCCTTGCTTAGCCATGGAAATTCTGGTCCCCATTGTAGTCATATGTTGAGGACAACTTGCATAACTATAGGAATGTGACTGTGTCTACTTTTCAAAAGGCACCGTGGTGCATTTTAAACGAAGTTCAAAATGTTTTAAAGTATTCAACTCCTATCCATGGATGATTTCCCAGGGAAGGAATAACAATAGCTAGATTTGGTTTCAGCTAGCATTTATATCACAAGCATGCTTTTTTTTTCCCAGCAAAATTTCCATATTTGCTCCTAGTATGATCAATGCCAGATTTTTTTTCTTTTAATCCTATAATGCTCTTACGCCACCAAATGAGATTTGACCTCTCATCACATGATTTAGAGAAGAATACCAAAACAGTTTTGGATGTAGTCTTTTTCAGATACTGTTTGAATGCTTTGCATTTACTATGGACTCAAAGGTCAATCCTGTTATTTCCTTATGCTGGTATTTTGTTATAATCTTCATTGAGCAATGACTGTATTTTATAACTTTAATGAAGCACAGTATTCAGGAAAGCTAAATACAATGTCAGCCCTGTTTTTATTATTTATAATCATTAGCAATGTAACTCTTGTGTTTTGTTATTGTGTTCTTGCCTTTATTAACGTAAGATGGATATTACAGAATATTAAAAGGTTACTCAATGGGTAGTTTATGAATCCTGTGAAGTGCTTTGTGCTACAACATTAAATCACTTTTAATCTGCTGTTGTGTTTCTTTTTAATGAGGAGACAATTCTAATTACAAATCCAATGAATGAATGAATGCCTGTTGTAAAGTTCACACATGAAAGCTTAACTTTGTAAAAAAAAAAAAAAAGAAGCCCTCAAACATTTTTGAAGATGCAAATCAGCCTTTGCAGAAGGGCCACTGTAGATTTCTCATGAGAATTCAGTTTGCAATGAAATTAAATCCCTGTATTCAAATAGAGGAAGAATATGTTTAAAAGTCATATTATATATGCATAGGTAATCTGAGCTCAAAGAATTGGAGGTTTTTTGCGTCTCGAAAGGTTGGGAAAGGCAAATTTTCTGAATTTCTTTCTCAACTCCGGTCTATTAAAGATAATGAGAAGAAGTAAGCTTATTGTCAGTAACATCATCAGCTGGAGGAATATGACAAATTTATCCTGAAAATGTTCTTAGACATGAATTTAGGTATGTAGTGATGCCTTTGAAGGACAATGAACCATCTGAGCAAACTTTGGAACCTAGAGTGATTACATATGTATTAGGATTCTCTGGATGTACTGGTGTCTAAAAATTTTCCATCTAAGTTTAGCCAGTTTTACCCCCACTGCAAAATTCTTAAAAGACTGAAAAAAGAGAGAGTTGGGGGGAGAGGGGAGATGCATTCATCTTCCCATAGTTATCAACTAATTTGTAATTAGTGCTGATGATGCACCTTTCTGGAGTTTGAAATTGCCTTTTTGCAGCTGTTGTCTGAATCATAGCGTAGACTGCTAAGCTGCTGTCAGAGAACTATGAAATAAATTATGTAAAATAAGTTAGCTAATTGATTTAAACCAGTTCCTCAGGTTGGAAAATAAATCATAACAGAAAGCTGCCAGCCACTTTGAGTACAGGATGAATATCAGTCCAAGTCAATGCATCTTTATTGGAACACAGGTAGTCCATAATGGAACCTGCCTATGAAAATAGGAAATCATGACTGCTGTTAAATGAAGTGCCCATCTGATTGCCTCATTTACAACTTACAATTCCTGCTATCCCCAATGGAATTGTTAAATATGTGGCTCATTAAGCAAAGTACAAGGTGCCTCAGAGGCCCCAAGGAGGCCTCATGTATCCCAAAGCCTCCCTCACTCCCTGAGGCACCCCATGTTCCACTTCCCACCCCTCAGGGTCCCTTCCTTCTCACTCCAGGCCACCCATCACATACTTCCTTTTTGAAAATCTTCAGAACTTCAGAGCTCGAGTTAGGTAAACACTCCATTGCTAGGCTTCATGGCCCGATCCCAGAAATGGCCACCATTTCCCCAGCCACCACCATTCATTGTGGGTGCCCCGAAAGTGGAAGCTATTTCTGGGATTGCGCTGCTCAGCAATGGAGCAGCTTGCTTTCCTTCCCTAATTTGAGCACCACTGGGCTGCAAAATGCTACAGAGCTCGCATTAGAGAAGCAAAATAAGATGCTCCCATTTTTGGCTCATATGGCGCAATCTTAGAAGCAGTCACCATTTCATGAGCACCCACAATTCAATGTGGCCACTTGGAAAATGGCAGCCACTTCCAGGACCACAGCCCAGCCCAGCCTAGCAGTGGAGTGGAGTGGCATGTTCTGCTTAACTAATCAAAGTTCTGGAGCTCTTCAAAAAGTAAGTGAGGAGGAAAGTGTGAGGCCAGTGGGGAGGGGAGAAGCAGGCCCAAGGCCTAAGGGGACTCTGTGGAGGTGATAGAGGGAGATAGGCAGGGGGTGTTGCATCATTCAACAGTCGGTCATAAGGGTGAATAACTGCTGAGGTAATGTAGCAGCCATTACTTCAGGAACAAATCATGTTAGTTTTGTGGGGGGTCTGCTGTAATTTTGAACAGTCCCTAAATGACCAGCCATGATTCAGGAACTACCTGTATTATTAATTTATACTATATAGTATAACAACAGTTAGCTGGAGAGGCACAGGTACACCTGCCCATATGATCTGTGCATGTGTGCCTAAGAATACTTTTCAACATACAAGGTTCTTATCACAGATAATCGGTGATTCCTTAGTGCAAAAGATTTTGGCAGAACCGAAAGATTGAAAAATACTGCTTTAGCTGAGTTTGTAGCATGTATGTACAAACACATGGCCTTAAAACAGCCCTTCTTTCTTTCTTTTTGATTGTTAGATTTGGCTCTGAGCTTAAAAATAAACAGTATAATGTATGATGCCTAGCTCTTATTTTGTAGGCTAGTTTTGTTATGGATTTAAGTGTATTTTGAGAAGTTCTTGCATTTGAAACTAAGGGAACAGGCTCTTTTGATCCCTGGTCTGGCAGAACTGAGGGACTGCAGAGTTTCGCCATTCACTTTGAAACTGATGCAGCTTTTCAGAGATGAAGGTTTTAACAATTTGCTCTTTCTTTATTTTTTTTCCAAAATTCTGAGCCAAACCAAAACTTGGCTCCAGAATTTTAAATAAAATGTTCAAAAGCAAGAGTGCAGCATGATTTCCAGAAACCTGATTCATACTAAACGAAGAGCAACTGAAACTACTATGGTACTAGCTATAGTAAAGAATCCAAAGAGGCAAGAGTGAGTTATGAAGGAGTGAATGCATGCATACCGAGCTCTGAAGTTGTTCTAAATAATTTGGTGTCAACTTTAGAAACCCAAATACCAAAACAAAATTTTCACCGCTAAATCTACAGAACAGTGAAAGGCAATTGACATATTTCATAGGCCAGATTCCGGTACCTGCTGAATACCAAACCATCAAAAATCTTAGCTCAATGTTATGTGTTCATAGAAGGTCTGTTTCTACTACCAATCTACTATATCCATTTCATATGCAATATACTGAATTTAAAGTGAATACAGTAGTGGCCAAAATTGTGGAAACCTTTTGGGAAAAGTGTATTTTCTAAAACTAGCTAATAACACCACTTTTTTTTGGAGTAGTATCATAAAATTATATATCAATGGAAACGTAATTTAATCAAGAATATAATGCAATAACTTTTATGAAGGATTTGTTATTAGAATAACAGTTACGGTATAAAGAAGAAAAGTAAAACACGTAGAAAAAATGAGAAATACAAAAATTATCACCATAGAAAAATTATGACATCAGTTAATAGTTAGTTGGGTAACCTTTAGCATGAATTACAACCTTACAACGTCTTCCCACAGAGTAAACCAAGTCTTTTAGTTCTGCAGGTCTTATAATGTGAAACCAAGATTGAATGATTGCTTCTGTTAACTGGGTTTTATTGCTGGGTCGTTTCTGACTAACAAGTTTCTTTAGTCAGCTCCATAGATTTTCAATTGGGTTAAGGTCTGGGCTATTCTCAGGCCATTCCAGCAGTGGAATATGATTATCTTGAAACTCCCCCAAAAAGTGGTGTTATTAGCCATCAAATCTCAAAAATATACTTTTCCCAAAGGTTTCCACAATTTTGGCCACTACTGTATAGACCATGGAAACGGTCAGAATGAATGTGCTTGAATCAAAGAGGTCTGTGTCTCACACATTTCACATTTCCTGGTCTAACTTCAGTCGAATCAGAGGAAGCAGCAAATGCTGTTAGTTGTTGTCCGTAAGACTTGTATTAATTGTTAAATAGGTGAAATTTTTTCCCACTCTGGCAATTATTTGCTATTTTAAAGAATACATTCCCTTCATAGTCTATTTAGTCCTCTTTTCAAATAAAGGCTGTTTATAAGGCAATGGTTTGCATAATACACTTTCCCCTCATTGTGGGACTGTCTCTGTTTCAGCATGCTGTTTTGTATAGGTCTCCAGTTGAGCTATCTTACATACCATCATTAGAATAATATTTTATGATAACACACAAAGTGCCTGTCTCTTAAATTTGGTATTTTAACAAGGGTGGAATGTATCTGAACCATATATCATATTGCAAAGGGTTTCATATTGCCAAATCTTAAACACAAGCTATAGCCACTGGAGGTTTTTTTCCCCAGCTTTTCCATTTTTTAAAAAAAACTGATATTGTTTAGGTTGTTGCTGTTAGGTTGGCTTGGAATGTTTATTGCTTACAAATAAATGTGCACAGCACATCTTTGGTACACACAGACGCTTAAGATAAGGAATAAAAGAAGCTGCAGATACAAAAATACCTAAAATACGTTAAATGTATTTCTATGTACAGGTAGTTCTCGACTTACAACCACAATTGAGCCCAAAATTTTCTGTTGTTAAAGTGAGACATTTGTTAAGTGAGTTTTGCCCCATTTTACAACCTTTCTTGCCACAGTTGTTAAATGAATCATCGTAGTTGATAAGTTACTAACTCAGTTGTTAAATGAATCTGGCTCCCCTGTTGACTATGCTTGTCAGAAGGCCGCAGAATGTAATCACATGACCTTGGGACACAGCAACGGTCATAAATATGAACCATCTGAATTTTGATCACATGATCATGGAGATGTTTCACTGTGAAAAATGGTCATAAGTCACATTTTTCAGTGCTGTTGTAACTTTGAACTTTGAACACTAAATGAACTATTGTAAGTCGAGAACTACCTGTAGCATATTTCAGGCATAGTTCAACCTGTCACTCAGAGATGAGTTACAACTCTGTGAATAATAAAAGACTGTTAAAATTATTATTATTAAAATCTAGTAAAATCCTGGTATCTCTGTTCCTTTTCTAAGAAGCAGGAAGTTAATTTCCTTCCTTCCTTCCTTCTTTCCTTCCTTCCTTCCTTCCTTCCTTCCTTCCTTTCTTCCTTCCTTCCTGCTTCCTTCCTTCCTTCCTTTCTTTTTTCCTTCCTCTTTCTTTCTTTCTTTCTCCTTCCTTCCTTCCTTCCTTCCTTCCTTCCTTCCTTCCTTCCTTTCTCTCCATTGCAAGTATTTTAATTCAATGTATTAAAAAAATGGAGATGTACCCCTAGTTCACCAAGTATTTATTTAAGGCCTTTCTGAGTTATATATTTTTGTTACAAATCCTTGCTAAGTTCCTTTCATTTCATCTTTCACCCAAAGGAGACAAAATATGTAAACATGGTATGGTTGATCATGGTATGATCAACCTAGAAATGAAAAACATAATAATATTTAGTGAGTTAATCAATGTATATGGTTATTCATTTACCAAGAAAGCTCTCAGCAACTAACAAAGGTTAAAAGAGTTAATAATATCCAAAAGAGAAAATGGTAAGGTAAAACATACTGTGCTGGGGACCAAACACATGACATATCTCATACATTTTTGTAATGATATTTGGGCATAAATGTGCTTATCAGTAAAGATTGTTCTTGGCTAAATAAAACAATTACCAATTTGTTATAAATTGCATATAAATCAGTTATTTCTTAACCATGGCAGGTTGGCTAAGGAAATGAAGAGACTCATCTATAGTCGAAGCCAAATTAAACATGATAACATGATATACAGATATTTCTCAAGTTTCTTTAAACTTCTGTAGATTAGGAGTGTGTGTATTTAATTAACAGCAGATAACTATAATAATAATAGTAGTAGTGAGATTTTCTTGGACAACAAAAAAAATCTAAAAATGGCTCTTTCCAAGATCTAGTTCACGTTTAAAATTAGTATCCGTCAAACGTATGCATTATAGGTAATCCTTAACCTACAACCATAATTGGGATCAGACTTTCTGTTAATAAGCAAAATGGTTGTTAAACGAGTTGCAGCTGAGTTTATAACTTTTTTTGACATAGTTGTTAAGCAAATTACCTCAGTTGTTAAATGAATCACATGGTCATCAAGCGAATCCCCGTGTACTGTGCTTGTCGAAGGCTGGCTGGGAAAGTCACAAGTGGCAATCATGTAACCCCGGAATACTGCAGATGTTGTAAATACATGCTGGTTGCCAAGTTCCCAAATTTTGATCATGTGACCCTGGGGATGCTGTAATTGTCATAATTACGATGACTGGTTGTAAGTCACATTTATCATAAGTAAGTTGTTATAACTTTGAACACTAAACGAATCAGTGTAAGTCAAGGTGTCAGGATCCCAACTAATATATCCCTGAAGGAAATAACTCCGAGGCATGAGGTCTCCTCAAAGAACATTTTATTAGGGCATGTCATATTGGCACGATGCTGGTGAAAAACCAGATCTAAAGTTCCCACTGGTTTTCACCCTAATTAAAAGTAAAAGTTTGTCACTTCCCCAGAGGCATCAGTCACACGGTCCAATCAGCACACAGTCCAGACATGGGATGACCTCAGTCTCCACCTCCCAAGCACCTGCACACATGACCTTGGATCCCAGGGGAAAGAATGTCGTTTGGTTATAGCGTCTCAGCTATCTCTACACACCCGCCATATCCCTCATCTTCAGTCTGTGTTAGCACTGAAGCTTTGAAGAAAGGAAAAAACCCAGTAGAATAGGAAGCTGTCTAGCCAGCTTCAGGGTTGACACAAGGACTACTTGAATTGTCTAGATCCATGATGGCGAACGTATGGCACACGTGCCACAGGTGGCATGCAGACACCTCTCTGGGGGCACACCAGCTGTCGCCTATGCCCAGCTCCACCACTCATGCGCACGGTCCTCCCACCGGCCAACTGGTCTTTGGGTCTCTGCCGCGCATGAATGGGCGGCGGGGCGCATGCGGGGGACATGCACAAATGCGTGGGGGCATGCATGGGGGCACTGCATTGCATTTTGGGGCCTTGCGCGGCACCCCAGCACCAACCTGGAAGCCAAAAATGGGCAAGGGGGGACGTGGCACATGCGGGGGTGGGGGAGCGAGGGAGTCACACACACATGTGCAGGGTGTTGCACGTGCATACGCAGGGACGTGGCACACACATGTGCAGGGTGGGGTGCATGTGGGGGGTCTTGCGCACATTGTATTATGGGTGTGGGTGCGTGGTTGTGCTGATCAGCACATGATGACAAAAAGGTTAGCCATCACAGATCTAGATCATGGGGGCGAATGGGCTGTGTTTCAAGAAGTAGAGCTCATTTTCCATGAAGAAATAAGCGTCCTTTAACAATTAAAGGATCATTAGGCCTAAGACCTCTCAAAGTTACATTGATGCATGGAAAACATTAGGTTGGAAAACATTGAGACATTTATACTGGATGAAAATCTCACTTATTATCATTCACATTAAATGAAGAACATTGGAAGATAGTGGTAGCTTTGGATTTTGGCCTTGGAGGGTCTTTTGTAATAAAAGAACCAATAATATTTTCCATGCACCAGCACTGTTTAAGAAGGCACCGAAGCACAGAAAGGAATGTTGATTTTTGTAAATCTTGGCAACTTGCAGCCCTATTGTGCATTGAGGAGAACAGGACTTCTCTCTGAAGAATTTCAAATGCATCGCTGTCTCTTTAAATAACACACCTCATGTAAATCAGCAATGAGTAATTTTGTGAAGCTGACTGCAAGCAAGTAGCAGACCACAGGAGACTATATCACTTTTGTTTTAAAAAGACGGTCTTAGTTAAGGCTATGAAGCCTTGCCCCGGCTGAGTATGGTTGTTAAGTGATGCCAGATCTCTACAATCTGTTTTGTTTTTGTTTTTACAAACTGGCCCAGACAGAAGGCTTCTCTCCCCCCCCCACCCCCCACTACCAGCGTTTATGCTGTGCAGAGGTGTAATTGAGCCGATGGATTCATGAAAACTCTTTTTATCAAAAGAATGAGTTCTGCCTAAACCGCAATTCTAGTCACTCTTTGGAAAGTGGTGAAAACATGCCTTCCCCTACACAGGCTTGTAAAAGACATCTATACTTTGCTTCTTATGTGATTCTCAGTAGGCTGTTTTAAATGTTACTAGTTACATGCAAAGTTGACGTCATGTTTATAATTTTATTAGTTTTACAATGTGACTTATAACAGCCTAGAAATGTATAGAAATACGGAAAATAAAAGCACAGGGAAAAAAACCGAACAAGCTCATTCAACCCTAAGTGGAGGGTAACGTGCATTAATCATTAAAACAATTATTCCTGTAAGGACTATCTGAACCGATGATTTTGTTTCTTAAAAACAGCACAGGTAATCCTCGGTTAACAACGATAACCGGAACTGGCAACTCTGTTACTAAGAGATGCAGTCATAATGTGAGATATCACCCAACTGCACTGACTTATGGCAGTCCCAGTTGCCATCGTTAGGTAAATCCCTGACAATTGCAGCATCCCACAGTCATGTGATCACTATTTGTGACCTCCAGGTGGCTTCCCCATTGTGATCATGAGATTGTAGAACACTATGACATCATAATTGCGAGCTGGTTGCTGAGTGCCCAAATCATGATCACATGACCATGGGGCCGCTGTGACACAACTTAGAATAGAATAGAATGAGCTGGAAGGGACCTTGGAAATCTTCTAGTCCAGCCTTCTGCTAAGCAGGAGAACCTATATCATTTCATACTGCAATGACCCATTGTAAGCCCCCCGGCTCGCAATTATGATGTCATAGTGTTCTGCAATCTCATGATCACAATGGGGAAGCCACCTGGAGGTCACAAATAGTGATCACATGACTGTTCATTCAGCATCTCAACTTCAAATAGTTGCTGAATGAGTGTCGTTCAACAAGGACCCCCTGTTGAGTGACCATTTCCCAGGTCATTTAGAAACATGTTTTGTAGCTCATCTGTTGGAGCTGAGCTGTAGTTCAGTTTCAATCATAGAGACATCTTTAAGGTGTTGCATACAGATGCAAAAAAATACCTTCTGAAGGCAAAAGCTGCAACATCCCTGGATCTCAAATTATTTAATTGCACAGAATAAAGGGGAGGATTCCCCCGGTGCTCTACTTTCTATCTCTATTCTGCCACTCTTTTTTCAGAAAAGGACTGAAGCTATAATATCCGATGCTCCCTCTCTTTGGAACTGCCCATGCTAATTACGTCCGTTTTTGTGCAATTTTGTATCCAAAGTATTAAGGACTGATTGATTGTTAATCGATTTATTTAAAATACGAATTTAGTTAAATTTATAAATTAAATATGTGTTGATTGTTTTGTCTTTGTTGTATCACATGTTTGGAGATGGATAGCCATGTGAATTGGACAAATCATGAATTAAAAATCAATTATATAATTGATATAATTATATCCAGCACATCTGTATCAATATGTTCCCTAGAGATGCAATTGTACATTCATCTACAGGTCTAGTTCAAAAACCAGTATCTTCTACATAGAAAACATAAATAGAAAGAAAAATATGGGTGGATTGGTAAATGATATGGTTTTCTGAGCCCAGTTAGGTTTAAACTGCTTCTACTCAGGCTTGTAGAACGTGAGTGAGGAAGAATGTAGAGCTTGGCCACAAGACTGCAGTAAAGATCGATCCCTTACCAACCTCTAAATTCCTTTTCCTGCTTTGACCTGTGTTGTTTTTTTGTCTTTTCATCTGAGTGTGCTCTGCTTTCCAAACATTGCATTCTTCAGAATGCAAGAACTCTTTTTCTTTCTTTTTAATACCTTCTGCTTGTCTTAAGCAGCTTCTATTCTCTCTTCTACTCCCTGAGTCTTGTTTGTCATTTCATCTCTCTTCTCTATCTTCTACGTTGTCTATGTTGTCTCTGCTTTTTTAAAAAAAATATTACTCCTTTTTTTTCCTCTATGTTGAATAGTTTCTTTTGCTCTCTTTGGTCCCTTCAGCCTAAATGCAGAAAATAGGATTTGTCCAGTCTGCTGTTATCCTGGGGAACATGGAGGATGTTAATCACTTTTATTTTTTTTTTAAAAATCCATGTGCAATTTCTGAGGTTTTGCTGTTATTAATTTATTTTTTAATGGCAGGGCTGTTTGCACAGACTTATCCCTTTTCCTGCACTGTTCGCTTTACCTGCATAGCAGCCTATTTTCTGTTCTTATCTACCTTGCTGCTACTGCTCTGTTGTAAAGGGTTCAGAACCTGGCAGTGGGAAGCAAATAATTTACTTCATTTTGTGAATTCCAAATACCTGCACACACCTTTGTAGTAGTGAATAGATAGATAAATGTGACACTAGAAGCCAGATAAAACAGATAATAGAGCATTTAGTGAGTCACCTCTTCTAAAGGAAGTGCTCCAGAAATGTGTAAGCACTTCTACAGTATACTCTTATTTATTTATGTTATTCAATTTAATCCATTTCTATAGTTGCCCATCTGAATCAATAATTCTGGGTGGCTTACAATTAAAAAATATACTAAAATTAAAACAAAAACATTTTAAAATAATAAAAACAATATATATGATACATTCAGGCTCTGGTTTTTAAAGCCTTATGAAAGACTAACAGGGCTGGGGCCATTCTAATCTCCAAGGAAAAGCTATTCACAGAAGAGGAACTACTGCAGAGTAGCCCCTAAAATTTGTGGGGGCTGAGTGGTTAAAATGCAGGCTAACTCACTGCTCACTGTCAGGTGTTTGATTCTGACTGGCTCAAGGATGACTCAACCTTCCATCCTTCCGAGGTCAGTAAAATGAGGACCCAGATTGTTGGGGGAGAATATGCTGATTTAGTAAATGGCTTAGAGAAGGCTGTAAAGCATTATGAAGTGGTATATAAGTCAGTGGTGGTTGCCCCCAGTTTGGACTGGTTCGCAAGTAAAACCCATGGGAGGCTTTGCCCACTGACCCAGATGTCATCGTAAGTGATCTGTGCATGCGCAGTAGAGCGTGTGTGTGCACAATGCGAACCAGTAGTAAAAAAAAGTAGAACCCACCCCTGAAATAAGTCTAAGTGCTATGCTATTGCTACTGCAGAAAAGGCATGTTCTCTAGTCCCCACCAACTGATATATTTGATCACAGGGTCTGCGGCATGTCCAATCTACTAGATTGAATTGGATGGGTAGAGACTCTTGGAAAAGTGTGCCTCAGGCAATTTAGTTTCAAGCCATGCACTGCCTTTAAAGGTGACGACCAACATCTTGGATTGCACCCAGAAACTTTTCGGTAACCAGTGCACCTCATGCAGTAGTGGTGTTACATGTAGCAAGCAGCCAGCACTATTTATTATCATTCTGCACCATTTGAAGTTTCTGAACGCTCTTCATGAGAAGCCCCTTGTAGAGCAGGGGCGTCAAACTTGATTTCATTGGGGGCCATATCAGGGTTGTGTTTGACCTAGGGGCCTCCGAGTGGGAGTGGTTCAGGTGGGCATGGCCAGGGTGGGTGTGGCCATCTCAATGTCCTGCAGCCCACACACAGCCCTCCTGGACTCCGTTTTCAGCTGCAATGGCCTCTTGCAGCCCTCTGCCAGCAAAAACGGAGCCCAGGAGGTTCACATACAGCCATCCTGAGCTCTGTTTTTGCTGGCAAAGGCACTGTGGGTTGGTCCTTCACTGTTTCTAGGGCAGCCCCATGGGCCAGATCTAAGGACCCACGGGCCGGACACCCCTGATGTAGAGCATGTTGCAGTACTCTAAATGAGAGGTTACAAGATTAGATCGCACCTTCAGCTCTAATTGCCAGTGAGTTGCCAATATATATTTTACACTGCATTTCCACAATACCACTCATTTCCTTTTATTAATTTCCAGGAACAATTGAACAAATTGGTTTTGACCTATAGAACCCAAATTGTTTCTTTCCTCTGTATCTTGGATACCCATTCTGCTCTGCATTTGTACCACCTCTGCAGTAAGTACATTCTGCCTATGCAGCAAATCTATGTGTTTAATTATGTAACAAGATCTTACACATATATAACTGGCAGTTTGTATGAATGCTGTAAGTTTGCGGATCTTCTTTCCTTGAAGATTTACAGTGATGCATACACTGCCAACATAATAAAATCTGCAATCCTGCAGACTTTATGGGATAAGACTGAAGAGGTTGCTTCTGAATAGATATGTTTTATATAGCACTGTTGAAGTGTAAATATATCAAATCAAATCATTTTTATAGTCATAGATTAGCATGTGCAAATGTTGTATGCTTAAATGCCTAGACTATAGAAAAAAAAGCTGGGGGGAAAACTATATTCAGGTTATGTTTTATATCTCTTAACACAAGCAGATAAAAAAGTCCCAGATGTAGAAATTAACATGTGATGTTTCATTCCTATCTGAGTGTTGATGGTTGATGTTATAGGCAATGGATGATGAATAAGTAAATTTGAGCTGAGTCATGTAATATAACATATCAAGCATTAGTTCTGTTGTAGATTTACTGGCAAGGTGAAATACATTCATCTTTTTGATAATTGTAAGAACTCGGTTATTTCGATTTTATACTACTGCTGCTAGTTTTATTGGCTTGGCTGCACCTTTGATAGCAGATGGATTATACATTGTAAAATAATTGAAAACAGTGATGTTTATAAAGAAGGTCTGAGATGGACCTGGGATTGTCTATTATGACCTTTGGTAAAACTGAATTATAATGATGCTGAAACAGAATTAGGATAATCTTTCCAAGTTATTAAGCTGGCATTCCAAGTCATTAATTTTTTTTCCAGTCAAATTAGTTTAAAAGAATTAAGGTTAAATACTAGTATATGTGTAGTTTTCGAGGGTTAACATTTCTCTTCTAGAAATGATCATGTTAATATCAATTACTTTACTGGAGAGGGAGGGGTAGTTGCATTGCTTCGAAGAAGTTTAATGCTGGCATTTGTTTGTATTTTACCTTTATGCAAAACTTGGCTGCTGTTTCAGTTTCTATAATTCTTCCAAAGGAGTTGCTAACCAGCAACACATGGAAGAGAATTTGAAGAAAACCAGTGGCAACCAAGGCCTGATGGGCCTTGGAACATCTGCCACTTTCAATCAAACTACTGACTTCAAGGATTTCCCACTTCCCCCATCCATCCCTTTTACTCTTTCTTGCTTGATTTCAATTAAGGGGTTTCTAACAGTAACTGGCAGTCCTCCATGATGAACTATTGATATTAAACCTGAATCATTCCTTCACCCCTGCTAAATGAGGACTGCTTCAAGTTGCATTCATTTTCCAGGTGAGTTGAAATTGAAGGGAAGACATTTTTCTTCTTTGCTGAAGATCCGTAGATGAGGAATGATCAAACAAGTTACCGGTAGAACTACCTCAAAATACTCAAAATAAATGTGATCTTTTCTGTGATAGGTGAAAGGATAGATTGTGTGGCACACTTGGAGTTGCAGGCCTGATAAATCTGAAGAACTTCAAACTGTTTCAGAAAACAATGGAATCTCACTCAGCTAGAATTTGATTCGCCAATGTTGCTCTTTCAGCAATTCCTGAGCATTTAAATGGCTAGTATGAATGTGAGTTGTCGCCGGGGTAGGGGTTAGAGGGTTATTATTTTTATTTCTTTTATATGATGTTTTAATATCCTTGTAAGACATCTTGAGTCACTATTTGTGAGTAGGCAACAATATAAATTTTCTAAATAAAAGTAAATTGTGGTTTGAAGAGAGATAACACTATATCCAGGCCTTTTATATGTGCTGCTGTATAAATCTTCCTTTTAGCTATATTCAAATAGATTTTGCCATCAAAATATACAAGTTTCATCAACACATTTTGAGCCGAAAGTCTAGGAAGTCAAAGGAAGTTGTTGTTTTTTAATGTTATGCCATAGATTAATAGAGGAGTTACATGGTTTGCCCCCTTCCCCATCTGTCTGTTGTCTAAAAAGACAATTGAAAACTTTACATACAATGCTAGAATGTATTGTGAACGTAACAAGCTCAATTCACTGTTATTCTTAGACATCATTCTTTCTACTTCACAAGTCTCTAAATACTGCTAAATAGCTGTGCTGCCCAGTAACTTCCACTTAAAGTATTCCACTTCATCTAACAAAAGAAATTCCTTTTCTTTCACCCCTTTACACACAGCTCTTGACAATTCCCCAAATTAGGGCAAGAACTTTGCATAAAATGTCTTCTCCCAGATATTACTTTTTAAGATTATAGAATATAAATTTTAATTTTTTTATTATTATTAAATTTGTTTGCCACCCACCAAGGGGACTCTTTATTTTTCATGCTACATTTTTAAGTCACTTTGTTAAGGTATACTAGGAACCAGAGACTGTACTTAAAAGGGGTTACCACACATGTAAAAAAAAAATAACACTCAGAGAATAGGACTATTCTTCAGGGGTTTTCCCCACTTTTAGTAAAAAACCTAGAGTTTTCTGTGGACCCCTGCAGTCACAGGATGCCATACCTTATTTTATACAATGATTCCCAGCAGACACCATGTAAGGTGCGAATCCTATTCAGGGTTGTCCATTGCTGTTGAGAGTTCACAACCTGACACCTTTTGCATGGGGTCATCTGTATATGTCTATATGTCTTCTTGTGTCTGGGCGTTCATTTATTTAAATAAAATGAGAAGGAGATTGAATTTACATATTTTGGCTTCAATTTTTTTTTTAAAAAAAATTGGGACCTCTAGCCATCAAATCCCAGCAATATGATCTTGTTGATTCCAGCAGTGATAAAACAAGAAACTATGGGAAAATGAATATAATTCTCCATGTGACCTGCAAGCAACTAGCTACCCAGCCCTGATTTAAATCATGATGAGTTTGGAATCAGTTGTACATTTTGGCTATCTGAATTATAAAATAAAACATTATTTTGAATAAAATATTCGTTTTGTCGTATCATAAATATATTATTTTCAGAATTCTATACTAATATGAGATTTGTAGATTGGAAAATATTTCCAAAGGAAAAATAAACCCTTCCCCATCTGGACCCGCACAGCCGCGAGAGATTGAGACAGAACTGTGATACCATCACTTGGTTGATTAGGGGTAGAGAAATGTAACTGAATATCATCAAAGTAGAGATGATACTTCACAGCATCCCAGTGAATACCAATCAATGGTTTCATGTAGATTTGATCAAAGAAAGAGTAGCATTCTGAGAGACCTCACAGAGCTGGAGCCTGGATTCCTTGCATCCCACCCTGGCCATCAGTATAAATTGGAACCAACCTAAGAGGAAGTAGGAGAATCATCACAGCACTGTGGCCATTTCCCCATCCCCTAAGCCAGCCTGGATGGATATAGAAACTGATGATATCAAAAGCCATCAAGAGATCAAACAGGGCCATCAAGAAATCAAATGGATGCTCTCTACATTCTTCCCCCCCTCTCTGAAGTGTTATATGAAAAGTGTGATATCTAATGCCTTTGATGTGTAATTAAAAGAAAAGGAGATAATGGCTGCTTAACTACTTGTCACATAAAGAATTTTAATCCTTAATATTTCATTTTTTTCTGAAGGTAGAGTAACAAAGATTTAGAGCGTTTTTCCTCTTAATTCTGCTGCCACTGAAAAGCAGGAGAAACATAGCACGATACTTTTTTTGTATTTTTAAAATAAGTCATTTGACTGATCATCCTATCATTTTAATTCTTTTAGCAAAGACGACAGAAAAAACATTTCTGAGAACATTTCAAAAAATCTTACAAATCTTCAATTGTGATTCATATTGTGATGGTAATGTTCTATAAAAGAGCCAGTTTGGTGTAGGGGTTAGAGTACAAGACCTCAGAACACTGCAAATATCATAAATTTCATTTGCCAAGCACCTGAACTTTTATCACATGACTAGGGGGACACTCCGATGGTCGTAACACTGAGGAATGGTCAGCTTAATGGACAAAGAACTTGTGGGGTGGGGGGGGAAATGGAACTTCATTGTTATATATGTTGACAGCAGGAAGAATGCTTTATGTACAAAAATAGAAAGACACCTTAATTCCCACAATGGATGGCTAAATTGACTGCCTTAATCAAAGAAAAGAACACATCTAACTTTGTTTCTTCTTGGCAACCACTTCTGGATTTTGTGCTCGAGATGGGAAAAATGAAACTTTGACTTTGGGTTTTGCTGATTAGATGGCTTTGTTGTTATAGAAATAATAGCTACTATAAATTAGCATGTAAAGTAAAAAGTTGAGACTGCAATGTTATTCTCTTGTGCACCAAAAAAAATGTTGGAAGCCAATCCTTTCCCCCTCCCCTTTACTTTACATTTTTCCCTTCCCTTTTTTCTCCCCCATTTTTCCACTATTTTCATTTTCTTTTGTATTTTATATCCTGATGAACTTAATAAAATTTTTGCAAGCCAATAATTGTGAGGCATGACCGTAAGTCATTTTTTTCATTGCCCTGATAACATCAGTCATCAAAGAAATAGTGGGAAATTGAGAATTACCTGTACCATTCATTCACTACCAATGTAACTTCAAATGTGCGCCAAATAAGTGGTTGTTAACCAGGGACTACCTTGGTTACCTGTATTACATTGCCTGTTCAATTATTTTGGTAACATACAGTATTTGGTAAAGTAGCATATGCGAAGTTAGCAATTAGTTTAAAAACATGTCAGATATTCCATGTTGTGTTGTGGAAAATGTAGTCTTATATATGTCTATCCAGAAGAAAATCATAGCTAAATATGCACTAGCTTTTATCCTTAATTTGCATTCAGGTTTTGACAGAGACCTGAAAAGAAGCACAGAAATCTAATATGGTTAATACTGGGTAGTAGTATGGTTCATTTGTTTAGTTGTGGTAATTCAAACATCACTCAGGCTAGAGATAACATTGAATAATGATTCAGCATTAGATAAGAAGTTGTACTCTAATCATCCTGTTTCCAACAGGGACTCAGCTATCACTTTGGTTGAATAAGTGGCATCTTTCTTTGTATAATAGCTTTCAGAATTAAGAAAATAAATTATTTGTGAAATCTTGATGTATTTCATATGATAAATTGTGCGGTAGAATTTATAGTTTGCAATACAACCAAGGCTCGTCTCTTGTATACTATCAGCAATGCTTCATTCTTTTCAGCTAACTTAGATGCTGACTTCCCAGGGCTCGTATAACATCATGCTTCATTTATTTTTTCAAAGCAAATGCTCCTTCCAACCACTGATTTATTCTCTGTATTAAATGTGTTGTCATTAACTTTCATTTACCCATAGTTATTACAGAGATATCTAGAAAACAGCAAGGATAATTTCTCCGTACTTAAAGTAGTAAATATGATAATTGTTGCATCTTAAGAATCTCCTAGGGGAACATTGCAAGGGAATGTTACAGTGATATGTGGGTAACCCCTGGGACTGTCACAACTTGTTTATGGATTTGCTGGTTATGCTTTCAGAAATGGAGACATGAATCTTGAGCTGCTATCCAGAAATATTCTGATTGTTTTGTGTTTTATGGCTATTGCAAAGGGAGAGAGAGAGAGAGAGAGAGAGAGATTAAAAAGTAAGCATCTCGTAAACATTAAAGGTTGGCTGGGTAGGAACGTGTGTGTGTGTGTGTGTGTGTGTAAAAGGAGGACAAATATTAACAGAGGACAGGATCCATGCTCATAGTTTGGTGTTAGTAATAAAATGGGCGTTGTCTTACCTGAACGCCCTTTCTGGGGACCGTAGGGGACAGTGGTCACATGTGGGTAATGTGCCACGCCCAGCGAAGATCGAGTCAGGAAACTTAACTCCTCCTCCAGCTGCCCTCCTCCAGCTTTCGGACGAGGAATCATGCCTGACGACGCACCAGCCAACCTGAAATGAGAATAACAGCAGTGCACCAGCCGAAGAGGACCGGCGGAAACAAGGGTGGGGGTGACCACTGTCCCCTACGGTCCCCAGAAAGGGCGTTCAGGTAAGACAACGCCCATTCTAGGGAATCTAGGGGACAGTGGTCACATGTGGGACGTGCCAAAGCAGGAAGTTCACAGGGAGGGAGCCGCCCGGGACGAGGAGGCCTGGTCAGAGCAGACCTGTTGGAGCACCCTACGGCCAAAGGACGCTTCAGCAGAAGCAAAGCTATCAATTCGGTAGTGCCTAATGAAGGGAGTGGGAGAAGCCCACGTGGCAGCTCGACAGATGTCCAGCAGGGAGGCTTGGGTGGCCCATGCCGCCGAGGTAGCCGCACTGCGAGTGGAATGTGCGGTGATCCTCCTAGGGACAGGAAGAGATAGACTTTCATATGCAGAGGCAATGGTGGCCCGTAACCAACGGCCCACTGTGTGCGAGGACACCTTGAGTCCGAGGTTAGAAGGTTGGAATGAAATAAATAGTGCCTCAGATCTACGAAAGGATGAGGTCCGCCGAATATAGATGCGTAAGGCTCGGCGAACATCCAGAGTATGCCACACGCGTTCCCTTGGGTGGGCCGGGTTGGGACAGAAATCGGGAAGAATCAATTCCTGAGAACGATGGAAGGGGGAATTGATCTTAGGGAGGAATGTAGGGTCCAGCCTAAGGATCACCCTATCGGGGTGGAATACACAAAGGTCGGCCCTGGTAGAGAGGGCCGCCAGTTCGGAAATACGCCTAGCGGAGGTGATGGCCACTAGGAAAGACACCTTATATGATAAGAACCGCAATCCTACTGAACGTAACGGTTCAAACGGGGGCCTGGTCAGGGAATCCAGGACCTTAGGGAGATTCCAGGTAGGATAACGATGAATGGGGGGAGGGCGGAGGTTGGAGGCCCCCTTAAGGAATAGCTGAATAAGGGGCCGGCGAGCCAGGGAATTCCTAGAGCCCAGACAGAGAATAGAGGATAGAGCAGCCACTTGCCTGCGTAGTGTGTTAGGTGCGAGGCCCGCTGCGAGACCTTTCTGAAGAAAAATGAGTACCTGCTTGGTGGATGCCACAGTAGGGTCCAAACCTTGTGATGCACACCAGGATGCAAATGCCCGCCATGTCGCTTGATAGATGCGCTTGGTAGCCGGGCGTCGCGCCTCTAGTATGACATCGATTACGGCGTCCGGGAGATGTGACCGTGTTAATAGCCGCCGCTCAACCGCCAAGCGGTTAACTGAAGCCAGGTGGTGTTCGGGTGCAGGAGGGACCCCTGACGAAGGCTGTTGTCGCGTAGAGGAAGACGCCACGGTGGCTGAGTCGACAAGGCTTGGAGATCGGCGAACCAAGGCCGGCGAGGCCAATGGGGTGCGACGAGTATAAGTTCCGCTTTCTCCTCCAGCAGCTTCCTGATGACCCTGGACAGGAGAGGAAGTGGGGGAAAGGCATAGAGGAGCCCCGGGGGCCAGCTGGCGTGAAGGGCGTCGGTGGCCTCCGCGAACGGGTCCGGAAACCTGGAGAAAAATCGGTCCGTCTGACGGTTGTCCCTCGTCGCGAACAAGTCCAGGAGAGGCTGGCCGAACCGATGAACGATCTGCTGAAATATGTCGGGATCTAGGTGCCACTCGCCGTGGTCCATCCTGGATCGGCTCAGCCAATCGGCCTGCTGGTTGGCGAGTCCGGAAATGTGGGTTGCTCGAAGTGATTTCAGATTGTCCTCCGCCCAAGCCCCCAACCTCTCTGCTTCTTGCATGAGAAGTCGGGACCGAGTCCCCCCTAGACGGTTGACGTGGGCCTTGGCGGCCACATTGTCCGTCCGGATCACTACGTGACGATCGCGGACGATGCCTCTGAATGTGCGGAGAGCCAGGTGGATGGCCCGAAGTTCCAGCCAATTTATGTTGTGTTTCTTGTCTTCCGTAGACCAAAGACCTTGGGCCATGCGTGATTGTAAGTGGGCCCCCCACCCTGATAAGCTGGCATCTGTTGTCACGATTATCGGGTCCGGCTCTCTGAACTCCCTCCCCTTGAGCAGGGCCCCGGAAGCCCACCATTGGAGGGACTGGAGGGTATCGCGGTTAAGGTGAACAATTTGGAGAGAAGCCGAATTTTGGGACCTCTGGTACGGGAGAAGAAACCACTGCAGGGGTCTGCAGTGGAGACGGGCCCAGGGAACGATGCCAATACAGGACACCATCTTTCCGAGCAGGTGAGAAAGGGTCGCCAGGGGAACGGGTTCCCCCTGGGCCACGAAGCTAACCAGAGACCGCAAACTGGAAAGCCTCTCCTCGGAAAGGTAGACCTTGCTCTCAACCGTATCGATGATGGTCCCGAGATGCTGGATGCGGGTCGTCGGTATCAGGTGGCTTTTATCATGGTTGATGGAGAAACCGTGAGCCGTCAAGACCTGGATGGTGGATTCCAGGTCAAGGCGCGCCCGGGCCTCCGAGCTCGAGAGAATGAGGAGGTCGTCGAGGTAACATAGAATCCGAATAGGTCGAGCTCGCAGGTGTGCCGCAAGAGTGGCCATTAATTTGGTAAAGACTCGAGGAGCCGATGATAGGCCGAATGGGAGGGCGCGGTACTGATAATGATGACCCGCATAACAGAATCTGAGAAATTTGACAAATCCCGGATGGATAGGAACATGAAGATACGCCTCCGTTAGATCGATGGACGTGAGGAAGTCCCCGATCCTGATGCTCTCGAGAATGGACTGAAGCGACTGCATCTTGAACCGCCGGTAGCGAATCCAGCGGTTCAAGGACTTAAGGTCAAGAATTGCTCTCCAGCCCCCCGAGGATTTCTGGACAACGAACAAGCGGGAATAGAAACCTTGTCCGCACTGCTCTGGAGGAACGGGTTCAATAGCCTGAATGTCAAGGAGGTGATGAATAGCCGAAACGAGCAGTAATCGCTTATTCCGATCCCGAGAAAGAGGGCATCGGAGAAACCTGTCGGGGGGAGTGGAGAGAAATTCTAGGGAGAGGCCCCACCTGACCGTCTCCCGGACCCAAGCGTCCGAGGTAGTGATCTCCCATTGGCCGGCAAAGAGAGCCAGGCGGCCCCCAATGGGAGGATTGGACATGCAGTTAGCGAGGCCTCCGGAAGGGACGGCCTCTGCCACCCCTGAAGGAGCGCTTAAAGGATCCCCTCTGAGACTGGGGTCCTTGTCGGTCCCCAGAGCGGGACCGGGAGGGAAAGGAGCGGGAGGTGCGACCCGCACCCCAGGAGTCGAAAGATCGAAAGGAACGAAAGGGAGGCACGGGAGACCCCTGCGCCGATCGCCTGGAGACACTAGGAAGGATACGCTTCTTGTCTCTTGTTTCGATTAGAAGAGGTTCTAAGGGGGCTCCAAAGAGAAGGGAGCCTTCAAAGGCGGAGGAGGCGAGGCGCCATTTGGACTTTACATCCGCCTGCCAATTCCGGAGCCATAGCAGCCTGCGGGAGGTCACAGCGGATCCGATAGCTTTTGCCGCGAAGCGAGACGCGTTAAGCGTCGCGTCGGCTGAAAATTCTAATGCCGCCAAAATTTTATTAAGGTCTTGGTGTGACCTGGAATCAGTTACCGGGAGCCTATTTTGAAGTTGTCGGATCCACAGTATAGTGGCCCTATTAAAAAATGAAGAGGCTAGGGCAGATTTGGCTGCCCAGGCCGAAGCCTGGTGGTTCTTCACCAGGGATTGTTCTAGGCGCCTGTCCTCCGGCCGGAGGTTGTCTTCGGGGGGACCAGCCAAATTCGAGGAGGCTGACAGGGCAGCCACCGGGGGGTCTACCTCTGGAATTTGGAGGATGGAAGCCAATTCAGGTGCGAGATTGTAGAACCGTCTATCTAATTGGTTTGGGTTAGGGCCAGAAGCTGGGATGGACCACTGTTTCTTAAGGACCTCCAAAAAAAGTTTGGGGCCCGGAATTTCCTCTGTCTCAATTTCGGGAACCTCAAATAGGGAAGAGGGGTTATTTGAATCCCCCTGCAAATTGGCAGATTGAGTGGTGGAACCCAACCCCGTGGTCAACTTGGCCTTGTGTAACAAGGATCGGAAGAGTTGTGGTTTAAACAAGCCAACAAATGACGGCTGGTCTGGGGCTAGATCCTCGTCATCAGAGAGATCCCTCTCCCGAGTTTCCTCATCTAAGTAGGAACGATGACCAGACGGGGCCTCTGAAGGAGGAGCGACCCCAGCTGGAACTTGGCCCTCTTCTAATAGAGAGCCCCCCAAATCTAAGTCGGAGCAAGCGGAACCTGAGGCCCAGGAACTGGTTCTACGAAGCATCTCTGCTTGGACCCCTTTCTGGATGGCCTGTTGAATAAAGGCCCGTAATTCTGGGGTAATAGAAGAGCCCTGAGGAATAGCCCCCTCAGCAGGAGATGAAGTAGAGGGGGGGTGCTGGGAGGAGGTGGAGGGAACAGCTTGGGTCTCGGGGGCTGGATCCGGCTGAACCCCAAAAAGGGCCTCAGAAACCCCTCCTGGTAATGGCGAGGGAAGCTGGCTCCTATCAGGGGAAAGCTGGGCCAAGGGGGGGGGTTGCTCAGAAGGTGGGTCCCCTGGAGAGGCCATGGTAGCCGAGGCCGATGGAGGTGGTTGTTGTTCCGATGAGGGGGATTGGGTTTGAACCTCCTTTACAGTGGCCTTCTCCAGGGCTCTTTGAATTGAGCGTTCGATTGCCAGGTGCAAACGAAGCTCTTCCTTGGCCCTTTCTGCCGCCGATTTCTCTCCCCTAGAAGAGCGAGGCTTTTTGGCCTTCTTCTGTTGATCAGAGGAGGAAGAGGGGCCTGCGGCTGGCTCAGCAGAGGCCTGGCGCTTTGATGCTCTAGCTTGCCTAGAGGCCATGGTCTAGCCAAACAATCCCCGGGCCACGAGGTAGTCTTAAAATGGCGGCTACAAGAAAAACAAAATGGTGGCCGGAGTTAATTCGGCGCTTCGAGGCCTTTAAAACCGCCCAGGGCGCCCCTGCCAGCGAAGGGACCGAAGAGGGAATTCGTACTTGCCCTTGGGATATCCGAAGGTAGAGCCGCAACTGTAGATGGAGCGATCCGGCTTGCGCTAATGACCCTCGGAGTAAGGCGGCAACAAGCGCCAGGCGCCGCGCTTAAAGGATCGATCCTTAGACAATCACCTGCTGGGCGGCGCGCCGGTCTTTTAAGCCGGCGAGAGGTGCCTTCGGCCAGACGGGAAAGCCCCGCTGCCGGAATCAAGCCGCCGAGCGATCGCCCAGCAGGAGAGGGAATCCCCGCTAAAGGGAAACCCCAGCGGCGGAATCGGCGTTAGCCTTTCGCGCCGCGGCGGGAGAGGCAAAGCCTCCACCGCAATCAGTTATAAGAGTCCAGCGGGATCAGAAGCTAATCCTTCACGCTGGAGCACCTCTGAATCCAATTTTACTTTCTGCAATTCGCTCAGCAAAGCCAGTAGGCAGAGCAAAAGCTGGTGCGTCTGATCTCGCTGAGATCGAGTCAGAAAGCTGGAGGAGGGCAGCTGGAGGAGGAGTTAAGTTTCCTGACTCGATCTTCGCTGGGCGTGGCACATTACCCACATGTGACCACTGTCCCCTAGATTCCCTAGAAAAGAGGGGTTTTTTCCTAGCAGCATTCTGGGATTTGATGATCTTGAATGTAACAGTTTGACTTAAATCAGTTATTGCCTGACCTAGTCTGTAAAACAGCCACTGCATTAGTGGATTTCTTTTTGTGCTGTCATTTCACTAATTTGGGAAAATTACATGAATCCTATAATTCTTCTGGGAACCCACTTTAAATTACCCAGGGTATTTTCCTGGTGATCCAAAGATTTATAGAGATTTTTTTTTTTTGTTTAAGAACAAATTTGGCTTACTGCCCAAGACCTCTTGGTTTATTACTTAATGGACAGAAATTACTTTCTACCCAATTTAAACAGGAATTTACCTCTTTGGTGTTTTTTTTTTCTTTAGACTCCAATATATATTTTTTGTTTTTAAAAAGTATGTCCAAACTTGGTTTTGAATTAAGCCCATATAAAAGGAAGACTTTTTGAAGTGTTACAGCACGTCCCTGGTGAATTGTCTGTCACTGCATGTTCATACATTTATTATGTAAATTACCCTTTGAGCAGAGCTCAACTGCTGTTGGCTTTTGGGGATGCATTAATTCAGTTTTTCTGGCATGATATGGAATTAGCTGGCATTGTCTTCTACTGTGTTAACAGTTTATTGAGAAGTTGAAAAACCTCAAAGGTGAGATGTTTATGGGTACGTTGGATTTTTGCATGTCTCAGGCATCCGAGTAGAGCTGTCTTTGTGTTTGCTAACATCTTAAAATACGCAGCTTACGTACAACATGTAGGATGTGTGAGGAAGAAAAAGACTCATATGAATGTGAACCAGTAGTTAGTTTTCCTCAAGCTTTGTGATCTGGGCATTCTGTATAACTGACTATGATCCATTTTATGGGATGATGCAAAGAAAACCTACCACATCACTGGAAGTTCCTCCAGAGTGTGAAGTTGCCAATGACGGTATCTGCATAGAGGAAATCCATCATTTTCCACATAGGGGAAATCCATCATTTATTTGAACTTTGGTGCTATTTCAGATTTATTTATAAGGCTGTCCCTCTCAGATATATATGAGAGGGGACGAATGCTGACCAATTCGCTGATCTCCTCTGAATATTTATGGGCATGGAAGGGTTTTAAAACAGATGTTAAACAAAGAAAGAGAATAAAATTAATAATAAAATTCATCCTTTAGACAGTATCATAACAGATAGATTTCAAATGGGATTTGTTTAATAATTGGTTTCATATTCTCCTCTCCCAGCATTGTCTTGCATCTTTATCTCTATTCTGGAGAATCAAACTGCAAATGATACTTTAAAGATTTCAATGTTAATAAATATACAGAGCTGCCAATGATTAAACTATGTGTCACTGTGTTTTAGTAAAACTTGGTTTTGGTTTTGGAAGCTTATGTAGACGGGACATAGATACCTAGTGTATCTATACCATCCAATGTACCCATAAACATCTCACCTTTGAGGTTTTTCAACTTCTCAATAAACTGTCAACAGCGTAGAAGACAATGCCAACCAATTCCATATCATGCCAGGAAAATTGCATTAATGCAGTTTCTATAGCCTCTTCTGACTGTAATTATTTGTCAACAATAATAGAGAATAGTACCGTGTTTCCCTGAAAATAAGACCCTGTCTTATATTTTTTAAAATCCTGAAATAAGCACTTGGCTTTATTGCCATGCGCTCAAAAGCCTGATTGGGCTTATTATCAGGGGATGTCTTATTTTGGGGTTAGGGTTAGGGTTATTATTGTCTTATTTTGGAGGAAACAGGGTACTGTATAAAAGAAGATTGTAATTGGCAGGTCTATGCTGGAAAATTGAACAATGTTTAAATTAGTAGGGAGATCTCAGCCATTTAAGATAGGCCAAGCCAAGAAACAGACCTGTCATGGATTACAAAATGCTAGTGTAGTATTTTAGAGGATTTTTTTTTTTACAAACTTAACAATTATAAAAGGTCTAGACTTCAACTCCCAGAATTCCCCAGCCCTAGGAGCGGAAGTTCACTTACCTTAAAGTTGCCAAATTTGAAGAACACTGTTTTAGGTCATATTAACAGAATCTGGAAAGCCTGGTCAGTCCAGGGGGGACTGATCTGAGTCTCTTCCTCACGTTTTCTACTTTATCAAAACTGAACAACCCTTTCCCCCTCCCAAGGCCTTTTTCCTCAAGGCCAGAGTAAATTCAAATATATATGTTACTGTTTATATAAAATCTCTACAAATAAAAAAAGAAAGAATATTTGTCCTCATTAGTAGTTCAATATGACACTCCTTTATATTGTGAAGAAGCAATCTTAGTGTTTATATATCACTTTGCTTCAACTCAGGGGCTTCTTTTAAAAGTGACAAAGAGGTCTATCAGATCATGGAATTAGCCGATTAAATGAAATATAAAACTGATGAGAAAAGTGAAATATTTCAAGGTTGATTCAGTTGCAAATGAAATGACTATTAGTATAAGAGTTGACTACAAATTAGAGGCAGTATGCTATCCCATGAACTTGAACAATTGTGGGGACTTTAATAGTAAGACTTTACCTAACTTAAAAACAGTAAAATAAGCTTTAAAACATAGTGAGAATTAGACCGAGAAACTTAAAACTTTTTCAGAGAGAAAGAATTTCTTTTGAATTGAATCTCAACCCAGCAAATCAAACAGAGAGAAAAGAGGGAGAGAAAAGTAAAAGAGAATGAACATCAGCAACATAGATTGCCTCAATTAAAGAGATCATTGGTGCCTCATTGGAAGATCTGCTCAGGTTGGGAGCAGATCATTCTGGAGAAGGTCCATGTAGTCAGTAAAAATTGACACTGACTTGATGGCACATAAGCAATAAATGGTTTTTGAATAATTATGTTCCCATTCTATTCTCTGTCAAATGATTTTACAGATATTGTCACTTGAAGCAGTTTATATGGTCCATACTGGCTCATCATGGAAGTAAATTAGCTGCAAGTGATCAAAATATAGTGCAGTTTAATAACAAATTCAAGGGAATTCATCTTTAGATGTCACCCAGATATTATAGTGGGCTGTGACACTGAGGCTTTAGTCTTGAAGTATTTACACAATTGCATGAAATTCCTCTTCATTCTCCATGAACAATCACCCCAATCAAATTGGACTATGTTAGCAGGACAAACTATTAAGCAGGGAGCTAAGGAACACTAAGTTGGTATTAAGAATAAATCAACTATGTTTCTTAGTATTTGCATGCATTTACATATAAATTAGCTTTCAAAAGTGCTGGATAAATCATAGAATGAAATGTTTATCCAACACCCAAGAGTGTTAAATACTACTTGTAATATTATTTAAACTATTTTAAAGCCATCAACCATAGACAAATAATATTTTTACATCTTCTTTACACCAAATATATCACGTGTTCATTCTTGAAGGAAATAACACATTAAAACCAAAGTATATTTAATAATTCTGCTCAGGATGAAATGTCCTACCATACTGGACACTGACATCGACCTTAGTAGCTTTTTAAGGAATGGGTGGTAGACCGATAGTTTTGGAGCAAGACAATTGGGAAATAAAAAAGAGATTTCTTTCTTTCCTATTCTTCACTTTAATTTCATATGCTTGAGAAAATCTACAGATAAAACTATGAGGAGATATGAAAGGGTTTCAATAAGGATAATAATGGAAAGAAGGTTGTTGGAAGACTAATATGCCAGTTAAGAAGAAAGATGTTAAAGTACTTTATGTTTGTTCCGTCTTCTGGTTAGTTCTTCATCCAGCAAACTGTAAAGTATTAATTCTATATAGCATACCAGCATTCTGTGCCAGTGCCCCCCAACCGTTTGAGCATCAGGGACCGGTTCCGTGGAGAGAGGTTTTTCCATGGACCAGAGGGGGCGTGGTTTCACGTGCTGTCTGCATCCTCCATATGGGGCTTCACTTACTTGTGCAGCCCACTTTCTGGCATGCTGTGGCCCAGTGCCAGTCCGTGGACCAGGGGTTGAGGACTCCTGTTCTATTCTACCAGCTACACATAGAGCCAGCTTCTGATATAACAAATATTTATTGCAGTCATAAATCTTTCACTAAAGTAACACAAGCATGCCACAAACTCAAAGCTAGGAATATTAGTTTCACTCAAGTTTGAACCACCCACACATACTTTGGTCAACTTGGAGCAAATCAGAGCATGGGTGGATGGCAAGGGAGTTGTTATTATCTATAGGATTTTTCTTTATCCAAACCTCCTATTCATATAAATGACAGTCTGGAATAATTGTATCCTCTGTTGGCATTCACGACTGGCTGGTTCTGACAGTGTAACACTCAGCAGTTTCTCTAAATGAACTGCCAAAGATTGTTTCACACTTGATGTTGAGGATTTCCAGGATGATAGTCCTGAAGTCTCAGTATTCGTGCCAGAAACTGCTATGGGCTGAAGCAACTCAGGGTGTCATGGCAGCAATGACAAACTTTGGTCTGTCCCAACTTGCTACTAGCCCTCCAGTTCTGGTGGAATACATTCCAGATCTGATATTTTATACTTGGCTGGAGGTGGCAATTTGAAGATAAGGAACATAAGATCTCTTTCTTTATCACGATCAGACTATTTTTTGAGATTTAGCTTACAGCAACTGTTTGTCACTGTAGGGTGTGGATAATTGTTAGGGTGGTCTCCCCTCACAGACCTGTATTGCTGTTGGCTAGCCCCAAAAATAAACCTTTTGGAACTCTGATTGCTAAAATTTATCAGGAAGAAGGTTTAAATAACAACACAAGAATTCCACTGAGATTTACTTTTACATATGAAATCTATACTCTACATCATATAAAAAATTAAGGTGGTAAAGTTCTGGTTCTTTTTTTTTTTCTCATGTTCTTTTATTATTAAGGGGAAAACTTTTCTGTTTTATGAAGTTTCACCTTCAAAAATGAGTACCAGACCTTTAATTAATCTGAGAAACTTTTTTCACAGTTTTTAGTCTGGTCAAACACCAGAGTAGGCAGTGAAAAAACATAATTTTCTTTCTCCACCATTGCATTTTCTCAAAATTGTCAATGGCTTTCCAAGTAGTTTCAGGGTTTTCTGATGTCTGATTCTGCAGATAAGGTAGGAACCTTGGTAGTTCATCATGAAATACTGTTCACACTTTGCGGACAAACTTAATTATATTTGCTTCACTTAGGTTTTATAGTCTTGGCAATTCATTCTTTAGAGTTATTCAGGGTGCTGTTTAGTCAGATTCTGTTGGATGACTCTCAGTTTTAATGTCCCAAATGTCGTTAAAATACTTCTTGAAATTCATCTAGCCATCTGTTTGCTAAACTCCTTCTCAAGATATCTCACATCTAATAGAGGGAAATGCTTCACTAAATTCTAATAGGTTATAAATTCCTGCTTACATGGAGGCACAGTCCCTGCCTCATTAAAGAAGACCATAATTAGACACTGCTGAAGAACACATCAGTGGAGCTGAATAATAAACCTGTCAGTGAAATGCTTTCAAAAGGGGAAAAAGTTAGTTTAGAGTGTTATAGGGTCACATGTCACCCCTATTTGTAGCTCCTTAATCAAACATGCATTTTCTTGCAGACAATTGTATAATTTCTAAAAAGGGGAGAGGGGTCCACCAATGGAGCTTATACAATGGCTTTGTTAAACTTGATGCATTTTATTGATCATATATGAAAAGCTCATTGATGATCAATTCATACCACAGCTACAGTCCAGAGCACTACCCTGTTTCCCCCAAAATAAGAATCCCCTGATAATAAGCCCAATCAGGCTTTTTTTTTAAAAGATTTTTTTTATTTTTAAACAAAACATAAAACATAAATCCATCATCCATTACAATTGCAAACAGTGTGTCGGTCGGTTACAAGTCTTTTGTGCTTCATCCCCATATTCAAAATTTACTAATTATCTAATTTCTCATATTATCAAACAAGTAAGTATCCTCATTTATCATTTATTTAACTATGGCTTTATCGTTTCATAAAAATTATTTTCAAATATTATATTATAATGTTCATTTCATGTTTCATATTTCATTTCCATGTTTTATTATCTAGCCACTGATAAAATAAATCCCATATCTTATAATATTGTTTATCTTCTTGTTCTCTAATTTCAAATGTCAGTTTACTCATTTCAGCACATTCCATGATTTTCTTAATAACTTCATCCTGGGTTAGTATTTTCTCATTTTTCCAGTTTTTAGCAAACAGAATTCTAGCCACTGTTAATACATTCACAATCAAATATCTCAATTCTCTATTGTATGTTTCTGGCACAATCCCTAATAAAAAAATGTCTGGTTTAAAATCTGTGTGTTTTTTTGTCATTTTTTCCAACATGTGTGGATTTTAGTCCACTATCTTTTAGCTTCTACACATGTCCACCACATATGGTAATATGAGCCCGGTGTCTAATGATGTTTCCGACACTTTTCAGATTTGTTCTTAAACATTCTGGCTATTCTCGTCGGGGGTAGAGGCCACCTGTAAAACATCTTATACAAATTTTCCTTATATGCTGTTGACATTGTCATTTTGTAATTTTGCAACCACAACTTTTGCCATTTCTCTAAATCAATTCCATAACGAAAATTTTCCCCCATGCAATCATTGTTTCTTTAACTTGTTCTTCCAATTTTACCTCTAATAAAAATAACCATACAATTTTTTTAATTACATAGTCATCAGAACCTGTTAAAATTTTATCTAAGTTAGTCAAATTAAGCCCAATCGGGCTTTTGAGCACATGGCAATAAGGCCAAGCGCTTATTTTATGGTTCAAAAAAATATAAGACAGGGTCTTATTTTCGGGGAAACATGGTACTTGACCCATGCACCTAGGTTCCAATGAAATTGATAGCTGATTCGTGCTATTTTATTAAACAGGGCATGCCAGGTAGATGATAATGATATTTCCAAGTATTCTGATACAAGCAAACTCTGCCAAAGTTAGGCACTTTAAATCTCACTAATGGCAAAATGATAGTTAAGGGCTGTTAATAGTTTCCCAACTTAATGTTTAATTTTGGCAGGATATCTGGTGGTATAAACACTTATCTCAGAAATGGCTGGCTTGGCTTTCTGTCTCCAGACATTGATTATCCAATAAACATTTATTAAAATGATAAAATGTTTCTCTGTTGTATTTTATCTTAAGTGAAATGATTACCAACATTTATGGCATGATCCAATACTATAAACAATCTTAAATGGAAAAAAAAATCTAAAACAGTACAATTTTGAGGAATGCTCCATCTCCAGTAGTGTGTCTCTGCCCCATGACCTCTGGAACTGCATCAATTCCTCTCTGAAGTCCACTTGGCCTTGACTCTGCTGTCCTTTATGAAAAATTAAAAAATTGGCTCTTCTAGGAGCCCAATACCAGGATGATTTGTGAACTTGTGCAAGTGCTATTTTGTATACACACACTCACTCACACACACACACATACACACACGAAGAATCTTCAACTTATAACAGTTCATTTAGTGACCATTCACTGAAAAAAGTGACTTATGGCCGTCTTTCACACTTACAACCATTGCTGGATCTCCATGGTCATGTTACCAAAATTCAGAAGCTTGGCAGCTGTTTCATATTTATGACAGTTGCAATGTCCTTGTTGGAAATGACCAGGCTGAACCTGAGGGAAGTTCAAATACATCAGCAGTCTAAAATACTTTCGTGCCCACAAGAGATCTAAGTCCAGCCCATCTTGAATTCCATTGACTTTTATTACCAACGATTTGCTTTTGACAGTCAGTAGTTCAGATTCTTGTCAAGAGCATATTCTATTCTAAAAATTTATATTCATTTGAACTGCCTGGACTTCCTGATTTTCCCACACTAGACAGTCCTGGGGTCAACTGGCTCCTTGGTTCTCCGAGGAGCTGAGAGAGATGAAGCATTGGAAAAGACTCCTGGAGAGGGATTGGAGGACAAGCCGCTCTGAATCTGACTGAACGCTGGTGAGGTCTTATATCAAGACCTACCTAGTGGCGATAAAAGCGGCAAAATCTAGCTATTTTTCCGCTCTTATCGCATTCTGCAGAGAACCGCCCAGCCGCTCTGTTTAGGCTGACCCACTCCCTATTCCAGGTGGGAGTGCGGGAAGATGCCTTGCAGGGTCGGGCTGTCAAATTATGTCGACTGGTGACCCCCAGGGGGAGGGCCTCCTCTGTGAGGGCTCCAGCCATTTGGAATGAATTGAACTATGCTACTAATTTAACAACTGCCGTGATTCATTTAACAACTCTGGCAAGAAAGATCATAAAATGGGGCAAAATTCACTTAACAACTGTCTCATTTAGCAATAGAAATTTTGGGCTCAATTGTCATAAATTGAGGACTGTACAGAGTTTTATTTCTCTGATGTGATGTATTTGTGTGCTGTCATTGATTTTGTTTTTTGTTTTTTACATGTTTTTAACTGTTCTACAGAGGCTTGAGTTGCACACAATTAAGTAGCTTACTAAAATAAGTAAATAAATAAATTAAGTGTAATGAGGGACACACACACACACACACACACACACACACACACACACACACACATATCTACAGTATATATATATTAAAAGAGGCTTGCTCCTGGGGAGGTTTGCTATGGCAAATCTAGACAGCATACTAAAAAGTAGAGACATCATCCTGCCAACAAAAGTGTGTATAGTCAAGGCTGTGGTTTTCCCAGTTGCAATGTATGGCTGTGAAAGTTGGACCATAAGTAAGGCTGAGTGCCAAAGAATTGAGGCCTTTGAACTATGGTGCTGGAGAAGACTCCTGCGAGTCCCTTGGGCTGCAAGGCGATCAAACTGGTCAGTCCTAGAGGAGATCAACCCTGACTGCTCTTTAGAAGGCCAGATCCTGAAGATGAAACTCAAATATTTTGGCCACCTAATGAGAAGGAAGGACTCACTGGAGAAGAGCCTAATGCTGGGAAAGATTGAGGGCAAAAGAAGAAGGGGACGGCAGAGAACGAGGTGGCTGGATGGAGTCACTGAAGCAGTATGAGTGAGCTTAAATGGAACTCCAGAGGATGGTAGAGGACAGAAAGGCCTGGAGGAACATTGTCCAAGGGGTTACAATGGTTTGGACATGACTTCACAACTAACAACAACAACAATATATACACATACACATACACATACATAGAGAGGGTTGGAAGCTACCATTCCAGCTGCAAGCCTACTAGAGCAAATTATTGTTGCTCCAGATGTTTTACACAGTTTGAAGGTACAGATACCAGCCAAAAACCTACTGAAAAAATTTCAAAGAATTTGAGTGCCAAGCATTTTGCGAACGAAAGAGAAAGATCATGACTATATTTAAATACAAATGGAGATTTTCCTCATTACATCCTCAGAAAACTCTTTTCATCCAGTAGTATTACATCATTCATATGATCAGAAATATTCTCTCTTCTTTATAAGGAAAGCTGTTGCTAAAGATCGATTGACTGAAAATGCTGCAATAGAACATGTAGTTGTATCCCAGCTTCTTCAGAGTCAAAAATATTTTCAAGCCATCTTATGGAAAAGTTTCTAAATTTGTGGCCAGCAGTATTTCTACCACTAGGCAGAGAAGGCCCATATGTCAGCAGATCCTGAAGAAAGTGGGGCAGCTATAAAGACTTAGTCATTACAAGACACAATTAGTCCCAAACAAAGCTATTGTATTACGACAGCTGAGAATTACTTCATTCCCAGTTTAGTCCAAATTAATTCCAAAACAAGTCCTTCAGAAAAAGTCCTTCGGGCTTATCACAAACCTTTATGTTCTTTGGCACATTGCCAAAGGCCTTTCTTAGCAAAGCCCCAGAAAGTTCAGAAACAAGAGACGCCGACTGGAAACAGATTTAGCAATGTTGCTTTTCTACAAAAGCCCAAGAGCCTTTGCTGCCCTTTTAAGCCTTATGGGAGGCGCCAATCATCTCCTGGCCTTATTCCCGTGTTGTCCCTTTTGCTTTAGCTGCTCTTGTCTTCTGGCAGCTCTGCGCATGCGTGCACTAGGAACAGGCTCCTCCTGTTCCTCTGCCTCTCTGCTGTCCAACTCTGAAGGCTCTGGAGTCCACGTATCATTCCCAGATGGCCTTGGCCCCATCTCTGCCTTTGATGCAGAGCCCTTATTCGGGCCTTCCCCAGGTTCCAGGTCTGGCCCATTGTCCTTCCCAGCCTCCTCACTGTCCGATTCCACTGCCAGCTCCGCAGGCTGCTGGTGGACCACAACAAAAGGTTTACAAGGAAAAACTTGTTACCTTCTGCTTCCCTCAGATACAATGGAAGACGTTCCTGCCAAGGTGGAACTAGGACAGAATGTTTAATCCAGTTAGCTCTTGAACAATGAATGTGCACTGTTAGGCAATATCATTTTGACCTTCATTTCAGAGTAAAATCATATAGAAAAATATAATATCAAATTATAAAAACTGATTGAATGAGATAACAACTGTACAATGTATCCAAACTTTAATGAAAAGATTAGTAAGTGTTATTAATGCAAATGCATATCACTAAGATAAAGATATTAGTTTAGTACTCTTAAAACTAAAATTAGTACTTTATGCTTCCCTTTTCTTACTATGTCTCTGAATTCTAGTAGTGTGGGGTACCCAGAAAGTCTCAACATAAACCATCATCAGATTCTAAGTGAAAGCTCAGTTTAAAGAATTCAGAGATCCTGTCGTCCACCTATAATATGTAGTGTATCAGTATCTATATGTGTATTTTTCTCTGGAAATGAATATCAGAGAATATACATAGAAATAGTATGCACATAAATAGAAATAGGGATATTTTGCATTTTAGTTCATTTCTGAAAGGATTCTTTGAGTTGTATAATACTGAAATGCTGATATTGCTGAAATCCATCTGAAGTGAGTAATAGTTTTGCTTGTAAATTATAATTGTGTTGAAATGTATTGTAACATTTCATTCTCGTTATTACACTACAGGAGCAGTTTGTAGTAATAAAACACATTTCCATTTGAAAATCCCAGGTCTAGCCCAAGTTTTTCTTAATGGATTTAGCAGATTTTACCCCAATATGCTTTTTGCAAGAAATCTCATTTTGGTTTTATAATAAATATCAGTTTCTTCCCCAGGTACTTTATTTTCTTCTCAGTGCTACGGGAAGACACTAAGGAAGAATGGTAGAAGGTTAGCAAAAAAAACCTGAAATACCCAGACAAATCTGCATTGTGCTTACTTGGAATTGAAACTACTGATTTTCAAGCACTTGGAAAACATATACTTGAGAATTTAGATACGCAAGAAAAAGCTTTTGGATCAAACTATGTGTCTACCTATTCTGCATTCTGTTTTCCAGTGATCTGTCAGATTCCTCCAGGGAGCCATATGAAAGGCAAAACTCATAACGAAATTAAGATCTTCAAAATTGCTAACTGAATTAGGATTATCTCTGTTTTATAAGACATTTTTGAGATCAAAATGCAGTCCTTAGGGATGTTTTCACCATTCTTTTTCTGGTGATAAATTGCTTTCAAAACACAGGCAGATTTTCGGCTAGAATATTTATTTGCTTATATCATTTTCATATGTCAATTAGATATATTGTTCTCATAGAATTATAGGATTTGAAAGGAGGTCGAAAAGATTTACGTACAATATAGTCCAACCCTCTGTTCAGTGAGCGAACCTTTTATACCATTTCCAACAGATTGACACCCAGACTTAGTTTGAAGAGCTCCATTGAGAGGACGTCCTCTACTGTTGTAGGCAACCTTTACAGTCATAAAATTTCTTCTAACATTCAGCCCGAAACACCTTAATTTCTACTTGCTGGTTCTTGCCTGCTTGGTTTCAATAAACAACAGACCTGATATCTCTTGCACATGATAACCTTTTAGATATTTATGGATCTCTGAGATATCTTCCCTCTGCCTTCTGTTTTGCCAACCGTACATTTGCCCAACAACTTCAGCCATCTCTCATATGGCTTGTTTCAGACTACGTATCCTCCTTTTGCCTCTTCTTTGAACTTATTCCAGCTTTAACATATCACAGTTGAAAACCGGTTATGGTATTACGAGTGTATAATTCATAGGTACCATTGCCTTCCTTAGTCTGAACATAATCTCCAATGCAGTCCAAGGGTATACTTGCTATTTTAATTCTTCCATCAAATTTGATGTCCCATTCTGCTGGCAATTCTCTACTATTCCTAGACAATTCTCATATACATGCCACCTGGTCAGTTCTCCACCAACCTATACCTCAATCCTATATCAGTGTGTTTTATTTTTCCTACTCACATGCAGGAGTTCAAAGATGTACAGTATATCATCCTTTTAGATTTGACTCAATGTTCAAGTCTGTTGAGGTCATCTCAAATTGTGATTTCCTCTAGGGGGATAAACCCACTAGCTTGATGCGGTTTGCAAATTTGATAAACTCTGATTCATATTATCTTGTTAGTCATTTATAAAAGCACTGAATAGAAATAATACTGAGGAGATCCTAGTTGATACCCTGTTTCCCCGAAAATAAGACATCCCCTGATAATAAGCCCACTCGGGCTTTTGAGCGCATGCGCTAAAATAAGTCTCCCCTGAAAATAAGCCCTCCCCAAAAATATTTAAACACAAAGCTGGAAATCAGGTAAAACAGCATCTTGCTTCACATGCCCCAAAATAATAAGACCTCTCCGAAAATAAGGCCAAGTGCTTATTTCAGGGTTCAAAAAAATATAAGACAGGGTCTTATTTTCAGAGAAACATGGTATTTACCTCCAGGACAATACACAAATCATTTAGACGTATCCATGGAGTATAGTTGTTCAACCAGCAGGAAAACCATCAGACTGCAAGAACTGATCTTGTCCAAAAGGATTTTTATGAAAGGCTATTGACTTACTTTATTTTTAAAGCACCATGTATCCTCTTGGAATGTGGCAATATAAAAACAAAGCTTGCAAGCAAGTAAATAAATAAATAAATAATAAAAATAAAAATGTACTATTGAAATCAAGCTATGGAAGTTCGCTCAACTTTGATTCTACTGTTGGCCTTTTGTATAATGTTCCATCATTCTGTAAGTTGGCTTCATTACCTGGCATAAAGTAAAATGTATCATGTGCATCTAGTTTCAGGGTTAGATTCAACCCCATGATTTCTCTTTTGAAAAAAAAAAGTGTAATGCAATTCCAATGTCATGGAGATAACCAGATGTCACCAGAAGTTTCTGGTACTGTGGCCTTTAGCTAATGATTGATTATTCATTGAATCAATGTATATCTCATGTAGCTTCTGCTGGAAGTATTCTACATACTAATGGTCATGTATGTATGAATTTATTTTGGTTTCTTGAAAATGAATACTCAGCATAGCTCCAGGTTTTTTTGCCTTTCTTATTTTCTTATTCTGAAAGTTTAGTTTTCTTTTTTTTTCTTTTTAAACTGTCTCATATTTATGTAAAAGGGAAAACAACTTAATTGTTTTTCCTTGCATGATCTCATTCTAAAATATTTTCATTTGGGAAAGATTAAAAATATCTCTTATTTTTATCTTTAAACTTGGTTTGCAAATTGTGAGGGCTGAGAACATTGTCTTCCAGCCAGAGGGTTCTAGCAGACACCTCACCCCAAGCCAATTGTCATTATTGAAAATACATCTGATTTAAGGTAAATTTGGATGTTACTAGTTGCCAAATCTTTGTCATATTGGCTCAGCAGAGCTAAATTTGAAGTTAACTATTACAAATCTATTTAGAAAATGTACAGCCTGCTGGATATTGTTTTTCAGTTTTTAAATCTGGCCCTGTGTTCTTGTCCGCTAATTCCTAGATGTTTATCATTGAGTGTTCTGTGTGGTCTTATTTTTAGCCATTTTCCCCATCCCTGGGGAAGTTTCTTGTATCTTCTTTGCTAGTCAAAGAGAAACATTCTACAATTGGACTCATTTTCCAAAACAGGTGAATCACGAAAATGCCCAGGATCCATATATCAGGGACTTTACACATCTTTATACAAAATCTTTACACTAGATCTATAGTGTTTTAGTCAATAATTTATCCATTAAATGTCTGGGAAGCTATGGGGTCAAGTACATTCAAAGTAAGACCCCATAATAATTTATTTAAAGAAGACAGTGTCCTTCATACGGAATTCACAATTAAAATTCAGAGAAAGAATCTTGGGTAGTTTAAAAAACTGGGGTAGTCAGTCATTATTTAGCTGCAGTAGAAATCATTGGAATATATATCTTTGAAGCCATCAAAAAACCAGAAAGCTTGTTGTGTGTGTATGACAGGGGGGGGGGGGGAAGGGAGGGAAAAAAGAGGAAGGAATGAGAGAGGGGGTGAGGAAAGGAATTGGGGGTGGGGAAAGGACTATTTTGCACTTTCGGTTTTGTATTTTGGTGGTTTTTCTCCTTTGGATCACGGTGGGAAAGATAGATATCAGTGGCTTTCTTCACAAACAGTTATGGATTCTTAATACTTCGGCTGACATCTGTTATGCTACTTTTCAGTTTACTTTCAGGTGAGCTGGTACCCAGAGGACAAAAAGCTCTGCAGTTTCTACAATATGTTATTTGCTTCAGATCAACGAGGGCTGAGTTGTGGGTTGTGTTTTCACCATTCAAAACCCACAGTCTTCAACACCTGAGTTGAAAGGACAATCTACAGTAAAGAGGACTCATCTGCTCAAATGTTACACTTCTTTCACAGCTGCACAAATAGGTTAAGAAATGTCGCAGCTTGTTATACTTGGATTGCCAGATGTCTAAAGTGTCATTAATAATACTTTTAATGTGCACAATGTGACACAATTTAGGATCAGCATTTTCATTGCTTTACTATCATATCCTAATGTATTTTCTAAAACCAGAAAATGTGTTTTATTTGCTGGGAAGGTGTGCACAAGGCCAGAGTTTCCTCTTTCTGTGTGCAAAACAAACTGGAGAGACATTTTTTGGTCTACAATGTCAGAATTTATCAAATATTTGTTTAGGGCCTTTACCTATTGTGCTTTGTATTCTCTGCTAAATATCTCACATAGATTATTCCAACTACCTCTTTTGTCTTCTCTATTGTATATTCACCTCAGCTCCAAGTGTCTTTAATAAAAACTTCATTGCTTTTCTACAAGTATACGATTACTGTCCTTTTGTTAAACTTGTCTTCAGCTGAGGCATATTGAGCTCTGCATTTGCCACATGAAAAAATAAGCTTACAGTTAGAAAAATAGATCCTTTATCCTCGTCATTGATCTTTCTAAAATATACAGCAGGGTGGAGCAACCATCAATCCCATGAGCCTCTCCAATCTGAAGTGGTACAAACTTAATATAAGATTGCTTTCTGAAAGAGAACTAAATCATAAGATTGTTTATGTTCTTTGAAATGCCAAGAGAAAATCTGAAAATATTAGGTAAGGAAAAGTCTCAGACTTTTTTTCAATAGAAATTCTGAACTAGAGGAATTATTTATGTCAATGTTTCTCAATCTGTGGTCCACAGACTCTTGAGGAGCCACAATGTCATCACAGGGGGTCTGCAAAGACTTGAAGAAATGTTAGGATTTAAATCTTGAGTTAAGTCTTAGGGTTCTGTGGCCACAAAATGTATTTAAAGGGGATCTGGTTGAGAATCACTGATTTATGTGATTGAAGAAGTGCTAATAAGCCATGAATTTGGCTTATTTCAATTTATTTCAAATTGAAATAAATGAAAATGAAATGAAATGTAAATTGCCCTAGGCTTTAATCTTATGCACATTTATCTACAGATAGAACTCATTGAACACAGTTCAATGTAATTCTAGCTGTGAATAAGCAGGCATAGGAGCAAATTACTAAAGGTTATCTCTTATCTGTTCCTATAATTATGAGGGTGAAGGTTGAAGGTTCGTTCTCCAGTTGATTTCCAAACATTTCGTTACCAGGTTAGGTAATGTCTTCAGAGGAGTTAGGGGAACTAAACTCTACTGAAGATGTTATCTAGCCTTGTAACAAAATGTTTAGAAACCGACCCACAAGTTTGCCTTCATCCTACACCCGAGGTACAGATATTCACCATGGCAACCTTATAATTATATCTGATCTCTCCATATCTGCATATAGTTAAATGAGTTTTAAGGGCCCTAGCACAGAAATCATTTGTAGCTTTTTAAATAATGTTCTTCTAAATGAACTCTCAGTTAATTAGCAGATGGGGGTTAATGAAGGCAGAAGTTTCTACCTAAGAGTGTCATTTTTCGAGATACAAACTGTCTCAAAATTCAGCCATTCTGAAGGGGTGGTGGTGTCCCATTTCTGACATTTTCCTATGTACTTACTTTCTTATTTCTTTCATTTATATAAAACCTTTTCCCACACCAATCTACTTCAGTATAATTATCCAAAAAGCTTTGTATTTATTCCTACAGTGGTCATGAAAAGTAGGATAAGCTGAAAGAGCAACAATAGGTTTGTGGAATTGAATCACAAAGGTAGTCAGATAGTTCACACACATCCCGTCCTTTTTGATCTGCAGCCAGGATGGTTAATCCAAATCATGTTTTCCCTTTGATTGATCATGCATATGGACACTTCATTCTTTAGAGAAAAATGGAAAAGGGAGGAGATGTTGCTATAAAATAATCCCTCACTTATTTCTCCTATTGCCTTGTTGAATGGTTTGAATGGGCTGCAGCTGATCTGGTCTGCATAACAATAGGAGAGTAGTATCCAGTGTTTCTGACATTTTATAGCAGGCACCTATGCTTTGTAGTTGACATATACAGTTGGCATACATAGTATACATATACATATAATAGGCCCATCATGCACAGTTATGCTAAGCATGTTTTTAACCATAGTTTATTAAACAAACCCTAGCCTTATTTACACATAAGACTAAGTCATAATTATGGTTTACAAATCACAGTGTCTGGGTTCATACAAAATACTGCTTCATAATCAAATAGACCACACCATGATTTTCAACCCAGTCACTGTAATTCTAACATATTAGTGCTGATATGAGGGGTAATGTTTGAAGCTCCTGGACACAACAGAGACACCGGTAAAATATACTTGACTAAGAAAAGTGAACCAGCCTCTTTTAAAAAGCTCCTAACTTTTCTTATGGGCTGTTTAGGAGTCAGCCATTGCAACTTTGCAAAGGTTAAATTAAGCTTTCTTGCTGTTACGAGAGTTCTTTGGGCAATTTAGATACACTATCTATAGAGCTCATTTTAAATTAATTTACTTTTAATAGTTGTATAAAGGAGTTGCCAAATAATCTCTTGCTAATTGGCCACTACTGATTATTATCACGGTCTTATATGAAAGTACATTTTGTTACAATCACACTATCTTTATGGTCTGTTTGGAAAGGAAATCTTAAAACAATTGTAGAGTGGTTTTCTACAGGGGAGAAAAAACTTTCTACCAGAATACTTTCTTACAGTGAGATTATTTTTTTGAAAATAAAGCAAGGTGAAAGCATAAATGTGATTTTTTGTTATGGGGAGAGGTAAACATACAGAGCCATTTTTCTTCCTAATTCCTCAGATTAAATTTGTTATTTCTACTCTTCCATTAAAGGAATTTTTTTAAAAAATAAAATCAGTGACTGGTCATTTTGAAGAAAGCAGGAATAAGATATATTGCAAGTTGTCAGAGCTAATTAATGAAATGGGTGTAAGTCTCAACAGAACAACACCATTTTCCTCATAAATTAGACTGAAAAAATAGGGATATTTCTCCCTAATGACTAAATTAAAAAAACACTATATGATGTTCTTTAGGGCAATGAATGTCAAGAATGCAGGGCAAATCCGATACAGTATGCCTATTGGCTTTTTAGTGGCCAGGGTGTTTTTTGGGAGTAGCAATACCTACCCTTCCATTAGCATTTTGTAACTGAGATGTTGAAGAGATGTTCAACAACAGTAATAAGCGTAGATGTTTAGGATAATATTTATTCAGATTTATTCTCTTGAGTGCTGTTTGTTATACAACCAAAACAGAAATCACCCATTTGGAAGACAGAATATTGTATATTTGGAGGAATCCCAAGTAGGGGGAAAAAACTTTAGGGCAGAAAATCTCCAAAGGAGAAACAAATTAGTTCAATTCTAGTTGAGAATGCTCAGCAGTCATGAAACGAGTAATCACACATAAGTCAGGGAGAGATGGAAATCAAATGTTTTGGAAGATAACTAGGTTAGTTGGCTGGTATGGAGATATTCAGAGTGAGAGAAATTAAATTTTGAGAGTGCCCGCTTTGAGTTAATCCCTAAAGATTTTTTTCCCTTACTTTTTTCTTACGTTTCTTCTAAGATGAAGAAAACAGATGTGTTTTTCAGATAGTATTTTGGCAATACTTAATGAGCACCAGTAATTTGGTCTTTGAAATGTAGGACAAAGTTTTTTGTAGTGATATTCCTAGAACAAAAATTCCTCCCTTGGAACAGTGTTGTTCAAGTGGATCATGGCCTTCCAGATTTCGGGAGTGGAGAGAAGCCACTGGATTACTAGTGGAAACTAAGTCAGTGTTTGAAACAGAGATTTTTTCTTCTATTAAATAAAAACTTGGTTACCTTAAAGTTAGCATTACTTTATTTATAAAACAGCAGGTGTATGTCAGAAATAGCTGTGGGTTCCTCCAGTCATTTTGCTTCTGCAATAAAAATGTTGCATTTCTATAGAGGATTTTAAAAACAGGTGTAGTAAAGATGCTGCTGCTCCATTTTGGGGTCCTTCCTACAACCCGCTTTGATGCCTTAAACCTGGAAGGGAGAGTTAATTATTGGTTGCAACTCATTCCAGATTTGAATAAAATTACACACCATGGCACACATCATGCCTAAGCTTTAAAGGTGCCATAGTTTCATATTGTGACCAAAGCTTTTTATTTTTAATTCTGTTTCAACCAGAATTTAAATTTGTACAACCTGCCGATAGGTGAATGAATGCTGCTAAAGAGTCTACTCCCAGTATATGTATCATGCAATGATGTCTTTCTTTTTTAGGCTGTTTAAAACTTTGTGAGAGATTAATCATTACTGCGAGTGGGGGGAGGGATTTATCCCCTCTCCCTCCAAAAATAATATTCCCTGCATGCTATAAGGTTCAAAAAGCAATCAAAGAAAGATCTATTATACAATAAGTTGTATAGATTGACCCAGATGCAGAAATGTAGGGAATAGGCTTCTCTATGGTCAGTTACTTCTTTTATGCTTGTATTTGCAACAAAAATGAGCCTGCCATGACTTCTAGTTTTAATACACCACTGCTGTATAATTTTTTCTGTATTCTTTCAATACATTTTCCTTATTGCAATATGTCTAAGTTCACAGGTCTCAGTGTGTGAAATAGACTTTCTTTGGTGAATCATGGACTGTATATTAAACTATAGGTAGTCTTCAGTAGCGGAATTCAAAAAAAATTTTTACTACCATTTTTCTGGGTGTGGCTTGGTGGGTGTGGCATGGCTTGGTGGGTGTGGCAGGTGAAGGACACTGTAAAATCTCCATTTCCTCCCCACTCCAGGGGAAAGTTACTGCAAAATCCCCATTTTCTCTTGATCAGCTGGGACTCGGGAGGCAGAGAATAGATGGGGGCGGGGCCAGTCAGAGGTGGTATTTACCGGTTCTCTGAACTACTCAAAATTTCCACTGCCAGTTCTCCAGAACTGATCAGAACCTACTGAATACCACCTCTGGTATTCAACTGAACACAATTGAGCCCAAAATTTTTGTTGCTAAATGAAACAGTTGTTAAGTGAGTTTTGCCCCAGTTTACGAACAGAATTGTCACAGTTGTGAACAGAATCATTGCAGTTATTAAGTTGGTAATAGGCAGCGGTGAAATCCGCTTACCTTTGCTACTGGTTTGGGAACCTGAGTGCGCGGGTAAAAAAACAGGATGTAATGACGTCCCAGCTGGTGGGTGGAGCCTCCATCGCTGGCGCTAACGGTTCGGTGAGCTGGATAGAACCGGACGGATTTCACCACTGGTAATAGGGTTATTAAGTAAATCTGGCTTCCCCATTGATTTTGTTTTTCAGAGCCCACATGACCCTGGGACACTGCAACTGTCATAAATATGAGTCACTTGCCAAGGGTCTGAATTTTGATCTTGTGACTGTGGGAATGCTGTAATGGTTATGTGAAAAACAGTAATAAGCACTTTTTTCAATGCTGTTGTAACTTAGAACAATCACTAAATGAATTGTTGTAAATTGAGGACTACCTGCAACCCTTCAATATTTCCTTTGTCTGGTAGTATTCTTTTATTCTCAGGGATAATTTGTTTTTAAATTATCTTGGCCATTTTTATTGATCTACAAGTTGACCAGCAGAACTGAACCGTAGAAAATCATGGCTTCGGGAAACGCTCTACGATTTTCCCTTTCTGTTTTCAAAGTTTGTTGGAAGTTTGCAGTGTTTGTTTCAATTTTCTGTAGCAATGCGTAGCATCAATTGACAGTGCTGACAGTAATAAAAAGCTGGTCATTGTTGATGAATCTGAATCAGAAGGTCATTGTTTACAGACAGGTAGACAATCGACATATCGCACCAGAGGGTCATTATCCATTCCTAAAAGTGACACAGTAATTACAGACCCTGCAGTCAGCCCATGATAAGAGAGGCATTTTAATAAAAACAAATATTTTTCTTTATGGAGTTCATGACATTTTCATCGCTCAGCACTATATAGAAGATGACAGCTGCCTGATAACCTAGCTACTCTTGAGTGGCTGGTATTGTGATCAAGCCTATTTTAGAACCTGACTCTTGTACTCCACTGTTATCAGGTATGAGCTCTCAGGATGAAGGTTAGCCAGATATCATTCCAAAATATTTCATCAGCTCAGTAGGTCCTTGAAATATTGCAAGAGGAAAGGGAAGGAACTTGTTTACCAGTTGATTGCACATTTCCTGTCCTTGTATCCTGAAGTACTTTTACCATTCCGCTACTGATAAAACTTACATGGACTCACTTCCATGGAGTCTTTAAAGCCTTTATTGGCTTGTCTCATGCTTTATCCTAGACAAGTTAAGAATTTTCCCAAGGAAAATGGTCCTTTTCTTCTAATAGATAATATACATACTTCTAACTGGTGAAATAAAAGAAAAAAGAAAATTAAACCAAAAAAAAAAAACAGTAGATGCCAATTCTGTGTTGATAATATCCCAGGGCTCTTGGAACTGCTGTGAGAAGAATGAAGTTGGTTTAGCACAGGATTTTTTCCATGGCATCATAATCAGGGATAAGCCGGTTGGTTATTCGATTGTACTATGCATGTGTAGGCACAAAAAATAATATGCCTCAGATCTCTTCCATTAAACACGTTGAATTGACAGTTTAGATAAATCTTTTAGTATTAAATTTTAAGGTCAACAACTAACACACAAACACACACACACACACACACATACACATGTACTTATATATATATACAGACATTCCCCCTCCCAAAGTACCACCCAGATTTTATACTTTCATCACTAACACATCGTTTATTTCATTTCATTTATTTATTTATAACATTTTAAGGTGTTCGTCTCTCCTACAAGGAGACTCTGGGAGGTTCAAAATGCAGTTTAATATTCAAAATGCAGTTTAAATTAAAAAATAAACCGATCAGTGGTGTCCATGTTATGTATAATCTAATTAATATTATCCTGGGAAAAGAAATACACTTTTCCATCAGCTATTCAAGCTATTCAAGTATATATAAGTAAGTATGTTCATAAATAAATAAACTATTCAAGACAAGATAGTGTAATTTTGGGAAAAGTAGACTTACTTTGATGAAACCCTTCTGAATCTATATATAAAAGCAAAATCCATTCACTCATCACAAAATCTCCAGAATGGTAAAACCTACAAACTTGAAAATTGGCACATACATTCCTCTTGGCTTCTAGGTGGTTGCTAACAAAGGATTTTTCAAAATGACCATCAGATCCTTAGTATTTCATATAAAGTATATTCATATGCAGTATATTAACATGCTCTGATGCTAAGGAGTTAGATGTTCTACTCCCCCTCCCCACCTGAAAAGTACCAACTGCCAGTTGCCTCACATTCCGCTACCTCAAGTCACACTGACAGACGTTCCACTCCTTCACTCAGGAGTGATCTGGGGCTCCTTACAGTACTAAATGTCACTACCTCACCAAAATGTCTACACCTTCCACCTATGGAACTGCTTCCGGACTCAAGGTGGCGGGAGAGATATTCCCTTATGTGTTTCAATCACCAACCGCCACTGAGCCAATGGATTGTGAACCGAATTTCTCCTGCATAGTGTCCCAGCCCCAACTCTCTTCTTACACTGACCTCCTCAGTTCAGACGAATCTGTTCCTTTAACACTTGTTAAAGGGAAAAGACTGTCTCTCTGCTGCCCGGAAGTACAACGGATACTTCAAAATGACGTCTTTTAGAGCCAGAGAGGTGAAGGAGGGAAATTTTATGACAACATTCAAAGTGCAGGGGAAGGCCTACCACAGGATAGGGAGTATCATGGCGGAGCCTCAGTAGCAGCCTTCATTTCTCCAGATATACTTTGTTGGTGTTCATGACAATGAGAATCTGTCAATATCATGGGGATGCTACAGTGGTTGTAAGTGTGAAAAATGGTCGTAAGTAGCAAAGCACGGGTATCCAGCTAATATTCCATAAAATAATATTGTTAAAAGTGAGTATTAATTGCATGGAGGAAGAACAAATTGCCTCAGCTAAAGATTTAGAAGGTTATTTGGTTACTTTCCCAGTTGCACATACAGTAACTACCAATTATTTACTATTCCAATAAGGATAGTGGTTAACACTAAGTACAATTTTGCATCTGTAATCTTTAAACATCTTTATTGGAAAGGCCTTTCTTAGGAGACTATTGTGGAATTTTCATTTTAAAAAAAACAGCTCTAGCAGTCAGCCAAATTATTCATGTAAAAAACAAAAAATCCAAGTGTAAACTCTGCAATCAGTAAATCAAATTAAGGGGTGCTCTTAAATAAACCAACTTAGGAATTGAACTTTATCAAATTCAGTCCCGTTTCTTTGTTATTAAATAAGTTTAGAACTAAATTGTCAGATTACATGTGTCTAACCATTCCTGTTAGTCCACATGGACTGTGCTAAGAATTAAAACGTGGCAAAGTAAACTATTTGAGTTAAAACTAACATCTGGGGAAACAATTTGAACAAGTCCAAACTACGCTGTTTTTGTGTATCTTCAAAAACTGACCATTTTCAAGTGACACAACCATAAAGATTGATTCCTCCCCCCAGACCAGTATGAATTGGAAACAGCCATCTGCTGCTTGTTTTAAACCTTCCATGTCATTTACAGGATACTTATAAGCACAACTAAGCCGAGGATCTCCATTACATGTAGGTGTAAGTTTATAACAGCCCTGCTGAATCAGGCCAGCCAAAAGATTATCTAGCCCAATATTTTGTGCCAAATAATAACTGGCAAGGTATGTTTGAAAACCTTAAAAACAGGATTCCCTTCTTCCACTTTGGCTCTTGAGAGTTGGCATTTAAGGTGTGCTTCAGGAGGAAGGTGCTATTTAATTTTGCAGAAGTACCCTACGGAAAACACAGTATACACAAAACAAACAGTTAGAAATGTAAGTGCACATGTAGATACATTTGTCCTTCAGATCGGGGTCCCCAGGCCATGGCCAGTTCTGAACAGGGCTGCGCAAGCAGTGAGTGAGTGAGCTCTTTATGTCTATTTATGCAAACAGCAGGCATGCACGCTGCTTGCACAAATGGAGCAGCATGCACTAGCACAGGGGTGTCAAACTTGATTTCATTGAGGGCCACATCAGGGTTGTGTTTGATCTCGGGAGGCCAGGGTGGGCGTGGCCAGCTTGATGTCACTTGTGTTGGGGGGCACCTGTGGTGGCCTGAGCACTCTGCCAGTGAAAACGGGCTCCTGAGTTCCATTTTCGGCTGCAACAGCCTCCTGCAACCCTCTACTTGTGAAAACGGAGCTCAGGAGGGCCGGGCACATGACCCTCTCAAGCTCCGTTTTCACTAGCAGAGGCACTGCAGGTTGATCCTTCGCTGTTTCCAGGGCGGCCCCACAGGCTCGATCAAAGTACCCCATGGGCTGGATGCGGCCCGCAGGCCTTGAGTTTGACACCCCTGCACTAGCCCAAGCATCCACCGCTTGCATAAGTGAAGCTGTGAACGTCTGCCTCTTGTGCGGCCCAGAACCATTCCTTCTCTTCCCTCCCCCCCCCCCACCTCCACTGCCGCTAGTCCACAAAGCTGGAAAGATTGAGGCTTGTTGCTCTGGATGGTTTTTCAAATGCAATTGCAATAAACTATAGAATTGTCATGTCTGATGGATACACTTGATTTCTGTGAATAAGGCGCATTCATTTTTAGACATTTGTTGCAGGCTTTCCAAAAATTGTTCTAGAACACTGTGTTCCAAAAAGCCAAGTTATCTCCACTGCACATGGGAACTACTGTCTAGTTGTTCCCTACCTTAGAAACTTTGAGAGACAAGGTTTGTGCATTTTGGAATCAGTTCTGCTGCTGTTGTTGTTTTCTTCATTTCTTTCCAACTGCTTTCCAAGAAGCCAACTTCATAATTCTCTTTCTTTCTTCATTGCTTCCAGTTGCTGTTTTCTTATTTAACTCCACTGTGGTACCCTAGAGGGGGCTGCAGTGCACTGGCTTCTTCCTGACAGCCGTTGTTTGCTGTTGTTGGCTTTTGTCTTTCGGTACTTGGCTAGCTTTTTCCTGATGGGAATTGTTGCTCTCTCTTTACACATGCACTTACATGCATTCTATGTATACACATAATAACACAAAACCTTCGTGTCCCATGAGCAGAGCCATACCTTGTTGCATGTTGTAAGGAAAATGAAACCTTCCTTCCTTTATTGCTTCCTGGCTATACAAGACTTCATTTGTCTGCCTTTAAGAATTATGGCAAAATGGAGGTATTTAATTATCAAGTGCTCCAACTTTGAGAAAGGAGAGGGATGACTTGGAATATTTGAAACTCCAGGGCTGGAGCTCCTATACTTTTTTTTTTCCATCAAGCCTCCCTTTAGTGCAATGTTAATGTACACACCTCCTCTAAAAATCCAAACATACAATCAAAGAACATTGAAAGCAATGCACTGAAACTTTGGGAAAGGTGGATTTATTTTAACAATGCAGCTAAAAAGTTCTTTACACCTCCTCTGGACTCTGTCTGCACCTCCTCAAGGGAGCTATGCTTCACATTTTGGGAAACCTTTCTCTAGGATGATAGAAAGGGTTATAATTTAGAAGTAGGACTAACATATGTGGGCTGCAAAACTCCAGATGATCACCAGATGGCAATAACATTGAGAGCTCTTTGTGTCTCTTTGCTGCCCCCTAGTAATTATTTGGATTTTCCCCCCAATTCATATTTAATTATGTATAGTTCAGATGTATAATGCCACACAACTCAACACTGATTCTGGACAGTGTACAGATTGGAAACAGATACAGTACTAAAAGCTTAACAAAAAAAATAAACATAATGGTGAAGGGATCAGACATACCCCCATATAAGCAGATATTACACACCAGATTGATATCATATTTATTTATAGATTTATGTTTAGTATGTATTTATACCCTACCTTTATTATTTTTATAAATAACTCAAGGCAGTGATCATACCTAATACTTCTTGCTTCTCCTATTCCTCCCCTAATGACAACCTTGTGAGATGGGTTGGGCTGAGAGAGAGTAACAAGCCCGAAGTCACCCAGCCAGCTTTCATGCCTAAAGTGGGACTAGAACTCATGGTCTCCTAGTTTCTAGCTAGGGCCCTAACTGGTAGAGCAAACTCTCATATCATGCCTGATCCCAAAATGGTTTTCAAAGATGATTTAAAAGAATGCAGTGTCAGGGCAGTTTGAATCTTGCAGGGTGGGGGATGCTATTCCAAATTATTTCCTTGATTCCATTATGACACTGCATAATGGATGAGCCAGGAAGCAGGCCTGCTTTGTTGGATCTTATGGAGCAAGAAACGATAGGAGAGAGATGGTGTCTTCAAATAGCCACAAGTGAGGTTACCAAGGAGTCATGAATGAGATGGATTCCAAGCCCAGGAAAAAATTCTTCAAAAAGCCCCCTACTTTTTGAAGAAAAACTGTGAGTCCAGAAGGATCCATAATTGCAATCAGTTCTTTGAGGAAGCATCAGAAGAAGCATGCATCCATAGCTACTTGGTCATGTCAGAGATTTTTTAAAACCATATGTTTTTATTAATCCATTTTCAAACATATCTGTCTAAAATAATGTAAAATAAAAAATGAAACAAAACACAAAAGCAAATGTGTGTGTGTGTGTGTGTGTGTGTGCGTGTGTGTGTGTATTTCTCTTTAGCCAGGTTCTTCTTACGTAAACCAAGATTTTATGCAGCCCTAGTTCAGTGAAATCACAATTCACTAGTTTCTAGGCTTTTTTTCTTCTAGCAGCCAGCAGACCCTTTGCTGCCCATTGGCTGCCAGAAGAAAAAAAGCCTAGAAACTAGTGAATTGTGATTTCACTGAATTAGGGCTGCATAAAATCTTGGTTTATGTAGGAAGAACCTGGCTAAAGAGAAATACACATAAAACCTATGAAAAAGACAGAAAAGAATGTGTGTGTGTGTGTGTGTGTGCATCTCATAGATTTTCATGGGTAGAGGTATGCAAGTTTTGATGTATTCGGGTCTTTTCCCATGTAAGATTGAGAGTATCTTGGTGACGTTTCGACGAGGTCCCACTCGTCATCTTCATGCTGGTGTCTTCGGCTTCATGCTTGTGCGAGGAAAGCTATATATATTCTTTGTACACCCACACACCCATACACCAAAAGTATTGTCATTGACATCTTGAACTTGAGGCTGTTCTTTCCCATTGAAAACCAAATAGCCTCTAGGCACTGAGGCAAGATCTCAATACAAATCACTTGGTTAACCAGAAGTTGAGATACACCACTGGATATCAGCAACATACTGATGATACTTGACCATACATTGATGGATGGCTTCATTAAGTGGCTTCATGGACATATAAAACAGGAAGGGTGAGAGAGGTGAGTCACTCCACAAACTTCAAGTTGAGCCTCTCCCTACCTATCAACCCCGATTGGAACCGGCTGCAGAGAAAACGAACGACAGATCGAAAGCCTTATTTGGAAGAGCATCTTCTTTCCATGTATTTTAATACTTTTTAACAAAACCCAGTCAAACAAAATGAACCAGACTATTGCAATCTGGCTTCCTCCAACTACTGCAGGCTACACTTCTCATTACCATGAGACAGCATGGTCCATATGATGATGGATGTTGCCCTGAAAAAAACTAAAAGGTTAAAGAGATCTATGCTAAAAGGGCCTATTGTCTGACTTACTATAAAGTAATTTTCACAATTATGTGTGATCTTAATAAATTCTGAATTTGAAAATAAACAAAACATTAAATTTCTGTAACAGAAACATTTTTCTGCAAGAATAACAAGGGCCATATTGCATACGAAAATAAGTGCTCTTAATATTAAGGTTGTAAAATATGTAAACAAGATAGATGAAATAATCAGGCATCAAAAAAATCCTTGCTAGTTTGCCAACTTGGTTGGTTTGCCAATAAATTGTCTAGGAAATACTGCAATGCAAATTACTGCTTAATTTACCAAGAGAAAGGCAAAGTTAGCTTTTATTCTTCTAGTTCAATTGGGCCTTATGAGGATTCCATTGCAGTATTGCTAAAGATTGATCTGTTGTTTGAATGCTACTCTGTAGATACAATTTCAAAGCACAGGTTGTTTTGCCGTGATTCAGCACTCATTTTGAATACTTGTCCTAGCTCAGGTGCTTCAAAGGCCACTCTGTATGTTACATTCTAGTAACAATGAGAGGTAGGGGGATCGTTTTCATTTCTAAATACCTGTATGAAAGGAAAAGCAAGATTCAAGAAAGAAAAAACGTAGAAGATAATTTCTATTCAAAGCATAATTGGAACCGAGACTAAGATGTAATTCATTTCTTTTGCAATATACTCTGCATTCTGCTTTGAATTTTGTAAATGTTTACATTTACAGTCAAAACTGGCAACTGCAAAATTTTTGCTGTGCAATATAACAACCTGTGAAAACTGAGAAGATGCTATAATTCTTCACCATAGAGCTTTAATGCGATTTATTGAAAATAGTTTTACTTAGGCGTACTCAGCATTCATTATACATCTAATTCTACAGAAGCAGTTTTCTCTAGAAGTTTAAAATGCATATATATTTCCCTGGTGATACTGAGAAAAAGTCTTAGGTTAACCTATAGTCAACTAAATTTAAATGTTTTCATCGAAGTATAGAATCACAAGCATCCTGTTGGATCTTTGTGAAGTTTGCACAGTGTATTAACTCCCCCCCCCCTTCAGCCATATTCTCTAATGCCAATTAAACTTTATCTCCACCTTTAGTGAATAATTATTTCAAAGTGGGGGGGGGGGGAATCAGCTGAAATACTGCTTCATGTGTCTAGTTCTAAATCCCTATGTAGATCAAATCAAGAAGCCGATTCCATTAAAAGGCTAAAAATATCTTAATTAATACCAATTATAGTAACAGAATCTTACAAGTCTGACTGTGATTGACTTCTCCCTCCCCGCCTTATGCTTATGTGAATTAGGGAGTTCTGCCTAAATTGCTTGTCCATACTCTTTGCTTTAGACCTAAGCCATCTTTTAAACCCTTGTCCCTTTGGTAATAGACCTGGCCTATCTCTGTCAAGATCATCTTCCTTACACTCTCTTCAAGTATCCTGAAGGGCAACAAGCCAGAGCAGCCATAGAATTCAGACTGAAATAAATAAATCTTGCCATCTTAGTGTCTTCCAACTGGAACTTGGGACATCATCCTGAACTCCTCCTTGTGAAACCATAAAGAAAAAAAAAGTGTCTTAAAGTTTAGAAACGTGCCTACACTGTTGTGGCCATCTTTTCATTTCTCAGCTTGCCACAGAATATTGGGGGAAGGAAAGATTTGGAGTACTAGTCCCAGACAACAACAAGAAATCATCCTGTGGGAACCAAGGTCATCTCAACAGATGTTTGGCAAAGACCTGAAGGAGTTGACATAGAGACACCAGAACACCTAATTGTACAGTGTGACCTGGCCGAGGAAAGGGAGGAAGAAATTTATTCTTTAATTAAGCGAAAACCGTGAGAACTAGCTAGAGTTGGTTTTGCTTCATGTGGGCTGAAATGATGTTCTCAATAAAGTTATGCTTAAAGAGGTCTGATCATCTCGATTTGCTGGCTTGGTTGGATTCGTCCTGGGCACTTGCCTCTTATAGTCTACGGAGGCCAACTCAGGGCCAAGAGGTTTTCAGTTGCAATAAAAAGACTGACTACCAAGTCTGATGTCCATCCCTGTTGGGAGATGCCAGCAGGAAGCAGACTCCAATCGGCTACCAGAAGAGCCAAGCAGCAGCCCCATTCAGAAATCAACATCAGTTTAGAGGGATCCCAAGGACTGATGGAATTTGTGCACGGATCCAGAAAGAGGCTTCTACCAGACCCACAAACCTCATTATACTGAGCCAAAAGGGGAACTGCATAGCATTGAGCTACAATCCTCCTTGCACCACAACAGTTTCTGTGTCGGCCTCTGCACTGGTTCCTGCACTGGTTCCTGCTGTTTTTGGAGTCCTCCCCCAAGCCAAGACCTCGGAGAGAACAAATAATTAAATCTAGACTCTCCGGCAATTAATAAAGAGAGGAAACACGCAGCCTGAAATTCATTTTCTGCTCCCCAAGTACACATTTTTTTCAGATATTCCTTCTTGAAATATTTTGTAGTGCATTTGAGAAATAAGATTGGGCCTAAGGGTCCAATCCTTCCCCACTATCCTGGTGTGGGTCAGGTGATGTCACTGGGATTTAGCCAAAACCTGAGCTCATATCCAATTATAACTTCTTGATCCAGAGAGGAACTGCTTCAAAGCAAGTGTTTCAAATAGCATTTCCTCAGGAAAAGGTAATTGCATTAGCTTCAGCTTGGGGATCTGCAAGCATATGTTCATGGGAAGACGAAAGACTTTACTTGAGGTCTTTATTCCAAGAGCTTTTTGACAATGATGACTAGTGAATAGGGGGGATCCAATACCTTCCAGCCTTTCACTGAAGAACAAGCATTTCTTTATCAACTTGGCTCCATGGATGGTTTGGTAATAGGCTTCTTAAAATCAAACTTTTCTTCACCAAACGTAATGCTTGGTCTCCTTGTTTCTCTCACATTTAGCTGAATTATGTGCATAGTTTTATTTCTGTTGTCCAGACTCTCAGCAAATATTCAAAAGAAATGTCTTCTTGCCTGTCTGAATAGCCAGTCATGTGCAATAACCCTCAATTCTTTTTGTTACTTTACGCTACACAATAAAAAACAAGATTGAAGTCATGGGTCTCTTTACTCAAATTTATAAAAGTTAGAACATAATGTATTCATTTCCAAGCTGGACAAAACTGAAGACTCTTGATATCAGTTGCCATATGGATGTTGTCAAACCTGTTTTCAATATAATTTTAACTCTAATTTTCTGCAAAGTTGATGAAGAATAATTTCCCATGGGAGAAACTCAATTCTGTAATGTAGTGAATGTTAGATTGTTAGGATGTTAGAATTTCTAAACCATGATCCAAGATACAGCATGGAAAGGATATTGAGATAATTTGGGTAACAGGATTTGGGTAGTGGAGAGCAGCAATCCAGGTTAAATGATAAATGTTCCTATTCAGCTTTTAACGGAAAAATTAACAATGAAATATAGTGATAATTTGTTGTTCTTGTTTTACTTGGTAAGGTTTTCCTGCTTTCCCAGATCTAAAGCAGAATATCATCCGATTTATTTAATAATTTCCTGAATTTCCACCATATTGAGACTGTTTAATCCATCATATATGAAAAATACTGAATTTTGCAGACCAAACACCAGCACAGAAAAAAAAATATGGAACTTGAAAGTCTTTAAGCTATTATCAATATGACCTCTTCCCAAACTTTTTGCTACAATATAAGTGTATTTATTCATAGTCACTTTTAGTCAAGAGTTCATTTTTTGCAGTATGCACAAACAAAAAGCACATGTTTCAATCGTTTTACCAAATAACTTTTCCATATACATGCTGTAGTTATTTGGATCCAGGAAATGCTTAAAAAGCTCGCCCATTTACGTTTATGGCACAATTTCCTGTATTTCATTTCTTTTCTTGTGTGTGTATGTTTATTTATAAATGCATTTAGCAGTTTAAAATATTTTTAGTACTTTGGCCAGCATTAAACTTTCAAACCACTTTTCAGCATTCCACATGAGATTTTTTTCCAGCTTTCCAGTTGACTACTTTAATGTGTCAGCTACCATAAAAGTAGTAGCTTTAATCAAGGACAGAAGCAACCTGGAATTAAGGAGAAACTTCCTAACAGCGAGGACAGTTAACTTGCCTTCAGAAGTTATGGGTGCTCTATCACTGGAGACTTTTAAGAAGAGACTGGACAGCCACCTGCCTGAAATGGTATAGGGCCGCGTGCCACCTGTGGCACGCGGAGCCATATCAATGGGCACGCGAGCATTACCCTAGTTCAGCTCCAGCGTGTGCCACCTGATTTCTGGGCTTCCGAGCCCACCAGAAGTCGGCAAACGGGCCGTTTCTGGCCTCCAGGGGGGTGCAGAAGGCCATTTTTGCCCTCCCCAGGCTCCAAGAAATGCTCTGAAGCCTGGGGTGATCGAAAAAAAGGTTTACTGGGCCCACCGTGCCATTGTATGCCAAAAGCGGGGGGACCACGTGGGGGACACACGTGCATGCACGGGGTGGGATGAGGCGCATTGAATTATGGGTGTGAGCACGCGCGCTCACACCCATAATTTTGGCGCACTCACCCCCTCGCTTTTAGCACGCAACAGCAAAATGATTAGTCATCACTGGTATAGGGTCTCATGCTTGGGCAGGGGGTTGGACTAGAAGACCTTCAAAATCCCTTCCAGCTCTATTCTGATTGATTGATTGATTGATTAAAGCTGTTGGATAGGTCTGGACTGTCCTAGATTCAGAACCCTCACGTAGCTATGAGGAGGTACTTTACATCATCTCAGGATGATTATGGAGGGAAAAATAGGGAGAACCTTATGTTGCTTTTTGAAGGAAGGACTGATTATAAAGATAACAATTTAACATGTTAATTGACAAAATGTGTGATAGATGTGAAAAGGGGAAGATTTTAGGGTGGGAATTATTACAAAAGAGGTTGAAACTGCCCCAGTGCCATAAAGGCTGTAGTGATATGGCCAGATGGTACTTTGTATATTATTCAGATTACCTCATCAAATAATAGAAAGAAAGCTTAATATGATTAGGAATTGGACAAAAAGCTGAAAAGTTAGAGTTTACTTTTACTATTTCAAAATTACGCCAAATTAATTCAGCTATATACAATTTTATAAAATGGAACTATTTTGAATTAGCGAAGTATCTGCTCTTTATTCTGAGAAAAAGAGTATAGCAATGAAATAAAGAAATCTGCAACAAAAATACATTCCATGAAAATGAAGTTTACTTTTCTGCCACCTAAAAATAGGACCTCTACTATTTAGATTTTGGGGAAGATTTCCTCATAGCAGGAAGCAATTGCATATTAATTCCTGGCTCTCTGAAATTTAAGTTAATTATTTCTTTATAACACCCCCCCCCCCCACACACACACACAATGTCAAACCATCAAAATGCACATCTAAAACCTAAAGAACAGATGAAGAGTTATTTGATTAGCGTGTTGCCCATGTACATATTACTTTTACTGCTATTTTCTCATTATATGTATATATCTGGGTATGAACAGAATCCATATCTAATATTGGTCTAATTTGCTAGATTTGTAGCTTGTCGTTGTTTGTAAAAAATGATGATCTTTGCCACATTTGATTAGTTAGATGAATCACATGCAAAATCTCCATTCTTAGAGCATATGATTATTGGAATGTTTTTAAAAATACTCAACTGAAGTCAGAATTAGGTATGATCATAGGTTTTTATTCCCGGGGAAGGGTGAGGTTGGGGAGGATTATTGTTGTATGGGCTTCAGTCACTTTTTACTAATTGCAAAAAAGGAGTCAGTAATTTTTTTTATAATCATTAGATTTATTCATGTTTATTTATACCTGAAAATTCACATTTGGCGTACATTTCCATAAGCAAATTAAAAATAGAAAATGATACTATATCAGTTATGCTTATTCTCATTTTCTCAACTCCTAAGTTTCTTCTAATAAAAATAATATTTTCACACTCTTTTTAGCAGGCTTCAGCCTACAAGCTAGTTACCTCCTAATCGTTTCACACCTGTAATCAATAAAATGTCTCCCTAATTTACTGCATATTTAAACACATTTATGCATATCAAAATACATTTTTCTACTTATAAGTATATGACGTGATTATTTCTTATTAACATAGTGATAATTCATGAATTAACAGAACTGGTAAAACCATATAGATAAAAACATTCCATACCCAGAAGACGACAGGTGACCTTCAAAATATAACATGTAAAAAGTTCTCTGCAAGGATATTAGCTGCAAAGTTTGTGTTATAGTTTTCCCTACTTGTAAAGGATATCAGTACTAGGAGTTTTCTACTGGTTGAATGCATGGTTTTTCAATCAAGGTGGTTAAATCAGTGCAGCTTGGGAATAATACTTCAGATAGTTTTTTGATTCTCTGCTTTTATTATTTTTATTATTACCTTTTTATAATAATATTAATAAATAATAATAATAATAATTTATTATTTATTATTATTATTATTCTCTGCTTTAAGAATGTTCTTTCTCTATTAACTCGGAAAGCTCAGATTGCCCAAGAATTTGCTGATACAGTTCTACAGAGGAATTATTGTGTCTGTCATTGGTACCTCACTAACAGTTTGGCACAGCAACCAAATAGGACAGGTACAGACTTCAATGAATAGTTAAAACTGGGGGGAAAAAAACCAAACCCACAATTGAACCAGCCTGCCTTCCATTGAGGATCTGGATATTGAACGAAGCAGAAAGAGGGCTGAGAAAATATCTACAGACTCCTTACATCCTGGACATAATCTATTTCAACATCTTCTCTCAGGATTCCGCTATAGGACATTGCATGCCAAAACAACTAGACACAAAGATAGTATTTTCCCCCATGCCATCACTCTGCTAAATATATAATTTCCACAGCACTGTCTCATTTCTTATCTTTTCATCTTGCCTACTATCTTATCCTGTTAGTTTCTTATGAATTCATCCATTGTTGTTTGAAACCTATGATTAATGATTGTAACTATATTTGTGATCTATGATCTATTATTGGCTGCTTATTTATTTATTTATTTACCTATTATTATACTGTGAGTTTATGCACCAGAAACAAATTCCAATCATACCAGTACTTGATCAATAAAGAATTCTATTCTGTTCTGCTCTGCTGTACTGCATAAATGTGCTATAGCAAAGCAGAGCCACAATTTATAATCAGTATAAGTTGCTTAAATTCCAACATCTGCAAGCAGGAAATGAAAGGAAATAGATGCAAGAGCACAGTTGCTCAGTTACTGCTTCCAGTGTGAATTGTGGCTAATTGAAGACATCTCTGTGAATGACTGGAGATGCCAACTACTGAGAAGAATGAAAGGCTGATAACTAGGTCAGTCCTTCAAATCTCTCAGGAAAAAAAACAGAACAGGAGATCACTCATGAGTGCATTGAATGGCAGCTCCTCATGAAACAGCATAAAATATGCTTCAGCAACATTAGGGCCTTTAATAAGACTAAGCCAATCAAACTTTATCCCATCACATTTGGAAAAGTTCATTTTAACCACTTTATGGATAATAGAGACTTTCAAAGCAGCGAGCTTAAATTGACACCCAATGTGTTTTACCTTCTTCTTCGGATTTAAAAAAAAATTAAACAGACTTGAGAATTTAAAATAATATACAATTGGCAACACACATACACACACAAAAGGATTTGGATTTAAGAAAATTTTAAATGGCCTGTGAGACTAGAAGGATTTGGAATACTAGTTATTTTTGCTATAAGATTTGAAAAGCAAGTATATAGTTAAATAATATATACTCAGAAACAACTGATACAGAACTAAACTCATATCAAGAACTAAGGCTTCATGAAGTAAACAAATGGACACTAGAGGGAACTGAAAGACCACGCAGAAAGAGTTAAAATATTTGAGGCAGTTATACATTTTTCTTACCTCAAAGAGTTTTTTGAAAGCTGGATTGAGATATTAATAACTAATATCTCAGATAGGATACACATTTCAATGGATTAATGTTTTAGAAGATGATTAGAAAAATGCTAAAAAAACTTTTACTTGACATAGACATTATAGAGTTGAAGGCACAGATGACAGCAACATGAGGATTACCAAACATACAAAAAGACAAATTTAGAGATGGATCTATACATGGAACAGCTGCAACCCAAAATTCTGGATGATGCCTCTTCATGGGGAGAAAAGGATGTGGACATGGTACAAATGTGACAAGAAATCCTGGACAATGCCTCCTTATGGGACTCTTCGATTGGGGTAAAGCCTTTGATATTGCCAAGTCAGGGTTGAAAAGACACAATTTCCAATTCTGTGTAGATTTTATTCATTTATTTAATGTCATTTGAAATATTTATATAGCCGCCCATCTTCTAACCAACTCTGGGTGGCTCCCAATCAAAAGTTTAAATCACATTTAAAAACATATTAAAACTACAAAACCAAACAGATTAAAACATTATATCCAACAAAGATCTGGCAGCACATCAACCTATGGTGGAAAAGAGGTTTCTTTTGTAAATTTAAAAGAAGGTGAAAAATTACTGTATTCACTTATGCTCATATGATGAAGGTTGGAAGCCATTTCTTTATTGTTGTTTTTGTTGCAATAATGATTTGGGTTTTTTTCTTCTTTTTTCTTTTTTTCTGCACCTTCTGAACTTTTCTTCTATTTTTCTTTTTTTATTCTAGGTTGGTTTCTATTAGTTCTTCTATGTTTACTAAAAACTTGAATAAAACTTTTTTTTTAAAGAAAGGACATTTTCTATTATTTAGTGGTGAGATCCACGCCTCCTAATTATCCTAGAAGCTGTTTTGTCTTACTTTAGTCTTGCTTGAAACAGATCTAATTAGAAAGATAGAGAAAAATATTCACCGATTTACTTTATTTCTTCTTTTGATCATGGCGTCATGTTCTAGCAATTGCCACTTTTATGCCCTTTACTCACAATGTTGCTTTCAACTCATCCCGAGTCCAGCCCATCTCTAAGCCTAGCTCTAACCTTAACTAAATAAAATAAGCAACATGTGGGTTTTGTTTTGTTGTTGTTTTTTGACATTTTGCTGATGTAGACATTGTTTGAGTAAATAGCTTCAGTACAGGTCAGCTCCAAGTCCGTTATTTCCCTACCAATCTTGAGGGCTAGATGAGATTGGCTCATATCCATGTAGCAACAAATGCATTAGCAATGAGCAGGGACAAAGAGATACTTAAGAGATATTATCATTTTTAAAAAAATGTTTATTTGTTTTAACAGGGGAAAACCCATCTGTCATCAAAAGCAACATCTGCTATAAGGAAATTTTGAGCAGAAAAATGTCATTGAAATTTATATGTTGCCTTTCACATTTGGCTTTAACCACATTTTTCCAGTGGTTTCCTTTCTTTGCCATGCATCAATTTATTTTTAGCTTTGACCAATCCTTTTGTTCTATACATACCTTCTATTCCTTATATGCAACAACAACAACAAAAATGTTCGCAGAATATCCTGAACCTCAAACCAACCACGTATTATCTTATTGTATGTGTAGCCCCGAACTATGTAATTAGTTCAGTTTCTGATTCAGGGTTGTATGAATCCACAACATTGTGTTAATTGCATAATAGGGGTAAAAGGTTCATGTAGGCATAGCCAGCATATTTTGAACCCACAGATACGACATTGAGCATCCACAAGCAATTGTGATGAAAGGTACTTGGTGATGTCACAATACAATATTTGTACTTGCCTCCTACGTATTTGTATTTGATGTCTGTAGCTGTTTGCCCACAAAATACCCCAGAATTTTCACCAAAGTGACCTTAATGGAAGTCTTTCACTGTCTGTACAGAGATAACCCTTGAGCCTTTAAGTACAGTTTCCAGTTTATATATTATTACTTATTTATTTATTAGTTCAATTATATGCCACCCTCCTCCGAAGACTCAGGGTGGCTTACAATGCACTTATAGCAAAAGCCTTCATTCTTTTGTATACACCTGCTTATTAGGGCTTTTGCGCCCCCCCCCCCTCGCCCATAAGCAGTGTTTCTACAAAGTCAGCTTATTGTCCCCACAACCCGGGTCCTCAATTTACCTACCTCGGAAGGATGGAAGGCTGAGTCAACCTAACCTCCAGTTCCTTCTTAATGATATTATGCAGCTTCATCAGGATATGCTATTGCTATGGAGGAAACGCTCTGCAGCAGCCTCTAAACTAGCTTGTGAGTTGTGATGTATTTAATTTTTTGTGGAAGTGACAAGATAGGAAATAATATATGACCAACATGGAAATTTAAGAGTACTCTTATTCTAGATCTTTGTTGTGGCCCACCGGTGGCCAACAGAGCTGGCAGCAGAGTCGGAAGTGAGAAGGTTGTGGAGGAACATGGGCCAGTCCTGGGGGCTGGGGAAAGCTCGGACCAGGGCTCTGCATCAGAGGCAGAGAGGGAGCTAGACAGCAGTGAGACAGAGGAACAGCTGGAGCCTGTTCCCAGTGTGTGCATGCGCAGAGCTGCCAGAAGACAAGAACAACTAAGAAAGCAGTGTCAACTTGGGAGTAAAGCCAGACCTTGGAGGTGATTGGCCCCTCCCATAGGAAACAAAAGAGGAGCGAATGGGGAGTGGGTTTTTGCAGGAAGCAGTTCGTTCATTTGGTCGTTTCAAGAGTGGGAAGATCCCAGAGTGAATCCCAGAGACTCTGTGCCAAGTTTTGCCTTGCGCTGAGTTTGGAAACTAGTTACCTGGCAGCTTTCCAAGCGAGTTAAGGTCTGTGTTGATAAATATTCCTCTCAAAGACTGTTTGCCAGGTCTTGCTGACTATGAATGAAAGTAATTCACAGTCATGTAAATAAAAGGGGTTTTGCCTGGACCAAGACTCTGCTTCCTGCTTTTTAAGGGAGCCTAGATCAGAACAATCTTTTTCACCGAGATCAAGTGTTCTTAAACTAAAACCCAAACCTAGCTTCAAGGATTGAGGAACTATTATATTTGATTATGGCAATTCTTAAGCAAAGGAGCTTGAGCAGCAAGAGAAAGAAAATGCAATTTGAACAACAGGTGTCATGTGAAATGTGAAACTTACGCATTTTTAAAGCATTCTCCCTTAATTTTATTTCTCCCCCCCCACCCCCCTTCATCATCAAAAATAAGTGATGTGTATATATCCTGAACAATTCAGGGAATATTCAGGAAACTATTGTTATAATTGCCATGCCTTTGCAATTGTAACACATATGATTTTGTCTCGTCCTGTAACTGTTGTGTTTTGTGCTAACATAAACAGAATTTTTAATATGTCATTAATTATGGCTCAGTTGCTGTACAAGAAAGATGAATGATCTTAGCTGTAGTCCTATGTTTTGGAATCTGTCAAACTGTTCAAAGAATTATTATTCAACATTGGAGGGAGAAATCTATACTTGATTTGTAATAGTGGTTTACTGATGTGCATTTGTCAACATCTGAACTAGTCTTGGAACAAGGAACGATACGTTTTTTTGTTCTGTTTGTAAAATAACTTCCAGTGTTGTTATAAATTTTCCCTTTTCCTCTTTGTATTGCTATGCTTATCAATTTTGAAATTGTTTTTCTATACTGCTATAGGTATTTGTACCTTCTTTTACTATTCAGTTTATCAATGATACATTTAACGTTTGGATACTAACTTTCATTGGTTGTGCTAATCATATATGGTTACTAGCAAAATAAATATTAAGTAATTAACAGATTTTTAAAAAATTTGATTTATATGCCGCCCTTCTCCGGAGACTCAGGGCGGCTTACAATGCGTTAAGCAATAGCCTTCATACTATTGTATAATTATACAAAGTCATCTTATTGCCCCCACAAACTGGGTCCTCATTTCACCTACCTTAGAAAGGATGGAAAGCTGAGTCAACCTTGAGCCTGGTGAGATTCGAACTTACAGTAATTGCAGACAGCTGGTGTTAATCACAATGCTTTTAGTCTGCTGAGCCACGAGGCCCTTAATAACAGAGTTGGAAGGGACCTTGTAGGTCATCTAGTCCAACCCTCCTGCCCAAGCAGGAGACCTTACACCAGTGATGGCTAACCTTTTTGCCGTCATGTGCCAAAAGCGGGAGGAGCGTGGAGGGGGGGGGTCACACATGCATATGCCCACACCCATAATTCAATGCAGCCTGCCCCCTGTGCATGTGTTCATGACACACACACCCGGTGCCCCCCTGCTTTTGGCATGCGATAGCATGGTGGGCCTGGTAGGCCCATTTTTCACTCTCCCCAGGCTCCAGAAACTTTCTTGGAGCCTGGGGAGGGCGAAAATGGCCTTCCCTACCCCTCTGGAGGCCAGAAACAGCCTATTTCCCAAGTTCCGTTGGGCCCAGAAGGCCTGAAAATCTGCTGGCTGGCATACGCATGCACGTTGGAGCTGAACTAGGGCAGCGCTCGCGTGCCCACAGATATGGCTCTGCATGACACCGGTAGCACGCGTGCCATAGGTTCACCATCACGGCCTCACACCATTTCCGACAGATGGCAGTCCAGTCTCTTCTTGAAAGCTTCCAGTGATGAAGGTCCCACAACTTCCGAAGGCAAGCTGTTCCACTGGTTGATTGTTCTCACTGTCAGAAAATTTCTCCTTATTTCCAGGTTGAATCCCTCCTTGTTCAGTTTCCATCCATTATCCTTGGCTTTGGAAAATAACTTGACCTCCTCCTCTCTGCCTTAAACTTAAATACAAATTGTCGTGCATTTCCTATTTATTAAATGTGTTGTGGACAATGGTTGTATTAGAAACATGAATATGAAATATCTCTGTAATTGCAACATCTTCTCAGAACAACAGAGTCAGAAGGAACCTTGCAGGTCTTGTAGTCCAACTCCCTGCTCCAGAAGGAAATCTTATACCATTTCAGACATCGTTCTACTAATGAATTGTTCTGTCAGGAAATCTCTCCTTAGTTCTGGGATGGCTCTCTCCTTGATTAGTTTCCATCCATTGCTTCTTGCCTTGCCTTCAGGTGCTTTGGAGAATAGGTTGACCCCCTGTTCTGACCCAGCCTTAGTAGAAGCAAGAAACAGACTCCTTGTCACGAAAAAAAACCCCTTTTTATTTACGTCTTGTGAATTAATTGCCTTCACCCACCGAAAAGTCCAGGTAAGAGTCCTGCAGTTAACGGCAGCAACAGACTTTATCAGTTCCTTGTGATAATTGCAAGGCCTTGAGCTCCCAGCTGAAAGGCTGCAAATTAAGTTCTGGCAAGCTGTCTTTGATGCATGAAACACAAAATCTCCAGAAATACAATCTGTTGTCTCCTACAACAACCACTCCCCTTTCCTTCTATTTATTCCCTAGCCAGGGAGGGGGCCATTCAGCATCCTTGTGTGCTTTGCTTCCCGAGTCAACTCCTTGTCCTCCATTGTTCACCTCTCCTAACTGCCCTGTGCATACATGCATCTGGAACAGGCCCCAGCTGTTCTTCCTCCTCACTCATCTCAGCCTCCAAAGACAGCTGCCTCTCCGGTGGCTGGGAAAAGTTGGATGGCCCTGGCTCTATCTCTGTGTCCAACGCAGAGCATCCATCAGAGCCTTTCCCAGACTCCAGAACTGGCCCAAATTCTTCCCTAACCTCTTCATCATTTGAGTCTGCCATCCGAATTTGCTGACAGCTCTGCTGGCAGCTGGCAGGCCACAACACTCCCTTCTTCTTTGTGGCAACCCCTTAGATATTGGAAGACTGCTATCATGTCTCCCCTAGTCCTTCTTTTCATTATACTAGACATACCCAATTCCTGAAACTGTTCTTTCTATGTTTTAGCCTCCAGTCCCCCAATCATATTTGTTTCTCTTCTCTGCACTCTTTCTAGAATCCCAACATCTTTTTTATATTGTGGCAGCCAAAACTGGATGCAATATTCTCAGACAGATGATTGTTTTACTATGGATAAATAACCTTGATTGTGTTCTTTAAGTTGTTAGACTCTTAACCAGAGCACTCAAAGCTATTTGCACTGAGCGAGATAGCAGAAAAAAACAGTAGAGGAGAAAGGTATATATGATAATAACACGCTACTAGTATAGCTTCTTAGAAATGGGAGCCCTTCTAAATGTAATCGTCTTTTGTCAGGAAATTGTTACATCTCAGTCAGATGAAACTAGGGATTCTTGCACAAAGTTACATTAAAGTTCATAGCGGCTATGCTTTTTTTAAAAAAAATAGAAAGCATAAGACATTTTGCTGTCAAATTGTGTGTGTGAGAGAGGGGGGGGGAGAAAGACTGCTGCAGGCTCTGCTCTTTGGCAACCTGCTAAATATTGTTACATTTCTTCCTTTATTTTTTTGCATGTAATAATTCCCGCTGATTTTAATACACTGGACAACGATTGGCTTGTAAATTGTGTACATGTAGATTCCAGTTTAATTAGCTGCAGATGCTGGGAGTTCTGAAAAGGAAAATCTTTGCTCAGTTTTGTCGCTATTTGCAAGCATCAGCTAATTTTATAAAAAGGAATTTATCTGTGTGGTTTTAGGATTAGAACCTTTTGATCAATTCATGCTGGTAATGACTATAAATATGTGCAGGAGTGCTAGTCTTCAGATGCCCAGAATGTATGTATCTGCATGTTTAGGTAGAAACCAAATGTTAGTTTGTTAAAGAAAATCAATTTCTAAAAAACAATAAGCTAGAATAAAAACAGGGTAAATACAGCCATTTTATTTGCAGAATTGCTATTCTTTCATATTGTCACAACAAATAACTTCAGCGCCCCAAAGCAAAGTTTACAAATGTACACAAACACATATACCAAACGTGTTCCTAGAATTAATGTAACCAGGGCTCAATTGTGGCTTCTGTTTTTAATACTGTCTCGACCTTAGAACATATGAAATGCAGATGAAAAAAAGTGCCCCTGAACAGATGCAGACTCCCTTTTCCTCAACTCTGATTAGTAAAAAAAATGAAGAATGGTTTCCAGATAGACTTAAATAGCAATACCTAAAAAAAGGAGAAAAGAAACGAGAAACCGGATTCTTCCTTTTAAGATGGGCATTTTCATCCTTCCCCATGGGTTCAGGCTTGGCCCCTGATCAACTCTAAGTGGAAGAAAAATCTCCAACTATTCACAAACGCTGGTTTTCATCTTACTACTGAGGTTGTGTCAACCTTTCAAAGACCTGTAACCTTTCCACGTGTGAGGCTCCCTTCTGTTTTTGCAAAAGTGTATTTCCAGATTCACCAAACAACCCAATCCCTATCTACTTAGTTATTTTACCTGAGCTCATGGAAGAGTTTCCTCCTAGGTAAGTACAAGTTCGCAACCTTATTCTCTCCTAGGTGTTTATAAAATTAGATCTGCTTGCTATAATATTGCTCCATGTGCATATATCCTGAAACAGACTTAATCACATAAACACTTCTCTTCAAAACAGTTGTCTTATATTCTGTCTCAAGACTGTTCCATATATGTTCTTCAGTAGATTCAGCCACTGTAAAATTTGTTTTAAAAAGTTATCCCCGCAATTCAGTGACTGATTAGGATCTAAATAGCAATTAAACTTTGGAACTGTATTCAGGTATCCTAATACATATTGAGAAAAACTATAGATTTCTTCATCTACCACATTGCTTCTCTGTGCCAATCCTTTTTTTAAAAAAAAAAAAAAACAATCTTCAATCCTGCTAGCAAACTGAACTGATACAGGCCAATTTTCCTGTCAAATTACCTTTAGCTGCAAATATAATACCATTAAACCCAAGCATCAGGAAATTAGATCACAAAGGAAATAAAACCCAGCAGCAGGCACAGAACTGGTGATTACATGGAAGAAAGATCTGGGAGGGGGAAGGGGGATTGGTGGGGGGGATTTCCCCAAAGAAAACAGTGGCATATGACTTCAGGATTGTTGCCAATAAAGCCACCACAGCACACCTATGAAGTTACAATAATCAAGCTCAATTGGTAGTAAATGTATTTCCCCATCTTTATTATTTTGATAAATAACTCAAGACGTTATCATACCTAGTACTCAGGGGTGAAATCCAGCAGGTTCTGACAGGTTCTGGAGAACCGGTAGCAGAAATTTTGAGCAGTTTGGAGAACCAGCAAATACCACCTCTGGGTGGGGTGGGAATGGAGATTTTGCAATATCCTTCCCCTGCCATGCCCACCAAGCCACGCCCACCACACCCACCAAGCCACGCCCACAGAACCGGTAGTAAAAAAAAATTGGATTTCACCACTGCTAGTACTCCTCCCTCTTCCTATTTTCCCCACCACAACCTTGTGAGATGAACTGGACCGAGAAAGAGTGACTGGCCCAAAGTGACCCAGCCAGCTTTCATGGCTAAGGGAGAACTAGATCTCATGATCTCCTGGTTTTTAGTCTGGTGCCTTACTCAGTAGACCAAACTGGCTCTACTACTACAAAGCAGCTTTGAAAATCTCTTTTATATTTATAATCACCAATAAATAAATGTATTAAATTCTAAAATAAAAATAAAGAAGGAAGCTTCCAATTAAGAGTGCTTTCATCCTCAATCATGCCCCAGTGAAATTGCAAAACCTACATTCTTATTATCCTATCACAGAATTAGATACTGCAGGTGGAAGAGAGGGTCACCAAGTCCACCTCTGTCCTCTTTCCCTGAAGAAGCCAAAGTGTGCAACAGGAATGTCCAACATTGCCAATTTTAAGACCTGTAGACTTAAACTCCCAGAATTCCCCAGCCAGCATGCCACTATAGGACACTTTGAGCAGTGGTGGGATTCAAAAAAATTTACTACCGGTTCTGTGGGCATAGTGTGGCTTGGTGGGCGTGACTAGCAGGGGAAGGATACTGTAAAATCTCCATTCCCTCCCCACTCCAGGGGAAGGATACTGCAAAATCCCCATTTCCTGCTTAAGAGCCTTGGTGGTGCAGTGGACTAAAGTGCTGTTAAATAGCACTTAGCTGCCAGCTGCCTGCAATTACTGCAAGTTCAAATCTCACCAGGCTCAAGGTTGACTCAGCCTTCCATCCTTCCGAGGTAGGTAAAATGAGGACCCGGATTGTGGGGGGCAATAAGCTGATTTTGTATAAAAAAGAACACCGCTTCTGGGGGGCCAAAAGCCCTACTAAGCAGGTATATATAAAAGTATGAAGGCTATTGCTTAACGCATTGTAAGCCGCCCTGAGTCTCCGGAGAAGGGCGGCATATAAATCGAACCAATAAACAATAAATAAATAAATTTCCTCCCAATCAACTGGGACTCAGGAGGCAGAGAATAGATGAGGGCAGGGCTCGTCAGAGGTGCTATTTACCAGTTCTCCAAACTACTCAAAATTTCCCCTACCAGTTCTCCAGAACTGATCAGAACCTACTGAATACCACCTCTGAGTTTGTATGTCCGGGAAAGATGACTCTACAGCCATTGCTTCAGTCCCTCCTATGAGAAGGGAAGTTGTGTCAAAAAAATTCAAGATGGTCATAATAGCACTTAGCAATAGCACTTAGACAGACTTATATATCGCTTCACAGTGCTTTTTAATTTTTTTTTTTTTAATTTGATTTATATGCTGCCCTTCTCCGGAGACTCAGGGCGGCTTACAGTGCGTTAAGCAATAGCCTTCATACTTTTGTATATTTATATTTATACAAAGTCAGCTTATTGCCCCCAACAAACTGGGTCCCCAATTTACCCACCTTATAAAGGATGGAAGGCTGAGTTGACCTTGAGCCTGGCTGGGATTGAACTCGCAAGTAATTGCAGGCAGCTGGATCTTAAATGCTGCCTTTGTAGGAGGCATTACCCCCCTATGCTACTCAGGCTCTTTACAGCCCTCTCTAAGCAGTTTACCTAGCAGTCAGCATATTGCCCCCAACAATCTGGGTCTTCATTTTACCGACCTCGGAGGGATGGAAGGGTAAGTCAACCTTGAGCCACTATGATTCGAACTCCTGGCAGTGAGTGAGCCTGCAATGCTGCATTGTAACCACTGCGCCACCACGGCTCTTGCACTGCGGCGGCGTATAACCAGGTGATTGAAGCCTCATCCTTTTATATGTGTGTTGTATTCTGTAAAAACAAAGGGTGGTGCTTCTACCATGACAGTGGCTGCCATCTTGACTTTTTTGACCCCTTCTAAAAGACAGAGCAACACCTGTCTGGGAAATTGATTGTACTGCCCATTGGCTATCTAGAAACTGCCTACCTTTCTGCCATCCTGATAAGGAGTAAGAACATCCGTTTGAATTTTGGAGCTAACCTCCGTTCCCCAGCCCTTAAGAGCATGCACGGGTGCGGCCATGCGTGCAGGTGGGGAGATCCTTTTCAAACCCAAACAAAGTGACAACTGTGTACGTTTTTGGCTAAGTAGTGGCTGGCTGAGCCGATCTGCCACGGTTTGGCCAACGCCGGATGCTTGCAAAAAGAAAAAAAAAAAAGCACAGAAGCTGATTAATAGGGGGATTTTTTTTACTACCCTATTGGAAGATCTCCAGCTTCTAACGATTCGCGTCCCCATATACAGACGTTCTATATTGATCTGGATGAAGTCGCCTTCTGAGTGGAATAACGCGCAGGCAAAAAAGAAAAAAAACAGAGAGAGAGAAGAAAAGAAAGAAAGAAAGAAAGAAAGAAAGAAAGAAAGAAAGAAAGAAAGAAAGAAAGAAAGAAAGAAGAAACTATCCCTCGCAACTTCTACACTTTCGCAGCTCCCGTTGGGCGAAATAAACGATCCGATCCTCCCGTGTTTCGCACCGAGCTCGCTCCTTTCCTCTAACCCCCCGCCCCTCTCCCCACTCCGGTCCCTTTCTTCCTCCGCCCTCCCGTTATCCTTCGCCGGGACCCCCTTTCCCTTTTGTTATTCGGCATGTCTGATTAGCCGAGGCCTGATTGGCTGGCTGCCTGTTCGGAAAATAGATTCCGTGCAGATCGCCCCCCCCCTTTTTTTTTTCTCCCGCTCGCCCAGTTCCAGGCAGGAAACGTTGAGCGAGCGGAGCTTGATGGAAGCTGATCGGCAGCGGCTGAAGCGTTAAGAGCTCCCGCTTTGCCCTTGACAAGCAGCGCGCCGCGGAGTCTTCGGGCGGCCGCGGCGATCGCCTCCTTTCCCCAGCGCGCCTGCCTGACTTTGAGATCCAAGCATGGACTACTGCCGCCGGGCAACCGCCAGCGCTCTTCTCCTGGCTTCCTTGGTTCTGGTAAAAGGCGCTTATTCCAACTCTCTTGCATCCTGCTTAGAGAAGGACTCCAACACTGGGGGGACGGGGGGAAGGCTGCGGGGTGCTTGGGGGGAGAGAGGGCGAGCGGTGCTACCTTTGGAAACGCTTGTTGTCGCCAGGTCCCGTTGAGAGGTGCCAGCTGAACACCGGTCTTCTTTTTTTTAAAAAAAGGAATAGGCGCCGGTGGATTCCCCTTGGGCGTTGCTGGCAGGCTTTCGCGAACGCGCGTTGCGGAGAGCGACTTCTGGAGTGGAATTGAAAGCAAAGAAAGTTTCTCTTCAAACCAGCCGCGCCGAAGCAGTGCTGAGAACGATGAGATTTTTGAGACTTTGTTTAGACGTGACTTTTAAATGTACGCTAAGCGGCATACATTACAGTGGCGTTTTTGGTGGTTGACCCGGTCAGGAGATGCGGGGTTTTAATTTAATTCTTCTCCTTCCTTCCTCCTTCCTTCCTTCCTTCCTTCCTTCCTTCCTTCCTTCCTTCCTTCCTTCCTTCCTTCCTTTCTTTCTTTCTTTCTTTCTTTCTTTCTTTCTTTCTTTCTTTCTTTCCTTTTTGGTTCCCTTCCTCTGCCTGTCTTCCAACTATTTCTCCTGCACTGCCCTAGGAAGGAAAGCAGGGTTTTTCCCCCCCTTCCCCAGTGAAGTTAAGGGAGGTTCCTGCTAGTTGTCAGTGCCCATTGTTGGATTAGCTCAAAAAGTTCTCTCTTGATTTTAAGGGTGCGCTACTTTAGCAGAAGAGAAATCTGGGTTTCAGTCATTTGGCTTTCTTCTAATGGTACCCCCGTCTGCTCTTGGAAATGAATGTGTCCCTGGGAATAATCCTGTGAGGGACCAAACGGACCTATCTACAACTTTATTTCCAATGCAGCCACCCCACAATGTGTTTTAATATAATTTCCATGCAAACAAATGTGGTTCATTTGTTGTGGGGAGGTAAATGGTGAAACAATATATTTCAGGGGGGGGGGACGACTTGTAATTAGAATTTCATAATGGCTGAGAGGCGGGGAAAGAAGCTACTTGGCAGAGAGCTACCATAAGCTTTTGGAGCAAATTCTGAAGGGGGAAAAAAACCATGTGCAAATGCGAATTAAGCAAATCATTGCATAGTAAGCTTCGTGGGTATGTTTCATAGTTACGGAGGATCGTATTTTCTTAATGACGGCACTATCGTATATCATTTCAGTTGGCTGCAGTCATTTGGATTCTTAAATTCACTTCACCAGAATTTCTCTTGAATTGAATCTATAGAATTGGGCTACTATTCAGAAATCCCCTTCCTTAATCTTCTGCTTATTAAATGTCCTGAACTGCAGCTCCCATTATTCACAACCAATGTGGTCAATATTAGCTCTAGATGAAGAAAAATGCTATTTAACATACAATATCTGGAAGGTGGCTGGTTATGGAAGGCTGTTCTAATTTCAGCCAATGTCCACTATTGTAATTAGCTTCAGTTCTATCACCATTACTGGCCTGCCCTTGCACACAAGAGAACATTTAAGGTACATAGAATGAGTTTTTAGTACAAGAACTCCAGTGGGCCGTTTTCTTGGTGTGAAGAATGTTTTCATTCCTGCAACCTCAGCAGTAATTGGGTTATGTCTAACAAGGGCTTGTGTTGTCCTTCCAACTCTGTTATTCTGTTAAGGAGAGAACCAACCTAGAACTAAGAAGAAGTTTCCTCAGGGTTAGAATAGTTAATTAGTGGAACAACTTGCCTTCAGGAGTTGTGGGTACTCCATCACTTGAGATTTTTAAGAAGAGTTTGGACGACCATTTATCTGAAAAGGTATACGGTTTCTTGCTTGAGCAGAGGGTTGGATTACAAGACCTCCAAGGTCCCTTCCAACCCTGTTATTCTGTGCAATTTATGAAGTATTATATATACTTTAATGGTTACACATATATTTATTGCTCACAAGTTGTGTATGGTTTCCAGAAATCCTTGGAGTTTTGTTTTTTTTTACGCACAACCCTCTCCCCAATTAATCCCAGCAACATGGAGATGATCTAGCTCAAAGATCTCCAACCTTGGCAACTTTAAGACTTGTGGACTTCAACTCCCAGAGTTCGTCAGCCAGCAAAACTCTGGGAGTTGAAGTCCACAAGTCTTAAATTTGCCAAGGTTGGAGACCCCTGATCTAGCAGATAAACTGCTGACAGACTGTTTGTGGGAGTTTGTGGAGAGATGAGCTGCTGTCCAGAAAAGATGTAGCATTTCTTAATTGCATCTCAAAAATGGACATCTAGCCCAGTTCCTGCTTTATATTAATTGGAAGGGTGTCCTGTTCCTTTTCTTTTTTAACTCTGAGGACAAACGGGAGTACTGGCACGTTTTAACTATCTTCAAATCATGTCTTGGTAGTCTTCTCCACTGTTCATCAAAATAAAAGCATTCATCTTTATTGCCAAATGTTATGCACAGTATGTTAATGCTATCATAATTTATACCAAGTAGTGAAGTGGATTTAACTCTTTAAAAAAAGTACTAGAACTTTAAAGCAGGAATTTTCAATTTTTTTCAGGGCAGGGAATCTATTATTTTTTAAAAAAAAAAAACATATTCCCAGAATCTTGTGTCAAGTAGAAAAGTTCTTAACAATTAAAATTGGCTGTATTCTAATGAACCTATTTAACTATTAGGGTTCCATGGAATGCAGTTTGAAAAACACTCCTCTAAAAAAGGTGCATGTTTCTTTGATATAAAAGGAGATTATAAATGAGGGCAAAATTAAGAAGTTAATTGATTAGTGTTTATTTTGTGTGTATGTGGCAAATGATTCTTTCTGCTTGTTACTGTAAATCAGGTATGTGTTTAAGAAATATGTAGTGAAAACCTCTAGTTGAGTAGAGAATAAATTATACAGATCTGCAGATCTCTAGCTTTCCCATTTAAAATAATCTCAAAGTCAGTGCAGTATTAAGTTACATACAAAAAGTGTAGGCATTTTATTTCTCTTTTGGTCAATATATAGCTGTGTCTTCAAAGGTTGCAATTCCTGTAAAGGTGTGGCTTTGCAGGAAGCAAAGATAAGCTACTTATGTGCAAAGAAATGAGTGAAGTCACAGAGAAAGTGACTTTCTTTCACCTCCATCTTATCATCCCAAGATATCGTTCTCCAATTTAGTGCCCTCCAGAAGTATGGTTTCAACTGCTATAACTTTTAGCCTATCATTGACGCTTGGCATGACTGTCATTGGAAAGACTCTTTTAACATAGCATATCAAGTGGAAATGGGAAAAATAGAACTGAACCCCTTTTTATTCCCCCATAATGCACCTGAGATAACATTGCTCCGAATTACTGGGAGACATTAAAAATGGAAAGATGAAGCCAAACTAACAACGCTCAAAAATTGATGCCCAGTTCCAGGCCTCCAGAACCTACCAGAGAAGAAAGATGACCAACTATGTTCTTGAATCAGAGTCTCTTCATTTATTGCTAGATCTGCTTCATCCCTGACAATTTATCTTGGTGAATTGAATTTTCTTAGAATGAAATGTGGCCAAGATTTACAATCGTCTCTTCCTGCATGAAACTGGGAAGTGTTATAACTTCCTTTGAATCCAGCTACTTACTAGAATTGCTGAGTGGGTGAGTCAGCCTGCAGAGAGGAACCAGCTTTGGATGTACAGGTTAAATGGCTGGCTTCCCAGGATGAGTTTAGGGGGTGTCTCAGAGGAAAGGACTTCAGTTTTTCCTTTCCATGTTCCTGCTTATGCGCTACAACTTATGTGCTACAATTAGGAGCCTGGGAAGATGCTCCATGAGTCAGTTCACGGAGACTGAAGGTCAAAGCATTGAATTATTCTAGCAATCTATGGAAAACTACTATCTCAGGGCAGCATGACTTTTCTGTAGCCTAGGAACTAGGAACTTATGACCCTGCAGATGTTGCTAAAATCAATCCCCTTTCCCATTGGCCACAGTGGCTATAGCTGCTGGGATCATAGTTCATCAGTTTCTGAAGGCTGATTTTCCTATTCTGGGATATATATGTATGTAGTAGAGAGTGGAGGGCAATATCCTTTCCATCTCAGCATTGCTGATCAATCTTTTTTATAGCCTTTAGGAGTAAAACACAAATCCATTAAGACAGGGTCAAGTATGTACTGAGCTGTTAAACTCATTGTTTGACTTGACCCCATCACTGTCTCCCAGCCTAAGCTGCTTATACACCACCGTGAACCCCTTAAAGAAAAGATAGGATGAAGAAAACATTAAATAAGCAGACATTTTAGAGCTTTTTGCAGAAGCTCTGATTCATTGTAGATAATCATTCCAGCCCTACAGTTCTCCAAAATGTCCACAGTTCTTATCTATGTGCATCCGTACATATTTTTAGATGTACAGAGGGAGAATTATTTCAGTTGGGATCCCTATATTTCATTTATAGATGTGCCCTGGGATCGCTCAGTTTGTAAAAGAGAACCATATTTTAAATGGTGAGATGCTAAAATCATTTCGTACACATGCAGTAAATCTACTTTTCCCACAAAGGATTCACTCAAGGAGTTACAACCCATCACAGTTTCTTCTATCAGAAGGGAGGGGTATGTTATATGTGTTCATTATACATTGTGGTCATAAGCTGAGGGCTACTAGTACTATAGCGACACTTTTAATGTGTCTTCTAACCATCTAAATGTGTATCTCTCTGTCAAGATATGCAATCTATTGCTCTTGACCTGGCCTATGGATAACCCATATTTCCAACTCTTAAGGTGCCTCTGTGCAGTATCTTGCTGTTTTTCTTTCTCAATTTCTCCCAAGCAGTTTGAAAGTGACCATGTGATCATCTTTACACCTGAGAACCCTGAGAAATGGCAGGGAACTGTATGAAGTAATTCTCACTCCATTGCAAAAAGTGTTCTTCAGTCAATACCCTGTCCCTTGAGAGATGGCAAAAAAGCTCTCACCACACTCCATCCAGAAAGACAATAAAAATATATTGCTGGGCTTCCAAAGACATGTCATATATTTGGCTATTTCCCATCCATTCAAAACTGGATTGTTGCATATAAATTCCCACTGAATTCAGAGATTGGGATGTGACACTGAATATTAGCAACCAGGTGTGCTTTCCAAGCACCTCACAATTTTGGATGAACTGGCCAAACATACAGCTGCAACTAGGTTTGTAGGCAAAAGATCAATTTTCGTTATTTATAAAAGGAAGGAAAATCAAGAGAGACAGTTTTTAGAGGAATTGTTAAACTAACTAGCAACTGACTCTGAGGATTAAGATCTTGTTTGCTGATAAAAGGCTGCCTATAAAATGGGAAAATAAAGCATTTTAGAAAGAATTGTGAAGCTTAACTGAAAGTAACTAAGAAGTTTGGAGGTTTAGGTTGGCTGTGATATCTACCACATCTCTAAGTTCCAGCAGTGGAGAAAGCAAGAGTCCCACAAATGAGAAGGCAGGCTGCCCCCAGACGCTACCAGATTCATGTGTTTCATGCTTAAAAAGGAATATTTGTGAGCCAGAAGTAAGCTGGCCCCATGGGAGAACATGGAGCTCTTTCAGAGTGTCATAGTATTTCAAGCATTAGTTGTTAATGTGACTCCAATAGTATCAGGGAAGCTTCAATTATATTTATAAACATTAGATACCCTGCATTCTAAAAGAAATGTATTCTAGGTGTTGATTCAGAATATTGAAAGATTTACTAAATGACTTGTATTTTCCTGCATATAAGACTACTTTCTAACACACAAAAATCTTCTCAAAAGTCGGGGGTCGTCTTATACGCCGGGTCTCATACTCCTGTAACCAGGCAGACCAGCCCATAAGGCTCTGACGAGCCTTAAATGGCTCTGAGGAGGGTCGTCTTATACGCCCAGTCGTCTTATACGCCGGAAAATACGGTAGTTACTCTTTACTAAGTAAAGAGTGGGTGGAATGAAAATGTCCTGCCATATTGCTAAATTCCAGTAAGGTTTTAGTTGTTCCCCTCCAGGCTCATCACACGCTTCTGAATCAGAGCAGGTCTGAGAACTGTCATGATCCGTCCTTCACTGACTTGTTTCTTTTATAAGATTGGTTGGGACCTAAAAACTAAGAACAGGCCTTAATCCAGTGGTGGGATTCAAGTAATTTAACAACCGGTTCTCTGCCCTAATGATTTCTTTCAACAACCAGTTTGCCAAACTGCTCAGAAAGTTAACAACCGGTTCTCCCAAAGTGGTGCGAACTGGCTGAATACCACCACTGCCTTAATCATAAACTAAGTCATAATCCCAGAGCCAGTTTGGTGAAGTGATCAAGCTGTTGGTTTAGAAACCAGGAGACTCTAAGTTTTAGTCCCACATTAGACACAAAAACTGGCTGTGTGACTCTGAACCAGTTGGTCTCCTTCAGCCCAGCCCACACGAAGTCATTCTTGTGGGAAAAATAGGAGGAGGAAGGAGTATTATGTATGTTTCCCACTTTGAGTTACTTATATAGTAACAAAGGCAGAATTTAATTTTTTTTTTAAAAAAAGTCAAAATTTCTTGGCTTTGCAAAGGTCAACCAAGTTCACAAGAATGTTATTTCTATCACTCCACTGTGTGGGCAGGATATAACTTACAAGAGATAGGCTAACAAGTGTAAACAAAGGGGTTGGGCAACCAGATTCTGTAGACACCCAAGTCTCTTTTGCGGAAGCCGCACATCTAGCCAACATTGACTGATTTTGGAGAAAGCTAAGCAAATTCAAACTAGCTGGGAAACCACTAGGAACGAAAGCTTAGACTGGAAGGTTGAAAGAATAGACATGGAAGGACACCCACTGTGCTGAAATGACTACATAGGAGCTCCCATCAGGAGTTGAGTTACTCTCAAAGAAGTCTTCAGTTCTGCTTTGATCTTATAGTGGCAAAATGCTACTCAGTTCTTCACTGTGGGAAGTGGAGTGAAGTTTTTGTTCTAGGGAATCTAGGGGACAGTGGTCACATGTGGGTAATGTGCCACGCCCAGCGAAGATCGAGTCAGGAAACTTAACTCCTCCTCCAGCTGCCCTCCTCCAGCTTTCTGACTCGATCTCAGCGAGATCAGACGCACCAGCTTTTGCTCTGCCTACTGGCTTTGCTGAGCGAATTGCAGAAGGTAAAATTGGATTCAGAGGTGCTCCAGCGTGAAAGATTAGCTTCTGATCCCGCTGGACTCTTATAACTGATTGCGGTGGAGGCTTTGCCTCTCCCGCCGCGGCGCGAAAGGCTAACGCCGATTCCGCCGCTGGGGTTTCCCTTTAGCGGGGATTCCCTCTCCTGCTGGGCGATCGCTCGGCGGCTTGATTCCGGCAGCGGGGCTTTCCCGTCTGGCCGAAGGCACCTCTCGCCGGCTTAAAAGACCGGCGCGCCGCCCAGCAGGTGATTGTCTAAGGACCGATCCTTTAAGCGCGGCGCCTGGCGCTTGTTGCCGCCTTACTCCGAGGGTCATTAGCGCAAGCCGGATCGCTCCATCTACAGTTGCGGCTCTACCTTCGGATATCCCAAGGGCAAGTACGAATTCCCTCTTCGGTCCCTTCGCGGGCAGGGGCGCCCTGGGCGGTTTTAAAGGCCTCGAAGCGCCGAATTAACTCCGGCCGCCATTTTGTTTTTCTTGTAGCCGCCATTTTAAGACTACCTCGTGGCCCGGGGATTGTTTGGCTAGACCATGGCCTCTAGGCAAGCTAGAGCACCAAAGCGCCAGGCCTCTGCTGAGCCAGCCGCAGGCCCCTCTTCCTCCTCTGATCAACAGAAGAAGGCCAAAAAGCCTCGCTCTTCTAGGGGAGAGAAATCGGCGGCAGAAAGGGCCAAGGAAGAGCTTCGTTTGCACCTGGCAATCGAACGCTCAATTCAAAGAGCCCTGGAGAAGGCCACTGTAAAGGAGGTTCAAACCCAATCCCCCTCATCGGAACAACAACCACCTCCATCGGCCTCGGCTACCATGGCCTCTCCAGGGGACCCACCTTCTGAGCAACCCCCCCCCTTGGCCCAGCTTTCCCCTGATAGGAGCCAGCTTCCCTCGCCATTACCAGGAGGGGTTTCTGAGGCCCTTTTTGGGGTTCAGCCGGATCCAGCCCCCGAGACCCAAGCTGTTCCCTCCACCTCCTCCCAGCCCCCCCCCTCTACTTCATCTCCTGCTGAGGGGGCTATTCCTCAGGGCTCTTCTATTACCCCAGAATTACGGGCCTTTATTCAACAGGCCATCCAGAAAGGGGTCCAAGCAGAGATGCTTCGTAGAACCAGTTCCTGGGCCTCAGGTTCCGCTTGCTCCGACTTAGAATTGGGGGGCTCTCTATTAGAAGAGGGCCAAGTTCCAGCTGGGGTCGCTCCTCTTTCAGAGGCCCCGTCTGGTCATCGTTCCTACTTAGATGAGGAAACTCGGGAGAGGGATCTCTCTGATGACGAGGATCTAGCCCCAGACCAGCCGTCATTTGTTGGCTTGTTTAAACCACAACTCTTCCGATCCTTGTTACACAAGGCCAAGTTGACCACGGGGTTGGGTTCCACCACTCAATCTGCCAATTTGCAGGGGGATTCAAATAACCCCTCTTCCCTATTTGAGGTTCCCGAAATTGAGACAGAGGAAATTCCGGGCCCCAAACTTTTTTTGGAGGTCCTTAAGAAACAGTGGTCCATCCCAGCTTCTGGCCCTAACCCAAACCAATTAGATAGACGGTTCTACAATCTCGCACCTGAATTGGCTTCCATCCTCCAAATTCCAGAGGTAGACCCCCCGGTGGCTGCCCTGTCAGCCTCCTCGAATTTGGCTGGTCCCCCCGAAGACAACCTCCGGCCGGAGGACAGGCGCCTAGAACAATCCCTGGTGAAGAACCACCAGGCTTCGGCCTGGGCAGCCAAATCTGCCCTAGCCTCTTCATTTTTTAATAGGGCCACTATACTGTGGATCCGACAACTTCAAAATAGGCTCCCGGTAACTGATTCCAGGTCACACCAAGACCTTAATAAAATTTTGGCGGCATTAGAATTTTCAGCCGACGCGACGCTTAACGCGTCTCGCTTCGCGGCAAAAGCTATCGGATCCGCTGTGACCTCCCGCAGGCTGCTATGGCTCCGGAATTGGCAGGCGGATGTAAAGTCCAAATGGCGCCTCGCCTCCTCCGCCTTTGAAGGGTCCCTTCTTTTTGGAGCCCCCTTAGAACCTCTTCTAATCGAAACAAGAGACAAGAAGCGTATCCTTCCTAGTGTCTCCAGGCGATCGGCGCAGGGGTCTCCCGTGCCTCCCTTTCGTTCCTTTCGATCTTTCGACTCCTGGGGTGCGGGTCGCACCTCCCGCTCCTTTCCCTCCCGGTCCCGCTCTGGGGACCGACAAGGACCCCAGTCTCAGAGGGGATCCTTTAAGCGCTCCTTCAGGGGTGGCAGAGGCCGTCCCTTCCGGAGGCCTCGCTAACTGCATGTCCAATCCTCCCATTGGGGGCCGCCTGGCTCTCTTTGCCGGCCAATGGGAGATCACTACCTCGGACGCTTGGGTCCGGGAGACGGTCAGGTGGGGCCTCTCCCTAGAATTTCTCTCCACTCCCCCCGACAGGTTTCTCCGATGCCCTCTTTCTCGGGATCGGAATAAGCGATTACTGCTCGTTTCGGCTATTCATCACCTCCTTGACATTCAGGCTATTGAACCCGTTCCTCCAGAGCAGTGCGGACAAGGTTTCTATTCCCGCTTGTTCGTTGTCCAGAAATCCTCGGGGGGCTGGAGAGCAATTCTTGACCTTAAGTCCTTGAACCGCTGGATCCGCTACCGGCGGTTCAAGATGCAGTCGCTTCAGTCCATTCTCGAGAGCATCAGGATCGGGGACTTCCTCACGTCCATCGATCTAACGGAGGCGTATCTTCATGTTCCTATCCATCCGGGATTTGTCAAATTTCTCAGATTCTGTTATGCGGGTCGGCATTATCAGTACCGCGCCCTCCCATTCGGCCTATCATCGGCTCCTCGAGTCTTTACCAAATTAATGGCCGCTCTTGCGGCACACCTGCGAGCTCGACCTATTCGGATTCTATGTTACCTCGACGACCTCCTCATTCTCTCGAGCTCGGAGGCCCGGGCGCGCCTTGACCTGGAATCCACCATCCAGGTCCTGACGGCTCACGGTTTCTCCATCAACCATGATAAAAGCCACTTGATACCGACGACCCGCATCCAGCATCTCGGGACCATCATCGATACGGTTGAGAGCAAGGTCTACCTTTCCGAGGAGAGGCTTTCCAGTTTGCGGTCTCTGGTTAGCTTCGTGGCCCAGGGGGAACCCGTTCCCCTGGCGACCCTTTCTCACCTGCTCGGAAAGATGGTGTCCTGTATTGGCATCGTTCCCTGGGCCCGTCTCCACTGCAGACCCCTGCAGTGGTTTCTTCTCCCGTATCAGAGGTCCCAAAATTCGGCTTCTCTCCAAATTGTTCACCTTAACCGCGATACCCTCCAGTCCCTCCAATGGTGGGCTTCCGGGGCCCTGCTCAAGGGGAGGGAGTTCAGAGAGCCGGACCCGATAATCGTGACAACAGATGCCAGCTTATCAGGGTGGGGGGCCCACTTACAATCACGCATGGCCCAAGGTCTTTGGTCTACGGAAGACAAGAAACACAACATAAATTGGCTGGAACTTCGGGCCATCCACCTGGCTCTCCGCACATTCAGAGGCATCGTCCGCGATCGTCACGTAGTGATCCGGACGGACAATGTGGCCGCCAAGGCCCACGTCAACCGTCTAGGGGGGACTCGGTCCCGACTTCTCATGCAAGAAGCAGAGAGGTTGGGGGCTTGGGCGGAGGACAATCTGAAATCACTTCGAGCAACCCACATTTCCGGACTCGCCAACCAGCAGGCCGATTGGCTGAGCCGATCCAGGATGGACCACGGCGAGTGGCACCTAGATCCCGACATATTTCAGCAGATCGTTCATCGGTTCGGCCAGCCTCTCCTGGACTTGTTCGCGACGAGGGACAACCGTCAGACGGACCGATTTTTCTCCAGGTTTCCGGACCCGTTCGCGGAGGCCACCGACGCCCTTCACGCCAGCTGGCCCCCGGGGCTCCTCTATGCCTTTCCCCCACTTCCTCTCCTGTCCAGGGTCATCAGGAAGCTGCTGGAGGAGAAAGCGGAACTTATACTCGTCGCACCCCATTGGCCTCGCCGGCCTTGGTTCGCCGATCTCCAAGCCTTGTCGACTCAGCCACCGTGGCGTCTTCCTCTACGCGACAACAGCCTTCGTCAGGGGTCCCTCCTGCACCCGAACACCACCTGGCTTCAGTTAACCGCTTGGCGGTTGAGCGGCGACTATTAACACGGTCACATCTCCCGGACGCCGTAATCGATGTCATACTAGAGGCGCGACGCCCGGCTACCAAGCGCATCTATCAAGCGACATGGCGGGCATTTGCATCCTGGTGTGCATCACAAGGTTTGGACCCTACTGTGGCATCCACCAAGCAGGTACTCATTTTTCTTCAGAAAGGTCTCGCAGCGGGCCTCGCACCTAACACACTACGCAGGCAAGTGGCTGCTCTATCCTCTATTCTCTGTCTGGGCTCTAGGAATTCCCTGGCTCGCCGGCCCCTTATTCAGCTATTCCTTAAGGGGGCCTCCAACCTCCGCCCTCCCCCCATTCATCGTTATCCTACCTGGAATCTCCCTAAGGTCCTGGATTCCCTGACCAGGCCCCCGTTTGAACCGTTACGTTCAGTAGGATTGCGGTTCTTATCATATAAGGTGTCTTTCCTAGTGGCCATCACCTCCGCTAGGCGTATTTCCGAACTGGCGGCCCTCTCTACCAGGGCCGACCTTTGTGTATTCCACCCCGACAGGGTGATCCTTAGGCTGGACCCTACATTCCTCCCTAAGATCAATTCCCCCTTCCATCGTTCTCAGGAATTGATTCTTCCCGATTTCTGTCCCAACCCGGCCCACCCAAGGGAACGCGTGTGGCATACTCTGGATGTTCGCCGAGCCTTACGCATCTATATTCGGCGGACCTCATCCTTTCGTAGATCTGAGGCACTATTTATTTCATTCCAACCTTCTAACCTCGGACTCAAGGTGTCCTCGCACACAGTGGGCCGTTGGTTACGGGCCACCATTGCCTCTGCATATGAAAGTCTATCTCTTCCTGTCCCTAGGAGGATCACCGCACATTCCACTCGCAGTGTGGCTACCTCGGCGGCATGGGCCTCCCAAGCCTCCCTGCTGGACATCTGTCGAGCTGCCACGTGGGCTTCTCCCACTCCCTTCATTAGGCACTACCGAATTGATAGCTTTGCGTCTGCTGAAGCGTCCTTTGGCCGTAGGGTGCTCCAACAGGTCTGCTCTGACCAGGCCTCCTCGTCCCGGGCGGCTCCCTCCCTGTGAACTTCCTGCTTTGGCACGTCCCACATGTGACCACTGTCCCCTAGATTCCCTAGAATGGGCGTTGTCTTACCTGAACGCCCTTTCTGGGGACCGTAGGGGACAGTGGTCACCCCCACCCTTGTTTCCGCCGGTCCTCTTCGGCTGGTGCACTGCTGTTATTCTCATTCCAGGTTGGCTGGTGCGTCGTCAGGCATGATTCCTCGTCCGAAAGCTGGAGGAGGGCAGCTGGAGGAGGAGTTAAGTTTCCTGACTCGATCTTCGCTGGGCGTGGCACATTACCCACATGTGACCACTGTCCCCTACGGTCCCCAGAAAGGGCGTTCAGGTAAGACAACGCCCATTTTCCATATTGTGTCATTGTAACCACACGTATAATGAGAAAGAGGGAGTTTGAGAAGCAACCTTGACACTGCCATGTTTAACTTCTGCTTAAAACTGCTATTCCTTGTCCGGATGAGTCAAACCTGACCTAGCAACCCCCCACAAGCAGTGGGTCGAAAAACAACCATAAAAGAATTAGTAGACTATGGCAGATTCAGTCTGAATTACTGGAGAACTACAATAGCACTGATCCACAGCTGGATAAGAAGGCATTAGAAGCAAGAGGACCATGAGAAGCAGCAGCCATGAGTCTTTGCCAAGGTCAGTTGCCCCTTTACTGGTCTTCACTAAGGCACAAGATTGGAGCGGGGAAGAAAACAAGGGGTTCAACATGCAGCATGAGAACAGAAAGTATTTCTGGGATGCTTTGAGTTTAGCTACTTGGGAAGTGAATTATCAATTGCCTTTTTGTGCCCATGAACAAAACCTCCATTTGGAAACACATTCACATTGTTCATTATATTATAATGTACATAGCATATGCGTTAAATATATTGTAAAAATAAAACCTTATCTTGGAATCCTAAAATGACGAAAGGTTAGTCAATTAAATGAACTGTACAATGATTGGTTACATTTGAATTAATAGGTTGTTTCCTCAAGGAGATCTAGAAGAAGTATTCATAGGTCTTATGTGGAACTTTAAAAAAAAGTGAAGGGAAACTGTGGTGTGTATGTTCCCATTTATTCCTGAAGTGCATTGTTGGACTTGGGACTGATCATATTCAATCAGGGCCAAATATGAGTGGCATTATTCTCATAACTTGCTGTAATTTAAGGAATAATCAGTGTAGAAACTGAACTGAATTGGAACTGCAATTAGGAGAGAAGGAGCTTTATCCTCCACCATAGCACAAACGCATAGAGCTCTGTGTTTCTCATATACAAATACCAAGTATGAGGAGCCTGATCTAGATTGAGATTGCAGAGGGAAGAAGAAGATCTCTTCCTAGTCACTTTCCAATTGCCATCATGTCCATTTTATAAAGAGAAAAATGTAGACAAAGGTACACAAAACAAACCGCATTGATAAATCCTGCTCCTCCAAAGAAGAAATAGGCTTTCTCTGAGTTTGTGGATCCAGCCTGAATTTGTGGATCCTCTGAATTTGTGGATTCTCTGAATTTGTGGATCCAGCACCTGTGAGGTGCAGGAATATGCTTTAACCAATCTGCCAAAATGACTTCCTCATTTGTGCGTAAATATTTCCATGTCAGAAAGCGGACCTTCATATCTCTTCTCCCAGTTAAACCATGCTAAGATCCAAATGGATGGGGGAAATAGAACGGTTCTCCCATTAATAAACACATCCAACAATCTCAGGTGGTTTCAGCATCATTGATCTGGATTTCAAAAGGCTTCTGGAAGCATGCAGTTGAGATACCTGCCACTTTCTTAGCAATTGTCAGCCTCACAAGATAGACCAGACTAAGATACTATGCCAAGTAGTGAATACTATTGTAACAGCTATTGGTTTATTTGTTAAGCATTTTTTTAATATACGACCTTCATTGCTTTTATACAGAGGTCTTCAAACTTGGCAGCTTTAAGACTTGTGGACTTCAACTTGTGGAGTTGCAGTCCACAAGTCTTAAAGCTGCCAAGTTTGAAGACCTCTGCTTTTATAAGTAACTCAAAGCAGCAAACATATAAAATACTCCTTCCTCCTCCTATAATTGAAATCTGCCATCATGTCTCCTTTTAGCTTTCTTTTATTTGGGCTAAACGAACCCAGTTCTTATAATCGTTCTTCACAGATTGAGTTTCCAAGCCCTTCCCCGTCTTCATCATTCTTCTCTGCATACGGTATTTTTCCCTTCAAGATTTTTTTCCCTAGCCTCAATTTATATGTGTTATTGGTGCAATTGACTACAATAACACCTACCATTTACATTATCGAGGACTGTCCTCCCCCCCCCCCGTGTTACAGCTGTCAAGAGTAACCATTTGCACAATTAGCTTGTAGATGGAACCTTAAATTCTTTGTTTTGCAGCTGTAGGTAGGAAAATGTGTTCTGTCATTCTTCTTTTGTGCAAGTATATCTGCCATGCTAAAGCTACCCATCTGTTTCTACGTTTAAAGCTGTGCGAAGGAAAGGATTTTCCAATGCTGACTCCAAAAATGCACATTTTCCTCCCCCCACGGCTACTCATTTTGCGAATGCAACTGGCATTTGCATACGCCAGCTGAGTTGGCGTACATTATTCGAGTGTCTTTATCCACATAGCTCAATCATTTCCTTAGGCACCGCATTTCTATATAGAGCAGTGATAGCTAACCTTTTTGCCGTCGCATGCCAAAAGCAGGGGGAGCATGGGGGGTCGCGGGTGCGTGTGCCCACATCCAGAATTCAATGCTCCCTCCCTCCCGCGCATGCACACGTGACCCCGCCCCACACACTTCCTTCTGCTTTTGGCACGCGATGGCACAGTGCATCCGGTAGGCTCATTTTTCCCCCTCCCCAGGCTTCAAAGGCTTTCTAGGAGCCTGGGGAGGGCAAAAACAGTCTTCCCCATCCCCCAAGAGGCTTTCTGGAGGTCAGAAACAGCCAGTTTCCCGACTTCCGGTGGGACCGGAAGGCCTGAAAATCAGTTGGCCTGTGTGTGCATGCGCGCTGGAGCTGAGCTAGGGCAACATTTGCGTGCCCACCAATATGGCTCCGTGTGCCACTGTGGCACCCGTGCCATAGGTTTGCCATCCCGGGTATAGAGCAATGACTTCAGAATCTGATGTCAAATTCTGATTCCAAAATCAGAACACAAGATCAGAGCTAATGTGCCAGCAGTCAAGAGTCCCCTCCCCTTAGTAATTTGGATAGTATCGCATTTTGATGATGGCATTTAGGAAAGTGGCTAAGATGAACTTTCTCCCCCGCCCCTGCAATGGTTTTGATATCTAAGATGCCATTACGTTGTGTATGCCAAAGTAATTAGATTCTGTGTTGTCATTTATTTTAAAATTTTATTTATATATTAATTTGCCTTCTCAACTCCTTGTCACTACCTGGACCAATACCTGCAGTTTTCTTGATAAGATTGTTGGAAGTGGTTTTCAGAGAAGACACGGTAGCCCTAACTAAGCCCATTAATATTTCTTATACCAAACAAATTCACATGTGTTGTTTTGTTTTGATTTTTCTTCATATGGTTATTATTTAGGATAGAAAAATACTGAAAACAAAAGCAATTTGTTTCCAGGCTGCCTGTTAAGTATTTAAATATCTATTTCTGCCTTTTTTTTTTCCATAAGAGAAAGCAATCTTACTAAATGTTTTGGTTCATAAAACGATGAAGGTAAAGGTTTTAGGTATCCAGTCATATCTGGGCTGGTGCTCCGCTCCATTTCTTAGCTGAGGGAGCCAGAGTTGTCCAAAGATATTTCTGTGGTCATGTGGCCAGCATGACTATATTCCAAGGTGCACGGAATGTTATTACCTTCCCACCAAAGTGGTACCTATTTATCTACTCACATTTGCGTGCTTTCGAACTGCTAGGTGGGCAGGAGCTGGGAAATCCATTGGTTGATTTCATGTTGATACTAAGGTATAATGTGATTTGTTTGATTTTGGCATAGCATACTACTGTATTCTCCAAGCCATTATGCTTTTTTGAAAATGAGAGGTTAGTATATTGTGAGGACCCTGCTATCATGACTTATTCAACAAGTCATGATTACAACAGTTTGTAAAGTCAACACTGAATTCAGCGAGACTTTCTGCGCAGTAAATAAAAATGCAGCCCTAGATATAATTCAGTGGCTTGGCATTTGGGAGGTTTCTTTCCTATTGCCAAGATAAAGTTATCTTGACTTCATGTGAATATAATGGTCCTCTTAATCTTGAAGGTTTGTACATCTAAGATCTACAGTATTCTCTTAATTACAGCTTTGAAGTTATCTTGCTAGACATCAGTAGCTCTGTGCCATGAATAACATCGAATCAGTCTAGCGCTGCAACTTTATAGAGCTGCATTTGCCATCTGTTTGTTATATGATCATCTAAAGTAACATTCTCAAGAGAGAGATGGACTTAAAAAAAAGATCTGAACCTTATTGCTATTCAGCGTCGGTAGCAAATTTCCTTTATTTGTTATTCATTTATTAGTAAACCTCTATGCCACCCACCTCGCTAAGGTGACTCTAGGAGGCCTGAAGTCATCTAAGGCCTTTTCACAAGCTTTAGATTGAATGTATGTTGCCATGTTTCTGTGGATGTTGTTTTGAGCATCCACAGAATAGATGCTCAAAACAACATTTTTATTTTGGTAATCCTGTAAACAAATAAGCTTGCAGCTTCTCTTTGTAACCGCTGCTTTCATTTTTCTCTTTGATGTGCAATTTCAGTGTCCCTAAATGTACCAAGAAGCATTCTTGAGTTTTTTAAATCTTGTTATAAATTGTTAAGCTCAATGCCAAATGCAAATTGTGGAAGTCATAAAACTGTCATATCTATTGCCTTCTAGGCACTGCTATTTAGCTATGTTTCCTTTGAAAAGGAACAATGACCTTGCCTTAGTTGTATTTCCCAGTTTAGAGTCATGGAGAATTGTGTATTGTTTCTGGCTGTTCATTCAGGATTCTGATGAATTTGAATTTGCTAACTAAAATGACCCCCAGGTGTTACAACTTGATGCATTTTATGTTTTCATATTAATAGTCTTTAAACTGAGGGGAAAAATCAATTTGAAGGGAATATATGAGAAATTTGAGCATATTGTGGCACTGTATTTATTTTTATTTCAGTGACAATATGCTGCAGCAAGTAGAAAAAGATGCTGGGATATATGAGTTTAATTGCAGAGGAAGAAGAGATTGGCATATATATTACTAACTTGTCCATATGTGGGTTGGGCTTTTTGTTTTTTGTTTTTTTGATATATTCATGTACAGATGCATAGTAGTCCACATTTCCTCTTTATTAATTCCACACAAGACATTTATGTTATGCCTGTGGAATGCAAGCTGAGCAGCTTGATATATTTATTAAATAAAATAAATGCAATGGTGTCCTTTCATATAATCATAACTTTCAAACATTACAGTTAACAATGTTACAAAAACACAGTAGTAGGAATGCTGCTGTTCAAAGCATTTCTTTTCTAAAACAGAAATGTCTTAAAGTTCTTTTAAAAAACCCTAACTTTCTTCATTTCCCAGACAAAGGTTTTTAGTAAGGCTCTAGAGACTGGTAATGGAATCTCCTGCATTGGCCTAACATTTGTCCACTGGGGTGGGGGTGGGGGGAAGCCTAATTTGTTATTTGCCATGTAAATTGAATACTGTATATTATTCACCATATAAATGTGGTTTTTAGACAAGTAGTTGTGATATCCTCTCTTTTGTTAAATCTAGCTATATAGAATAATATTAAAAGTGTCAAGAAAAGGTTAAGACCCGTGGTGGCGTAGTGGTTAGAATGCAGTACTGCAGGCTACTTCTGCTGTCTGCCAGCTGCCTACAATTTGGCAGTTCGAATCTCACCGGCTCAAGATTGATTCAGGCTTCCATCTTTCCAAGGTCCATAAAATGTGCCAGATTGTTGGGGGCAATATGTTGACTCTGTAAATTGCTTAGAGAGGGCTGTAAAGCACTGTGAAGCAGCATGTAAGTCAAAGTGCTATTGCTATTGCTATTGCTATTATGTGTATATCAGGAAACTAATGTACAATATAAGGATAGGACAGATTTCAAGCAATTTGGAAAAGCTATTGTCACAATTGTATTGCTTGAAGGGGAAAGAGTTCTTATGAATGATGCTTTGAATTAAATGAAACCGTATACCATATTTTTCAGACTATAAGACGCTCCTGACTATAAGCTTTTGGGAGGAAAAAAAAATCTGCCTCTGCCTCCCAGCCACCCATCACTGCTGCCACCTATTGCCGTCTCCGCGTGCCTCATTTTTGGCCCATTCCAGGCAGCGGGGAGAGGCGCCTGGAACGGGCTGAAAATGGAATGCACGGAAGCCAAAAAGAGGGTGCGCGGAGGCCGAAAACGGGACACTCAGAAGCTGAAAATGGGATACATGGAGACAGCAATAGGTGGCAGTGGCGATGGATGCCAACGGTGCTGATAGGTGGCAGCTATCCCTGCAGCCTGGAACAGTTGATCAGTGGTATTCTGGGAGGCAGATCCAACCACCAATCAGCTGCTTGTGCTAAATCAGGTTGTGCTGAAGCTGTTTGCTGTTTGCTGCAAGGAACCAAATTGCTGGGAGGCAGAGGCTGAAGGATGGGGGCTGGCGGGTGTGTGGGGCTTCCGCAACATTCGCTCTATAAGACGCACAGACATTTCCACTAACTTTTTCTGGGGGGGGAGTGTCTTATAGTCCAAAAAATACGGTATTTTACCATTGCTGGCTGATTAATAAGAAATAAGAAATTATGAGTGTGAAAGATAGTTTGGTCATGTGGTTAAGGTACTAGACCAGGAGTGGGGAGATTTGAAATCTAGTCTTCCTTTAGGCAGGAAAACCAGGTGAATAGTTTTGAGCCAGTCACACTTTCTCAGCCCTAGGAAGAAGCAGTTGCAAGCCACTTCTGAAAATCTTGCCAAGATCCATTAAGTTGCCAGGAATTAAGGCCGAATTGAAGACACTCAGAAATAAAATAACTAATATATATGCATGTATGTAATGGGGTAAGCAGCAAAACAAATAAATGCTGAGTTATCAATAATAAATACTTATTTTGAGCTGTTTAGTAGTTCCATATTCTGTTGCTTTTTGATATTATACACGTTGTTCAATAAGCAGATGGAGTGGCCTAGTACTCATTCTTTTAAGGGAAGACCTTAATTTGTTATGATCTACACCAGAAGTGTCCAACTTTGGCAGCTTTAAGACTTGTGGACTTCAACTGTCAGAATTTCCCAGCCAGTATGGCTGTCTGAGGAATTCTGGGAATTGAAGTCCCTAAGTCTTAAAGTTGCCAAGGTTGGATATCCCTAGTCTACACAGTCAAAAACTTTAGTACTGTACAATCAAGAAAGCAAAAATAAACATATTTAGAGACTAGCTTGCTTTTTTCATTATCCATTTGATATTAAACATATGTTCTTGGGTGCCACTGGATCTTCTGAATCCAATCTGTGTCCTTCACTGTTCCTGTTCCATGTAAGTCTGCATAACAAAAACCTGAGAATTCTCTTACAGCGTATGAGATAAATTCAGCTGTTCAGTAGTTTGAGCATTATTAGTTTTCGATTACATGATCAGAGGAATAAATGTTAGAATATGGCTTTTAAAAAGGTATGTCAATTCTATTCCAATGGTTACGTGGTGTTTCATTTGCTGTAGGTTGGCATTCCTTAGTTTTCTTCCTTAGCTGTTTGATGTAGAAAGAAAAGACAATAGTTCTTGTTCCAACGAGAGTTTGAGACAGTGATTCAATGCCTAGCACCATGTCTTTGATTCTAATTTATGAAAAAAAACAAGGTTTATCCCTCTGTACTATAATTTATGGCAGAAGGCTTTTTAATCAAACAGTTTACCAATATGTTGTCCATTTTTCAAAAAGTATTTTCATTGGCAAGATTTGCTGTCTATTGGTATGGAGACAGAGCTGTGATAATATTCTTTAGAAGTTTATCTTGCCTGATTAAATCAGTTTCATAATTTTGTTGTATTCCTTAATGCACCAAACCTAGCATTTTTGTCTAACGATGCCCTTGAGGGAGAATAGAATAGGATAGGGTAGGGTAGGGTATAGTAGGGTAAGTAAGGTAGGGTAGGGTAGGGTAGGGTAGGGTAGGGTAGGGTAGGGTAGGGTAGGGTAGGGTAGGGTAGGATAGGATAGGATAGGAGGATGTGGATAAAGTTTTTCTACTAGTGACCTATGCATAAAAATAACAAGGAGGGTTGCCAAATTTTATTCCATTGCAGTTGCCATAAGGGGGATATGGATTTAATTTTGAAAGCGTCAACATGGAAATGTACTTTGATCCCTAGTTATAGATTGCCGTGCATTTTAGTGATTCTTTGATATGTTTTATAATGTTATTGCCTTTTGTCTAAAGTTGTATTGATTTCTGGTCTTCCCCCCAGATATGAATTCACGTTGTGAAGACCTGCTTTTCACAGTAACTATCCCGGCAGAATTTGTATGTTGCTTCTTGAAGTCTTGTTACATTTTGTCTCCTAAAATGTTTTTACTACTTCAAATCCGTAAGTGTTAATTCAGCAATAAACAAAAACAGGCAGTGAAAAAGGGATTGGACAGGTTGGCTGTTTATATGTATGAGAGTGGTGCTCAGTAAACAAATACATTCTCCTCTAATCTTTTAAATGGCCTTTAAGGCATTGCTAGTTGTTTCAAGAGAGGAGAGAAAATCACTTTCCCTTAACATTAAACATGGCCTGAATTGAATTACGTTTATTCTACTTGTTCAAAGAAAATTTAGAGCCTATTCCAGATGCAGATCATATGTTTCTTAAAGAACAATTAAAATGAATTTTGGAGTAAAAATAGCAGGCGCGTGGCTTTATTCTGGGTGGGTGTGAAATTTTATTTCCAGAAAGTTGGATTCTTCGTTCTAATCAAGTTGCTCTTAGGCTTGGAGTTTGGGATGAGCTAAAAGCTGTAGATGTATCTGATTTAACTGCTGTTTCATCTTATTACTTAGAGCAGGGATGTTAAACTCAAGGACCGTGGGCAGGATGTGGCCCATGGGGTGCTTAGATCTGCTCCCAACACGACTGACGTCAAGCTGGCCACACCCACCCTGGCCATGCCCATCCCGCCCCCCCCCCCCAAGATCAAACACAACCCTGATGCGGCCCTCAGTGAAATAGAGTTTGACACCCCTGACTTATAGTATTCTAGGACCTTACCTGATTTGAAGATGTCCTTATCATAAGCCAGACACACTCCATCCTCACACGCTTTCTCTCATACATGTACACACATACCCACAAATTGCAGATGGACAAAATGTGCCAGTTGTCAGAGTGTGAAATACTAGCATTCAACTCTCAAATCCAAACTACATGGTGATAAAAATGCCTCTGCTTGGGTGATCTTGTTCAGTTGTTGGCACTGGTTGTGGTCAAAATTTGATCTGTTATCTGGCTTTCCTTTAATTATTGCCTTTATCCTACCGATTATGGGATTGATTCAAAATTAAGTCATGTGGTGTTTTAATAAAGATAAGAGGGAATTTAATTCACTATGTCTAATGAGCATAACAATACGTGCATTGGATCTGATACGTTTGGGTAGCATGGATTAATTCATTCTTGGGAGTTCCCTCCCCCCCTCCCCCCGACTCTTGGATCAAAGCCAAACAATGCAATGTTGTATGTTACAGTGGTTAAACTGAGATCCTGTTATCCATTTAAATTAGAAACGGGTCTTTAGAAATGCTTTGGCAGGGGGAGGAGCGGAGAAGGGAAAGCTCCTACATCTGTTTCAGATGCATTTTTGACCTCCATAGAATCCATTGGCCACAGTAGCTCTCCAGAGTAGATTGATTGTACCCTTAAAGCAAACTTGTTTCACAGAGCTCTATCAATTGAAGAAGGATGGTATAGTCTACTAAGTTAACTGCTCGTATGGGAAACCTTTATTTTCTCTCTTCTTCGTGCTTAGAGCAGCAAAGTTTTAAGAAACTTCTGTGCTGAGCCATAACAGCCTTGTACTGTTTAATTTAATCTGCCCACAGTATTTCCTTCGGATGTACCATGTGGTTATCTACGGCATGATTTGCAAGCCACTTATTCCTCTCTTACAGGGCTGTGCATTTAAAAAGCGAAAATGTAGGAAATTGGAAAACCGTGCATTTCCATAGATGGGAAATGAGTGGGGTTGCAAGGATGAAAAGTTAGCACACCATTAGAGAGTGGTTTCATATAAGCAAACCATGCCAACTATAGATGTACATTCACTGTCAGTAAAGTGGAGTAGAATACAGCAGAAGGCGTCAGAAGAGCTCCTCTCTTGAGGGGGATTAAAAAAAATATGATAAATAAATAAATAAATAAAATATTCAAAATATAGATTACATGCGGGGGACACACATGTACAGATTACACCTCCATCTTTCTTCAGAATAATTCTATTTAAAAGAAACATAAATGACTAAGTGGAAGCTATACATCATATACCACTCCATAATGTTTGTCAAAGCTTGGTTAAATTGTACAGCTATCCAAAGGTTTGCAACTGCTCTGTGAGTGTGTGTGTGAGAGAGAGAGGGGGAGAGAGAGGGGGAGAATGGAGAAGATACCATATATTTTTGACAATTCTGTTTTATATATATTTTTTCCAATTTCTATTAAAGAGGCTTTCAATGGAATAAAAGCAGTGCAAATTTTAAGTTGAAAATAATAAGTTGAACATTTTTTAAAAAATTATTTGTATCATTTTGTGAATTTGAATCCAACATTTTCTGGCTTTTCTACAAGTATGCTGGGCATTATAAAATGACTCATCCCATTTCCAACATAAATTTTATTTATGTTGCCCATCTACTCTTCTGGGGCTGCTTTCTAATTGAGGTCTGAAGTACATTTAATACTTTATAGATAATTTTTCTGGAGTCTTATACCAATGGTACATCATCTTATAAAAATCCTCTTTTAAGTTATAACATAATGTAAGCTTCAGTCCTTTAACCACATATTTTCCCACAATGTCATCAGTAGATGTTATGTCCAAAATCTTTAGCCCATATTATACAGCTTTTCATTTGTTATTCTATTTCAATAAATTTTAATAAAATTTATACATTTTAACCACTGCATGTTCATCATTTGTACATCATTCAACTTCAAATTTTGTCTTCTGCTTCTTAATTACAAATCTATTATCTTCCTTAAATCTTTCTCTTAATTGTACATAGGAAAACCATTGAAAATTAAATTCCCCACAACCAGCTGTTCTTTTGATTTTATCTTATATTTTCCATACTCTTGTTCTAACAACTCTTGATAAGTTAACCATTTCTATTTATCTGTTGTTTCTTTTCCATAAAATGCTTCTTGAGACCCAGCAAGGTATTTTGGGGTACAATCTGGTTTTTTAAATCTATTTTCTCAATATGGGACTTCCAATAATAGACCGCTACTTCAGTAAGTGGGTTTATATGTAGATTGTTTGGTTCACTTCTTGCAATGATTACTGAAAATAATGCAAGATAAATTCTAGCAGAATTACTTTGTATATCAACTTCCCTTATTTCCAATATTCAGTTAGTAGAGAACAAATAGATAAAGTCTATATGCTCCTTAATTTCTGAATCAGCTGTCTGGATAGCAATACCAGTTTACATCCAGTTGCAATTTAATGGCAGATCAGTAGCAGTTGGGGAAAAGTAAGACATACAGGCAGGTAAATTTTCAAAGAAGAATCCAAAACGGGGGTCTAGATTTATGTAAAACCCTATATGGGAGATGATGGCATAAAAAAGCTAATAAATATATAAAAATAAAACACGTTGAATTCAAAACATCTCTTTTGAGTTTGAAAAGTTGTTTCGGATTTGAAATGGGTTGCTTAGACCTTCCCAGGTATTCCAATGCTCAGACCATTCTGGGTTAAAACTTCTGTTTTGAATCTGTATCAGGTGTTTCAAGTTTGGAACAGGATTGTTTTGATTTTGAACCATTTGCAGAATAGCCAGAACACCTGTTTCAAACTCTATAAACACAGTTCTTCAAACTTCAAATGTTGAATGCAAAAAACCATTCTGCATATTACTATTTATTTTCAACATCCTGCATTCTTCATGTAACATGCCATGTAAATCCTCCTTGAGTGATTTGGGGGGTGGGTGGGGGGGAATCCAATAACTTTCTCATGCCAGTTGAAGTAGCATAATCATGCATGCTGGAAACAAAATGCTATCTGTGCAAAAAAAAAAAAAAGTCTCTTTAAACCTTTGATGTATCACCACTATATCAGGCCAATGATTTTACTAAAACCAAGGACTAACAACAACCTCTTCCATAGCATTGGCAACCTCTCGGATATATTTTATGGTTCCAAAAACCCAAATGGATGGAGCAGGGGTAACAAAATGTGAATCCTACCACTGGATGGAAGGCTATATATGTTGCCTTAAACCAGGGCTGTCAAACTCGCAGGCCGTGGGCCGGATGTGTCACATGCTAGCCATGCTCACGCCTACTTTAGCAAAGGGGTGGAAAGTTGTGATACATCACATGATGCCACCATGACGAAGCGAGTTTGATACCCCTGCTTTAAACTCATGAAAAATACATAGTTTTCAAATATAAATGTATAGCTGCTGACCTTACTGAGAAGCCTGGCTGTATATTAAATGTGTTTTTAAGCTAAATGTGTACTGGGTCCACCTAACTAGAGGGATCTTTGTAAACAAGCCTACAGCAACTGTGGGCTGGCAGGTTGCATCTCACTGTAATTTGAAGACGATGCAGTCAGCTCAGAACAAACAGTGGATGGCTGTTTGTGAGCCAAACAAGCCACTCATCATTTTCACCTATGGGAAAATGTCTTTCTGTTGGATCATACAGGTGTTTGTAACTAAATGTCATTAGATTTTAAAAGGGGAAAAAAACTTAATAGCCTATATTTTTGCCTTCCCTTAGCATGTCTAATAAATAAACTCCTGATTGCTTCATTCATAGTACCAACAACTGTCAACCCTAATGTTAATGACCCTCAACAGCCACATTGGTGGGTCTTATTTGATAAAGGACATTAAAGAGAGTGGGCCCCAGGCACAGTGCCCAGTTGTTGGTAGATGTTGAGGGTTTGGATCTGGCTCTGTGATAAGTTCAAAGGCTTTCCTGAACAGATTATACAAAACCGTTCATGGTGCCAGTCTGCAGGCCCCTTTCCCCCACTTTTCTCTGCCCCACCTTTTCTTGCTTGTGAATAACTACATTCAACGCTGAAGTCTTTGGCCAAACTTTATGCATTTTGAGAAAGAGTTTTCTTTACTCAACTCAATAGTCGCAATTTATATGTCACCATTTTGCTAAAAGCCCTGGTTTAAGTTCTTGGAGAACCCTGGAATTACCATATGAGTCACTGGTTATCGTGCCTGGTACTGTTTGCTTTCAGAAGAAACAATTCTGATGTTTCCTGTCAGTCACCTTCGTCCTGTTGCATTGTTGTTCAATGCATTTTGTAGACTTACCTCTGTTCCTTACTTATGTAAGTGTTTAGGTTTCATTTATTTTTTAAAGATTACAACTGAAAAGGGTTTCTCCCACCCCCCGTTTTGGAAGGGTTTTAGCGAAATAGTTCAAATCAGATCCCGGGAACTAATGTTTAGAAGTGAGGAGGGAGGGAGGAAGGTGTTTAGCTGGAGTAGAGAAAATCTTTTCACAGCAGTCAAGATTATCTTAGTACAGTTGCTGGCCTAATGCCCAACACTGACCTCTGAAATGCAAGACACGGTGCCTGGCATTTGCATCTCTGAACTTCCCACCCCCTTTTATTTTTCCCGGTTTAATAAAATATACAAACGTTTGCTTGTTTAATGGCTCTTTTCCACAGTTACAGTTATTTTGTGTTTGGGGAGTCTGCACTAAGGGAGGCTGATCCAACCTCATTGTACAGTATTGCGCATTGACAGTAAAGGTTTGAATTGAATTGAAGTTACACTGATGAGTTTAGTTTCTGCCCTTGAGGAAGCAGAAAAGTATGCTGACAAAAGCCACTGCCAGAGCTGTGCCCAATTTTGCATCTCATTCAGGTGTCCTGTCAGCCATTCTTTCCTTCTTGCATTTCCAGGGAGCACCTGGTACAGGTTAGTGTCAGTGATGGCAATTGGGATCGGAATTTCCATTGCTAAACAACACAGACGTCATGGGGCCATATCACTCTATGTAAGTTGCTGCCATTAAGCAAATCATTGCAGGTGATTTCATGAAGTGAGGATGGCGTGTGGCTGCCATTTGTGACTTCTTGCTGGCTTCCCGATTGACTTTGCTTGTAGGAAGCTGAGAAAGTCAGAAATGGGGATCGTGTGTGTTGCAGATGCACCGCTACCTGGCAACATGGAAGTGCCTCCCATTGGCTGAGACATGACAGCTCAGCCGGTGGGAGAAATAAGCAGGCGCCATTGGCTGTTCCCTTTTGACAGCTGCTATATAAATAGCAGCCATGACTGAAAGTTGTTGCTGTTGCCGTTCTGTCTTGTTCTGGTTGCCTGTTAGCTGTTGTCTCAATAAAGAGATTTCTCTTCAGCCATTTGCCTCAGTTTTCCCTACTTCATTCTCTCAATATAGAACAGTGTGACCATAGTATATGTCATAATTGTGAGCCAGGTGCTAAGAAACTGGATTGAGATCATGTGACCCAGGCAGGAGAGCAAGCAACATTAGTATGAGTGCCAGTCATAACTGCCATTTTAACACTGTTGTAAGTTTGAATGGTCACTGAATGAGTGGTGGTTAAATGAGGATCACCTGTAAATGAATACCGAGCTGCAGTAAGTAGAAGTATACTTAGGTTCAAGGTTCAAGAATTGAGGTTGGTACCCCAGCCTCTATGAGGCAGATGGATTCTGATCTATAAGGTTGGACTTACACATACATAATTTTCATGCTGCATTTTTTATATATATCAGCAATCTATCCCACAATGTGCAAAAATGGAAACATGTACAGAATGTAAATGCTTATATACAGGTAGTCCTCGACCTACGACCACCGTTGAGCTCAAAATTGCTGTTGTTAAGTGAGACATTTGTCAAGGGAGTACTGTATATAGCAATAATTTGGCAGAGTCTTCACTTTTTTGAATGTAGGCCAAATTCTCTTCCCTTCATGCTGTCTTTTGTTCCCTTCTAGAGTTCTCGAACTGCTCGATCTGAAGAGGACCGAGATAGTCTCTGGGATGCCTGGGGCTCCTGGAGTGAATGTTCCCGTACCTGTGGTGGAGGCGCTTCGTACTCCTTGAGACGCTGCTTAAGCAGCAAGTAAGTAGTTAAAACATTTTTTGAACCTGCGTACTGTAAGATGTATCTTGCAGCGGAAAAGAACTAGCTTAAACTCAGAAGATGGTATTTTTTTTCAGCAACCAATCCAGCAAGTTGGATTGCTTCACCCACAATTATATAATGCATTAAAAATGTGCAGGGCAGGGCAATAAAGACTTCTTTACACAGTATTTGTAAACCGTCTCCCATCCAAAATGATCATCTTCTCCACTTGTGCTAAATTGTAGATAAACTTCCCTTTTTTTGCATCCTGGATTATTTTGTCAGCTGGGAGGTCTATCAAGTATCAAAATGTCAGGGCTGTCAAACTCGCATCATCACATCATTGTCACGTGCAGTATCCCAACTTTTTCCCCCTTCACTAAACTGGTGGTAGGCATGGGCACTGTGTGATGCATCCGGCCCATGGGCCACGAGTTTGACACTCCTGTTATAGGTAGTCCTTGACTTAAAACCACCACTGGACCACTATTTCCACTGCTCAATAAGATGGTTGTTAAGTCAGTCACACCTGATTCTACAGCCTTTTTTTTTTGCAACGACTGTTAAATTAATCACTGCAGTTGTTAAGTGAATCATGTGGTCATTAAGCAAATCCACTTTCCCCCACCTCTAAGTTTGGTTGTTGGAAGCTAGTTGGCGATCACATGACCCCAGCACATTGCAATTGTCGTAAATGCATGCCAGTTATGAAGCACACAAATTCTGATCATGTAAGCATAGAGATGCTGTAACTGTCATAAGTGCAAAGTTCAGTCGTTTTTTTCGGTGGTGAACGAATGGTTGTAAATCGAGGAATTCCTATATTGCATTTGTGTATTTTCCTCCAGGTATCTATCCATTAATGTCTGCAAGTTCATATTTTCAATGATCTACGAAGTTCCATTTTTACAAATCGGTTTCCTTCCGTTACAAAGCACAGCCAGGATAAAACGAGGAAGTAATGAATAGCTGCCGCGTGTTGGGTTGAGATGATTATTAAATGTTTCCTCCCTAAAATTTGGGTAGAAGTTAGTGGGGTTAATGGAGCAAAAGGGAAGAGCCAAACTGAAACTCCTACAGACAGATCCTAGAGGTATCTCTGAATGCCCAGAGTCTGGTGATGTCTAAACCAAATTAAATAAATAAAATGACAGCTAATGCTAATTAAAACTAGCTTTTAACTCATTCTCCCATATCTCTCATGTTTTATCCATACTCCTATCATGTACATCTTGTTGGGGGCAATATGCTGATTCTGTAAACTGCTTAGAGAGAGCTGTAAAGCAGTATATAAGTCTAAGTGCTATTGCTATCTTCTCTTACCATAACATGTTGTTGCAGAGATGAAAAAAATCCTCGCATTTGGCCAAGTAATCCTAACCACTGACTTGCATAGCGAAAACAATGTTTTTAGCCAGAAACTTGTATTTACAGCGGGCGGGGGAGAGGGGGGTAGTCAGGAAAGGGTAAAAAAAACCATGTTGTTGAAATGCAACCTTATAAGCTAATTTTCTCATTCTTAAAAAGAAATAATAAATAAAACGATTGTTTTTTTAAAAAAAATAAGCAATGGACAACATTGCTTGTAGAAAAATTGTTTCCTGATTCTGAATTGGATAGCTACCGTAAATAATAAAATCTGTACTGATGTGATGGTTCTTGTGCTGAGAGTCAACCATGTGCAAGGAGAAAAATGTCTATTTTGTATGAGGCTGGCATGCTTCCTTTAATAACCCACGCAGTCTAATAAGAAAGAGTGGGAAGCCCCAGCCACTCTTGATTTCAAAAAAGTTATTTCTAAATTTCTAAGAAAGAGAACTTCAGGATCAATAAGGATGCTTGATTTGCCTGCTGAAAAAAGGAGCACCACAAACGAACTCTGTATTGTTGCAAAGAAAATAACATGTACGTGACTATGGACTCTCTATTATTTGAGCTTAACTAGAGGGTGGTTTTACTGCCCCCCCCCCTCCATTCTCATAATCTTGCCAGCTTTGTGCAAACAAGACCTCAACTACAACTGGGACCAGAATTTTCATTGCTAAGCAAGGGGGTTATTAAGTGAACCACACCCAATTCTACCACTTTTTTTTTCCCCCATGGCCATTAAGTGAACCACAGTAGTTATTAAATGCAATCAGTGAACGCAACTTTCCCCATTGACTTTGCTTGTCGGAAGCCATCTAGGAAGGTTGCAGATGGCGATCACATGATCTCAGGATGCTCCAGCAATCATATCTACCAGTGGTGGGTTCTTCCCGGTTCAACCCGGTTCGGCCGAGCCGGTAGCAGTGACAATATGACATCACCGAACTGGTTCTCTTTGTTCGGGAGCTGGGCCCTCCCGCCCCCCACCCCCCCACCCCCACATTATTTTTACCTTTTATTTAGCCCTACCCCCAATCTATTTGCTGCCTCCCAAGTCCCAGCTGATCGGCTAGAAGGAAAAAACCTGTTTAAACTCTTGCCGCGGGGCTTCAAAGGGCTGCCCTACAGCTGATCAGTGTTAAAAGGCAGTGTGGTGGTAGACCGGTGCCTCCAAAAACAAATGGATAGACCGGTGCCTCCAAAAACAAATGGGTAGACCGGTGCCTCCAAAAATAAATGAGTAGACCGGTGCCTCCAAAAACAAATGAGTAGACCGGTACAGCTCCGCAAGCAGTTAAAAGCCTGGTAGACTAGTACCTCTGATAAATCCTAAAGAATTGTCACATGACCATCAAGCCACGCCCACAGAACTGGTAGTAAAAAATTTTAGAACCCACTCCTGATACATACACGCTGGTGGTCAAGTAGCCCAGAGTTGGAACATATGACTTGGGATGTGGAGACTGTCATCAATGAAAGGACCAGTCCAAAGTCATTTTTTTTCAGCGCTGTTGTAACTTCGGACAGTCACTAAATGAATTGATATAAATCAAGGACTGCGTGCATGAATTTTCTGTGGCAGGGGTGTCAAACTCGATTTCATTGAGGGCCGCATCAGGGTTGTGTTTGACCTTGGGGGGGGGGGCTGGCCATGGTGGGTGTGGCAAGCTTGACGTCCCTCATGTAGGGGGCACCTGTGATGGCCAAATGCTAAGGCAAGGCTTCCCTGAGACCCTCCCTTACTCTCATTATAATCTCCTTCCTTCCTTCCTTTCTTCCTTCCTTCCTTTTCTTCTTTTTCCTTCCCTCTTCATTCTCCTCTCTTCTTCCTTCCCCTATTTCCTTATTTTTCCTTCCTTGCTCTCTTCCCATCTTTCTTTCTTTTTCTTTGTCTTTCCTCTTTCCCTTTCTCCTTTCCTTTCAAATGCAAAAGGGAAAACATTTCTCCTTTTGTTTTGTTTTTAGTTTGTTTTGATAGCCCTCTGCCAGTGAAAATGGAGCCCGGAGGGGCTGCGTGCAGCCGCCCACACCCCATTTTCACCCACAATGGCCTCCTGCAGCCCTCTGGGAGTGAAAACGGAGCTGGGGGGGGTATTTTCACTGGCAGAGGCACTGAGAGCCGGTCCTTTACTGTTTCCAGATCTAAGCATCTCACGTGTCTTGTGTTTGACACCCCTGTTCTATGGCAATGAAGAGAAAGACAGGAAAAGTGGGAAGAATCCTGCAGACTTCAATGTTTGCTTGGATGTCAAAAGGGAGAAGGTTGCAAAGACTGCTGAAGACCTTTCCCACATAGCTCCCATCTGTTCCAGCTGTTAGTCTTTTCCCAAACCCAAGAAGGCTACTTCCAATGGCTGCCACCTTCTAAAGCTGCTTCACATACCTCTATGATTTCTCTGTCTCTGCACATGGGCTGCTGGAAGGCAGGAGGGGTCTTTTGAGAAGCTGGGAGGTCTTCTCTACACAGCCTGCAATTCTCTCTCTCTCTCTCTCTCTGTACATATGGTTGGAAATAGTTGGCAGAGGTTTAAAAATGATTCCAATGTTGCATATTCAATAGGAAGTCAGAAAATCCAACTGCCCGGACTGATTCTTTCTTTATTAACTGAGAAGGTTTGCATAATTCAGAATTAACAAGGAAAGAAGAAATAATGGAATTGCCTTAATATTATTTTCATGGTTTTAATTAAACAACATTTAATGTTTAATTAAAAATGAGTTTATTAAGCACTCAACAGAGAGTCTATGGCTTCTCTCCCTAATGATGAGGTCAGCGGCCTCTCTGAGCAAACATGAGCCACCAATCCTTTCTTTGAGTTGGCCTGATTGATGGAACGGTCAAAAACCGAACCAAATCATACCGGGAAATAAATGTTTAAGTTTCATCAGAATTCTTTGAAGCAGAGATTGACCAAAAAGACTATCAGCCTGCAGAGGCAGCATGTAATCAGGCACCTACCCTGTTTCCCCCAAAGTAAGACATCCCCTGATAATAAGCCCAATTGGGCTTTTGAGCGCAGGGCAATAAGACCAAGCACTTATTTCAGGGTTCAAAAAAATATAAGACAGGGTTTTATTTTTGGGGAAACATGGTATGTATGACAGCTTCAAGAGATGGTATGCCTGAGCTGATGACAGACCCAATTCTGAAAATAAGGGACCATGTTCTGGTAGGACCTTTTAGCCTCAAAACACGCTGGCAGCTATAACAGGCCGAACCAAGGAAATCAGGACATCTCTTTGAGAGAAAGGGTAGCATTGCCCCTAATCATAAAACATAAATTGTTTCAACTTCTACCTTCAAAATGATGTTGTGATGATCCCAGGCATGGCACGAAAGCAACACAACCAGAGAACAGGTCTAACTCCCCGTTATTGATCCAACTGTGCCCCCAAATGTTCCCACATTCACTACAAGTCCTGGAGCAAAGCTCTCACATGCACCTTCAGAAGCCTCTGGGTCCAGTAAGCCAGGTTAAACAAACAGCAACCAGGGCCAGCAGTCCAATAAACCAACAAAGCTAAACAGTAACCAGAGCAAGAAGTTCAGCGAAGCAGGCAAACTGGCAAGCCCCACAAGACAGAGTACAGCAATCTCCAGGTTTTGTCAAGTGTGCATGAGGCTCCACAGATTCAATGCTTGCCCCTCCCACCGGCACCTCCTTACATCTCAGTCCCCAGGTGTGCCTTGTGAAAGGGGCGAGGCACTCTCCTCCCTCGTAGCCAGCTCAGTCTCTGTTCCCTCCTTGCTCTCGGATCAGGATGGGGTAGTCCTTGCTCTTCTCCTGAGCTCTCCCTGTCTGCAGGCCTTTCTAATTCAGAAACACTGGACACTGCACACTGGAACAACTAGACACAAGGACAGTTTTTTCCCCCGCATGCCATCACTCTGCTAAACAACTAATTCCCACAACACTGTCAAACTATTTACTAAGACTGCATTACTATTCTTCTTCTTCTCATCCTTCCTATTAACTATCTCCTTTTTTTACTTATTACTATAACCTTGTTGATTCTATCTTTACAGTTTATATTGTTTTATTTAGTTTCCTAGTATGATTTTGATTGCTTATTTAGTGTCCTATGACTATCACTAAGTGTTGCATCTTATGATTCACAATGAATGTATTTATGATGACTATGATCATGATTTATCACTTACATCTTTTATATACACTGAGAACTTATGCACCAAAGACAAATTCCTTATGTGTCCAATCGCACCTGGCCAATAAAGTAGTCTATCAAGCTATAACAGCATCTGGGATTATATAAGAGTAGCCTCCATTGAGTTTAATACTGAGTCCATGCAGCCAGAAATGGAAAATGATTTGGCATTAGAGATTGTCCTTGACTTACAACCACAATTGAGTCCAACACTTCCGTTGCTAAGCGATAACTCACTGTCAAGTGAGTTCTACCCCATTTTACGGCCTTTCCTGACAGAGTTGTTATTTATTATTATTATTTATTACATGTATTTATATGCCGCCCTTCTCCCAAAGGACTCAGGGCGGCGAACACAAGTTAAGAAACATGTACAATAAAATCGCATTTTAAATCAAATAACTAATGAATGATAAATAATAAACCCAGAATCAGAGTCAGCCTATTTGCTTGAACAGCCAAGTCTTCAGCTCCCGACGAAAGGAGCGGAGATTAGGAGCTGTCCAGAGCTCGGTAGGTAATTCATTCCAGAGGGTGGGAGCACCCACAGAGAACGCCCTACCCCTGGGCACTTGTTAAGTGAATTACTGCCTTATTAAGGTAGTAACACGGGTGGTTAAGTGAATCTGCCTTCCCCAGTGTGTGTGCTTGTCAAAAGCTTGTCATGAAAGGTGATCACGTGACCCCCAGGACATGGCAACCATCATAAATTTGACTCAGTTGCCAAGGGTCTGGATTTTTATCGCGTGACCATGGGAATCCTGTAACAGTCTTAAGTGTAAAAAAAAGTCATAAATCACTCTAGTGCCATTGAAACTTTGAATGGTCACTAAATGAATGGTTGTAAGTCCAAGACTTCCTGTACATGGATACAACCAAGTTGTGATTTGGGACACTATGCTAATCTTATAGGTCTGTGATGGCAAACCTATGGCGCACATGAGCCATTGTCCCAGTTCAGCTCTGCCATGCATGTGTGCACGCCTCCCGTTGGCCAGCTGGTCATCGGGTCTCTGTCGTGCATGTGGGGGGGTGCATGCGGGAGGGGTTCCGCATGTGCAGGGAGACAGGGTGTGGGGGGGGCACGTGCATTCGTGGGAATGCGGTGCATGTGGGGAGTTCATGCATGCGTAGGCACTGCATGTCCATTGCATTTTGGGGATTTGGGCGCTTTTGTACACATGCTTTGGGTACTCGGTCTGGAAAAGGTTAACCACCACTGTTATAGGTAGTCCTTGACTTACGACCATGATTGGGACCAGAATTTCCATTATAAGTCATTGCAGTCATAAGTCAAGTTGGGCCCGATTTTACAACCAGATGTTATGATAGTCACTATGTGAATCGCCACAATCATTAAGCAAATCCACAGTCATTAGTGTTGACCCATTTTTCTGAAAAAGTTTTTTTTTTTTTTGGCCAGAAATCAACAACAAAGGTCACAATCCTTTGTTTACTGATTTTAAATGTGGGCTGGTTGCCTAGCAACCAAATTGCAACCATGTGACCATGGAGGTGGGGCAGCGGGTTGCTAACAAATGGTCATAAATCAAGGGCTATCTATTTGGATATACCTTGTGAGTTTATTTTTTTAAAAAAAAATGAATGGCAGTAACAGCAAAAGCAATGTAGAGAACGTTCATAGTGCTTTAGAGTCCTACAGTTATTACTAAATATTAATAGATATTTAATATCTATTAATATCTAATAATTAATAATTAATTAATTAATTATGCATAATTAATTAATTACGTGTCTTCTAATTAATAATTAGAAGACACGTGTAAAAGTGTCTATAGACATTTTTTGACACAATTTCTCAGTCACTGGTTTTCTCCGCTGGTATCTATGATCACATCAGAAAAAGAGCATGCTATGTAAAAAATGCATACATGGTAAGTAGAAATGTCTGGCAAAGTTAAGATTACTCACTTGCATATTGAGCCAATTTTCTTTGAATTATAAAAAAAAAACCCAAAGTGAACTTTTGCCCATTCATAGACGGAGAAAGGATTATAATGCACTGTTTTGGTTAGCCAGTACAAATATATTTTAAATAGTAAACTGTGACCTTGAATTAGCACAGCAATAAGTATATAACTTGGTTTTTTTCCCTCATCTACGTAGAATTATGAATGTAAAGGATTGCTAAATGATGATTGTGTGTGTGTGTGTGTGTGTGTGTGCATATGTGTATGTGTGTTGCTGAATATGCAGTTAAAACTGAAAAGCAAAGAAATCCACCCAAACTGTAGGGATTTAGAAATAAGCTTAAATATATGATAGGTTTAAAATTTAAAAGCAGTACTATTGGTGCTTTGGGTTAGTGGTTGAGTTCTTTTCTGTGCAGCTTATTATTTTACAGACATGTGTCATATGACAGAGAATTATGCGTACCACACATAATTCTGTAACAAATGAAATAAAGAATAATGCTAGATTTGGGGTTGTGAGTTTGATAAATGAAGAGTTGGCACACCAATTGAACACTGTGGAACAGACCATGCCACAAACCAAAGATAAATATTTTTCCTCCATTGAGGAATGTTCACGGTGTATTATGCCTTTTCGATTTGTGTATGATGCCTTCCAGAACATTAAGCGCAAAGCGAATACAGTCTCATTGTGTCAGCTTTGAAGCTATGCAAAGCATATATGCCTTACTTCTAAACATCAGCGCACGGCTAAGCAGCTGAATAAATGCAAGTAATTTATCTTCCAAATGTCAGCTGCCAGATCTAAAAGTCCCATTCCTTGAGCTATTCAGGTCAGATACAACATTGTTTTGTTATCGGCCAGTTCCGTTGCCTCTTTGGAAAATCTACTTTGTGTGATCCAACTGATGCCTGGAGAATTTGGTGTAAAGGTTTATCTCTCCTGTCTCAGTAGTTGTGTCATCAGAACAGGACAGCAACCTCTTCTGAGGGCAAAAATAGACAATATCAGCCGTTAGTCACTTATATCCCATTGCAAATTCAACCTACAAGTGTAGTGGTATGTGTGAATGACCTTGGGAGACACGGCCACAAACTAGACAATGGTCAAATAAGCGGCACTGAATCCACAGAAGGAATGGCGGGAATACCAACCATCTCAAAAGAGACCCTTCTTAAATTGTTGGACTACAGGTAGCCCTCAACTTGCTTAGCAACCGCTCAAAGTTACAACACCTCCCCCAAAGCAATTTATAATTTATACCTCCCCCCGACGTTAGGGCATGTCAAATTTTTCAACTTTCAATTTCCAAACATTAGGGGTGTTCAAACCAGGGGTGGGTTCTACTTACCTTTACTACCAGTTCACATCGCACCCGCGCAATGCATGGTCTGCATGCACACACAATGATCTGCATGCGCAGATCAACTTTGATGACATCCGGGTCAGTGGGCAGAGCCTCCTGCTGATTTTACTACCAGTTCTTGCGAATCGGTCTGAACCAGGAGCAACTCACCACTGATTCCAACGTTGTGACATGTCTTGGGGATTGTAAAGATATTTTGTTTACTTTAATATAATTTAGATATGCTCGGTAAGTAAGTACATAATTATTACAACTTTTTAACGTTTTGTTTGTTTGTTTCAGTTCCGTGGTCACATGATCGTGTTTTGAGCACTCAGCAGCTGGCCCACATTTACAGCTGTTTGCGGTGCCCTGCTGCAGTCACATGACCAGATTTGTTCAGGAAACTGGTGTTTACTTCCAGTTTCCAGAAAAAAATGCCCCACAGCAAACAATAGGCTCTCTTAATGATGGCAGAGTTTGTTTAACAACTGTGACATAAAATTGCGTCCGGTCCTGTGATTATCTACTTTGTGACTATCATGATTTATAATTGCAATTGGCAGACTCAATGATAGTCATCAGTCAAGGTCTACCTGTATAAAGGTGAGGGGGGGGGGAAGAGAGAGTTTTAGACTTGGAAGATTAATGTCAGCCTTGCAAGGTAGGCTAGACAGGAAGCATACCCAGAAGCATTACCACTTATGTTTACATTAACAGAATTTTCAAATTTGAAAATGCATCACTCCTATCAGCCTTATGTTACCCATTCTACTTAAAAATGCATGAGATTGTTCCTTGCTTTCTTCTAAGTAGCTTGCTTAAGCAACTACATCCATTAGAAATATGGTTGAAGGTTAGCTATGTTTTTCCAACCACTCTTGCATTCAAAACTGCATTTAGAGCCATCTAGCTATAAAACCATGGTTGCGTGGCAATGCTACTAGGTCAGAGCTGCAAACATCCACTAGGTGGCAACAAGGGATGGAAAAACCTGAACGCTTTGCACCCATTCTAAATGGATATTTGAATCCCTGATGCATAAATATATATATTTATATAATTTATATATCTAAACCTGCAAGGGTGCATGGCTGTTTGCTGTGCAGTTCATGTATGTTGAGATTATACTTTAAAATTCTCGGTATACTGCCATTAACTTGAATGGTCAAAAAGGGACAACCCATACCTATGTATTCTGTCTCCAAATATTGCTGATTTGTCCTATTCTTTACTTCTTGTCCATAAGGCTAAAGTCCCTTTTTAAATAGCTATAACATAGCATTCACTTGACCCCCTTCTTTCATTTGGCTTAACATTTTTAATATGCATTCCAAGAATTAGGGTTTAGCAAATATTGGATTAGTGACCTTTCCTAGAATGACCTATAGAATCCAAAGTGGTTTTCACTCCAGGCTAGAACCCATTTTTTTGTTTCACTTGGCAGTGGCACCCTGTGAGACAGTTCACTTTTGTTATCATCCTTCCCTGTCAAGTTTTATTCTCTTTGCAAAGTGTGGCTGAGGAACATGATTGGTCCTGATTTCATTTGTTCTGTATTTTCACGGTACTCAAATTTAAGCTCCCTTGCCTTGAATGGCAAATGATTTTGCAACTGAAAACTCCAAACAGTTATGTTATATATAATACATGCAATATATACGTTACACTAGCTTCTTCAATTCCTTCTACCCGCTGTGTAATGTGCTCTGAAATTGAAGCATGCCTATCTGTTTCATCAGGATCCGATAACTCATTGCTTTTGGTATGTCATAGCTTAACATTTTATTTTACAAGACATCTTTGGTTGATTATTTTTGGGGAGAATGGTATATTATTCCCTTTTCTATATCGAGTTTTAAAAAATCTTGTATCTAAGAATAGCTGTTGTTACATAATGCACATTGCCAGAAATTGAAGCTTTATCTGATAGTTTTACTATTCATGGAAAGGAATCAGCTCCTCTTATGTGCATATTTACTAATCATGCACTTAATATACTTTTTCAGAACACTCATTCTAAAGAAAACAGGACTTCAGATCTGTAATATATTTGTTTATAAGGACAAAAGCCTAGTGTAATTGGACATCCATAATTGATATTAGTGTGCAAACATAATAATTGTCTCCATTTGATTAATAATGCATTGAAGATTTTCATTTGCTGCTGCTTTATCCTCATATTGGAAAATTAAAGCACTTTTATTATTACAGATTCATTATAACTGTTGCAGAGGTGGGTTTCAGCAGGTTCTGACTAGTTCTGGAGAACCAGTAGTGGAAATTTTGAGTAGTTCGGAAAACCAGTAAATACCACCTCTGACTGGTCCCGCCCCCATCTACTCTCTGTCTCCCGAGTCCCAGCTGATCGGGAGGAAATGGGGATTTTGCAGTAACCTTCCCCTGGATTGGGGAGGGAATGGAGATTTTACACTATCCTTCTCCTGCCATGCCACGCCACCAAGCTACGCCCACCAAGCCACACTCACAGAATTGGGAGTAAAAAAAATTTAAACCCACCACTGAACTGTTGGCTTGTTAAAGGGTAGACAAAATCGATCCCCTAGACATCTCCACTGGTGCCAATGTTGTTGCACCATCTGGCTTTAAAAAAAGAATTAAAAATAGAATGTTGACACATGGCAAAGTGCTAGTCTGTCCAAAAAAGTTTCTGGTCTCCACATAAGTTCCAGGTGTATTCTTAGGAAATGAATGGTGTCATCCTGCCCAGAAAAGACAGTAAATCCCGGTCATGGTAGCCATCTTGGGAAACTAGCAGGAATTGAGGGAGAAGCCACACCAGTTAATTAATGAGTCTTTTTGCTAATTGCATCTTAGAAAGCAAACATTTGTGAGCATCCCAACACATGCTTTCAAAACTTCAATGTATATATAATGTTTGTTGAAGCCTTTTTACTTGTTTCTAACCTGCACAACTTTGCAACAAGTAGAATTTGTTTTTCAAAGCAGAATCAAAGCAGTCGATTATCACTTGTAATCATTCCCCAGAGGGATGAGTCTTTTGGACTGAAATGTCCATCTGCTTCTAGCTTCTTTCTCCTGAAGAACAGACAAAGTTCCTAAATCACAATGTTTATGTTTATTTGTTTATTTAATTTCTATACCACCCTTCTCCCGAAGGCCTCAGGGCGGTGCACAGCCAGCAGTAAAACAAATCCAATACAAAATTTAAAAACATTTTAAGAACATATTAAACAATTGGCCTGAATCATTAAAAATAAACCCCAGTTAAAAATCATGTCTAGGCCAGTCCAGCTTGTTGGAATAAAAGCATCCTGAGGGCATGGCGAAAGGTGCATAGGTCAGGGATTCTCCTGGGGGATCCCTGACCTATGCACCTATGCACCCATATCTCTGGGGGTAATTCGTTCCAGAGGGCAGGTGCCCCCACAGAGAAGGCTCTCCCCCTGGGGGCTGCCAGTCAATACTGTTTGACCAATGGCACCCTGAGAAGTCCCTCTCTGTGGGAGCGTATTGGCCGGTGGGAGGCTATCGGCAGCAGAAGACGGTCTCATAAGTACCCGGGTCCTAAGCCATGGAGCATTTTAAAGATGGTCACCACCACCTTGAATCGCACCCGGAACACCATGAATTATTCTAATGGTAACTCTGATCAGACTGTATTAAAATATCAAAATTAAAAATAAGGCCAAATCTCCACTATAAATTATGACTTTAATGAAACTAATAATCTATAAATTAATGACAGTAATTTTGTCAACATAACACCGTAAGCCAGCAATGGATTTTCATGCCTGGCATTTCATTAAATGTAATATCTTTTGGGGGTGGGAAATCTAGTTGTCCTACAAGTTCTTCACGTGAGGTCTAATTGTTCTTGAATAAAATGTCTTTGCATTTTATTATTCCTAGGTTTTTGTAAAAATTCATAGTAATTATATCTATACCTATGAATTTAATTTAGCTCAACTAGGGCAAAATAGAGGAATTCATTAAAAACTATGCGTGTTTGCTTCGCTTCAAGCTCATGAATCCACAGGGAGGCAGTCTTAAAATCTACTAATAAAAAAGTCTAAATATTTCTGAAAAATCAAATACTCCTTCCTGAAAATTTAGATAGAATTATTATGAGTAATTTGCTGTGTGAAACATAATAAAACACAAAGAAAATAAGTATTAACATATATTTTCCCTCATCTTCCTAATAACATGTTCAGCATAAGGAATACTTGTAAAATGTCCATCTAGAAGAGCAGAAGTCACAAAATTGAATTGGATGGTAGCAAATGTAGCTAAATATTTCGAAATGTCAAAAATACCCAGGTAAATCGTATGGCCTTTAATAAAGTTAAAAGATAACTTAAAATGTAATGGAGAACAAAGTTTACCCAGCGAAGAACCGATTTCATTGCCCTTGATGTAAATACTAAGGATAGATGTTGCCTAGTCGAGAAATTTATGGAAAGTCTAGTTTATTAAAGAATGTCTTTGACAAAACACTAACACAATTATCTTTTCTGAAGGAGAAACAAATAGCCTGAAGATTTATTTGCATAGATCACTTTCAACCAAGACCTAAATGCTTGAACGCAAGCCGTATACTCCACAGAGGGAGAACTGGCCTCTAAACAGAACACAGTCGATGATACGCACTTGGCCATGCCAAGAAGAACACAAAAAAAACTTTGAAAGCAGACACTCCACAGTGGGATTAAAGTCCCAAATCCAAATAGGAATGCCCTGAAACAATGGAGGCAAAGTTTAACACTGAACACCTGGAGTGCAGCACAGATAAACTGTCCTTTGCTACAGAAAAACAGGCCCTGTTTGATAAAGATTGAATGGCAGACTGTCAGCAAGCGATTCATGGAGGAAAAAATGAAATGTTATACGCAGGTATTAAAATCATCTGATTTGCTCAGAATTCTAGCCATTAAGAAACAAATATACAGGAAAGCCCAATTAGAAAGCAAACACAGGTTTTTTTTCCCCCTTACTGGAATTGATTGTCAGTTAGTTGTCCAAACAATGGTGCATACACAAAATAATCTTTTTGGCTAACTCTAGATAGAGAAAACAGGATCGTCTGCACAGAGAAGAAGCAGCTTTCCAGTCACAATCCGGTTGGACTCTTGACTAGCCAGAATAGAGCTGGAAGGGACCTTGGAGGTCTTCTAGTCCAACCCTCTGCTTAAGAAGGAGATCCTATACCATTTCAGACAAGTGGCTGTCCAGTCTTTTCTTAAAAACTCTCCAGAGATGAAGCATTTAAGAATGGTTAAAATTCCATATGAAGAATGGAATTTGTGGGATGGATTTGATACTTCTGATCATCACTGGGCAATATTAAAGAAATTGTCATCTGTCAATAACTCTTTCTTGTCTACAAATGTCTTGTCTATATATGATCGTTCCTATCACACATTTCCTCCCACTTATGACTGCATGGCTGTAACTTTGTGGCTTGTATCCTTACGATTTATATTGATATTGATTGTTTCCTGATTGCTTATTTGTACCCTATGACTATCATTAAGTGTTGTATCTTATAATTCTTGATGAATGTATCTTTTCTTTTATGTATACTGAGAGCATATGTACCAAAGACAAATTCCATGTATGTTCAATCACACTTGGCCAATAAAGAATTCTATTTTATTCTAAAACGGATGTGCTCATCTAAGTCACAAAATTTTTGCCGTGTTAAAACCATAAAGCACCTTGAAGATTAAAAAAACACAATCCGAATATAGGTAAAATATATAAAGCTAAGAAACCAATAGGGAATTTGTATTGCAGATAAACTAATTGAATAATCATGTTCTAATATTTGTTTTCTATTCAAGGTGCATGAAATCACAAACACATTTTGAGATATCTGGTAATTTTGTTCAGGTTTTAAAATGCTGAATGATTGCAGCATGTCAATCGTGAATCATAAATTAAATAAATTCCAAATTATTTTTCACTATAAACGGTAATAATGGGGTTGGAGGAGCTTGGAATGGTTCACATTGGTTAGCACTTGGGGTTTAAGGTGGGATTCCTTACTATTCCCACCTGAAGATTTGAACTTGGAGTATCTGAATGAAATACATGATCAGGAGCATTCCAGACAATAAGTATAAAAGTAAAATTCAACTCCACAGAAAAAGATTGCCTCCTTGCAGAAATACAGCAAAGACAGCCTTCTCTTGACCGGAAATCAGGAGCGTGGAGCAGTCACTAAGAAAAGCTTTGCTTGTGTTCCTTACACATTTGGATCTAAGTTGTTCAGTTTTTTTAAAATGTTTGGAATATTGAATTCATTAATATCCACGCAAGGGCAAATGGAAACATGTGCTGCAATAATCATGATGTAAACTCCACCCTTCTGTATTTGCATAAGGGGTGGAGTTGGCATCATGACACCTGTTGCTTCATTTTGGTATCCGTGTGGCTACCGTGTGGCTACCAGTAAGTAAATGTGATGCATTTACTTATTGCTTCCATACCAATTATTTTGGAACTGATCGCATTTATTCACATGGTTATTAGAACAAATTCACAGTCAAACGCCTGGGGGGTAGTATTCCATGTTATCCTCTTTCTTTAAAAGAATAAAAAGAGAGAGAGAGAAAACTTATTTGTAGCAATTTCTTTTAGCTTCATGGTTTCCCAGATTATTTTGTTTCTTTATTATTAAACTTGCTGTATTACCAATACAAGAGCGGTGGCTCAGTGGCTAAGACACTGAGCTTGTCGATTGAAAGGTCGGCAGTTCAGCGGTTCGAATCCCTAGTGCCGCATAATGGCATGAGCTCCTGTTTCTTGTCCCAGCTTCTGCCAACCTAGCAGTTCAAAAGCACGTAAAGTAGAAAAATAGGGAAGGTAACAGCGTTCTCTGCGCCTTTGGCATTAAGTCATGCTGGCCACATGACCACAGAGATGTCTTCGGAGAGCACTGGCTCTTCAGCTCTGAAACAGAGATGAACACCACCCCCTAGAGTCGGAAAAACTAGCACATATGTGCAAGGGGAACCTTTACCTTTATCTTTTATTACCAAGTGGCATGGTACCACAGGAAATGAGCCTTTTTCTTCCATTCCTAAGTGTCCTCCAGCGCTATATATCTCTCCCTACTATGCTTACATTCTGACTTGACATTTTTAAGAGTTATGTACCTTTTTTGAGAGGAAGTCAGACTAAGAATGGTTTTCTTTCATGCTTTCACTATTCTTCTCTAGGATCTAGAGCTTATGGGGGTGGGGAGCGGGGTAAATATCATCCTAAATTGTGGAGAGACTTCCAAAATAACCATGGTGTGCCATAGGAATACATAAGAGAATCTGGATTTTGCATTTTCATCGAAAAGATCCAGGCGAAGCTTGGGATACAGCCCTTTTAATTCAAGTTTTAACTCTATCAAAGAGGCAACTCGGTAAAGGAGGGATGGATGGATTTCCAAATGCTGTTCCTAATAATATTAGGAATAAATTTAATGCAGCTTTATTACCCTTTATGAATGTTACAGAGTTACACTGATGTAATTTAGAGCGCATTGCATCCTAGGGACATTTGTGTGAAGCTCAGATCTCCTCCTTCCTCTCGCACAAAGGCTGGCATTCAGTTCATTTCGGCTATGACAAATTATTTACATCAGAAACGCTGACTCTTTAAAACCTGAGATCGGGGAAATGTTATTTATGCTAAAAGTATTAATTTCTAATAGTTTTTAGTCTCCTGCTTTATTACTTCTTGTCTTGCTCTCATTTCGGATCATTATTCCTTACTACTTCCCAGATGTGTGCCTCTGGCAGCTCAAAGGTTATGATTTTGTGTTTTGATTTTCCTAGACAGTTTGCTGAGTGCAGTGAGTGCTACTGGCATTGTTCCAGCTGGTTGTTTATTTTGTTACTGCTACAGGAAAAATATTCATAAAATATGGTTGCTTTTTTTTTTAAAGTTACCAGTGGAAGAAGTTTAATCTATTCCTTGCCTATTTTTTCTGATCTTAAAGATTAAGACCTAAATCAAAACAGTCTCCAGTTTTATTTTCAGTAGGGTCTTTTAAAATCTCAGGGTTTTTTGTACAGTATGCTTTCAAATTGCCCTTATTGAATTTTAAGTGTTTGGCCAATCACAAACAATTGGGTAACAAATTTTGAATGTCTCTCTAGGGACTAAACCCAAGGCTGTGCAGGACATACAACGTATAAACTTATTTTACCACAGAAGAACTAACTTTTAAAAAATTGGCAGAATAATTTGTGTACCTGTTGGAAGCCAGCATTCCAACTCAAATAGTAATATTCCCCAACCTTTCTGGATTAACGTTGATTAGGGAAAAGGTGCATATATAATATAAAATGCAAAACTGGGAACAGATTTTTTTTAAAAAGTCCACATATACTAATGTGTATTAATTCAAGATCATATCAGGACCTGATTATCAAGTTGGGAAGCTATGTTGACTTATTATTTTGTCTCTTTTCCACATTTCTTGCAAATCCTACAAAAATTATTTATGTTGAACTGTCATGGTTCTGTGGTCCATTTCCCTAATGGTTAGGAATTCTTGCCTTATTCAACTCCTAGGCTCAATTTGGCCTTTATAGGGCCTCTCTCTCTTCCTCCCTCCCTCCCTCTCTCTCTCCCTTTCTCTCTCCCTCTCTCTCTCTCTCTCTCTGTTTTTCAATATCAATGTCTCTCAATGTCTCTCTCTTCAGAATCCTCCTGAATTAGAATTTTTGATTAGAACCTTTCATCTCCTTATGCCGATCCAGCCTCCATAGCAATTCCGGATACTACTTCTGGATAAGAGCCGAGGTAGCGCAGTGGTTAGAGTGCTGTACTGCAGCTACTTCAGCTGACTGTTAGTCCAGCAGATCAAATCTCATTGGCTCAAGGTTGACTCAGCCTTCCATCCTTCCGAGGTGGGTAAATGAGAACCCAGATTGTTGGGGGCAATATGCTATTTTGTATACTGTCAATTGTTGTAAGCCGCCCAGAGTCCTCGGAGAGTGGGCGGCATAGAAATATGATATAATAATAATAATAATAATAATAATAATAATAATAATAATAATACTTCTTTAAGGAAAAATGCACAGTTGTAAAATGGCTAACTTACCATCCTGTTATGTTCACAGAATCTATTGGCATCTTTAATTCAGCAGATGAATGACAATAAGTTAGCTTGGACCTTGTTGGATTTCAGTGCTTTTGTTTTCTCTCTCTCTCTCTCTCTCTCTCTCTCTCTCTCTCTCTCTCTCTCTCGTAACCTTAATTTATATAGTTGCCATTCGTAGCAACTTTTGAGATATTTTTGCAAGCAACCAGAAAAAATGCATTTCAGTATTGAAAAATACGGGGTAGAGATGATAATGATTTGTTTTAATTCCTTTTTGTTTACTGCGCATAGTAAAAATTTTGTTGTTGTTGTTGTTTAGCCATAACCAGTGGAAGCTTATCAGGTGTGGGCTGGGAAACAGGATAATGTTCTTTGTCTGTTTCTATTGGACAGTGGACAGAAAGAGCATGAGTGTTGGCTGGCATGTTCCCTGTGTTTTTTCTGTATTTCAAAATCAGTAAAAATGTAGACAATCTCAGGTGAATTTCAGACTGCAGTGTAAGAGAATGTTGATGGTGTGGAAGTACCCTAAGCAATAAAAGTCATTCACACAACACTTAAGTTAAAGTCTGCAGCAAAGCAAGCTGATGACTAAAACATCAGGAGAAAGATCAGATGAATAACTTGCTTCAACTCCTACTCCCACATAATAGATATGGTTCACAGCAGATGAAGGCCCAGATTTAAGGGGGGGGGGGTCTATAGTAATTGAAATGATACAATCTCTCTTGCCCAGATTACCCCAGCTGGATGAAAGAAATAAGACCACTTTACATATATGTTCATATAACTTGGGTTCTTTATTTTTATTATTGCCTGTTTTGAAGACACCGAAAAGCATTTTATGCTTATTATTCAGCATAATTACTTTCTGTTTGATTCCTGTGTATAAAGAACACAGTTAGCGTATGAAAATTATACCATGTTTATACCATAAGTAAATAATAAATTATTTAATAAATAATAAATAATAATAAATAATAAATAATATAATGAAATAATAAATAATAATAAATAATAATAAATAATAAATAAATTATACCATAAGTAAATAATATGTATATATGTATTCACACCGCGGAACCGAAAATGTTTTAATTGTATCACTATTTTTCACAATAAAAAATTTTAAAAAAAGAAAAAAGTGTGTATGATTATGATAACTAAGTCACTCATGCCTTACTTACCTCTGTCCTGGATTAATGTGGAACAATACACTATATACATTGAGTTGCCCTTAAAGAGTACTTGGAAGCTAAAGCTGGTCCAGAGTGTCATAGTGCAAATAATTATGGTGAACCTTATTACAAGTGTGTAACGTCATTGCTTCCTGAGCAGCGCTGGTTACCAGTGACCCTGTGTGCAATTCAAGGGACTGGTGGTACTTATACAAACCTTCATTCTCTGGGTTTGGTTGTCATCCACTTCCTTCTCTTTTCTGATATCTGTACTTGTCTGCAATACTACTGTATCTACTTAATGAAAATGCAGTCCAACCCCTCCAAAATTGTTCATCTCATTGTTTTAAGAAGGTCCTAAAGACCTGGTTCTTTCCCCCAGATGCTAGCCCAGTTGTACCCATATGAGTTGTCTGTCTGTCTCCCTCTGTTATTATACAGGTAGCCCTCGACTTAAAACAATTCATTTAGTGTCTGTTCAAAGTTACGATGACATTGAAAAAAGTGACTTACTGTATGACCACTTTTCATATTTATGACCTTTGTAGCAGCCCCATGATCATGTGATCAAAATTCAGAGCTTGGCAACTGGTTCATACTTATGACCGTTGCTGTATCCCAAGGTCATGTGATCACCTTTTGCAAACTTTTGACAAGCAAAATCAAAGGGGAAGCCGGATTCACTTAACAACCGTATTACTAACTTATCAACTGCAGTGATTCACTTAATAACTGCGGCAAGAAAGGCTGTAAAATGGGACAAAACTCCCTTAACAAATGTCTCACTTAACAACAAAAATGTTGGGCTGAATTGTGGTCAATTGTGGCCTCAACTGTGGTTGAGGACTGTTGAGGACATATTAGTTGGATTTCCATCACATGCTATGGAAAGCTTCTTTTAAGCATTGTTAAAAGTAGCCTTACACTATTCAGTTACAAATGCAACAGAAAACATGGTTTATTTTTTTAAAAGTCTGCAATTTAAAAAAAAAGAAAAAGAAAGAAGGATGATGGTTTATGATCAGTGAAAAAAATTGTTTGCAGCAACCACGATGATATATAATGTGGCATTAATATCTAAACATATGGCTATAATTTGGATGTCAGTATACATTTTTAAAATATAAATATATAGATAGTATATTTTCTACAAACTGAGTAAACAAGCAGTTAGATTGTAGGGAACAATGTCCCCAGGCATCTCCAAGAAATCTGATTAAATGGGTTCATTTGGGGAAACACAACTTAATTCACTGTCTCTCTTAGTGTGACATTGTTTGGGCCAAACTATACAAAGATAGAAAACATTCTAGCCTAATTTATGGAATTTTCATCAGAAAACTGAAACTTAAAGAAATGTAAGTAATGAGTAAATATACAATGTTATTAGTAGGTTTTATGATAGACTGTGAAGCATATCCAGCAGTGTTACGTATTTTAATTTTTAATATTGATTTTAAAAAATAGCACTTAGCAATAGCATTTAAACTTATATAGTGCTTCACAGTGCTTTACAGCCCTCTCTAAGCAGTTTACAGAGTCAGCATATGGCCCCCAACAATCTGGGTCCTCATATTAACCAACCTCTGAAGGATGGAAGACTGAGTCAACCTTGAGCCTGGTGAGATTTGAACTGCCAAACTGACTGCAATCGGCACTCAGCAGAAGTAGCCTGCAGTACTGTATTCTAACTACTGCGCCACCACAGCTCTAATGATAATGATAATGAAATACAGGTACCCTAAAGGAATACAGCCTTCAACAAACCAAAGTTTTCTGCTTTGAATGCAACAGCCTTTTCCATTTTTTTGAAAAATGACTATACTAGTGGCCTTTTCTCTTTGCATGTTGATATGATTCTATGTGACTACCAAATTGCTTGTTAATTCAGAGTGCTGGTTCAAATGTATTTTTTTCTTTCCAAGGCATTGCCCAATGAAAAATATATTTAACTATATGGTAATATTATGGTCATCACTGTTTAGCTAATTTGTGTACTGCTAGTTTGAATATAACTGGGCATGTGAGATTTAGCAACTTCACAATTAATGTCACCATGCGGATAAAAAAAATTCTATGTCATGTCAATATCCAAACTTTTTAATGAATATTTAGTGAATGTCTATAGGTGATTGTCAGCAACTCCTGTGCTAAATTTTCTTGTAACTATTCTCTTAACTGCTTCCTGGCCCAATGAATAGGAAACAATACCACATACACCTGAAGAAGATCAAGAAGATGGTTACAACATTAATAGAAGTTAGCCTATTAAAGTAAAGAGAATCTTATTTTTCTACAGTAGACAAGGATAGCAAACCTTGTGGACAATTTACTGTAATTAGGAAATTGTATTCTCTTCTTGATGCTTGCCATTCAATTTTGCAGGCACACAAGTTTTAACAAGAGAGCAAGAGAAATTGCTTCTGTGGAAGTGTGGAATGTGTATTTTTGCTCCCCTACAAATACATGGTGGCAAAATGCATGTAACAAGATCCAACAGTTGGAACGATGAATTCCATGTAAATGGCTGGTAAATGATAGATGGAGATGACCTTTACTTGAGCAACTAAGAACATTCTGCTGGTTAGTATGTGATATGTGCTTTTTTCCCCCTTTTTGTGGATGTAGGAGCTGTGAAGGACGGAATATTAGATATAGAACATGCAGTAATGTGGTAAGTAAAGATTAATGATTTTCAAATGTTACTACAGTAGATCTTCTGTAGTCCTGAAATTGTTTTCCTCATTTTTCATGTGTAAAGGGTTAATTGAATCACTAAAAAGCCCTTTCTGTGGTATGACTCTACTCTGCAGACTTCCCTCTCCCACATTTCTTACTTTTTGCCTATTTATTTGTTTGTAAAGTGACTAAACAGTCTTAAGTTTATATTAGTGAAATATGTAATGTCAAATAATGGCCATATGCAAGCATACTTATGGTCAAATATATGGTTGTGTACAAGATGCATTAGCTCTCCAGGTTGACAGGGATGTGCTTCCTTCGTTGGGAACAACTGGAGAACCGTTTGGATAAATAAGGCTGCCTATGGGTTTGTGGGTTGTGTCCCAACTGCGAGGCACTTTCGCTTCACCAGGACATTGAGGAGACCAACCAGATTAATTCACACCAGTCAAGAGAAACACCATAGCTCTGCAGAAGAGAAATGAAAGACACATTGTCACAGCTGATGGGATTTAAATTGTTGCTTGGGGTTAGTTCGTTGTTGCTGGATCACCCCTGCTGGGAAGCTGAGATTACACCTTAATTGAAGCTCTTGTTTATAGGCTGAAATTTGTTAACTCTTGCCTCCCTCCCCACCCCGTTTAATGTTGTTCTTAGGGTAGGCCTTATCTTAGGGCTATGATGCTGAAAACATTTATCTGCAAAATAAACATTTGCAGATAACTCTCCCAAATGTTAGAAGCATGCAAAAATCCTAGAAGACTGTGGAAATTTACCTTCAATAACAAAACTACATAGAGACAAGCTGGCCTATACTTTTTGTCCAAGTTTTAAGGTTCGGAGACCCACAGTTAATCAAACCAAGGAAACAAAAAAATGTTATAAATTGCCCTAAAATTATACCCAATGAAGTTAAAAATGGCTATCTCCACGTAGGATTAAAAATAACAGGACAAATAAAATATTAGAAAAGAAAAGATATATCTGATACACCATATAATTATGGCGGCCAGAATAGCGAGTGCACAAGTTTGGAAGAAGGATTATTTGCCAAATGACCAACAAGTAATACAAAAAATATATTCACGTGCGGAATCAGATCAATTAACGCAGAAATTAAAAGATGAGGAAAGTTCAAAATATTTTATGGTATGGGACAGGTGGTACGACTGGATCAAGTGAAGATAAAATGGATAAGGTTACTCTTAATAGAATATAAAAGATAATTTGGATGAGTAGTAAATGTTACCTTGTTTTGAGTGAGTTTCAAATTAAAAATGGATAATTGGAAAAGTATTTGCATGTTTACTTTATATAAGTACCTACAATGACTTCACCATCATGAGGCATGAGGATGAAAGCGGGACTAAGTAATGAATGATATAATAATATGTGTATGTATATATATATGTGTATATATATATATAGTAACCATATATAGATATTTAAGAGAATAGAAACGAATTTCATCATAGGATATGATTTATGGATATGGACATTTTAACATGGTTTTAATTGTTTTTGTAAACATTTGAAAGTTAAATAAAGTTTGTTTTGAAAATAAAAAATAATAATAATAATAATAGGATAATTGTCCCGGAAGGGCTTTTCCAGAAGGCAACTGGATTTTCTTGGCTTTTTCTTTGAAAATGTTTCGCTTCTCATCCAAGAAACTTCTTCAGTTCTGAATTCTTGAATGAGAAGCAAAACGGTTTCAAGGAAAAAGCCAAGAAAGTCCAGCTGCCTTTTGGAAAAGCACCTTTGGGACAACCATGACCTGGATGATTGAGAATCTCCATTGACAACAGGACAATTCAAATTCAAAAATACTTAATTCAAAATGCAAGTTTGGAACAGACTTGATATGCAGCAGTACTTCCGTAGCAGCTGCCATTCTATTAACTATTTCTTCAATAGTTCATATTATTACGTGACTATGGAAGAATATATTAAGCAAGGTTGCCCTAGGACTGTGATGGCGAACCTGTGGCACGTGTGCCACAGGTGGCACACGTAGCCATATCAGTGGGCACGCGAGCTCATTTTCGGGGCTTCTGGGCCCACCAGAAATAGGGAAACAGGCTGTTTCCTGCCTCCGTAGGGCTCGGGCCTCCGTAGGACCTGGGGGAGGGTGTTTTTTGCTGTCCCCAGCCTGCAGAGTGTCTCTAAAAGTCTGGGAAGAGCGAAAACAACCTCCCCCCCCAGTTCCCCCCCTCCAGAGGCCAGAAACGGCCTGTTTGCCAACTTCCGGTGGGACCGGAAGGCCCGTTTTTTGCTGTTCCCAGCCTGTCTAGGAGTCTGGGGAGGACAAAATGGCCTCCCCCCCCCAGGAGGCCCTCCAGAGGCCAAAAATGGCGTGTTTTTGCATAGAATTATGGGTGTGGTCACGGACGTGCGTGACCCCCCTGCCCCCCCTTCCTGGCACGCGATGGCAAAAAGATTAGCCATCACTGCCCTAGGACTAATCAGTCAATTTGTTGCTGCTTAATGGCTTTATCACTTGAAGTATACTCAAGTAACATGAATGAAACTTATTGTCCATAAATTGGACTGACTACCTATTTGTTTCATAGTTGCTTTACAGTACAGATATTGATTTATTAGGCCCTAAATCAGTGGTGGGCTGCTTCCAGTTGTAACAACTAGTTCGCCCAGCACCAAAAATGTGAGCGCACACGTGTGCCCGCTCACTTTGCTCATGCATGGACCCTCTGCACATGTATGCGGCTTTAAGAACACAGCAATATAGGACGGGATAGTGCGGGTCGCAACTACCAGTTCATCTGAACTGGCAGCAGCCCATCTCTGCCCTAAATGTATTGTGAGGTCACATGTTCCAGATTTTCCTCTGAGATCTCTGGAGGAGACTTCACTTTGGAACAATGACCCTTTCTGTGGTATTCTCATTCTGAAGCATTCCGCACCTCCAGAAATTTTGCTTTGTCCATTGCTTTAAAAATACTCTTTACCTCAGCTTCCAGTTCTTTTTGAGGTAGTTTGAGGAAAGCTTTGAGCTGTTGCTTATTTCATGTCTGTATTTTAGGAATAACTGAACTTGAATATTATGTAGATTCTAAGTATTGCTCTCTATTGCTTGCCCTACATCTTCTCCTTTCATCTGTAAACACGCTAGTATTAAAAACAGTCTATAAAAAGATAAGATTCTATGCCCCTGGCCTAAGTGAGAAATACTAAGCAGAATTTGCAGAAGGAGCTTTATATCCTCCTTTTTGTTTTGTTTTGTTTTTTAAAAAATATATTAACAATACATAATTGCACACTATTTTAAAAAATATTTATTTTACAAATTATAAATTAAAATATACTATTTGTTAATCATTAGGCAGTCCCAAATAATTTCTCATTTATTAACTTGTTTAATTAAAGCTTGATTTTAGGGGATTACTATGATACATAAAGCATAGCCCAAGCTGCTGTTCTAGATCATTCTTCTAAGCAACAACGGTGGAGTAAAGAGAAACAAATTTGTAGCAAAATCGACCCATAGTTGATATAACAAAGTATACATACAGATTTAAACACATGGTTCATTGTGTGCTAAAACAAAAACTTGAGAACAGCAATCCCAGCAGTGACACCACTAAACATAAACCGTTCTCTTTTTGCTAAATAAGAGTTTTCTGAGTTTATTGTTTATTTGTACATACTAGAAGTATGTTTTTTAACTGGAGGAGAAGGAAAAATAGGAAGGAGTTGGCTGTGGCAATGAGATCTCATGCATTATCCTAAGCAATCCCTTATTGTATCAACTTTTGAATTAGACTGCATGGACAAAGAGGATATAGAAGGACAGGTGAGATCAAGATGAGATCAAGGTCTAATTTTGAGCCAATTTACATAATGCCTATACGGAGACACCAACAAACTGGTATAAGTTCTACTCCTTTCTGTAGACTGTGAAGGTAATCCTGTTCTTTATCTTCTGCTGTCCCACAAGGTTACTCCCCAAAGGATTATTTTGATTAATTGCAGAGAAGGCAAGGCAGGAACTTTTCTGTGGTTGCTGAGTGGACATCAATTGATGAAAGAATGGTTGCAGCCTAATAGAAGAAGTGATATATTCCTCAGCCCATCCCCTATTTTCCCGTTGTTTTTTTTTTCAGAAAAGTATTTTGTGGGGGGCAAAACGTTAATCAGGAGCAAGATAGACACTTGGTTCATTCTACGTGGGAGGTGCCATAATTAAACATTGCCATGCCAATGCCTCCTGGGTAGTGCCTCTTAAAATCCTGGCAACCAAGGCAGCAATTACAGTAACTAAGGTTTGTTTATTTTACTAGAGCTGCATCTTGGGGGTTTATTTTTGTCTGCCAAGAGATAATTCAATGCACCATTTTTTTTCTCTCTCTCAAAAAAAAAATGTGCATTAAGAGTCTTATCGTGGTTTCTGGATTCTTGGAGGCCATTACTGGACATTCAAGCCAATAGCAAATCTTTGCTTAAGGTAGTCACAGCAAGTTACAACTTGTAGATCTGTGCCTGCTTATCTGATCTTTGGTATCTGTTGGCACTGTCATTAGACAGTGTCATAACTAGTGACAGGTATTGCCTTCCTTGAGATGTGTAACAGAGAGGCAGTTGACCTAATCCAAGGGAGCAGGGGTTACATACTCTCCTGCTTTCTATCTCTCCTCTTAGCAGAATAATCATGGTTATGATTGGGCCTAAGGAAATCCTAGTGGTAGCATCCCCATTCTAAAATAATTTGGATTCATTATAACCTGGAGACTGGATACATAGCAGTTCAGATAGACCTACGTGCATTTTTCCAACTACAAAATATTCTCAACAGATCTTATTCACTGCGATAACTCTGAATGGATCACATCATCCATCATGAATGGATCACATCACCTTTCTTCCGGAAGGTCAAGGCAGTGTAGAGGACATGCTTTTACCAGACTTATCCTCGCAGCCTCAACCATAGGTTGTTGGTTGGGCTGAGTGTGATAATAAGTGTCCCAAACTCACTTAGTGAGCTTTCATGGCTAATATGACTTCTCTCCATGTTCCTACTCCAGTTTCCTAACTGGTTTGTAACTGGAAATGAAGTTTTCCCACAAAGTTGATAAAAGAACCAAAGTAATATATGTGGGGTTTTTTTCATAATAGACCTCTGGGAATATTTAGCATCATATTTCTCCCCCCCACCCTTTTTTTTTTGTTGTTGTTGAGAAAACAGTATGGTAGTCAAGCATTGGTTAGAGACTTTCTTATGATGGAAATCCATCTTTTAGCATTTTTCCCTCCCAAAGATTCAAGGAAACATTCATTCAGCATTAAAAAAAACATTACATGTTTCCGCTCTGTGGATTTAATATATCTGGGTCTGGGAAATCTATGATCCTATGCAGTTTTTGTTTTCCATTTCCTTCCTGCCTGTATGTGTTTGAAATTGATTTAGAGATGTGAATCGAAATAAGCCTGATCCTTGCATAAACAGTAGTATATTTGCACTGAAATTAATGAGTAAGAAATGTTATATGCTATAACCGCCTCACAAAACTGGCTTTACATTGTCTTCCATACAGAGGTTGCAGAGATAGTTCAAAATTCTTTTGAACAAGTAAAGAAATAAGATAAACAATATAAATTGAAAAATACAAGCAAATGGTTGTAGTAATAAGCAGGAAGAGATAGATATTAGTAAGGAAGAGAAGAAAAATATTAATACATTCTTAGTAAATTATTTGACAGTGTCGTGGGAATTAGTTGTTAAGCAGAGTGATGGCATTCGGAGAAAAGTTGTCCTTGTGTCTAGTTGTTCTGGTGTGCAGTGCACTATAGCATCGTTTTGAGGGTAGAAGTTGAAACAATTTATGTCCAGGATGTGAGGGGTCTGTAGAACTTTTCACAGCTTCTTTTTGACTCGTGCAGTATACAGATCCTCAATGGAAGGCAGGTTGGTACTTGCATATATGTACATCTTTTTAGAGATGTTAAGACTATCCTGATGACCTCCTGCATTTCAAAATGTAGTACTATGCTACTATTGTTGGAAAGAGCCAGCCCAGAAGTTCTTAATTTTGGTTGCAAGAAAGAGCTGTTTGTGTTCTGAATTGTGGTAGAAATCTGAGGGAGAAGAAGCCAAGCCAATCTGTCTGAAACCATTCTGCGACCCTGAAGGAAAGCTATCCTTTGTTATTTCTTGGAAAATGACCCTGAATGCAGCAAAAGAAAAAGACACATTTTTAGAACTTGCTGTGTTATTATATACCCTTGGTATGAAGCGTAAACAAAACTCTTAAGTGACTCACATGTTTCTTGGCTGGATGGAGCTTCTAAAACTGCTTTCTCTGCCATACTGGAGATCGATAAAACATGGTTTTTGAACACTGTTCTTTCACCCCTTTGTTTCCTGAAGATTCACCTTCAGTTGCCAAATATGTTCTATTTTTGCTGACCAAAAAAAAAAATTAAAAAATCACCGATTCATTCTCCTGAAAATAATCCTTTTTTAAAATATATATATATATCATGTGCAATCATAACTGCGATGACCTGAATTTTCACCTTTCAAATTTTAATAATATACGTTTTCTCAATTTCACAGTCAGGGGCCTTCTGGTACAATTCCCTTCACAGATGCTGGATCTATCTCTCTGTACATTAAGCAAATTAGAGTTAGAATAATTTTATTGTCACTTTGAATCAGGGGTGGGTTCTACTTATTTTTACTACCGGTTCGCATCATGCCCACGCATGCACAGATCACCTATGATGACATCCAGGTCAGTGGGCAGAGCCTCCCACTGGTTTTACTACTGGTTCTTGCAAACCGGTCCTAACCAGGGGCAACCCACCACTGCTTTGAATGTACACTAACCGACATACATTGAAATGAAATTTTGTGGTATACAGCTCTCAGAGGATCGCTACCTCCAATATACACTACATAAACATGACTGACTGACTGACTGACTGACTGACTAACTAACTAACTAACTAACTAACTAACTAACTAAATAAATAAATAAATAAATAAATAAATAAATAAATAAATAAATGCAAAATTATACATATACCTACTGTGTTTCTCCAAAAAGATGACCCACCTTGAAAAGAAGCCCTATCACGTTTTTGACTACATGTGATCAAATTAAGCTCCACCCACAAAGTTAGCCTTAATTAAGACCATGTCCACACCAGAGTGCAGTGGGTGGGGCAAGGCACACAGGTAAAAAATAAGCTAGGGTGGGGATGGGGGGTGGAACTGCCCTACTTACCAGGCCTCGCACACCCCGGCACCTGCCTCACCTTCTTCTGTGGCCACTTCTTCTGCAGCCGCTTGCCGCCACTCACACTCATCGCCTCTGTTTCGCCTTCAGATGCCTGTCAGGTCAGGGCAATGCGTGAGAGTGGCAGCAAGTAATCATAGAAGAAGTGGGCCAACAGCGGGCTCCTGCTGGATGGGGCTGTCAGTGCCACTGCCGCAAGGTGAGTCAATAATTAGAACCGTCCAAAAAGAAGGCTTAGCTGTTTTTTCAGGGGTCAAAAGAAAATAAGACCTGACCTTCTTTTTGGAGAAACATGGTACGTACCCACATATATTATATGACACCGAGAAACAACACAGTCTAGTTTGGATGTATACATGTACATGGCGAGAAAAACTAATCTTGCAAGTTAATTATATAAATCAGAAGGTCTAAACAAATGAACTCTTATTATATCTCAATCACCTTTTTCTCCACCTATCTCCTTATTCCAGATAACTTCCAAAATATGAACTTTATGTTATTAGCCGGCTAAGCTATTAGATGAAGTGCTACCTTCATCTTGCAAATCAGAGGACAAACAAATTATGGCATAGAGGTATCTTTGCTATAAAAAAGAATCTAGACCTGAAGCTTTGTGTAGCTTAATCCCTTTAGAAGAAGTTCATTAGAGCAGAGCACTGACATTACAATCTTTCACAAATTATTTTAATGCCAGAAGTCACAGCAGGGCACTGAATGGGAATCTAACTATTCTGGGTTAAAATTGTGATTTAGCTTTAGCCTTGTCCCCCATCCAGTTGTGCTGTTTCAACGTTTGGATGATGCTCCCATTCACTGTTGCAGGAGATGTGCTTCTCTTTTGTTTAATTATAGAATCCCTGAGAATTTCTGGGATTCTATAATTTCTGGGATTCTATAATTTCTAGAATTTCTGAGGTATGTATGAGATGCGAGAGGTTGCAAAATTACTCTAACAGACTTTCTAACTCATTTAACAAGTATTTGTTCAGCACTGAATGAATATTATTTACATTAATATTTATATATTAATTCATTAACATATTAATGAATATTGTTATGTAACCTTCACAGTTATCAAAATTTGGGCACTTGGCAGCCCTCCCCATTTATGAACTCAGGAGTGCTATAACTCCCCACACCCACATGTCTCCACCTCAATCTCTATCCTTTTGGCTGCCTCCTACTCTGCCACCCTGTCTATCCTGCATCCACCCTACCTCGCACTCCACTGCCTCTGCCATCTTGCCACCTCTACATTGTACCCTTGCACCCTATCTCCTTGCGTTTCATCATCCTGCTCCACCCCCAGAAGTCTAACTTTTGCTGTCTTCTTCCCCTGCTGTTGGTGAGGCATGTACAGCCTGGCTCTTCACAAGAGCTGCTGCCAGTGCAAAACCTTCCTGAAGCTTCACACATACCTTGGGAAGACCTTGCAGAGCCAGCAGCTGTGAAGAGCTAGACTGAGTGCTCCTCAGCAAGGGGAGGTCAGTGGAAGGTGATAAGAGTTCAGAACAGTTGTGTAAGCTGACAGAGGTGGCTGCAACCAAAAGGGCAGAGATGATGGGGATATTGGTGCATGAGGAGATTGAAATAGAGGCAATAGTGGCAGGGCAAGAGAAGTATGAGCAAGAGAAGCATTGTTCATCTAACAACAGCATCTCAACCAGCCTAACGATCACAACCAGGACTGCCAAAGCTGCCATCATTAAGCAGTGTGGTCCAGAGGTGGGTTTCAGCAGGTTCTGACCAGTTCTGGAGAACCGGTAGCGGAAATGTTGAGTAGTTCGGAGAACCGGTAAATATTACCTCTGACTGGCCACACCCCCATCTATTCTCTGCCTCCCAAGTGCCAGTTGATCAGGAGGAAATGGGGATTTTGCAGTAACCTTCCCCTGCCATGCCCCCCAAGCCACGCCCCCCAAGCCATGCCATGACCCCCCCCAAGCCACACCCACAGAACTGGTAGTAAAAAAAATTTGAAAACCCACCACTGGTGTAGTCACATGATATTTGCCTAGTGACTGCATCACTTAACAGTGGAAATCTCAGTCCCAATTCGGGCCATTTAATGAGGACTGTCTGTATCAAAAAGTTTATTAAGAACTCTTTATGATTACTACTTATGCTGAGGACACATAAAGACCATGGCAGAATGTATTACTATTTGCATGGAGGCAAGAAATTTTACAATATAATGGTACATTTGAAGTCAAAGAAAAGATACTGTGCATGTAAGGAATTGTTGGCCATCTTTAAAATCAAAATTGTTTTTGTGGAAATATCAGCATGAGTTGTAAGAAGGGAGATTAAGATAACATTCGAGGGAAAGAAAAGCTCTGTCAGATAAGTATGATTAAAATGCAGTTGTGTGAGTTGTGTTTTAAAGACATCTTATATGGCTGAATCAGAAATCAGGGTCCTGTGGTGTCGAGTGTAATTGCATGGATTTTACAAAGAGAATGTTTTTGTGAGCTTTTGTTTTTTATTCAGTAGTCAGGAAATAGTTCCTACTGTGTATTGCTCGGACTGTTGGGTGTTCTGTCTCTTCTCACTTTTTGTACAGAAAGAGGAACTTGTTGGTTCTAGATTATACAAGTAAAGGTAGGAGAATTGGCTGAGGCTTAAATTGGAATGTACCGCAGGTCTAATCTAGCATCTTGCAGCAAAATGTATTGTGTGTGTGTGTTAAGTCATTCATTTTTTGAAAAACTAAACGAAACAAGAGCCTATGATTGTGGTTGAGAGAAAAATTGTCCATTGGAAAGTAAAATTACAAGAGTGAGGCACTGAGGCATGGGCCCCAAACCCACAAGCTATCCTTTTACATTAAAGTGTAATAATTTATGTAGAATAAAATCACTTTTTTAAATTTCTTGGAATGAATGTGCAACAAAATCTTGCAGCAGTAATTACAACTGGTAATGTATCTTTCACTAATGCTTTATGTACCCTAAACAATTTTCTAATTATTTTGTTTTTCCCCCCACAATAAATTTTCATGAGCTGTGATTATTGCAACTCATATTTAAAGGAAACTGGTGAAGCTGGAAAAGATTGAGTTCCCCAATTCCCCACTAAGTCACAATTAAGAATTCATTTGAATCCTAGTTCTCTAGCTCCAAGTCAGCACTTTGTTTTTTAAACTTCATTTGCAATATTACAATGAAGCTCTTAACCTGATATCTTAGTGATGTACACTATTTAAACTTAGTTAAAAATTAATATTAAAACTACGCATGCAAAGCAATACAATACTAAAACTTTTGAAAGCAAAAAATATAACCCCATAAATGCCTTCAAAATCCTAAGATTTTTTTTAAAAAAGTTATTCATCTAAAACTCCAGAAATTAAATAATTTGCTTTAGCGAGCATTTCTGGAAACGATATTTTACAACTAAGGAGATATCACTAAGATAGTTCTCTCCTTAGACAATTCCATCCAAGAAATATAACTTAGCTGGGAAAGAGTCTCTTTCATAAACAAACAAACAAACAAACAAATCTATATTTTGTCTGTAGCTGGTCTCAAATAATGAGGATAGCCATTAATTGGTCTCAAAGACAGAGAGTACTCCTTACTGCCATCTAGTGGTCCACAGTTTTACAGCCCAGATATCAGAACTCTAGTTGAGGCCTTGGATTCACCAATCAATCATGATTATAAACGTTCAAGAGAGACTTGCAAGGCTAAACCATAGAACTGTCCAACAGCTGGGGGGGGGGGAGTGAGAACTTTACTCCTTCTAAATTCCAAATGGAGCATCCAAAGAGTCAAGTTTTAGGATTAATATCATGCCGAGATTCTATTAGTGATGTGTCAATGGGAAAATGCAGTAATGTTTTAGATCAGGGCTATCAAACTCAAGGCTCGGGGTGCTTAGATATGGCCCACGGGGTCGCCCTGGAAACAGCAAAGGACTGGCCCATGAAAACAGAGCTTGCAAGAGCTGCAGCCCTCCCGAACTCCATTTTCGCTGGCAGAGGGTTACAGGAGGCCGTCCCAGCTGAAAACGGGGAGCCCGTTTTCGCTGGCAGAGTGATTGGGCCACCACGGTGTCCAACACGAGTGATGTCATGCTGGTCACACCTACCGTGACCATGCCTCCCTGCCTTCCCCAAGGTCAAACACAACCCTGATGCGGCCCTCAATCAAATCATGTTTGACACCCCTGTTTTAGATAAAAGACTCCCAGTGGCTGAGTTCCCATGACATGTTGTTCCCAAGCATTCAGTAGTGACTCACGTCCTCTCATTTGGACTACAGTTCTGCTCTCACACACTACAGCCAATGCGATGGGTGTTACACACTATATCAGTTCCTATGTGTCAACAGGCCAACTGCAATCTTTTGCATCAGTTGTAGCTTTCAAGTCAACTTCAAACACTAGCTCAAACGGAGAAGTAAATCATATTAGAGGACTACTGAAAGCTTACGAACAACATGCTATAAGAACTCAGCATCTGTGGAACTTTGACTTACTTTTTTTTTAAAAAAAAGAAAGGCAGAGGGAATGGTAGGCAGGCTTTCATAATCACAACCCACTCTTTCTATAAGAACTTGTCCCTTGTCAAGCTCCAGACAGCTGGGCATGTTTGAGATGGCAAGAACTACCCTGTTTCCCCGAAAATAAGACATCCCCTGATAATAAGCACAATTGGGCTTTTGAGTGCATGCGCTAAAATAAGCCTCCCCCCAAAATAAGCCCTGCCCGAAAATATTTAAACACAGAGCTGGAAATCAGGTAAGACGGCAAGAGGAGCCCCATCTTGCTCCACCCGTCCCAAAATAATAAGACCTCCTCAAAAATAAGGCCAAGCGCTTAATTTCGAGGTTCAAAAAAATATAAGACAGGGTCTTATTTTCGGGAAAACACGGTACAAATTTTCCAATAAGGTCTATTTAATGCTCTTGGAAATGGCAAGTTGGAATTTCTTGGCCTCATTCCTAGTAAATCAAGGTGGAATTTCTCTGAATGGTTTCAAGTGATTTCTTGTCACCTGGTCTCAGCTCTGTTTATGAGATAACCTGCCATTGATGTCCTGTGTTTTGACTGTTTATGCCTATTTTCCTTTCCGTGCCTTTCTTAGCTGTACAATCTCTCATTCCCACAAAAAAAGAGAAGAAGAAAAAAGCTTGGAATGATTCCTTCCCTATAATATTCAGGAACAACACCAAGGCGTTGTTCTTCATAAAACCTTCATAAAATTTCTGGAAAAGAAGGTAAACATAATTGCAGGGTTCTGTCTGGTGGAGTCAGATTATTGTGGCTTATTTAACAATCATGATTAAGCAAACAACAATTAATCATTTCATCAGCATGTTCTAGCCGCCTGACTGGAATTAGTGCTGGCCAGGTACCAGGAAAGAGTTTGGGGAAGTCAGCTGCCATAGCTGCTACTGCCTTTCTGGAACAGTTGTAGAGCAGGGACGAGAAGGACTTGCAGAAGTGTGGGTGCCAGGCCATTTGGTCTTTGGGTTTGCAATTAGTATGGCAACTTGGTTAAAGAACAACAGCAAAACCTAATAAATCAACCAATCCCATCCCTGCTTGGCTACATAACCTGTTTTGAATAGTAGCTAAATAATGAGGGGGTCTTGTGCTAGGAAGACTGAAAGATGTTAAACTTAACTGTGAGAGAATATTGCATGTTTGTGCTGGCCCTTCACACTAGAGATAGAAATTCATTCATTCTTGCCTTGGGGCCAGTGGCATAAGTATGCCTGTACACTTTCCAGAGTGCTTATATTTGCTCTTCAAGCAGCTTAAGTTTCACAGAAAACTTCTCCAAACACCCATTTGGCCATTTAAAACGGTGTTATTATTTTAATCAGAAAAATCAAAGAGAAGTAGTATTTTACTCTTGCTCTTGGTCGCCCGCCGAGTCTTGAGAATGTGCTAGGTTGACCGTGTGTGTGTTTTTTAATTATTATTTTGGTTTCAAAAAACAAAAAGACAAAGTGCTTAAACAATCCTATTCAACTGAGAGTAAAGCTAGACTGAGAACTCTGTATATATCTGTATGCTTTGTTGGACCTTTTGTCTTTATAAAAATAAATCAGTACAAGCCGGAACGTTTTGTAGGTTCAGCCAAGCCAGAATCAAATAAGAGATCTTGCTTGGCTCTGTGGATGCATGAATAAGCCAAGCTATAAAACCAGACTCCATACCCTCATGGAATTTTTTTTAAAAAAATCAGTGACAAAGTTTCACTTGCTTTAGCACTTTCCCAGGCTGTTTACATGCTCAGGCTGATCTGGGCCTCAGCTCCCTGAATGTTCAACACAGGGGGTTTTGCAGCTTTTTCTAAGTATGAAAGCAGATCCCCATTGATTCTGGTTAAGAAGGAACATAATCAGTTCCGTTAAAAGGAGCAGTTGACAGCATTATGAGATTTGCAGACAACAGGAAGTACCTGTTCAGACTTCCTGTTCGCTGCACTTTTCTGGGTAGTTCAAATTAGAATACTTCAGTTTCTCCTCCTCCTCCTCCATTCTGGGCCACCTACATAAATGAAAAACAATATATTTACCTATAATTTCAAGGAGCTTCTTGAGGAGTGAATTATTAAGATTTTTTGGGATGTGTGGTACTGCCTTTCTGGTTCAGTTATATTTTTTCCCCCCCAACAACTATCTAGATGCATCGTAATTACAGTGACTGAGATTATCTTTCCTTTCAGGAGAAAAAAAGACTCATTTCTTCATTCTTACCCTTCACAAAGCCTCAGTGATTACCACTGGTAATCTTGGCTGAAGACTTAAAGGCCGAAATGTCTCATGTTGAAGATCCAAGATTGTATTTCTTTCATTACACATAGCAGAACCAATACTTCCCGAATCCTCAGGAACATTTATTGTTACTGAGCTAATTCAGTGGTTACAATAACTGACTCAATATGCAGCAGGTTCACATATTCAGCAGTAGCATCATATGCTTCAAATAAGGAGGAAATCCCTGCATAGGTGGCAAAAGGAAGCAATTCAGATAAAATTGGGAGGAATAGGAGAGACTGCCAGCTGCTCTGTATGTGCCATGGACAAGTACAAAATGAGATCAGGCAGGCTATAAACACTGTTAGAAACTTATTTGCTAGTAGCCACTGCAGAATCACTTTAATATAAGCCCCAGAAAAAGGAAGTCACAGTAATAAATGGAATTGAATGGAGAAGCAAGAGATTATTTTTTAATGTGCTAAGTGGTTTAAAGTGATTTCTGGTTAACTTGCCAGAAGCTATTTTCAACCATGTCAATTTTGCAAGATCTGAACTTATCAATAAAGAAGTTAATAGTTCTTATTTTAGGACTGAATATTTAATTAAATTTAATTATGGGATATGCTTTTAAGTAGACATGAACAGTGAACATTCTATGCTTTGAAAATATTAGCAGTCAAATATTGTATTCACTGATAGTCTCTATTAAAATAGTACAACGAAGATGGATTAAACTTTGACCAAATAAAATGGTTAAGTACTTCTGTACACTTTGCATTTGTCCATGTCATACACAATATTCAAGGCTACTGTAAATTGGATTATTCTGTTCTCTCTGGTTTCTTTTAAACAATCCATCAAAATATTTGGGGAGTCCTTTTTTTTTTTTTTTAATTTGATTTATATGCCACCCTTCTCCGGAGACTCAGGGTGGCTTACAATGCGTTAAGCAATAACCTTCATACTTTTGTATTTTTTACAAAGTCAGCTTATTGCCCCCCCAAACTGGGTCCTCAATTTACCTACCTTAGAAAGGATGGAAGGCTGAGTCAACCTTGAGCCTGGTGAGATTTGAACATGCTAATTACAGACAGCTGGAGTTAAATTACAATGCATTAGTCTGCTGAGCTATCCAGGCTCTTATTAATATTAGCATAATATTTAGCACAGATTAAAGAAGTTAAATTGCATTCCAAAGTACCTCTCCTGGTAGATTGAGAAAAGGAATTTTAAGAATAGTAAGAAAAAGAAAAAACTTTTTTTAAAAAAAAAACAAGAGTTATTGATGCTGTGGATTGTAAAACTCTCTGCTTGTGTTAGATTGAAGTAACACAAATATACATGGTGTTTTTCTGGCTCATACTGTGTTATTGGCTGATTTAGGTCCTTTTGGAAAGCAAAGCTAGCAAAGAATGCTTAAATAAACAAACACTTTAATAAGCAATTTTCATGATTCTTCCCCCCCCCCCTTTTTTTTTTCCATTTTCAAAGGAAAAGAAAAGTTGGCTAGGTCTATATATATCTTTCTTCATCCTTGCAAATCAGAAGAAATACTGAAGAACAGGCAGCATTTTGTGAGAGTAGCCGCAATCCATTTCTTGTGCTGTAACTAGAGTGCTGCTCTCTTGCTATTCACTTCTAGTTGTTTCCCGGTGATAAATAGGCTGCAACCCTTTGCCTATTTTCTTAGAGCAGAGGTCTTCAAACTTGGCAGCTTTAAGACTTGTGGACTTCAATTCTCCATAGCTGGCTGTAGAATTCCAGAAATTGAAATCCACAAGTTTTAAAGCTGCCAAATTTGTGGATCCCTGTCTTAGATGAAGTCAACAAATTCTGTGCAATTTTCTTCTCACTGGTCATGCTTAAAATTATACTATTACACATGAATGTCTAGTGAAAGTGCCATGAAACACTTTGATGGTTCTGTGTCCCTTTAGACAAAGATAGGAGTACCATTGTTTGCCACTGGTGAACAGGTTTTACAAAGGGTTTTTTTTCCATTGTTTCTTTCTCTGCAGACTGGTTTATTAACTAGTTACTAGAAGGATAGGCACTGGTCACAAGGGAATCAATGTATTTCTCAAGGTTTAATTTTCTTAAAGTTATTGTTGCTTCCAACCCATATCAAAGGACATTATATAGAATAGATTTAAGTAGACTTTTGACTTTTTTCTGTTTGTTTTTAGGATTGCCCTCCAGAAGCAGGTGATTTTCGTACCCAGCAGTGTTCAGCACACAACGATGTCAAGTATCAGGGACAGTTTTATGAATGGCTTCCTATCCCTAATGATCCTGACAACCCGTGTTCATTGAGATGCCAGGCAAAGGAGACAAACCTTATCGTGGAACTGGCACCTAAAGTCCTGGATGGAACACGATGTTACACGGAGTCACTAGACATGTGCATTAGCGGCTTGTGCCAGGTAAGGAATGCATTGCTTTGTTGGTTTCTCCTTCTTTCAGTTTACACAGTAGTCCCTGTTTAGTGACTTCCTAATTTAACGATGATACTTTAATGAAGTAATTTTTCACCAGTCTTCACATTTATGACTTGCTTTGTAAAGCAAAGAAAAGTTGATCATAAACAATTATGGTTCACTTAGCAGTTGCTTCACTTAACAACTGAATTGCTGGTTACAATTCTCACTAAACAAAAACTACCCAGATAAACTGGTTATCCATGGTTTACTCAGTTCTGCCCTCCCACTTATGTGCCATTTATTTTTCTAGTCTTTAAAGTATTGGTGCTACTTCAAAAATCAGTTATATTTTTATTTCTGTCATGGATTTGATGATCATTTAAAGTGATAACTTTAAATTTCTTTATCCTTTAGTAGGTTACTTATATTTCCAATTTTTTTTCTCAGCTCTGTAATGTTTTGTTCATGTAGCTCCACTGAGATGATGATCATGCCCGTGATATTGGTGCCATGATCCCTGGGACCATTATGACTTGGCCTTCTCATGACATTGTCTTCATCTCATCCCCAGCCTAAAGCAGCCTAAAGTGATATTAAAACTATCCCAAAATTAAAGTAGCATGGTTCCTTTTCTTTTGGCACAATTGTTGCTACTAAAAGAATGATAAACCATTTTTTATAAGCTGGGTCTTTAAAAAGAGTACTAGTATCGTCCTGTATGGAAGGTTAGTTGAATCACTAACCTTCCATGCAGCATGATACCAGTATTCTTTTTAAAGACCAAAATTTTTAAAAAATCAGAATCATAATCTGCCACTGCTTCTGACAAAGTGTGGAAGGAGCCTAATTTTGCTCCACTCCTCTGCCATTTTTCCCTACTTGCTGCCATTTCCTTGACAAGAGTTGAGGACAGAACAATCTCTCTGTTCCATCTTTCCATCATCTCCGGGACCTTTCTGTGGGCTATTTTGGGACATAGCTTTAGCACTTCTTCAGAAATAACTTAACTGATAGTCCTCATCTATGATCTGCTTTTAGGGCAGTTTGTCAGGTGAATACAATAACCTTTCTAAGCACTTGCCTACGTGCATTTATCCCCTGCTCATGAAACATTAAGAACAGTGACTGGTATTGGCTTCTCCTTCCAGCAGGTGATGTCTGCAGGAGGATAAATAAAGCCAGTTTCTTTGTTAATTTGTCCAGTATCAGACCAATACTGCCTTCTTTCTTTTGGCAAAATAGGAATCAGTAGGGAAGACAGTGCAGTATACTGTGCCCTCATACTTTTCTACCAATTCATGAAGAATAACACTTAAAGACAGATATCTTTGGAGAAAACTGACAAGAGCCTCCATTAATCCAGAATGTTTTTTAAAACTGGAGTTTCACCCATCCTCTTTCTCATTAGTACAGTATTTGGAACATGTCTACAGCTTTAGGGAGGCCCTGTTCAGTGGCGGTTTCACAAATTCTTACCACCGGTTTGCCACGCGCACGCACGCTCGCTTTGCATGCACGCGCACTTCCAATGCGTTCACCTTCTGTGCATGTGCCCGGCCTCAAAAATGTGGCTAAATAGGACGGCATTATGTCAGGGCAGGGGGAAGGGGGGCAGGCCCACCCACAATCACCGCTACTGGTTCACCTGAACTGGCATGAACCGGCTAAATACCACCTCTGGCCCTGTTACTTCTACAACCTTACTATGTATTAGAGTCTCATGTAGCTCTGATATCACCAGTGAAGGTTTTCCTCAGAATTTATAACACCCATTTCCAGATACCAGATAAAACTTATTTACTTGTGTAGTAATTTCCTAAAAATTGGGACAGAAACATTTGGCTACATGAGAGAAGCAAGCATACTGTACCTTTACACCAGGTGAAGAGATGAAATAACTTTTTCATTGCTTTGGAGATAGCTTACCGTAACAAAGTTTTATAGGCTCCTTCGCTTCAGGAAATCCTAGTTTAATAGATAATAGGGCTGTGCACATTTCGATAATGAAATGGACCTGATTTTTTCCAGCCTTCCATGTCAGGTTGTAAAAAAGTAAGTTCATATTAAATGTCATAGGTTTTTAAACTCACGTGGAGGCTGAAAAAGCAGAACCTTCTTAATGAATAGCTGAGAGGTGTTAATCATTGCAAACAAATTAGACCAACTTTTCTAATTATTTTTGAAACATGCAGAGTCCTAACTTTGGCATATAATAAAGACCTATGTCTATTCCCCAATAACCCTTAGTTTTATAATTTCAGTGCAGGAAATCTAGAGAAATACTGATATCACATTAGAACATTAGGGAAAAATTGTACACTTTACTGATTCATGGGCCACAAACTGGAACAAAAACTCTGATCTAGAACTCAAGCATTTTTTTCTTTCCTCCAAGGAAAATTAGTGACGATGGGTTACAACAGGGGTGTCAAACTCAAGGCCCATGGAGTGCTTAAAACTGGCCCGTGGGGTCGCCCTGGAAACAGCGAAGGCCTAGCCTGCGGCGCCTCTGCAAGCAAAAACAGAACCCGTGAAGGCCGCATCATTTTCGCTGGCAGAGGGTTGCAGGAGGCTGTCGCAGCAGAAAATAGAGCTCGTGAGACTATTTTTGCTGGCAGAGTGCTCAGGCCGCCACAGATGTCCCCAACATGAGTGATGTCGAGCTGGCCATGCCCACCCATGCCTCCCTGAAGTCAAACACAACCCTGATGCGGCCCTCAATGAAATTGAGTTTGACACCCCTGGGTTAAAAGATGGCAAGTTACTGGATCAAGGGAGGAACCATGAAAAATACAATAATGTTGTGTACACGCACACACACACTTGTTCATTCATTCCACACACACACACGCACATGTTCATTCATTCATTCATTTGTGTTTTAATCAACTGTTTATTTAAGTAGAACAACTGGAAAAAATTATCCTTGCAATTGCTTTCTCAAAAAGTGGAGTGTTTTCTGGAATCAAGAGTGAAATAATATAACAGCGTACAATTATTCCCAGGAAGTATTGAGAAATGGAAACTCCCGTGCCCATTGATAACTAGGCTAAAGAAAGAAGAAGGATTGTTTGCAATGGCTATCATCATTATGTTTATAAACCCCAGTATCTATTGAGTTTTTTATAAATAACAACTTTATCCAAATGACTGTATTTCACTTATATTTGTAATAATACATCGTGAAATTATTTTATCCAATGTCTAATTCCAAACTTCGGATGAATATGAATTTAACCTAGCTTTTAAAAAGCAGCTTAAGAAGCAAACATTGTTGAGGTTTTCTGAAGCAACAGATCCAGATTTCATGGTTTTGCTCATCCATAACCCTGTATAAAACTTGACATTTTATTACCCTTTGAACTGAATCTCATCTCTATTTCTTTGGGTTCTTTTCCCCCTAGTTTATTTTTCTTAGTGATCTTCTGGCCTAAAGAATACCTTTATTGTTAAGAAAGATGTTTAGGCTTAATTGAAAGTGATCGGTAATGAACAGCTTCATCTATTTTAGCTAATAATGAATTGGAACAGGGACTTCTCTCTTTGATTTCAGGAGAAGACACTTCAATGGCCTTTGAGGAAAACATGATTTGAATTGTTCAAGGCCCTTGTGAACTGTTTGCAATTAATTAATAAGACACTTAAGAGGACTGTATATTTAACTTGCCCTTCCCATTTAGCCAAAATGCTTTGGCTTAGCACAAGAAGTACATCTGGATGTACATTATCTAATTAGCTGAGGAACTGTTAGCCCAACCATAAAGGCTGGACAGTCTTTATAATCTAATCACAGGATACACCTTTCTGACAAAATATTTTCATAGAAACATGCTAATAAATAATAACCTTCGTGACAGAATATTTTTTTGTATTCATGTTTTTGAGAATTGGGAGGAATAGAAGAAAACATAATTCACTCTGTTGGCCTGATGTCTCTAGCCTGATGACCTCAAATGATGAAAAGTGCATTTGATGTGTCTTTTATGTTGCGATGTGATGATGTACAGAATTATTGAATGGAGGTTACATCATGAAGCACATTATATAATTACACACACACACAATGGACGTTTATGTCACTTTAAGGCAAACTTAAAATGCTGGCTGTAGTGGGAACTGTGTACTTTGCACCTATTGTCATATATACCAGTGGTCCCCAACCTTTCTGGCTTTGTGAACTGCCGATGGCAGCAGTGTCAGTGGGGGGATGGTCTTGCACAAGCAGCAGGGGTGTGCTTGCGCATGCATCTCCATTTGCACAACCATCAGGCATGTGCTCTTGCCATTTACATAAATGGAGCTTCGCACACAAGCACATGTGTCCGTCATTCATGCAGGTGGAGCCGTGCGTGCAAGCAACGCTCGCTCGCCGCTTCCGCGGTCTGGTTCCAAACGAGCTGGGCCGGGGATTGGGGACCCCTGATATATACCATTAAGTCTAATTATATACAGAGAAAGATGCATCTCTTATTTAGTATTTCCAATAATGGACTCAAGTTTGTGGGAGAAATGGTAGAATAATTAGAGCCTGAAAGGAAGATGAAGTAAGGTTTTGGTTGCTTGTGTCAGCAGGGAAGATCAAAGCCAGGAGATTTTTTTACAAGGATTGTGATCCTGGTAAAAACTAACTACAAGAGTTAATGCCAGGTTCAACAAACAAAGCTTGTTTGTTTAAGGTGGCCAGACACTAAGCAAGGATTTGCTTACTTTCAGGAGGTGGTCTGTATATTGAAGAAACAACAAAGCCAATTAAAAAAAAACTAGTCTACCCACAAGCACCAATTTTAGTTCAGGTTCAGATGAATTGGTCCAGAGCCCAAAAGGGTTCAAATAACAAGCTATCATGACAACATGTTAGATCTGGAAGTTGTGCAAAGATATGTGTGGAGGGTATATAGACCCTGTTGCCCCCAGCCGACCCCTTCTAGTGCATAGATTTGCAGAGTACAGCCTTTTATCAAAAGTGTATCAAAAGTATCCTCAGTTAACTTCTTGGAGATATCTGGATACTGAGTTTGTTCTTGCATTGGGTCAAATTCTTAAAAACGCAATATAACACAACTTCTTTTCTAATGGAAAATAAGACTCCTAGCCAGGAAGAATCATAAAAGGAAAACTTCTCACACACAACAAGGCCCAATGGGTTCTCTTTCTCTCTCTTCCCCCTGGCATGCATCCCTAACTGCATGGATTGTGGCATTTTAGCACCACTACTAGGAAAACACAAACTATTTAAACGCTAAATGCCTTGTGGCTTGTGCATGCCTGTGTGGTTCTGTCAAGCGAGCAGGAAGGATGTTGAAGGATGATCGGAAGACGATGGAAACCCCAAATGATTCTCATATCCTGATACACTTGATGCCTTGAGCCAGTCTCACAACGTTGTGCAAAAAAATGAAAAGAATCGTGGCTCTTTTGCCACACAGCTCAGCCAAACCTCAAAAGCATTCACTGATCTGTTTGGAGTGAGGAAATACCAAGTTCCTTTCTCGTTAATTCAAATAGTGTTTAGTGTTTATTTTGGGCTTGTGGGAGTCTTGTACATTCCCTCAGAAAAATGGTACTTTGCCTCTAGAAGGGATAATAATAAATTGCCAAGGTATTTAATAATAAATCTGCTCGAGATTTAAGCAAGTTGGTTACCGCGTCTTTCTACTTCCCCTCTTCTTTTTCAACTATCTAATCTAATAGATCGTTGTCAGGTCAATTTTGAGTCAATATGTTCAGTTTGAAAGTTTATCTTTCTGCACATTAAGAGCCCATTAGGGTTCTACTTGTTATAGAAATGGCTAGTACAAATAATCCTTGACTTACAACCCCGGTGAGCCCAAAATTTCTGTTGCTGAGCAAGACAGTTGTTAAGCGAGTTTTGCCCCATTTTACATCCTTTGTTGCCACAGTTGTTGGGTGAATCACTGCAGTTGTTAAGTTAGTAACACAATTGTTAAGTGAATCTGGCTTCCCCATTGACTTTGCTTGTCAGAAGATCGCAAAAAATGATCACGTGACCCTGGGACACTGCAACCGTCACAAATATGAATCAGTTGCATGATTAATTTTTTTCTTATAGATTTACTGTATGTGTGTGTGTGTGTGTGTGTGTGTGTGTCTGTTTTCTGAGGTTTTCGCGGGTGTTTGTATGTAGGTCTTTGGTTATTCGGGTCTTCTCCCGCGTGTCTTGGTGACATTTCGACAAAGTCTCATTCGGCATCTTCAGGCTAGTGTTCTCGGCTTCGTGCTTCCAGGAGCAAGTTTGCTTCCAAGTTTGCTCCTGGAAGCACGAAGCCGAGAACACCAGCCTGAAGATGACGAATGAGACTTCGTCAAAACGTCGCCAAGACACTTCCAATTTTACGCAGGAGAAGACCCGAATAACCAAAGACCTACATGTATGTATGTATGTATGTATGTATGTATGTATATATATCGTTTGTAGCAGGTTTTTTAAATTTGCATCTTTAAACTTTAATAAAAATTATTATAAAAATATACTTTTAGGATGTAAAATCTGAGAGTGAGACCAAATGTGGCTTTGTGGGTATGAGGGAACAAAGTCGACCCTTTTAGAAGAAGGCAGGGACAGCCTATTTCTGTATATCTGTCAAGAAAGTTTTGTAGATATGATTGAAGTATTAGGGAAATTGTGGTGCCAGATGATGAAAGCTCAGCTTTCACAGTACTCTTAGAAAGAGTGTAGATCAGGGAAGTAATGATGTGCTCTCACCAAGCTACAAGGAATTACATGGTATCAATATTGAAAGGGTTTTTTTTTTATTGAACAAGTTTTACAATACAATTTTTATACCCCTTTCCCCCCCACCCCCCACCCAACTACCACCCCCTCCCTTTCCTCCCCTATCCCTCCCCCCTTCCCCCCCTGACTTCCTTTATTAACCAATCATATATATCAATCAACATCAAACATGTGTATTTGCAACATGGAATGTGGGAAACATAAATCGAGAACTTGAAATTTTAAAAACAGAAATGGAATAAAAGTATGTATTCAATGTGAACTCGAAAAGAGGTCAGCTAAATCTTTGCTCACCATAGCCCAATAAATAACAATATCCTATTTGCTTGAAATTATTGACAATTTAGTGAACATCAGTGTTATATCCTGATTATTATGGTTCATTGCACAGTCAGCCAGATATTCAGACTGGATTTGACTTTTTTAGCCACCTATCAAGTCCTTGCCAAAGATCTTGGATAGGCAGATGTTGATCTTTGATGGTATTGTCGCAGGATGTAAGCTGTTCCAAGTAAAGCTGCCTTTTGCAATTGACTGTTGATGATTTTGTCAATGCCAGTGGTATACAGGTGGTATTCTACCCTGTTTCCCCCCCCTCCCCCCATATAAGACATCCTCTGATAATAAACCCAATCAGGCTTTTGAGCGCATGGCAATAAGGCCAAGCGCTTATTTCAGGGTTCAAAAAAATATAAAGCAGGGTCTTATTTTCGGGGAAACACGGTAGGTGTTTGGGATTGCAATCAAGGTGCCTATTAATATAGGTACTATTTTTGCTTTCCTTTGCCACAATTATTCCATTTCTATTTGCAGGCCTTTGCATTTTGTTATCTTCTTTAGTTCTTTCTCTTTTGTACTGCTGTTGTCAGTACTGCTACATCCAATATAAAGTTGATAAGTCTGGGGTCTTAAATGGCAGGTGCCTGTTCGTTTGAATTTTAAAGTTCCAGACTACTTTAGCTTTTTCATTTTCTATTACTTTCTCTATTTTATGGTCCCACCAGTTCTTATTCGCAGGCAAATGATATTACTTACAGATCTTCCGGTGCACCATTGTTGCTACTTTGTGATGCCATTGTTTATAGTCAGTCTGTGCGATCTTCTTGAAGCAGCTAAAAAGGTAATTCACTATTTTTCACTCTTCAGCTTCTTTGCAGAGGCAGCACTTCCTGTCTGTTGTTGTCTTCTCAATTCTGGTTTTGTTATTATTACATTTATTTGCCACCCATTTAGTGGTTTGAGATGACTCTGAGCAGATTCCAGAGTGATAAAATATACAAATATCCAGACAATCATAAGTATAAAAACAGATTAAAATGACAAAAAATTAAAACTGGAGCCAACAGCCAACCCCGTGCCAGCTGGCATAGCCAGGTTTTAAGTTGTTTTCTAAAAGCTAAAAGAGAGGGGGTGGATCTTACCTCCTGCAGCAAGATGTTCCAAAGGGGAGATGCTGTTGCAGAAAAGGCTCTTCTCCTGGATCTCACCAGCTGAAATTCCTTGGCTGATGGGATCCGCAATGCTTTCTGCCAGCACGTGTGGGTGGGCCAATTTCACTCAGGAAATATGGTTCCATGGATATCCTGGACTTAGACCATAGAGGGCTTTAAAGATCATCACCAACACCTTGAATTGCATCCAGAATCAGATCAGCAGTCAGAGCGGCTTGGATAACAATGGTGTTATATGCTTTTTGTCAATGCCAGTGGTGTACAGGTGATGTTCTAGGTGTTTTCGGATTGCAATCAAGCTGCCTATTAATATAGGTACTATCTTTGCTTTGGAGGTCCCTAGGGACCTCCAAAACTGGCCATGCCACTCCATTTTGGACCAATTTTAGCTTATTGAAACTCTTCAAATGTAGCCCCGTGTAAAGCATGTCCACATGGGAGATGACCAGTGACTGAGTGCAAGGCCTCACAATTCAGAAAAGGGCGTAGTTAACACACACCAAGCCATGGCTGCCACCTGTTTTTTGAGCAGGAGCTATGAGTCTAGAAGAACCCCCAAGTTGTGCACTGGGTCTGTCTGGGGTAGTGCCACCCCATCCAAAACTAAAGATAAGTTCCAAATCCTAAGGCTCTGCATATCCACAGCCTCTCCATTGGCCAGCTGATTTTCAGGCCTTCCGAGCCCACCTGAAGACAGGAAATGGGCTGTTTCCAGCCTCTGGAGGGGTGGGGAAGGCCATTTTCGCTCTCCCCAGGCTCCTAGAAAGACTCCAGTCTGGGAGAGTGAAAAACGGGCCTACTGGGCTAACCATGCTAACGCGTGCCAAAAGCAGGGGGGTGTCACATGTTCATGCGCAGGGGGCGCATTGAATTATGGGTTTGGGCATGCATGCGCATGACCCTCCCACGCTCCCCCCACTTTTGGCACGCAATGGTTAGCCATCAGTGGACTAGAGTTTAGGGCTCAGCTAAAACCTGTTGTCACTCATCCAGGCCTCCGCAGCCTTCAGAGGCCACAAAACGGCTGTTGTAGCATCACTTGGGCCACCAGGGATGGAAATGTAAAGCTGAATATCATCAATGTATTGATGGTCAGACAGCATATGTTAGATGATCTCACTCAGCAGTTTCATGTCAATCTTAAAAAGATGCGGAGAGAGTACTGGGCCCTGAGGACCCCCCACAAATGTATACACTTACAACAAGCAGCAGGAAAGGGAAGATGCACTAAAGTTTGAGAGAAAGAAAGTGTGAAGAAACAGTGATAATATTATATTGTCTCAAAGCCTTTCATACAAAATTCTAATTTGTGAATTTGAATTGGCATGTTTTAATCAATATATAAAGAGTATCCCACGTCTGAAATGCATCATGCTTCTAATCAGTACAACCTACAATAAACTCAACGGAAAAAGTGACTGAGGACTTATATGAAAACTGGGAGGCATGTAAGATGCAACAACATGAAAAGAAGCAATACTACAATGACTAATTGTAATGCAAAAACTGGAAAAATAAAAAATAGTGAATGATAGGAACATTTGAATTGAGTAAATACAATAGGATAAGGTATGGGCTATAAATGGTTTATTGCCAGTACAACCTTCAAGAAATACAAATGCAGATTGTACGAGTGGGTATCATGAGAGTCAGATAGGCTGAATTTTATGATTCAGTTTGTTAAATAACAATATACATAAAAATAAATATATTAAAAAACTATATAGAAAATGTGTGTATTAGGAAAAACCCTATATAAAAGTATACATAGGTATAAACGCACAAAATGGAAAGCTGTAAAATGAATATACCAATATTATTAAAACTGCAGACAAAATACATTTTTAAAAGAAGAATACATAGCATATACACAGATTTTTTAAAATGTTCCTGGTTTTTTTTAAAATAAACTTTAGATTGGAAAAATAAGCATATAACAGATTCACCCCTCCCTTGTGTCCCAGCAAAATGAAAAGAATTTATTTTGATTTTCTGCTTTTAACCTACTTTTTATTTTTGAAATTTCATTTTCATTTGTGGCTTTTGCGCATTTTACTCTATGCTGTATCAATCTGCTTGTAATTTCCATTAACTTAATATAATTCTGTCCTTAATCTATTTAATAATTCCATTTAGCCCTCAGATACCGTTTCTCTGCATTTTGCCGCGGAGAACTGAAGCAAAACAGGCACATAATTGTATTCCAGTGTAGTCTTTAGTCTGTGAGGGATAAATCAGATTGGCTGACTTTGAAATGTAGCCCAACTATCTTTGACTATCCCTGCGGTATCATCCACTAAAGCCTTTTGATTTTCAGCTATTTATTTAAATGGCTGACTTTTTGTGTTATTTCATATTTTTCTTGATTGCTTGGAAGAATTTGATGCAAATCACACTCACTTCCCCCTTTCCCAGTCTGTAAACATTTATACAGATATCGGAGCTGACTTATAGAGGCTTGTAAACAGACATGCTATCTCCAGATGATCAGGGATACTACAAAAGACAAGAACTCCTGGCATTACATGCTATATTGATATATGGATGGATATAAGCTTTGTTTTCCTTCAGGGGGAAGGAAGGTCAGGGGGAAGATAGCAGGGGAGTTCCTATTTCACTGAGCACCTTAAAAAAGCTCTTATTAATTTGCAGAGGAATGCTTTGTCAGTACATCCATGTTACTTTTCGCTTCTTGTAGCAATGAGGGTCTCATCTTCTTTAACCTCTAGATCGGGGGTCTCCAACCTTGGCAACTTTACGACTTATGGACTTCAACTCCCAGAATTCCTCAGCCAGCATATATTGTGGGCATATGCTGGCTGACGAATTCTGGGAGTTGAAGTCCACAAGTCATAAAGTTGCCAAAGTTGGAGACCCTGGCTCTAGATTCTCCCCTAAGCCTGAGAGTTCTCGGGTTTCAGCTTCCATGCTGATATTTCCAAGGCGTTCTGATTTCTGTACAGTGGATTCATCTGCCAAGGTATTTAATATAAACTGTTTGAGATTTAAGCAAGTCCGTTACCTCGTCTTTCTACTTCCTCTCTGCTTTTTCAACTATCTAATCCAATAGACCCTTGTCAGGTCAATTTTGAGTCAATATGTGTAAGTTTATCTTTCTGCATATTACGAGCCCATTAAGGTTCTACTTGTTATAGAAATGGCTAGTACAAATAATCCTTGACTTACGACCCCAGTGAGCCCAAAATTTCTGTTGCTAAGCAAAACAGTTGTTAAGCGAGTTTTGCCCCATTTTACATCCTTTGTTGCCACAGTTGTTTGGTGAATCACTGCAGTTGTTAAGTTAGTAACACAATTGTTAAGTGAATCTGGCTTCCCCATTGACTTTGCTTGTCAGAAGATCGGAAAAGGTGATCACGTGACCCTGGGACACTGCAACCGTCACAAATATGAATCCGTTGCCAGGCATCCGAATTTTGATCACGTGAAAAACAGTCATAAGTCTCTTTTTCAATACCGGTGTAACTTTGAACAGTCACTGAATGAACTGTCCATTTATACAGGACTACCTGTATTTAGGAAGAAGGAATACATGTACATATTGTGGTGTTCCAAATGGAATGGACCTAGGCCAGCATATCTTTGTCTCAAACCCTTCATCTTTAGGGTGGACTAAAAATTAAAGTTCAAGAGAATTACATTTTTTTTAAAAAAACCATGGTTTTTAATGTTTTATATGTTTATGTTTTTTAATACTTTTTTTTAAAAAAAAGAACATACAAATTGCTTATTTAGTTACTGCAGAATTTGTACTTCACCTTTCCAGTTCCATTTCAATTTCCCAGTGAACATAAAATAAGGATCCTTTTATAAGTTCCCTTCAAAATGCAAACTGCTTCATTCAGCATTCATTTCACCCAGTTACAATCCAGGTCAGGGGTGAAATCCATTTTTTTCCCCTACTGGTTCTGTGGGTGTGGCTTGGGGCATGGCAGGGGAAGGATACTGCAAAATCTCCATTCCCTCCCCTCCTGGGGGAAGGATACTGCAAAATCCCCATTCCCACCCCACTCTGGGGCCAGAGGTGGTATTTGTCGATTCTCCGAACTACTCAAAATTTCTGCTACCGGTTCTCCAAAACCTGCTGGATTTTACCTCTGATCCAGGTAAATAGGAACATTTTACAATGCAATAAGTAGCCATCATGGTTTAGGCAACTTGTCAGCACAGCTGAAAGCTCTGCAATGCCCAGAGGAATGATACCATGCAGGCAAATGCACTATTTAAACCTAGACGGAAATCCATCTCCTGTAGTTATAATTGGCAGAACCTGGAATAATATCAATAATTATTACTCTAGTTAGCTTATTGAATTTCAAAAATTAGGTTAAATATCTATGATTTTCATCAGTTCCACTTGAAGGATAAATTTGACCATTTGCTTAATTAGGTTGTATATTATGTGGCTTCGGTTATATGAATGCGATATCTGACTCAGTTTATAGGATAATCATAAGATTTGGTTTCTTTTCACAGTGAATCCCCATTAAGTGTGCCTTTTGGGGTATTTCTGTATTTTTGTGCTTCTCTTTGGACTCTCTTCTTGAGGACAACACAGTACAACTGTTTTTGTCTCTGTTCAATGTTGTTTAGTGGGGCAGGATTGCAAGTATTGAGTTACATTTTTATAAAGCTTTTTGTACAATTTATAAGTGAGCGTGGCAAAATGCTTGCTTTTTTATGTATGACCACCCACCAGCTTAGCATCAAAACAACACAGACTTCTGGCTACATTCAGAAGAAAAGGCGGTGACGTGCTTATGTTTGAAGTTAAAAGCAGCTGCTTTTAGGTGGGTAGATACTTTAAATTGTAATTAATTTATCAGTGTACACAAGAAGATAAATCAGTTCCGCTTACTTGGTGGCAATTTCATGGCTTACTCTTTAAATTATGCTTTGTGGGGGGAAATGCAGTACATAAAATATCATGACATTATTTCTCCAACTTGGGGAAAAAAAGATGTTAATCTAATTAAGTATAATTGCAGGGCTGAATATACAGGTATTAATAAAATAGGGAGTGATTGTCTCATGATGTTCCTGCCAAGTTAACATTACAATGATACATTGTATTATGATGTTGAAATACATGTCATTTCTTACACCGTTCTGCATAATCTCTCATCTACGTGGTCTCTCAGGTGGCAATATTGCGTGTATTTTATAAATCTTGAATAACCGAAGGCAAGAAGTCTGGCAAAAACATGTTCCAAGCTGTCAGCTGCTATGTAGGTATCATTTCCATTTCTGTAATTCAGCCTTATTCAGTAAGGATCTTGGCAGAAGTATTTTAACCGTCTTCTTGCTGATGATGGCCTTTGGCATGGGATATTTGGCCAACAAACATAGCTTTGTGCCTTCTGACTCATCTGGTAGCATCCCAAATAACATCGAAATTATCACTTTGTGGAAAAGAAAGGCCGCATTCTTCCATCATGTTCTGTTTCCCTTTTCTGGGATGACAAGACCGGTTTACAGAACATTGTGCTGAAGAAAGCAGGGCCATCCAGTTCAAAACCTATAGCCTATCTTAATTTGAAGAGTTCACTGTCAGGAGCTGTATTTTCCCACTGATGACTGCTTTGACTGGGAATGTCTCTGGCCTCTGAGGTAAAGTGGTGTTTCCAAAGAATGGCATGTTCTGTTCTCCCATCAATGAAAGAGAAGAATTATTCAAGCCATTCTTGGTATCCTAGACCAGGGGTCTCCAACCTTGGCAACTTTAAGACTTGTGGACTTCAACTCCCAGAATTCCTCAGCCTTGGCTGAGGAATTCTGGGAGTTGAAGTCCACAAGGCCTTGGCTGAGGAATTCTTGGCACAAGGCCTTGGCTGAGAATTCTGGGAGCTGAAGTCTGCAAGGCCTTGGCTGAGGAATTCTGGGAGTTGAAGTCCACAAGTCTTAAAGATGCCAAGGTTGCAGACCCCTGGCCTAGACCGTGTTCATTATGGCAGTGATGATTCTCAGGGCTGGAAGGGATCTTGGAGATCTTCTAGTCCAAACCTCTGCTCAAGGCAGAGATTCTTATGCCATCCCAGACAAATGGCTGTCCAATCTTTTCTTGAAAACCTTCAGTGATAGAGTACTTACAACTCCAGGAGGCAAGTTGTGCCACTGATTAATTGTTCTCACTGTCAGGAAATTCCTCCTTATTTCCAGATTGGATCTTCCTCTGAGGAGCTTCTACCGACTGCTTCTTCTCCTACCCTCAGGTGCTGTGGAGAATAAATTGACTCCCTCTTCTCTGTGACAGCCCTTCAAGGATTAGAAGGCTGCTATCATGTCTTCCCTAAACCTTCTCTTTGTGAAGCTAAACAAGGATTATTTAATATTCAGTAAAGGGATTATTTATTTTATTCATTGGTTCAATTTCTATAGCCACCCATCTCAGTCAATGACTTTGAGCAGCTTACAATAAAAAAAAATACAATAAAAATACTAAAAACATTTTAAAACAAAACAATAGAAATATCCAAAATAAACGTACATAGCAGCCAGGATACTTGAGAAATAAACAATACAGCCAAGAAATGCCTTGCCTCAGGCTGGAATGGGGCAACTGGCCACGGTCAACTCACCATAGCCAAATCATTGCGACCAACGCATCACAGGGCAACTTGGCATGGTCAATTCGCTGCAGGACAACTCGCTCTGGGGCAAGTCAAGAATTCAATTTAATTATTTAAAATAATTTAAAAAATATTTTAGTTTTTGTCATTCACATTTTATTTTGTCCCTCCTTTGGCATCCTTTCTTTAATTATTCTGTTTGATTATTTCTTCAATATTAGTGTAACTCTTATCCCGTGGTGAATTGTTTTGCATCGAGTTGGCCACAGCAAGTTGGCCGTAGCAAGTTGGCTGCAGTGAGTTGGCCGTGGCAAGTTGGCTCTGTAGAGTTGGCTCTGCAAGTTGTTGTAGACCCTCCTCGGCTTGGGAACACAGCCAGGTTTTTAGGTCCTTATGAAAGACTAACAGAATTGGCACCATTCTAATATCAGAAGGGAGTATGTTCCATAGAGCAGAGGCCACTGCCAAAAAAAAGTCATCTTCTAGTCCCCACCAGCCAACACTCTTTGGCTGACAGGATCTGCAGCCTGCCTATTCAGCTAGATCTGGTTGGACTGGTAGAGAGACTTGGGAAAAAGTGATCCCAAAGGTAATGTTCTGACCTAGGCTTTCTTAGAAAGTATACAACATAATCTTAGTTCCGGCAAACCTCTTTTATTCATACAGCTGTGAATTATTGCCATTCACAGTTTGAAAGGCTGCTCAAACAGTCTTTCAGGAGAATGTTTATAAACACCCACCTTATCTCCCTTGGAATGCTGCCAGAGAACTAATTGCCAAATGCAGGGCAAGGCCAAACTTAGCACAGAGTCAAACAGAACTTTCCAAAGCTTTAACTGGCCAGGTGAACTAATTTCTTCCTGCAAAAGTTCACGTCCTGTTTGCTCCTCTTTTATGTCTTATGGGAGGGGCCAATCATCTCTGAGCCTTACTCCCAAGTCGACCCTGTTTTCTTAATTGTTCATGTCTTCTGGCAGCTCTGCGCACACACACACTGGGAACAAGCTCCCGCTGTTCTTCTGCCTCATTGATGTAAGACTCCGGAGTAGGAGTGAAATCTAAAATTTCTTACTACTGGTTCTGTGGGCGTGACTTGGGGGGGGGGTAATGTGATGGTGGCCGTGGCCATTTTTTTTTTACTTTTAAAAACATTTTTTCTACAACCTCTTCAACTAAGAGGTTGTAAAAAATGTTTTCAAAAGGCTCTGATGATCCCAGCTGAGTTCCCTGATCGGCAGAGGCTTTTTTAAAACTCAGCTGGGATCATCAAAGCATTTAAAAGAAAAAAACCCTTGTTTTCTTTTAAATGCTCTGACGATCCAAGCCGAGTTCCAATCAGGAAACTCAGCTTGGATCGTCAGAGCATTTAAAAGAAAACAAGGGGCTTTTTCCTTTTAAATGCCTTTGACGAGCCGCGCAATCATCAGAGGCTTTTTTTTTTACTTTTAAAAGCATTTTTTCGGCCGTAATTGTAGAAAAAAAATGCTTTTAAAAGTAAAAAAAAAAAAGCCTCTGATGATTGTGCGGCTCAACTGGGCATGGGTGGGGTGGAGATTTTTGCTACCGGTTCTCTGAACCATCCGCCTCCATCGCTACCGGATCCGGTCCGAACCGGGACCATTTCACCCCTGCTCCGGAGACTCCGGAGGCAGCAAAGAACTACCAGATGGTCTTGGCCCCCTCTCTGCCTCTGACTCAGAGCCCTTGTCCGAGCCTTCCCCAGACTCCAGGACTGGCCCATGTTCCTCCCCAACCTCCTCACTGTCCAAATCTGCTGCCAGCTCTGCTGGCCACTGGTGGGCCACAACAGATAACCCAGTCCCAAGCCATGTAACTACCAGTTACACCTTCAATTAGAAACAGACCAGTAACCAAAGCAGTTCACGCAGAAGCAGTGTTACACGGGCCAGGTATCTGGCATCATTTATTACCTACACAGCCACATTCTTCACCAATTGAGGTTTCTGAATGATCTTCAGGGGCAGCCCCACGTACAGCATTTTAAAGTAGCCTAAGGTTATAAAAGGGCATTAGTTACTGTGAACAAGGCCTCCTGATCCAGGTATGGATAAAACTGGTGCTCCACCTGAAAGCGTGCAAAGATCCTCCTAGTCACGGCTGCCATCTGTTCCTTCGAGCAGGAGCCACAAATCCAGATTGTGCACCAGGTCTGCTGGGGTAGTTCAATCCCACCAGGAACCAAAGTTGGAAGAACTTTGTTTCTGGAGGGCCCAAATATACACAGCCACTCCGTCTTCTCAGGTTAGGGTTATGGGATTAGTCTGCATTAGTATTAATCTTCTCATCGTTCCTATCATCCATCTCCTCCCACTTATGACTGTATGACTGTAACCTTGTTGCTGGTATCCTTAAGATTTATATTGACTGTTTCCTAATATGATTAGATATTTGATTGTTCCCTATGACTGTCACTAAGTGTTGGACCTTATGATTCTTGATGAATGTATCTTTTCTTTTATGTACACCGAGTGCGTATGCACCAAGACAAATTCCTTGTGTGTCCAATCACACTTGTCCAATAAAGAATTCTATTCTATTCTATTCTATTCTATTCTATTCTATTCTATTCTATTCTATTCTATTCTATTCTATTCTATTCTATTCTATTCTATTCTAAATGAGAATATCTCAAATATCACTAGATCAGAACCAGGGCTGCTACTTTTTCACGCTGCAGACTAATTGGCACCCTCATGTTTCTGATTGACTGACCACCTGCAACATTTTTTTCCTGCAAACTGAGAGAGGAACATGACCCTAACTTCCCTAACTGTAATATTAGCTGGAGGCACAATGCCTGGGAAATCTTGACTTTTTTCCCCTATCTTTTCAATGGTTTGGTTTTCAGCTTGCCAAACTGTGCTTGAAGAGAATCAAGTGACCCACAAATAATTGAGCTATCTGGAAGTTGGGAGGGAAAAGCAGATGGGAAGAAGAAGGAGAGGGCGTGAAAGAAACAGCAAGAGGGAATTGAAATATAGCAGTGAAAAAAAACCATTGGGCTGCTGAACGGCCAAACCCAACAACAACCTCTTTGTTCTTCTATTTCTTCCTCTCTTCTTACATATCAAACCACACTTTTTTGAAATTATATTTGTCATTTTTCATCATATTACAGTCATCACCATCTTCAAGAGCAGCCTATTAAAGTCCAGGCCCCAAACTCTCCAAGCATTCATTGAAACATTTACTTTTTTTAACTCTCCTTTATGCTCATTATACCTTCTGGCCTAAAAAATAAGATACAAATGAAAATAGTATTTTAAAAAAAGTTTTGGTTTTTTTAAAAAAAGTTAATTATAGATTTTACTTCTAGTCATGTTTGTGCCTGCCCGCTATAATAGTCTTATTAGTGCATTACTCCAGAATAAAATCATTTTTGTTATTATACACATAGTGTATGAAATGACAGAAATAAACAAGTTAGCTATGACCGTGAGATAGGAATTTGATAAAGACTCCTTTTCGCTATTATGAATGTGTGCGACTGCAAGTCACAAATTTTCTGTACAGTTTTGGGTCTGTTGCTGAATCCAAAGATGGCATTACTTCTGTGGTTCTAATCATTTTCCTGGAAGTGAAAGAGATGGATTTTGGTACAGTCCTATCAATCACTGATAAGAGTAAGATTTCTTTGATACAGTTCTATCAATAACTCATCCCCATCCCTGGAAGGGATGAGGTTTTGGTACAGTCCTATCAATTACTGAAGTGCATGGTGTGAGCTGAGTAATGTCTTATTGTGTAATCTCACTTCTGCCAAGATAAGTCAATCCGAGTGAGCAGTGTAGCCCCATCTCAGACGTATGGCATATGCCTTGCAGGACTGATGAAAGAAGCCTGAAATAAAACTATATGAGCAGAAATCTTCAAACTAAAATACAAGTAAGAAATTGAAGAGGAAAATACACTGTTCACTCCTGCTTTTGAATCGATTGAATTGCATTTGAGTATTGTATGTATGTACCAAGCTGTCAGAACTGTATTTCTTTCATAGAAATATTAGGGGGAGCACATAATATGGGAGTTATCGTGCAACTTGTATTCATTGGGTAGACTGAGATATTCTCATAGGACCCTGGAAGAGAGCCAAGTCCATTGTAGCACATGGAGGCTTAAGGCCTCACGCTTTGAAATATGATAGCTGGCATAATTTTCATAATCCTTAGCTAACGCCATGTGGACATGTTTTCAGAGGGTGCTACTTGATGGATGTATCACAAAAGTGGGGGAACAGCAGAAAAGATATTTAGAAGTATTACTGGACTTCCTTCACGCCTAAAGTTTCTTTGGATTAAAAGCTTACTTTTTACATTCTCTCTAGTGAATGGAGGACTATACCGGTAACCTAGTTACCCACTCTGCAATTTAAATCAGCCTTTTCCAGTCCAGTGATCTCCAGAAGTGTTGTTCTTCTAGTCCCATAATCCTTAGCTAATATAGCAATTGGCACAGGATTATGGGAGACATATATGTGAAGTGTACCAAATGTACTTGGGGGATGACGGCACTATTTTAAATAGTGCAGCCTAACAAATAGCAATCATTAGTTATTTAGCCCTGCCCATGTTTCAGTTTGAAGGTTGGCATGTAATTTCCCAGCATAGAACAAGCAATACACTTTCTTTCATGCTCTTATATAGGACTTATTTTCTTCATCATGGAATCTAAGCTTCTCTTTTCCCCCTTCATTAGTTTTTATTTATTTCATAAACATTAAAGGACTGCTAATCAAAACACTTTATATACTAAGCCCACAATAAGTTGAAACTAAACCGAAGAATGGGTTTGTTTTCTGTGCTGGGTTGCAGCTGTGACTAAGAAATATTGATGAGTTTCAAAAAGACACACTGAAATATCATCCTCCAACTTACAACCTTTGAGGGTTAAAAGGTTAGGCATTAAAAGCAAAGATAACTACCAAGTTCCCCATAGGTTAAACATCCATAGAGGCTCATGGGTGTAAATTATGACATCAAAAGGCAGGCTGCTTCTTCCATTTGAAACAGCTGCTGCCAACTTTATCTGCAAATATTCAGGCTTAGGAAAGGAAGAATGTTTATAGACATACTTCCATGCTCATTATTTTGAAGGCTGTTTTATATTTTACGAAACATCAGGTCGGTTGCTTTATTTTGTTGTGGACAAATAATTCCTGAGCAGAATAACCGAAATATTGCAGTATGTCGATGTGTGAGATATAGATTTTAGGAGTACGTGTTCTCATAAATTTACTGGCTTTGTACCATTAGCAGGTTTTGCCTCTCTTGTCTATCGAGAACCATGGTTGTTTCATTGGGAAGCAGTGAGTTTCTAACGCATTTGACTTTTAAATAAATTTTAAATTTTAAAATAATTTTCTCACTGTCTTAAAAAGGATGCTTCTCTTAAAAAGCTGTGGTGGCGCAGCGGTTAGAGTGCAGTACTACTTCTGCTACCTGCAGTTTGGCAGTTCAAATCTCACCAGGCTTAAAGTTGACTCAGCCTTCCATCCTTCCAAGGTGGGTAAAATGAGGACCCAGACTGTTGGGGGCAATAGGCTAACTCTGTAAACAGTTTAGAGAGGCTGCAAAGCACTGTGAAGCGGTATATAAATCTAAGTGCTATTGCTATTAATTTCTAAATAAGTTTGGACTTAAAATACGTTTTTGGGTCAAAAGTATTTTTGTACTGTTTTAGAATATTTAATACTGCTTTGGGATGTTTGACAACTTTGAAAGTCAAATCTTGTGTCATTTGGGAAAATGCTTTCTCAAACATCCCCAGTTTGTTTAAAATGCCAGAAATCCAATCCTATAAAGAATTAAAGAATTTTCCATATTAGTCAGGATTACGCACGCTGCAAGCATTTTCTAATTCAGAGCTGGATACAAATAAGTTGTCTACCCGTAATTTAAACTGTATATATAACTAATTTTGCCAATCTTTACTGAAACACCTGCTGGGAGGTTTCTAGACCAGAAGAGCTGTTTTTATGGTAACCATAAAACCTGTGGTAATCAAGAATGACAGTTCTTGTGTTTCAGGGATTGAGAAGGAATTTTGCAAGCCAAGGAAATTAATTTTGTTTCCTTCTTGTGTTTCATTAATCCTTTTAAACCACTAATTCTCAGGGCCAGGACAATCATTGCAATGTTCTAAGTCTCCTTCTTTGAATGCTTTCCTTTGGTAAATTCCAATCTAGCATGAAGCACATAGGAAGTCTTGACGATTACTCATCTTCTTACCGCTTTAAAATGCTAAAGTTGTTTCGTGCATGCCAACTCTTAAAAACCACTTGAAGTATCAGCTTAGTTTATTTAAATAAGAGATTCACACAAGTATGGAAGTGGCTGAGATTGCATTGTGAGGGCCCAACGCTGTTTCTGTTAGGTTGATGAAAGCCTTTCTTTCTGCAGAGGTCTGATTCTGTCTGAAGAGAGATGTATGAGTAGTAGACATGTTATGACCGTAATGGAGCCTGACTGTTACCGCCAAAAGTCACAATGGTCATAAAACAAGTAATATGACAGACCTGATCTTATGACTTGTTCTCAGAGGCTGTTAAGCAAATGCGGCAGTTGTCAGTGCAAACACCGTGGTAATTAAGCAAACCCATTGTTCCATACGTTGTGCAGTTTTGCCATAAAACCAGAAGTGTTGATTTTCAGCAAAACTCATAAAATGTGGTCACATGACTTAGAGGGATGCAAGGAGCCATAAATGCAGCCATGTTGCCAAGTCCCTGAAGTGGCATGGGGGCGATCGTTGGATCTTCAAATGAAGTATTGGGTAAATCTCAGCTTGAGGAAGATATGAGTGAGGGTGAAGGTTCCTTTTCCAAGCTTGTGGGTTGGTTTCTGAACAGGCTAGGTAACATCTTCAGCAAAGTTTAGGGGATTAAATTTAGAGAAGATGTGAGTGTTGAAGCACCTGAATCCAGCCAGCAATCACCAAAGGCAACTGCGCTCATAGGATGAAGTCCACAAGCATTCCTGGACTCACTTGATCCAACAGCTAAAACATGGATGTTGAAGTGACAACCTCCAAATCCAAACACCAAAGGGGAGTTCCTACCAGTAGGGCATACTCCTTGGGCAACTTCCTACCAGTTGCCCAAGGAGTATGCCAACAGGATCCTTAGCTTTGTTGCCTTAGCTTTGTTGCCTAAGTAATAATGCCCTGCCATTGCAGGAACAGCAACCCTGATGTTTCCTGTGTTTAGCAGAGCTCTATGAAAATATATGCACAAATACTTTAAAATGTTAACCTGTTTCGTCTGGCCAGTTAGCTACCAGGCATGCACTCTAAGTCATTTTACAAAATTGAAATGCAGAGCTGAAAATCAAGAAAAACATTGCATGTTGCAAAACCAGGCTTGGACAAATATTTTTTTCCCCCAGATGTTGCAATATAAGGGCATGGTTAAAAATTGAGCATTCAGCCCTGAAACCACAAGCATCTATGCATGGATATTCATTGGCGGACAACTGGGGGGAGGCTTCAAAGAAGAAATGCAAGCCTACCAGCAGATGCAGAAGCTTTAATGTTTTCAGAGAAGTGCTCAGTTTCACCCACACAGACATGTTTTGTGAAACATCACTTTGGAATGCTTTGCATAGCCCAAGTGAATTTAGTATTCTAAATGTGCATTTTTTTCTACACCAAATATAAATAGAATTAGTACAGGTTTGAGAAAAGGAAGAAGAGGCAGGCTGAAGTTGGATCAAAGCAGGAAAGTTTTGTTGGGTGGAATGTTGATCTTCTCCTATGTCAAGAGAAGAGCTTGTTCTAAGAGAACTGACAACCTCATGAACTCCAATTAACCCCCTTGAAAATTACCTGAGACTCCATGTAAACAGGAGTAAAGTAAACAGGTAGCTGAAGGGTTGAATATAAGTACAGCATTCAGCACAATCTTCCTGCGAATAGAATAGAATAGAATAGAATAGAATAGAATAGAATAGAATAGAATAGAATAGAATAGAATAGAATAGAATAGAATAGAATAGAATAGAATAGAATAGAATAGAATAGAATAGAATTCTTTATTGGCCAAGTATGATTGGACACACAAGGAATTTGTCTTGGTGCATACGCTCTCGATGTACATAAAAGAAAAAATACATTCATCAAGAATCATAAGGTACAATACTTAATGATAATCATAGGGAACAAATAAGCAATCAAATCATATTAGTAAACAGTCAATATAAATCTTAAGGATACCAGCAACAAGGTCACAGTCATACAGTCGTAAGTGGGAGGAGATGGATGATAGGAACAATGAGAAGATTAATAGTAATTCAGACTTAGTAACTAGTTTGACAGTATTGAGGGAATTATTTGTTTAGCAGAATAATGGTGTTCAGGAAAAAACTGTTTTTGCATCTAGTTGTTCTGGTGTGCAGGCTCTATAGCATCGTTTTGAGGGTAGGAGTCGAAACAGTTTATGTCCAGGGGTCTGTAAATATTTTCACATCTCTCTTTTTGACTCTTGCAGTATACAGGTCCTCAGTGGAAGGCAGATTGGTAGTAATTGTTTTTTCTGCAGTTCTAATTATCCTCTGAAGTCTGTGTCTGTCTTGTTGGGTTGCAGAACCAAACCAGACAGTTATAGAGGTGCAGATGACAGACTCAATAATTACTCTGTAGAACTGTATCAGCAGCTCCTTGGGCGGTTTGAGCTTTCTGAGTTGGCGCAGAAAGAACATTCTTTGTTGTGCTTTTTTGATAATGTTTTTGATGTTGGGTGTCCATTTTAGGTCATGAGATATGGTAGAACCTAGAAATTTGAAGGTCTCTACTTTTGATACTGTGTTGTCTAGTATTGTAAGAGGTGGTAGTATGGGAGGGTTTCTCCTAAAGTCCACCACCATTTCTACAGTTTTGAGTGTGTTCAGTTCCAGATTGTTCTGGTCGCACCACAAGGCTAGTTGTTCAACCTCCCGTCTGTATGCAGATTCATCCTTGTGTCAGATGAGATCGATCACTATTGTGTCATCTGCAGATGTCAGTAGTTTAACAAAATGGCCCCAAGAACTCTTGGGTCAGGGCTGAGACAGTGGTGGCACCTATGCTTTGCCACAGAGCTCAAAATGTGTTCCTTCTACCAACTGTTTATGTGTGAATGTCCAAATTGTGAGGCTTCTAAGCCTCTCCTCAACCCACATCTCTTCTCCTGATCATATCATTCTCCTGAGCCATTGCCACTGAGTTGTCTAGGTAGTTGAGGAGGTCGCTGCAACGCTTGGGTGTTATAAAGCACAAGAGCACCAGTCACTGGGCTAGACTGGCACTCCTGTGTTTTATGACATGTCATTGTTCTGACTCATAGTCACCAGGCATGTCTAGAGAGTCCTGTCCCTTCTTCTTGGGACTCAAATGTGGAGATTGGACTGAATTGCTGTTCCCACTTTTACACGTTGCCCTGCTGATTTGCTCCAGTCCCTGACAACAACTTTGATTTCCTTGTTCTCGAGGTGTGATAACACATTCGTTGTGGGAACAGTGGTATTCAAAGCAACATACTTTCCTCCAGTCCTGATGTGGGCCGTGCAGATGAGCCTTTGCACCAAACTTCAGTAGATAACTTATTCTGTCTTGGTTATGAAAGATGGGGCTGTTTCTCCCTTCCCATCCTTTCTGTGGCTTGCACGTGCCCTTTCTTAAAGACGCCTTTCCCTCACCCTTCTCCCAAATCCTCCTGCAACCGAAGCACATGTAACATGTGGCTGTAAATCATTCAGCAATCTATCCTGACATCTGCAGCCTTTTTTCAGATACAATCAGCAGATCTCCCTAGTTAGATTTATCAGCTGTTTTAAACCATACTGTACTCACCACTGTGTCAGTTTGGTATAAGAAAGGAGGGGGGAGGAATTTCTTGTGCCAAGTTGACAGACTCCAGTCTGAGCTGGCAGTAGTGCTAAGCGGAGTATGGTTAATGCAAGACAGATAAAATTTACAGGCAACTTGCCTTCCAGCCATTTATTTCTTAAAGCAAAATACTCTGTGGCTCAGCTTTTTTGGAAATCAGGTATCTCTTTCTGAAAACTGGTATCCCTAATCTAAAGCACAGGACAATTAATTATGATTTTGACAGCAGGAAAGGCATATTCTCATTCTCACTATCTTATTCCCCAGTTTCTAGTATTGAGCTTTGACAATAAAAAGGGCTTCTAGATCCGAGCCTAGGTTCAAAATCTATAAGACTGTCTCATCTTGCCTCTGGAAGCCATGCATGAATCCTAAAACTTGTGCAGAAGAGGAAAGGAAGATGAATATTTGGACTAAATATCTTTTTACATACATTCCAAAAGTATTGAACATATTGGCCTTCACATCCTGCTATGATGCTCCTTATACTCTGCATTGCAAGGAAACAGCTGTGTAGTACAAGTATCATCTGATCTATTGTGACAACCATATTGTCAACTGTCTGTAGAGATTCTCAGTCGTCCAGGTTACAGTTGTCCCAAAGGTGCTTTTTCAGGAGGCACCTGGGCTTTCTCGTTTTTCTCTGAAGACATTTCACTTCTCATCCAAGAAGCTTCTTCAGCTCTGACAGGATAGTAGGGAATGGAAGGATTTATATTCCTTGCAGACAGCTGGTCATTTGCATAATTTTAGAGGGTCGTAGAAGCACTTGGAGGTTTATCTGTGTCCTCAGGGTCATCTGAGTAGTGCTCCTGGTCCCTGTACTCTGCAAAAAATTGTGCTTCCATGACCCTCTAAAAGGATGCAAATGACCAGCTGTCTGCAAGGAATATATCGTCAACTCTTAACTTCCCATTCAATAGGTGCTGTCGGAAAGCAGCAACAATTAACTGCGTTCTTTTAAATGTGAGGCTGTTTTCTTCACCTGGCTGCCTCCTAAAATGTTTCACATGGACAATATTGAAGCTTTTGAAGTTAGCCTGTTCCTTATAAGTGGGATATTATGAGTTGGCACGTGTGCATTTTGTGTGAATGGTTACTTTTTGAACACTAGAGGCTATCCCGATTGTGGCCTAGCTATTTGGAAGCCACTGTTGTGACCTAGGCCCAAGTAGTTATTACCAGACACAATCAGTCCTAAACAAACATATTTTATTAGAACAGCTGAGAATTACTTCATTCTCAGCTTAGTTCAAATTAATTCCAAAACAAAATCTTCATAAACAGTCCTTCAGCCTTATCACTAACCTTTGTCTTCTTTGGCACCCTGCCAAAGGCTTTTCTTGGCAAAACCCCATGAAGTTCAGAAGCAAGAGATGCTGACAAAAAACAAATGTAGCAACATTGTTTTCCTACAAAGATCCCAGCAGCTGTTGCTGCTGTTTTAAACCTTCTGGTAGGGGACAATCATCTCCTGGCCTTACTCCCAAGTCGTTCTTTTCGCTTTAGCTGCTCTTGCCTTCTGGCAGCTCTTCGCATGCATGTACTAGGAACAGGCTCCTCCTGTTCCTCTGCCCCTCTGCTATCTGCCTTTGGAGGCTCTGGAGTCCGCGCATAACTCCCAGATGGCCCTGGTCCCATCTCTGCCTCCAATGCAGAGCCCTCATCCAGGCCTTCCCCTGACTCCAGGTCTGGTCCATTGTCCTCCCCAGCCTCCTCACTGTCTGATTCCGCTGCCAGCTCCACAAGCTGCTGGCGGACCACAGCAGCCATATCAATTTAACTATACACACATATATGCTGCTCAGCATCATTGCATTCTTACTTGGGGACACACTAATTTTAAGCTTTTCCGCTAGGGGGGGAAAGGAAGAGAACACCAAGATGAATTTCTGAGGCATTGAAATTTCCCTTTTCCACAAGCCAAGGGAAATAAATACTACTCTTCTCATACCAAAGGAACATTTAGGCCAGAAATGTTGGTGGGGTTTTTTGCTAAAAAAGGTGAACAGAGGTCTGGGAACCCTGCCAAGAGGGTATTATGCAGTCATTGGATCACAGGTTGTCCATACCTGCCTCAAGTCATTCTCATTTCCAGGTGTGTCCAAAAAGCTTTGGCTTTGTGTTCCAGGGTTTGTAAATGTATATTTGTGATCTCTTGACCATCATTTTCCCAAAGGCTCCTAGCCCATGACATAACGATAATGATGCAAAACAACGGCAACAGTAACATATAAACCAAGACAGGATATTCTTTGTGAGACTTCAACTCCAGTTCCATCCATTAGTGGTCCGGTCCTAAGCCCCAGGAGGAGTCAAGCTTAACTTCTTGTTTGCGGGATTTGTTTATTTGTCTGTTGAATTTATAGGCATTGAGCTTAAATACATGACTCTGGGCAGCTAACACTTAAAACAAGATTTAAAAAATATAACAAAATTTTAAATGGCATATAGACCATCTGCAAAAAAACTATCAGCCACAAGAATTAACATCATTACATGGGCTCAACCACATCCAGGGCTCCAGGCTGAGCGACATTTATTTTATGAGGAATAGATTTATCATCTGGTTGTCTTTAAAATGGCTTCAGGGTCTGCAGTGCATTCAGTGAAAAATGCTAACTAGTTCAAGCCTTTAAACACCCACTTTAATGCAAATGAATGCTGGCTATCTTCCTTCCATTTGGAAAATTTGTGACTTTTTGAAACAGTTGTATTCCAGCCGGCTATGCTTCTGCCTCTCTCATTTTCTGTTGTTTGTGCGAGATTTCTTTGGCAGCATACGGATTGAGTTGCAATTTAAGATCCCCAAGTCTAAACCTCAGCGTTTTGCTGAGGTCAGGGTGAACCTACCGAATTTGGTTTCACAAGGGTACAAGCCAATTATCTGATTGCACAACAGAAGGCCTCTTTTGGCTCCAATGCTGACAATAAAGATGCACTCCAGTGGGCTGGGCTTGGGGGTTGCTGTTTGCATTTGACCAGAAGACTATTTTCTATCAACAAAAGAAGCTCTGTGTGTTTAAAAGCAAATATACGTGCTTTCAGCTGGAATGGCTCAAGTGCTGATACCCGGCTATATAATGAAGTCATTGAAGCTAAAGAAGAATTACAGATGCTATAATGTGAATACTGTAGCGTGCTAGCTCGTAATGATTCTTGGTGTTTTAATACTTTGATGTATTTCAAAGATTGATGGGCAAGTTTTTTGTATATTTAAAATAAATATGCTCTCCAGCATGCTGTTTTAAAAACATTGGAACAAAAATGCTTTCACTGTTTGTGCCATAGGTCTATCAATAAGTCCTTAAACATTTCTTCTGCATACAAGTAATTCTCCATTTAGGACTGTACTTGAACTTGGTAATTACAGTTGTAAGTTGTGACGATCGTAAGGCAGGTTACCCTGTGACAGGAGCCATTTTTATGACCTTTTTGTGTCAGTTATTAAGCGATCTTCATGGTTGCTAGGTGAACCCATTGATTGCTATGTTTTTTGCCAGAAACTGGAAGTAAAACAGAGCAAAAACATCATAAATCGTGGTCACATGATCACAGGATGTTGCAAATGCCATAAACGTGGACTGGTTGCCGAGCACTCAAAAATAACAGTCACAGGATCACAGAAGAAGGGGTGGTTGTCGGAACTACAGAACTGGGTCATAAGTATCTTGTGGGAGCTCCGTTGTAACTGTGAACAGTTGCTAAGAACTGGTCGAGGACTACCGTCTATATTTCGACGTTTTCTTTGGGATCAGCTTACACAAGGATGTAAAGCAAATTCAGTTTGATGTAGTGATTAGAGGTGCTGAACTAGGAGAGGGGTAACTGATTTCTAGTTATCTCCTTAGGTACTGAAGTCAGCTGGGTGATTTTGGGCAAGTCACAATTTCTTAGCCCTAAACTAAAATGAAGAAGAAAATGCCTCTGAAAATATTGCCAAGAAAGCTGCATGGACCTGCCCACCTAGTCCTCAACACTGGCTCAAAGAAAAGCTCTCTCATACTTGCTGAATTGTCTAAATTAGGGGTGTCAAACTGGATTTCACTGAGGGCCATATCAGAGTTGTGTTTGACCTTGGGGGGCGGGGCAGGGTGAGTGTGGCCAACTCGGCATCACTCATGTCAGGGGCGCCTGTGGTAGCCCGAGCACTCTGCCAGTGAAAACAGGCTCCTGAGATCCATTTCGGCTGCGACGGCTCCTGCAACCCTCTGCCAGTGAAAATGGAGCTCAAGAGGGCAACAGCCCTCCCAAGCTCCATTTTCTCCGGCAGAGGTATTGTGGGTCAGTCCTTCACTGTTTCCAGGGTGGCCCTGTGGGCCAGATCTAAGCATTCCATAGGCCTTGAGTTTAACACCCCTGGTCCAAATTATGTGCAGTTCTTATTTGTTAATGCTAAAAAAAGCTTTATAAAAGGTTGCTGTTATAATGAGCAACAAAAATGTAAAGATTGGGTAGGATGAGGCAACTGACAAAAGGAGCAGATTGTAGTATTAGAAAAAAGCTGGGAATGATAATTTATCATTGTTGTATTTTGGAAATGAAGAAAAGCTTGTGAAATTTTATAGGTTAGGGACCAAAAGATATCTGGCTTTAGACATTACACAATGTACTTAAATTTGTGTTTTAAAAAAAGCATCATTTTAGATCTGGACTGCAGATACAACCGACCAGTACTTAGAGTTTATTGCTTTCTGTATCTCTCTGCTGCCATTTCATATGGATTTCTGATCTGGTAAACCTGATACAGAGTTACCAAAGAATGGATGAATTGGTTTATTTCTGATTCCAACTAATTTCTTACGTGTTCTTTGATAAATACATTCCATTCTCTTCACATTAATTTGTATCTTTTCTTTTTAAAAAAAATGCTTACAGTATTGTGCCATAAGGTTCTGGCTTATGCTGTATTTTCAACACCAAATTATTATTTATTTGATATTTGAGATAGCTGCCCATCTCATTTTAAAGTGTGTGGGTGAACTCACAACAAATAGAAGAGGCTCTCTAAGAATTCAAGAATAAGTCTAGTCTTATTTGGAGATAACAGTAATTGAACTTGGGGCTTTTCTCCTGAAAATCGGGTGCTCTATCATAAACTCTACTCATTTTTAAAATATCTTATGAAGTGATTCTATGAAAACTTTTTTTTTCTTCCATTTAGTCATGTTCAATTTTCGGAGTCTGCATGAACAAGTCCCTGTTTTCTTGACAAGGTTTTTCAGAAGTGGTCTGCCATTGCCTCCTTCCTAGGGCTAAGAGAGAGTGATTGGTCCAAGATCACCAAGTTGGTTTGGTGCCCAAGGCAGGACTAGAACTCACAGTCTCCTGGTTTCTAGTCTGAAATTTTAGCCACTACATCAAACTAGCTCTCACTATAGGAATATACTATGTCTAAAATACACACATTGTCCTAAAGCACTCATTTAGTTAACCAAAGTCCAGTTTTAGTTAGAAATTGCACTACAACACAAAATAGAAGCTGGAAAGATTGTGCTGTTCAAATCCACATGTTAGTCCTAGAAATATTGGAAAAGTCGGCTGCATTAGAGTTCACAAATATAACATTACAGAAGGATTCCAAGATGTGTTATACTTAATTTGATTCCTTATTTTACCATAGTTCTCTACAAACTTCATACAAACGTTTGTATGCAGCCTTCACAGGCCATCTGCAAAGCTACCAAACTTTAATATTATCATTGTTAATGTGATACAGAAGAGACTGATGGGATTTTACAAATGTTTTAGTGCTCTGGGGAATTTTCCAGAAGCCAGGATTGTTGACCTTATCTGTACCCTTGTTGATTTAACAAAGGGGAAACAGAATGGGCCATTGACATGATTGGACTAAAGCACTGACATGTGGTATTTTCTGGGAAGCCCTTGATAGCAGACCAGGTCAAAAGATAGTTACAATACGGTCAGTTTTAAGAGTCATCTTGGAAACCTAGCAAACTTGCGCACTTGTTACATAGTTGTAAAAGTTGCAAAGAAAGGATATTGTATGCTCCTCTGCATCCTCAAGGCATGCCAAGCAGAAATCTTTAGGATTGTAAAGGCTTATTATCTTCACCAGAAAACCTGTTATGAAGCCTTCAAAAACATGTTTCAATAAACGTGTAAGGTACTTTGGAGATAACATTGCTAATCTTGATGCTGATTTGAACATTCATTTTGATGCTGAATATACTAAAGTACCTACTCCTTCAAGGAACCACTTTCAGTTTATGAAGAAGTCTTCATTTGATTCCTAGAAGCAAGCCATAAGGCACCGGAGGAAGCTACAAGTAACTAGGATGAATCACAGCAAGATACAATTCAGTTCTACTTACCTTTACTACCGGTTCGCAATGGGACCGCGCGCACATGCGCAGAAGCTTCCTGATGACGTCCGGGTCGGTGGGCGGAGCCTCCCGCCGGTTTTACTACCAGTTCTTGCGAATGGTCCGAACCGGGAACAACTCACCACGGATACAATTGTTATTCAGTCAGGAGCTCTTTGATTCCAGAGTAATTCCAACCTTTGGACAAGACCCACCACCCCATCCCTAAAAAGTTGGTTGTACAACTTGGAGGTAGTCTTGGATTTATGATTCTTCTTGATAGATAGCAGATAAAGGCCATGGCCAAGTATCTCCATCAATTCCATTCCTGGATCAAGAGCTACTGACTTTTGCTGTTATTAGCTTACGCTTAGGCTAACCAAGACCAATTAGAAGCTACTATACTACAAATGCAGAATGCAATAGCAGCTGCTAGAGCAGAATGGCACTTAAATTGCAGCAAGTCAGCTTCTGAGTCTAAATCAAAATGCTGATCATTGCTTTGATAGACCTTTAATCAGGAGATGATTCAATGGGGATCATGTAATTTTATCAAATTAGTTAATTTTAAATTTTATGCAATTACAATTAAATCAGATTTAGTTTTCCAAATCCTATTCACATATTATGTATATTATTCACATATTATGTTTATTATGTGTTCCCTGACATGCCATTCAAAAGTCCAAATGTGATTATAAATGTAATGCACCTGTGGTGTAACATTTATTACTCTCATGCCCCCAAAAAACGAAATAGAGATTGCAACCTTCTCTATAACATATGATAGAATCTGGAAGAGATTTATATCATATAATCTTTTCATCAAATATATCTGTAGGGAGTTTCACACTCAAAGCATTCCTAAGGTAGAGGGGGAAAGGAACTCAAACATCCCCCAGAAATTCATTAAAAAAATAAATATATCAAGCATATGCTCACCATACAATTCCCATATTTTCAATGAAGATAGCATAAGAAAGCTCATGTTCTGTTTGATAGTCCCTCTGGGACTTTTTATTTGAAGGTTAGGTATCTTTGGGGGAAAATGAAGGTAAGCCAAGTGCTTTATATACCACCTTTCCTATAAGAATTTAAGAGGGTAAACATAGGAATCTCTCTTTCAGATTTTCCTCAAGATAGGAGCGGGAAGGGGGAAGGAGGGAGGGAGAGAGAGGGAGAAAAAGAGAGAGAGGTGTCAGTTTTCATGCTGTGGAGGGAGGCCCTTTTTTGGATGGGCAGATTCAGTCTTGGCAAGGCAATGCCTGGTGAATCCTGATGCTAACATACCATTTCAGGTTGAGCCTGAAATCCTGTGAATAACTAGTGCGATGATTTTAAAAGTGTTATATAATTGTGGCTGTTTGGCTGCTGCGTCGTGGGCCAGCTGCAACTTGTGGGTCACCTCAAAGCCTTCCCACATAGAGGGTGTTAAGAGTAATCGAACAGTGTGATTAAGGTACGAGTTACCATCACCAAAGTATCCTAGTCTGTATACAGTTGCGCTAGTACAGGGGTACCAAACTCAAGGCCCGTGGGCCAGATTCAACCTGCGGGGTGCTTAGATCTGGCCCGCAGGCCCACCTTTGAAACAGCAAAGGACCGGCCTGCGGTGCCTCTGCCAGCGAAAACGGAGCTCAGGAGGCTGTAATGGCTTCCTGCAACCCTCTGCCAGCAAAAACAGAGTGCCCCTCCTCCCCAGAGCTCTGTTTTCCCTGACAGAGGGTTGCAGGAGGTGTCGCAGACTCACAAGCTCCATTCTCACTGGCAGAGTACTCGGCCACCACAGGCCCCCCAACACGAGTGACATTGAGCTGGCCACACCCACCCGGCTCCCAAGGTCAAACACAACCCTGATGTGGCCCTCAATGAAATAGAGTTTGACACTCCTGCCCTGGTATCATGGTCCATAAACCTGGTTAAAGGCCAGGTTTCTTTCTCTGAATAGGTTATACGCACGTGTATTTTGCAGAAGAAATGTCTGAAGAATGCGTTTCCTAGTGGCCCTTCTTTTCATTCCCCTTTTCTTTCTCAAAAAAGCAAGAGTATAGACAGGAGATGTATCATTTTCACATTTATGCTCACTTTAGAAGATGGAATGATGTGACATATATTAAGATCCCTGTTAAATTCCTTTCTATGTTAAAATAATAAGCAGTCCTTTCCATTTTATCTAACAGAGCCTGTGGCACATTTATTTGTGAGGGAAATTAAACAGAATTAGGATTCCTAACCTCCATTTTTTGCAGGCGTAGACATTTTTCTCTTTCTTTACAATCTTTTGAGATTAGTTTACGACACAGTCTGTAAGTAAATTACATCTCTCTTGCAGTCAATTCTGGTGACCAACTTTTGAGAGCTGGGTTTTTACTCGCAATGCATCCTGTCATCTGTAGCTATTCAAATAACCAGGCTAAAGCTACAGGGTACACGTCAAGCAGATTATAAAATATGAACAAAGTTCAAATTAAAAGCAAGTGTTTAAGTAGATTAGAGACACCCGTTCCAATATTAGGCTCTTGATCGTAAAATTTGTGGCGCAGAAGGGATCTTTGAAAGGAGGGAGAGAAAAAAAGATTTATCTATGCCTGGCTAGGTTTTCTGGCTTGTTTTTATTATACTATTTCCTGGCCAAGTTGCTCAATGGTAACAAGCAACGAATATGAAAAAGACTTTACCCTGAGGCATTTATGAGCAGGCAAGGCTCAAGGAAGACTTGACATTGCTGTGCTGGTTTATGTGGCTTTAAAAAAAACAACTTGTAAGAAGAGTCAAAATTCATGTGTATTGCAAACATAGTTATAACTGTGGGGTGCAGATGGCTAGGCCTTCATTTGGATACCAATTTATGGTCCACACAAGCCTCATTGCCTTAGGTTGCTGACCTTTCTGGTGTCATATATTGATTTGTGAACATATTTTAGGTATGAATCTTAGTGTGATAAAAATGTGTCACAATTTTCTATCCAGCCAGTTCAAGTTGGTGTTTGCCCAGACAGAGTTCCTTCCAACTCTGTTATTCCATTTCTGTGTTCTAAATATGAGCATAACTGCTACGGAATAGAACCTTCCCTTTGAAAGACAGCCTTCTGGTCTCATGCCAGGGAATTGTTTCAGACCATAGTAAGCAATTAATTGGAGTTGTATTCTGGATGCTTACTCTATTAATTAACATTTCTGTTGTTGAGTAAGACATTCATTAAGTGAGTTTTGCCCCATTTTACGACCTTTCTTGCCTCAGCTGTTAAGTGAATCACTATGGCCCCTTTATGACTTGTGGACGTCAACTCCCAGAATTCCTGAGCCAGCGATGCTGAAGTCCACAAGTCATAAAGGGGCCATAGATCCCCCATCCCTGATCTGATTGATCTGACACCAACATCATTGTAATGGCACATGCTAATTGTTCAATTGCCACAGTATTAAGATTGGCATAACTTTATCCACTTCAATAGAAAAAGTAGTGTTGTCTGCCCTGATCTTGACTTAGTAATAAAAAAAAATAAGAGTCTGCCTGAACCAGGAAGAAGGAATGTCTACAAATATATATATATATATATATAATATATATATATATATAGGTCTTTGGTTATTCAGGTGTTCTCCCGCGTAGAATTGGATGTGTCTTGGTGACGTTTCGACGAAGTCTCATTCGTCATCTTCAGGCTGGTGTTCTCGGCTTCGTGCTCCCAGGAGCAATGTGAGATCGCTGCTGTTTCTTCCTTTTAACTGCTAGTGGGGGTGTGAGCTGATTGGGTAGGAGCTTGGTTGTGTTCTGATTGGGCGGAGGTGTGTTCTGATTGGTTGGGGGGTTGGTTGTGCTCTGATTGGCTGGAGGTGTGTTCTGTTTGGGTGGGGGCTTGGTTGTGCTCAGTTTAGTCTAATTTGCAGGGGGATTTGAGCTGGTGAGCTGCGTTGCTGTTGTTTGGCTTCTTGTTTGTGGCTGTGCTAGCTTTTCATGGTGGGTGTCAGTCTGCTTCATGTATGAATTGGAGGGGTTTAAAGTGGCTAATGATGCAGCTGCAGTCTGGCTTCTGGTCTTTGGTCGCACCTCATCATCAGTGTGGGTTTGAGTCTGCTTTCTGCATGGATGTGTGGTGGTGACATCCTGTGTGGCTCTCGTGAGTGTGGGTCTAGTGTCATTCCTCGTGTTAGGGACTCATTTGTCAATAAGGGTGGGTTTCCAAATGGCTGGTAGGCGGGACGTATCATCTCGTTTGTTCATGCTTTGTGGGCGTTTTTCTATCTCGATGGCTTCTCTGATTATTCTGTTGTTAAAGTGTTCAGTTTTGGCGATAGTTCTGGTCTTTTTAAATTCTATGCAGGAGAAGACCCGAATAACCAAAGACCTACATATAAACACCCGCGAAAACTTCAGAAAACATATATATATATATATATATATATATATATATATATATATATATATATATATATATATATATATATATATATATATATATTCTCTGAAGTCTGATGCCTGTCTTCTGAGACATCTGCTTTTTCTTGTGTGAGTTTGGCACCCACCCTCCATCTCTAATGTGGAATAATCATACACCTGTTAATAAGGGTTGTGTGGAAATGGCTTCTCTCCAAGGCAATGTTTATGTTCTGAGTATGGAGTGATGGTGATGGTAATTTTTCAATGATGAATTTCTTGAGTGGTAAAGGAGACAGAACAGTGATACCTATTCAGAATAGGAGGCAGATGTAATGCTGGATTTTATTTATGTATTTATGTAGGTCATTTTTATGGTGCACATCTTCAACAAGTGATTCTGGGTGACTGACATATGGTGCAAATCCTCCTCCTTCCCCCCAAGTTTATAAAACCAGTATAAAAGAAAATAAAATGCAATTAAAAACGATCACAGTAAATAATCAAGGCACTTCAAGGAGCCTGTGTAGCGTAGGGGGCTAATGCCTCCTACTAAAGGCAGCAATTAACACCAGCTGCCTGTAATTTCTGTGAGTTCAATCCTAGCCAGGCTCAAGGTCGATTCAGCCTTCCATCCTTTCTAAGGTGGGAAAATTGAGGACCCAGTTTGTTGGGGGCAATAAGCTGACTTTGTATAAATATACAAAAGTATGAAGGCTATTGCTTAACACATTGTAAGCCGCCTTGAGTCTCCGGAGAAGGGCGGCATATAAATCAAATAAAAATAAAAAATAAAATAAAAATAAATTTATCAGGTTCTACTAATCTCTGAGGACATAGCCGGGCATAGCCAGGTCATCATAGCCTTACAAACAGTCGGTAGGGTTGGGGCCATCTGGATATAAGGGAGAAGGCTGTTCTAAAGGGCAGGTGCCCTGAGAAGTCATATTTCTTGGGTTCCTCTAAATCAGGGGTCCCCAACCCCCAGACTGCGGACCGGTACATCCGCAGCCCATTGAGACCGGGCTGCACAAGGGGCGAGCGGGCACACGAATTTGCACATGCACAGCAGCTAGGTTGCGTGTGTGAAACCATCCCCTTCCCCGCCGCTGCCGTTGGTCTATGGACCCAGAAAGGTTGGGGACTGTTGCATTAGATATCATTGTTTCGCAGAAGGGATGCACTATTGTAAGTGATTTGACTCATCTGATGCCCATTTTTTATTGGGCTTCAAAATTCCTATCCATTGCTTGAAATTAAATTCTGTAGCTTTCTGTTGCTGAAATCTGGTGGCAGAAGTTCAACAAATGTGTTCAGGAAATCATATCCCACTAATGAGGATGCAATGCAAAATTATCTCTGCAATATTCATCAGATTTCGATAAGGATGCTAATTCTATGACAAGTCTAGGTCGGTGAAATTTTTGTTTATTGTGGCTCTACACTTTCATGTGGCTTTTTTAAAACACACAGATTTTTTTAAAAAAATTCCATAACTGTTAAAACGCACAACGAATTTGCTCTGCTGCACCTTATTATAAACTCACAGAAGTTCAGATTGACTGCTGTTAAATACCACAGATACTTAAAATCCGTGCATGTGGTGAAAAACATGCTTTCCTTTTATTAGACCTCTATGTTGAGTTATGTATTTTTCAAACAACCATGAATCCAAAAGATAAGTTTATTGGTGCTGAAAATCTGAATTACCAGCTTTAAACCTTCAGCAAGTTTTTGTTTAATTGTTTAGGAGTCTTTCTGAAAATCCCTTATTTTCAGTATTTTTTTAAAAAAAAGTAGTTTGCAATTCAGAAGAGGAATAGGCTTCCTGTCTTTTATTTTCTGACCCTATTTTTATAATGTTTGTACACTGGTGTGTTTTTCCAGTTAGGTGTAAAAGAAAAAAAAATTCTTTCCCTGTATACCGTATTTTTCAGACTATAAAGCGCACTTTTTTTGTCTCCCAAAAGGGAATGAAAATGTCTGTGCGTCTTATAGACTGAATATTGCTGAGACTCCGCAAACCTGCCGGCCATTTTTTGGCCTCCACACGACCCATTTTCAGGCCTTTTTTTGGCCCATTTTTGGGGCTCTTTTCAGCCCATTTTTGAGGCTTTTTTCAGCCCATTTTTGAGGCTTTTTTCAGCCCATTTTTGAGGCTTTTTTTAACCATTTCTTTTTTTAAAATGGCCTGGAAAAAGCCTCGAAAACGAGCTGAAAAAACCTCAAAAACCAGCTGAAAAAAGTCTAGAAAACAGGCAGAAAAATAGCCTTGAAAATGGGCCAAAAAAAAAAGGCTGGAAAGGCCCAAAAAAAGGCCCGAAAATGGGGCCTATGGTGGCCAAAACCTTTTTTTGTTGTTGTTGATTTCCTCTTCTAAATTTAGGTGCATCTTATAGTCAGATGCATCGTATAGTCCAAAAAATATGGTACTTATCACAAAAGTGGCGGGCATCCCATCACTGGAAGCTTTCAAGAAGAGACTGAGCTATTTATCAGAAATAGTATATGCTGTGTGAGTAGGGAGTAGATGACCTCCAAGGTCCCAACTCTATTACAAGCACGTCTGACTCATTTATTCTTCTCTCATGAGTGTCCATGGGACTTGGCAGTTTTCATCAGAATAATGAAAGCAGCAGCACATCATTGTCTTCCCTTTTTGTAAATTGACGCAACATCACAATGCACATACAAAAAGGACTTGCTTTCGGATACCGCAACACAGTTTTGCACCCCCACCCCACCTCACCAGGATGCTGTTGTACTTTTGTAAGTGTAAGTCAAACTTAAATAAACTGTAAACCTATAGTTAGCTCCTGCTGGTTAAACACTTGCTACAAATCATATTCGGATAGGAGAAGCAGGGGGGGGGGAGGTCATTTCAAACTGGAAACAAAAACTTCAGACCTTGAAGGAGAAATAGAGAGGAAACATGAGGGTCAGGTGAGCTGCATATTATTGAAATAACAGGCTGCTTCTAAATCAGCCTATTTTACAGCCACAACTAGCTGAACATCAAAGGACTTAAGTTTGAACCATGCCATGATCCACATAAGGATTTGCTCCTTGGTTCTGACATCAGAGTACAAATATGTGTGACTTCTCATCCCTAGTACAGATGATTAGCACTAGAGAAGTAGGAGATTCCAAAGTTGAAAGAAATCTGTCTAGAATTGCCAAATATCACAGATGCCGCTATGGTGTAGTTTATCTGCTGCTTCTCTCACACATGCTGAATTAAACAGCATAGGGAACAAAGGGGGAGAGCCAGACGGAATGAGAGAAGTCACAGCTGCATTCTTGTTTTGCAGCTGTGGATTTCTTAAAGCAACAGGCACAGTCTCTGCAATTGTAGCCTGATGGCCTTAGATCTCATGTTCTCTACTAAATTTAATGCTTTGGGTTGTTGTTTTTTTTAAAAAAAAACTTTCCAGGACTAAAATACTTGATTTAAGAAAGTACCTTTAAGCATTTCTAGTTTCCTAAATGTTAAAAAACATGGGAATGATACTTCATACGGCTCAGATTCGTATTCTGGTTACTTTGATTTGAACCTAAAAGAAATGTACTACGGGATGGTTATAAAATACATATCTGTATCCTTACGTTGTGTTTAACAAATCCTATTTTTGAACAGTCAGGTTATATAGCTAAGGAAAATTTGAACAGATTCAGTTTAAGGTAGATCAAATTGAACTTCAGTAGCCTATTAAAAGAATATTCCAGTGTTAATCTGATCTTCTGAAATGCATGACATTACTTTAAGCTTTGTAAAGCCTGTGTAAAAATGCTTTAAGCCTGAATAGTTAATCAAAGACTGAGATGGCATACTCATTTGGATCCTTCTTCTTTGACTCATCTGCTTTATGGATCAGACGTTATTTTGTTTTTGAATGGAGCACTCAAGGTCACCCAAAAATGTGAGGAAGAGGTTTTGCCCTTCTTTCCTATTGGGAAAAAAGAAAATAAAAATAGAATTCAGATTCTTTGACTTTCTTTTGGTTTTATATATGATCTTGTTCCTCTGCCTGAATACTCTCTGAAAACAGTCTGCAATACCAAGAATGAGATGACCTCCCCAAATGATACGAGACAGCAATTGTAAGACAGCAGCAAATATAAAAGTTAGATAGACAGCTGCAACTTGAACATGCTTATCTATGACCTAATTATCTAGGTAGTAGTGTTATAGGACACTACAAGTCATTATTACAGTGTTTCTTAAAGTTGTATCTGCAATGGGCTTTTTAAAAAATTTTGCTAATATTCGATATAATAAAAGCATCAGCATGTCTCTTGCACTCATTAGTTTAATGCATGGTTAGATCTGATACCTTCGTTTTCCTTAGCAAGATGCTAAGTTCCCTGTAAGATAATAAATCTGAAGATGAACTTTCATAGAGATTTAATCATGTTACTATTTCATAATAAACATGTTAACTATAAAAATATTGACAGGAGTCTGAAGCCAAAAAAATAAAAAATCATTTCAGCAACTTTTAAATACTGCACAATCATTTTTGCCTTGTAAGCAATGCTCCTGATTTCAGATGGAACTCTACCAAGCAAATTCATTTTGCTCTCCCTTTTCTTGCGAACATGCTTTATGGCCCTTTGGAGACGATGTGATGAAGAAAATTGGCGGGAACTAAGCTCAGAAATGGGTCCAACTGTCAGGAGGTGCTCAATTTGAACTGCACATCTTTCTCTTTTGTCAGATTGTTGGCTGTGATCATCAGCTGGGAAGCCCTGTGAAGGAAGATAACTGTGGGGTCTGTGATGGCGATGGTTCCACCTGCCGGCTTGTTCGAGGCCAATATAAATCTCAGCTCTTGGCAAATAAATGTAAGATGTTGACTTGACTTTTACCTCAGTGGGAATACGACTGTTCTCCAAACCATAATATGTAAAGAAAAAAGAAAGAAAGAAAAAAAAAAGGAGTGTTAGGTCCTTAAATTTTTAGTAACAACCAAAGCTATCCTAAAAAATGTTTTCTTGAACTTTCCTGGCCTCAACCTGGGAAATCAAATGCAGTTAATTTCTGAATATTCCATCTCCTCCCCAAAAAAAAAGGATTGGATCCTTCTGTTTTGGGAGCTGTTAAATAGGTTTGCCAGATGTCACAAAGAACGTAGCTATTTTTCTTTACATATCAGAGGACAGCTCTACAGATGAGACCGGTCCTGCAGTGCAATAGGAAAAAGCTGCACCTGCTGAATAATTTTTGCCTGCTCTCTTGTCTGTTAGATATATGCAACCCGCATTGTGTTTGGAATCATGCCAACTGTAGCGGACAATGGAGCATGCTTATGCAGTTGTCAGTGAAAAATAATGAAAGAAAACGTAAATGCCCTGAAAGCATGCAAAGACTTGTAAGTTGGAACATCCCAGAGTTAATTCATTCATGGAAATAGGGTAGCTTGGGCCAAACTACTGCATATTGTTAACCCAACCCAACCTCTTTGAACTGCGAAGCCAGCTTGAGAGAAGATGATTTGCGGTTTATAGGGCTTGGGGAGGTGAAGGAAACCCAGCTATTCATTTGCCAGTAGTTCTTCCGTATGAAGTCATGGGCTTGATTTAGACAGCTCCATTTACCATTCAGAAGTGGTTCTGGAAGCATGCAGGGGGAAAAGCGATTCCATCTTAATCGCGTCCATTTTTCATCGCTAAATGTCTCTGCAAAACAGAAAGGGGCAGTTTTTACTCTGGCTGCAATGTAACATGTAGCATGCTATTAAACGTATGCTTTATTTTATTTTATTTTTTTCTCATTGTGCCAAAAGTGATTTCAGCACTATATCTGCTTCAGGTATGTGAGTATTTGTGTACATACATTTAACTGTATTCTGATTTAAAAGAAGTGGGGAGGGAAAAACTGGTACGTTACCTAAACATCTAAAAATCACATTTGGAATAGTCTTTGCTGAATATCTTATTCCATCTATTTATGTTTGATTGCTGTAAGGAATGTGAAGAGACATTTGTTTAAAGAATCATGTTTGCTGTCAAACAGAATATTTTCTTGTCTAGAAAGTTCATGCTACATCCACAGTTGGCAGGTCAGCGTTTTGCATGTTGTTGTATTAAGTGAATGCAGAACAAAACAAAAAAACAAAAAAACCCTCAAGAATCTCACCTGGGTGTTCTCTAAGTGAATTGGATTTCAACTCCATTCCTAATCAATATAATCAAAGGCAACAGTTGCAAACTCTGAGGTAGAGAAATATGAGAAATTAATTTACATTCTTGGCCATTCTTGTGCCAAGGAGAAAAAAATATCATTGGCAATGTGGCTTACTGCATTCCGCATAAGTAAACCAATAATTCTTTTTCAGATGCTTTCCTTAAATATAAAGCTTTTTAAAATGCAGAAGTGATTACTAATTACGGTGATAGCTGTGGTACAAACAGATATCGGGCCCTTTTCTATAACTGCTCTCTTCTTTATTTTTCTTGTTGTTGCCACCGTTTATGTTTCCTGCTTACATTTAGATATTTTCACTGTCTTACCGCTCCCAGTTTTTAGTTCTATCCTTGCTGCTTCTCATGCCTTGTTTCTCAGATTTTGATCAACTCTTAAATGTAACATGGAGATTTAATTCGCCATGACATGTGGAAAACTGGAGAACAGTTCCCATCCTCGACTGATAACATGAATGCTATGTTGTTGTTGTGATGTTCAGTTTTGCATCAGATATCACAATACAATTCACGCCAATTCCACATTTGCATAAGTTGTACGATGATGTCATGATTCATAGGTCATCATTTGGAGACAAGGAAAAACATCTCCAATATCCTTTAACCTCACTTGGCTTTCCAGAAGGAAACTCGTGGGAAGAAGTCATGAATTGATCCTTCTGATTAACCAGCAAATGGACTGGTACAGTTCTCTCCCGTCCCCCACATACCGCCTATGAGTAATTTCCATGTATCTGGAGATTAACCCCACTTAAACTATTGCTTAAGCAAGAATGTCTGAAAATGAGTCTCAATCTAGACTTGGTGAATTATAAATGCTAAACCACGGTCATTGCTTCAATTGCTTTGCCTTAAAAAATTACTTCCCTTTGGTTTCCTCTTGTTCATCACTCCTTTTGTCTGTGAGTTTCTCTGCTTTTTCTTTAAATTTGCAAACGTCAAGGCAAACCTCATCTCCTTTTTTTAATTCTCTGGGGACAGCCTCGAGAAGCAGAATAATAAATGAATAGGAGAACTATTAACAGATTAACAGAATTGGAAGAGACCTTAGAGGTCATCTAGTCCAACCCCCCACTCAATCAGGAGACCCCATACCATTTTTGACAAATGGCAGTCCAATCTTTTCTTGAAAGTCTCAGGTGATGAAGCTCCCACAACTTCCGAAGGCAAGCTGTTCCATTGGTTGATTGTTCTCACTGTCAGAAAGTTCATCCTCATTTCTAGGTTGAATCTCTCCTTGATCAGTTTCCATCCATTATTCCTTGTCTGGCCTTCAGGTGCTTTGGAAACATTGATTGAGCGCTAGGTTGATCATGCAGAAATGGTAGAGCAGCAGGAGAAAGGATGCCAGAAACTTGCAAGAAAGACATCCCAGCCACAAAAAAGCATAGTGCTTCCACCCTGTGCAATTTGAACTTTGGATATTCTTATGTTCATTTGCAGCCCTAAAGATTTTAAATAAAAGAAAACCGATTCTCCGGGGTTGTAGATGGGAATTCCCCACTTTTAGAAATTGTAGATGAACAAGTGTACCTAAATGGATGAGAGAGGGAGGAAGGGAGGGAGGGAGGGAGGGAGAATGAGACCCTAACCCTAGCTAACTTAGATTTTCCCCTAAGAACCTTTCCCAATGAGCCAATTATACATTATCCAGACCCTTTTAAATAAAGTATATAATGAATTTGAATTACAGAATTATTGAACTTCTGTATCTTCACTGCTATCCCATAATGACATTTGCCCCAGTTCTGATTACTTCAGTGATTGTTGGAATTTATATTAACCAAGCCAACCAATAATTTTAGGTGTATGCTTTCTGCTAAATTTATGACCAATTAATGGCTATCTTGATTCTTGTCTTCGCATTCCTCCCCTGTTGCATCTCAGCATGCAGTTCTCCTAGTAATAACAAAAAGAAAGACAAGGGGAAAAAAATCTTTATAGTGGCCTGATTCCCACTTGTTCACTGTAAATATTACAGAAATCCTTTGGAAGCTAACAGAGCAATCCGATGGATGCCTGACTGTGTGAACTGTAAGAGAGAAATATTGTAGGACATGACTGAAGAGAGGCAATGGAGAGGAAATATGAACAAATGCATATTTGAGCTCATGGATTATATTCAGGCACCCAAGTGGGCATTTCAAAGTTGTGCTCTGAGTGATGTGGTAGTTGGGGAGACAAATACAATTGAAATGCCTCTGTGAATTAACTCTGTGAAAGTTAGAAAAATATATGTAGGGAGGACTTGTGGAGGAAATGAAGAAACGTGGAGGTGTAAAAAGAGCACTTCCCTAGAAGCAGATCACAAAAAGGTCGCATTCCAAGAATAATAAAGCAATCCTGTAATATTCGGATGTGGTTGTGCAATTGGTGTTGAGTTCCTACTAAAATTAAAATCAGTTTTTACAGTCCAGGAACTCATAGAAGGAATACTTTAAAATATTAAGACATATTGTCATTGAGGAGGCAAAATCTGGAAACCAGTGCACATTTTGTGTAAATGGGGCATTCTAGGGTCACAATAAAAATGTTTTCCTTGTGCTCTGGTTGAGTTTGGAGGACATGCACTCTAATGTTACAAATTTAAACAATCGATCAAGAAATCGAGGAACTGCTGTGCTACATGGGAATGTTTTAAAAGAAAGAAAAGGATAAGAAATATTTTTTTTCCTCCCTGGAACAAAGCAATGTAATAGAGATTTGGGAGTTTTCTAGAACTAAATAGCATGGCAGGAAAAGAAGCTCAGGGCAAAGGAAATGGTGAAGAAAAATTATTCTCTCTTCCTTTCTCTTTTATCAAGATTCCCCAGTGTTTCTTAGAAAAAGGGAAACAGAACTACAAGGTTTTTGTTTTAGATTAGTTGAGCATAAGAACATTCATATAGTGGTATGCATTAAAGTGCAAAACCTAATTTTGTTGAGAAGGACTGTCCACACTGCAGCATATTTCCCAGTATGGTTGAATACTATATTTTAAAGATGTTTTTTTTCAAAGTACATTGTCAGTAGATAATTTTATTCTTAGATATCTTACACATTTTTACAATCTTTTCCTAGATAATACATGGCACAGGCTGGGGACTGAGGCATTTTTGGTTTCATTTATGATTTTCTATCAATTTTTGCCTGGAAAGGAACATCTGTTAAGCAGGTAGCAGGAAAATGTCAGAGGCATCCTGTCACACTTAAGGGGTTTGAATTTTTTTAGCACTTTGAATTAGCAGATTCTGTGCCAAAAATATGCTGGAAATGTTTTTTCTTTTTAAATATTCCAAACACACTGTTGGTTTCATCATATTGGATTAATTTTCTCTTCATATCTGCATTTATTTTGTGCTTCTGCTTTGTGTCCATTGCTAAGGAAAAATAGGAAAGGGAAGGAAGAAGAAAAATATATGTAACATTGCAACTATTAGCCTTTATAAGAAAAATAACTACTGTAGTATTCATAGGGCTGGTATATCAATCCCAGAGGGGCTGGAAACAGAAAAGCGGTGGGGTGGGAGAAGATATGTGTCTCTGGCTTGCCTCCTACACTCTTCTTAAAGGAGAAACATCTGGTTGGTGTCCTCTTTTTGCCTATAAAAATGAAAGATGACTTGAAAAGTTCGGCAGTTCAGCAATTGAGGGCCCTTCTCTGCATCCCCCGTTTTTATTAGCCCCCTTATAGAATGAATCTGTTTGGGGTTTTTTTAATCACAGAACAAGCCAGTCTGGAAGCTGTGCTGAATAAAGAGCCCTGGCTGCTTTCTAGACATGCCCAAATCTATCCCAGCCACTTGGAGCAGACTCAGGGAGATGGCCTCATTTTCTGGGGTGGATTATAGAAAAAAGTATTCCTTTGGTACTCAGCAGGGTCAAATCGAAGCAGGTGACATCAAGGGAAATGATTCCAAAAAGTGGTAGCCAAGGCCAGGGTCTAGGTATTGAGGAAGGAAACTTCAGACACAGTTGGTTTCACATCACAGAAAGCTTGAAACGAGAAATTTAGCCAAGAATATGTTCCATTCTCAGGAAATTTCATTTTGGGAATTAATTAACTACTGTGCTGCTTTCTAAAATTGTGATATATTTGACTGACGTGATGTGATAAGTGAAAACAGCCACTATGATTCATAAACCATAGATTATGACCTAACGGGATGTGAGTACCATGTCAAGCTGTTGCACTGGTGCTTTGGGTTTAGCTAGTTGCGTAAACCCAATTATTAAGGTTTGTGAACAATATCTTATTCCTTAACATAATCTGTGAGCTCAGTTTATTGCATTTAATTCCACAAATTAAAAGCAAACCATAGGTTTATACATCATGTAAGCTCGAAGAGCAAGACATTAATGTGTCTCACTCAGAAGCAAATCCCAATATGTTCAGTAGAATTGTTATCATGTAAGAGTTCATACGGCAAGCAAATCTCACACAGCTGTGAGATTAAAAACCAGAAAGCTTTTTAATCAATGAAATTGTAGAAAAGTTGGAGGGAAAAGAACCAGATATAAACTGCAGTAGCCATTAGAGAAGACTACAAGTCTCATGTTAATAGAGGGCAATCAGCGCCGTAAAGTGTTTTCATCCATTTTATTTCATCCAAGTTTATTTCATATAATAAACTTATAAACATATAATAACATATAATAAAGATTCTTATCTGGCAATGCCCTAATGTAGTTTCTGCTGAGTTTCAGTTGAGGAGCCTGTATCTATGTCAATGTATTATATATTGCCTTGCCAAAATCACAAAGAACCAAGGATCTAAAGAGAGATGTTCTTACTAATGTCAAACTTTAGGTTAGTCTAAACAGTAATATGACTCAATATCCTGGGCATAGCTCTACGCCTCTACTCAATTAAAAAGAACTTTGAGAAATGCTTGCTTCAGTGTTTTTAATTGGAGAGGGTATACTGGCACATCTGGGAAAACCCGAATCTGAGAATTCCGGGTTTTCCCTCAGTAAATCAAAACCCCGAAAACTATCCCCTCAATTATCAGTCGATCACATGCTCTAATCACCATTCGTCCCATCTCAAGACAGCACTCCAACCACCCCTTCTCCAGATGCAGGATCGGCCTGACCTTGACCGAAAGGAAGAATGCTATCTTGTCTAAAACTAATCCCGCTATGAAAATCCCCCCTCCTACTTTCCCACATAGGAGAAGGTGGTAGCGTGAAAGCTTCTGGCCTAATATGGCTTCCAAAGATGACATAGGCTTTAAAAGGGGACATTGAAATTCTTCTCTTGGCTTTGGTGGAACTGAGCACTCAAAGGCAAAGTAAGATTTCAGCAGCATTTTCAGACTACTAGACAACATGTGACCTGTTGGGTCATTGTTTCAGATATATTTCCTTACCTAAACAGAGAAACCGAATGACCAGGGTCAGGCAAAAAAACCCCAGTAAGAATGGGAGCAATGTTCAATTCTCCAACGGCTTCCCCAGTGACTTTCCTTATAGGAAAGTGGCAGAAAGCATTGGAATGATGATCATGTAACCACAATAGTACAGCAGCACTGAAGCAGCCACAGCTTTGCCAAATTTCAGCTCCCCAGGTTCTGGAGAACCAGTAGCAGAGTTTTTGAGCAGTTCGGAGAACCAGTAGCATAAACTTTGAGTAGTTTGGAGAACCAACAAATACCACCTCTGGCTGGCCCCAGAGTGGGGTGGGAATAGAGATTTTGCAGTATCCTTCCACTGAAGTAGGCTGGGAATGAAGATTTTGCAGTATCCTTCCCCTGCCACACCCACCAAGCCATGCCCACCAAGCCCCACCACCCCCACCAAGTCACGCCCATAGAACTGGTAGTAAAAAAATTTGGATTTCACCACTGCCCAGGAGTGATAGATCACCATTTCATCTAGCGGAAGGTTACAAACAATCAGACAGTTTTAGAAGTACATTATACAGTTTCCATATCACAGAGTGAAGGAACGCAAATCAAAGGCCCCTTTGACAATATTGAGTTCACTGGAAATTAAAAAGAAAATAAAGAAAAATTGTGGTTGTTTGTACTTCAAATGACCTGGAGATAAACACAGACTTTCTATTTTCACAAGTCTCATTCCATTAACTTCTTTTAAACCTATTATTATATTACAGAGACCAAAAAGGTCTTGCTAACACATTTTAATATTTGAAAATGGAAAAACATACTTGGGGGTGAAAAAAGTACTTTAAAAGGGCATTTCTGTCCGTTTGTGAGTTTATGATAACATTTTAGAGTGTAGCTATGATTAGCGCTGCGTAAAATAAATACCAAGATGAACTGGCTTCCAAGCAAATATTCTTACATCATTATTTTAAACCAGTTTAAAAGATGAAACGATTGAAAGAAGGAATGTGTTGAAAGGAAAGTTGAGTTCACACTAACCAGGACCAGAAAGCTAGGTTTTCTATGAAATAAATAAAATTAATAATAAATATATAAATAAATGGGGAAAAATGCACTTTTGGGTGGGTATTTCAAAGTTGGCCACTGATCATACAACATCTGTGTTTACGAGAAACCATTTAGAGAGCGCAGGAGTTTGCAGAAAATATACAGAAAGAATTAAACCAAAGACCTAATAATTTATCCAGAAACGTGTCTCCCATTGGTCAGTTTGGTGCCCTAGGAGGCTCACAAGGAGCACATAAGGGGCTTGGTCCTGGAAGTAAGATATACTTGTCAAAACTAATGGTTGTCAGGCAGTGGTGGGATTCAAGTAATTTAACAATCAGTTGTCTGCCCTAATTATTTCTTCCAACAACCAGTTTGCCAAACTGCTCAGAAAGTTAACAACCGGTTCTCCCGAAGTGGTGCGAACTGGCTGAATCCCATCACTGTTGTCAGGTCAGAGATCATCCTTACAAGCTAAATGTATTGTTCAACTATGCACTGTGGGGAAAAAAAATTCTTGCTTTTATGTATCCGAAAATTTTCATGATTAAATTTCATTGGGGACTCTTCAAGAAGGAGGGAAAATAGCTGCAGTATCTTCCCCCTGTCTCACAGCAACCTTTGATTTCTATTATTTATTGCTTACTAGAGATTATCACTCAACTGACAAGATTTCTTAGCAATATATTTATGCACATCTGCCATTTGTTTCCTGTTGGCAACTTTCCTTTGCAGGAATTGCTGTAACCCCCGAGTTATTATGTTTTACAATTCCCAGTATGGTGACTGAGCTTTTGGTACTTTTTATCTGATGGCACTAGAATTGTGGATTGAGAGAAGTGCATTAGCAGTTTTGCTTTTTGACTCAAGTGTGCAATTAAGTATTAGAAAAAGCACATAGAGATCCATGCACATACAACACACAAATATTTAAAGCTATTAAGTATTCTATGGCTGCCTTGATCTTCCAAGGCCTCCTATCTTAGCAGGGTACATAGAGCATAAATGGCTATAAACACTGACGCATAAAGAAGGGGAAAGTTAAGAACCAGCTAGGGTTTTTTTCCTTTTTACTTCTTTTTTCTTTTCCTTTCCTTTTCCTTTTTGGTTTTTCTTAATTTTTAATAAGCACGAGCAACATTAAGTTACAACACACAGTTGATATCAATATTAAAAATTAAGCTTAAGATAGAAAGGTTCATTATATAATAAATCATTTGAGCATTTTGCAGTTGTTTATCAAAACCAGATGTATATTTTAAGCAACCTTAAACTGCAGACCAATTAGGCACCAGGCTAGAAAGTGGGAGGCCATGAGTTCAAGTTCTGCCTTAGCCATGTGAGCAAGTTGGGTGACTTTGGGTGACTATCCCTCAACCCACCTCACAAGGTTGTTGTGGCGACAAAGATAGTAGTATTAGGTAAGTTCACTGCTTTGAGTTATTTTTTTAAAATAATAAAGTTGGGATACAAACAAATATTAACAATAATGAGACAGAAGGGTCTTATACTATAAATCATATTTATGTATTGTATTACTCACAGTATTATGTTGCTCTCAGAAGTGCTGACGTGGGAGTAGAAGTTATGTTGCAAGCCTCAGGAAAGTACAAGGAACAGAAATAAGGAACTTGTTAAATGTACTGATGAGCTTAATGACCTATGTTTTATATCATCCCTGTAACTAACTTATATTAAGAAACATATTATCAGAAGTGTTCATGGAAAGTAACAGATGGTATACCCATATATGGAAATAGAGTCAGAAGCATAACGCCTCTGGGGTGGCTAGAATTGCAAAAGGTAAAAAAGGTACACCTTGGGCATAGCCCAGGGTTCGGAATCTGACATGTGAATGCTCCGAACCTTTGCTAGCAAATAAACCTGTGTTCTCCAACTTTTGTGGTCTTGTCTCCTGCTTTTGAGAAAGTGGGTTTTCCCGCTTCCATAACATCTTAAAAATCATAGTTAATGTTGACATAACCCCTTTTTTCTTTCTCTTTAAAGTCTTAAACTATCTAAGTCATGTGAGTTTGAATAACCTTTAGACCATACCATATAAATTCTATTCTACCCAAATAATATAATGCACTTCTTGTGTTTAAAATAATACAATAAAAATTTAAAATTATTTTTGCACTGAAATGAATGAGTAATCGATAGACTTTTTAAATCCTTATTTTGATTTTCAATATACATGTTGAATGTATATTTAATATCTGGATCATTGTACAAAATTGCACAATAGGGCCTACAGTCTGAGGAAGGCTGCTAATCCTGGTACCCCATAGTTGTTTTCCTCTTTTTCTGTGATACTTATGTACACCAAGTTTTTACAAATGCAGCAGACAGTTATTTTCATAGATTTATATTAAAGGAGCCTTCCATCTCCTCCCTATTCACCTCCACTTCATCTCAGTAACATACGGTAATCACTGAATATCATCATAGCAAATACTTTACTTTAGCCATAGAAAATAATTTTAAATAATTTCAAAGTTTGATTATGTTTCTTGTTTATTTTATTTTTTAACATTCATGAAAATTCTTTGTGCAAATTCTTCAAGAACAGGAGTAGGCTTGAAGAAGAATTGATGCATTAAGGCCACGAGGGTTTGTTTTACAAGAGACTTTGTTTAATTTAAACAGATCTTCTCGAAAACAAGGCCATTGACTAGGCATATAAAGCATGCTTGTTTCCCATTTAGTTTTTCTTCAGGGTTCATTGGATTTGAGTGTTTTTATTTTAAGTGACCAAAGTATGGCTTGCAATTTTCCCATGAAAATGGTTTTCTCCGCTTGGCTGAGCTTCCTTTGCTTGTTGACCATGTGTGTTTTTTTGCTTTCTTGCCTCCCCAATCCAGTGGATGACACTGTTGTCGTTATTCCCTACGGAAGTCGTCATGTTCGCCTAGTGCTGAAAGGTCCTGATCATTTATGTAAGTAAAAATACACTTGTTATATTGAAATATTTCTTATAACCTTTGGAACTCTTATTTCAAACGAGGCTGTACGGCTCATTTATTTTAGGGAGATTGAAACATGAACAAGGGGCTTTGTATATTTATAGAGAGTCCATATCTGGGCTGCAAAAGTCCAGATGACCATTAGATGCCATCTTTTTGCTTCATTTTTAAATTTTATTTTACTATGATTTCTTCGGTTGATCAGGCAGCATACAACTTTAAATAATACCAATAATAATAATAATACCAACTAGGATAATCTTAATTTATAAGAAAGTAGAATGTGTTTTAAAACTGGTGTCTGATTTTCCACTCAGTATGTTAGTGCATGTGTACATACATAATTTCTGTAAAATATGTTTTTTTGTTGATAAGAATATAATAAAAGCTACTATGGTATTGAGCTGAATTACTGACGAACTTAACATATTGTTCTTATGCTTACCTTTGTTTCATAGAGCAAAGGGTATCAAAGGAAAGGAATCAACCACCAGATTGTGCTATTAAAGGAGTTACCCGTAGAAAATAAAAATGTGGAAGGAAAAAGGTTGGGAGCTATATAGGCCTTCAGTTTACTGAATTAGAATGTGATTGCAAAGATTTAGGATAGAGCCAGTGGTGGGATTCTACCGGTTCTACCCGGTTCGGGTGAACCGGTAGGGGTGGGGGGCGGGAGGCTCTGCTAACCCGCCCAGACGTCATCACGAATGCTCTGCACAAGCCTGGAAGGCTCTGCACATGTGCAGAGGTGGCCCACACGAGTGAAGCGTGCGTGCATGCACCAGTGGTGGGTTTCAAAAAATTTTACTATTGGTTCTGTGGGTGTGGCTTGGTGGGTGTGGCATTACTTGGTGGGCGTGGCTTGGTGAGCGTGGCAGGGGAAGGATACTGTAAAATCTCCATTCCCACCCCACTCAATGGGAAGGTTACTGCAAAATCCCCATTTCCTCCCGATCAGCTGGGACTTGGGAGGCAGAGAATAGATAGGGGCGAGGCCAGTCAGAATTTTTACTACCGGTTCTCCGAACTACTCAAATTTCTGCTACTGGTTGTCCAGAACTGGTCAGAACCTGCTGAAACCCACCTCTGGCGTGTACGCTCACATTTGTGAACCGGTAGCGAATGTAAGTGAATTTCACTACTGGATAAGGCATGTATATATAGTAACCATTATTGAAAGACAAGAGATAATCTAAATGTAAAGCAAAAAATTGTGGATAAATCTAAATTTTGTTGGCATTTGAAGTTCATTCCTCCTACATTGGAGGCTCATGTTAAAAATATACTTATTCCTTACTTGGAATGTGTAATGATAGGAAAGAGCAGAAGAAGCTTTTCTTCTAAGCAATTGCTTTCTAACTTTCCTTTATGCTGCCTGTACAGATATAATGTTGTATGCAACGTATCTTTTTCCAAGTTACTATGTGTGATTCCTAACCTTGTTTGGCTTCAATACAATATATGCCACTCTCAATGTATGCATAGAATTCTGAACGGCAGGTATATTCAACAAGTTTCCTATGTCCCTTTTTCAATGGAAGAGTTAAAACAAGTTTTTTCTCCAATTCTGCTGAAACTATTGTACAGTCCTGTACAGAAGCTGTACAACATATAGATATTTTAATTTAGGATATGTCTTTCAGAACTAAAAAGACAACCCAATCCTATAAATTAGAGACATTAAACACTTGCAACTGGTTGTCAGCTTTAAGATAAGCAATAGTAAAACTTTGAAAGTGCAAAGAACTTTTTTTTTTTAAAAACCCTTTCATGCTGCCATAATTAAGGACATTTTATGATGGATTATATATGGATTATATTCTATATGCTCTTGATAAACTACCTTAGGTGCATACAATTTGTTCTTGGGCGTAAAATCTGTAATTGTGAACATTTATCAGTAGATTGCGAGTTATAAATTATGAAAGAGGGGAAAATATGTAATATTTGCCTACAAGATAGAACAGTAAGAAATAAATATTATTTTGAGAATGCTTAGCCTGTACTCCTGTGGCTCTTATTTGCCATGCATGCTGTTTCTCAGACTAATAAACATTATCATTTTGGCGCTCTGCTGCCAATGGAATTAAGGAGAGCAGGAGAGAGAAACATTTACAGAAACCAAGGTCTAGAAATACAAGAGAGAGAACAAGTATTTTCCACTGGATTAGGGCAGGATTTTTGTCCTGACGTGGTCTGTTACTTTTACCCCTGTATTTAGTCATAGAGTAAGAGGGGGGTGGAGTTAAAGTATGATGTAATTGTATCATGATGCATAAATTTCTGTGTAGAACTATAATAGTTGAGCTGCCACCATCTGGCTATTATTAGATAACTGCAAGGCTTAAAAAGACCCTGAAGCAAAAGCACTCAATCTTCTGGGAACCAGGCACACGGAGAGAGGTTTTTCCACGGACAGAGGGTACATGGTTTTGTATTCTGCTTGGATCCCGTGGATGGGGCTTCTCTTGTTTGAGTGGCCCGGGTTCTGGCAAGCCGCAAATTAGTGCTAGTCCATGGACTAGGGGTTGGGGGCCCCTGCCCTGAAGGATAAGTTCAGTGCTGTAGGGTAGAAATTAAATTCCAATAAGTCTTTAAACAGAGAACCAGTTTAAGAGCTGTGGCAGCTCAGTAGGTTAGAACGCAGTATTGCAGGCTACTGCTGCTCGCTGCTGGCTGCCTGCAATTTGGCAGTTCAAATGTCACCAGGCTCAAGGTTGACTCAGCCTTCCATACTTCTGAGGTCAGTAAAATGGGGACCTAGATTGTTGGGGGCAATAAGCTGACTCTGTAAACCACTTAAAGAGAGCTGTAAAGCGATATATAAATCTAACTGCTATTAAGGTAAAGATAAAGGTTCCCCTCGCACATATGCGATAGTCGTTCACGACTCTAGGGGACGGTGCTTATCTCTGTTTCAAAGCCGAAGAGCCAGCACTGTCTGAAGACGTCTCCGTGGTCATGTGGCCGGCATGACTAAATGCCAAAGGCGCACGGAACAGTGATACCTTCCCACCAAATGTGGTCCCTGTTTTTCTACTTGCATTTTTTATGTGCTTTCGAACTGCTAGGTTGGCACAAGCTGAGACAAATAACGGGAGCTCACCCCATTATGCAGCACTAGGGATCTGAACTGCTGAACTGCCGACCTTTTGATCTCTTACCCACCGCTAACATCCCTCAGCTAACTGCTATTACTATTGCTATTAACCTGTTGAAAGTGCAGTTGCAATAGCAATATAACATTAATTGACTTATCAAAGGTTCTGAATGTATTTAGATTTTTTTTTCTTCCATTCAATCATATATGGTCCTCAGACACTGATTAGACAAGTCCCTGCAGTTTCCTTGGAAAAGTTTTTTAGATGTAGTTTGCCATTGCCTCTTTCCGAAGGCTGAGAGAAAGTGGCTGGCCCAAGATGACCCAGCTGGCTACATGTCCAAAGCAGAAGTAAAACTCACAGTCTCTATTTCTAGCCTGATGCTTAACCACTACACCAAAGTGGCTCTCTGTTTCGATAATAATTCTTCCCTATTCATTTCATGTTCCCTAAATAGATAGTAATGGTGATAAATGAAAGAGCAAATGTATTAAAGAAAACAATTCAATACATTAAAGTATGCATTACATATGTCAGTAGGCTTTTGCAAGAAGAGAAGAGATAGTATGCACAATTAAAATGGAGTACAAAGGCAAAATTAGCCAATCTGAGGCATCACAAGCAATGAGTATTTTTATTTTTATTATTATTTTTATTATTATTTTTATTTTTATTATTATTATTATCATTATTATTATTATTATTATTATTATTAGATTTATATGCCGCCCTTCTCCGGAGACTCAGGGCAGCTTACGATGCGTTAAGCAATAGCCTTCATATATTTGTATATTTTATACAAAGTCAGCTTATTGCCCCCACAAACTGGGTCCTCATATTATACTGATCATAGATAAATTTTGACAATGTAAACTTCCAAAATGCAAATTATTTTGCATCTCATAAAAAGATATTTAAAGACCTGTGTTCTGACAGACGAGCACAATTCAAAATGCACCGATGATGCTTCCTCGAATGGTGATGAAAAGTTTGCAACCAAATTGTCAAGCTCAGAGCTCAAACAAACAGCCTTACACAGTTCATTTAGTGACCATTCAAAGTTACAACAGCACTGAAAAAAGTGGCTTATGATCATTTTTCACACTTATGACCATTGCAGCATCCCCGTGGTCACATGATTAAAATTCAGAGGGTTGATAATAGACTCAGTATTCGGGAGGCCGATCCAACCAACGATCAGCTCTTGTGCTAAATCAGGCTGTGCTGAAGCTGACCAGGCTGTTTGCTATTTGCTGCAAAGAGGCAAATTGCTGGGAGGCAGAGGCTGAAGGGTGGGGCCGGCAGATGGCGGGGCTTCAGCAACTTTCACTCTATAAGACGCACAGACATCTCCACCCGCTTGAGGGGGGGGGAAGTGCATCTTATACACTGAAAAATATGCTATGTCTAGACTGTATTGAGTTTGGGGCTACTATTCTCTCTTCTGCATGGCTAAGTCCAGAGAAACTGAAACACCAGTACAAGAGCCTGGTTTAGCTCTGCAGACTAAGCACCGTAATTAACATCCAGCTGTCTGCAATTACACCAGTTCAAATCTCGCCAGGCTCAAGGTTGACTCAGCCTTCCATCTTTTCTAAGGTAGGTAAATTGAGGACCCGGATTGTGGGGGCAATAAGCTGACTTTGTATAAATATACAAAAGTATGAAGGCTATTGCTTAACGCATTGTAAGCCACCATGAGTCTCCAGAGAAGGGCGGCATATAAATCAAATTTTTAAAAAAATGCTAGCTGTAATGGAAATAGTTCTGTTTTACACAATGCAATAGATTAGTAGATTAGATAGAAGCAAAGTGAAAACCAGAGAGAATGGTATAAAGTGAACTGGATGAAGCATTAATAACATGCTCAATTAAATTAAAACAAATTATGTGTTATATCTAATGTGGTTTTTTTTTGACAACTTTATTCCTTTGTGCCATGGAAACAATGGTGTGTGACTCTTCCAATTGCTTATATTTGTCAGATCTAGAAACCAAAACTCTGCAAGGTGTGAAGGGCGAAAACAGTCTCAGCTTCACTGGATCCTTCTTTGTGGATAATTCTTCTGTTGAGTTTCAGAAGTTTGCAGACAAAGAGATATTGAGGATACCTGGTCCTCTCACTGCAGATTTCACTGTAAAGGTGAGAAGCCTTGAACAACTGACAAACAATAATACTTTGCAATATTTATGCCTGCTTTGTGGTAAGTAGGCTTATGACCAGCGGTGAAATGTTACTGGTTCAGTCCGGTTCGCCCGAACCGGTAGCAGCAGCGGGTGGTTCAGAGAACCGGTAGCAACAGCAGCACGAGGCTCCGCCCACCTGCCCAGACATTGTTACTTCCTAGTTTTAACCTGGTTTTTACCCTCTGTGCATGCGCAGAAGGTTTTGCACATGTGCAGAGGGTCCAAAATTGCATGTGACGCATGCATGGAGCCCATGCATGTGGAGCGCACACTTCCAAACCGGTAGGGAAGGTAAGTAGATTTCACCCTTGCTTATGACATTGTCTCTACTTTATTATAACATTCAAGACTATGTTTCTCCTGCAAGTAAAATGTGCTATTCCAGGATGCCAAACATTTACTACTACAGATAGTCCTTGACATACGACCAGAATTGACCCAAAAAATTCTGTTGCGAAGTGAGAGATTTGTTAAGTGAGTTTTGCCCCAGACTGTTGTTTTACAATCTGTCTCGCCACAATTGTTAAGTGAATCACTGCAGTTGTTAGGTGAATCTGGCTTCCCCATTGATTTTGCTTGTGATAAGGTCGCAAAAGGGGATCACATGACCCAGGGACGCTGCAACTGTCATAAATATGAACCGGCTGCCAAGCATCTGAATTTTGATCCTGTGACTATGAAGATGCCGCAACAATCGTAAGTGTGAAATACAGTCATAAGTCACGTGTTTCAATGCTGCTGTAACTTTGGACACAAAATGAACAGCTGTAAATTGAGGACTACCTGTTTATGAGGAACTGTGGTACTTCCTGAATTATTGCAAGTAACGTAGTCTATAAGCGGATATGTTGCATTAAATCATCACATTATATTAGACCTCTGCCGTTTGCCTTCCCCACCTCCCCAACGTTTCAGAACTACTACAGGAGAATAATTCAGGAAAACCTCTTGAGTTGCTAAAGAAATGAGCAGAATTAAGCTTTGCCATTTGTTACAGTGAGCGGGCCAGCTTTGGTTGAGAAATCAACAGATAGCTTAGAAGCTCTGTTTTGTGTAGAACTGGCAGTAAGAATCAAATTATTTCTTCCCACTAATGTTTTCTTCTCATTAATTTTCGCCTATTCTTCCAAGTAATTGAAAACACATTGCTGAAAGTAAAATACACATGCTATAGAGAGGCTAAGAGGCACAGTGGAATGTAAACCTTTGAGAATTACAAGATAATAAAACATTTTGGAGCAGATGAAGGTGGGTCAGAAGGGCCTGGAGATTTTAAGATATAAGCTGTAGGATCTGTATCAGGTTTAGGGTACCATAATTTTTCATTGAGGACTCCCAACAAAAATGGTTTGATGCCATGATCGTTAACGGATAGAAGTATACAGTAGATTATGCTGCAAAGGAAATAGGTGATGGACAGTGACGGTTTCATCGCTACATGGTTTAAACACCAGGACTAGGACATTGGCGTTTCTGTCTTCCAGTTTGACTCCAACATTATTGGCAGATCAATGGTCAAGCAAAGTAGAAGTTTTTATCTTATCATAAGGTGAAGCCAAGGCAGGAAATCCTTTTCACCTACAAGTCATGGGTTGAGAAAAAGATTTTAGTCCATCCCAAAGATTTTAGTCCATCTTCAGATAGTCTTGGCCTACCTGTGTGAAGCAGAGTGAATGAGAATGTGTAATTATACAAATACCTTACAATCTTATCTTTTGGGAAATTAGATTGTTTGGATAGGTAGTTAATTAGTTGGTATTTGCCAATCAAGAATAAAATGGATAAATATTAAAGTATTTGTAAAGTACTCAGCGCCCTTAAGTGATGGCCCATTTTTTTCTCTGTGTGAATATTTTCAAGTAAAAGGAGTATGAGTAAGCAATACCAACTTGGTTGTTCAGAAGATTTTGCCAGATATGGATTGAGATGAGGGAGATAAAGTGTAGATGAAAATTTTGTAACTCCTTGAGGTCTTTCTTCAGCAGAAGAACCACAATTGAATATCACACATTCTATTTATCTGGCTATGCTAGACTGAATTTTATGGATTTTATAAATCCAGATGGCTTCAGTTTAATCTGGATGTTACTTTTTATTTTCATCCATTCAATTTGGGCTTCCATACAAGATATACTATCAGCCTGTTTCAGTTGCTTGGTGAAATGGCCTATGTTGAGCCCAGGAAGAGAGAGAGAAAGAAAGCATTTCTGATAATTTTCCTAAATATCACCAATGTTTGTTGGTATATTAACCGTAATGCCTTTTTGGATCATCTGGCAGGATTAGGCCAGTAGTGAAATCCAATTTTTTTTACTACCAGTTCTGTGGGTATGGCTTGGTGGGCATGGTGTGGCTTGGTGGGCATGGCTTGGGCATGGCAGGGAAAGGATACTGCAAGATCCCCATTCCCACCCCATTCTGGGGCCAGCCAGAGATAGTATTTGCCGGTTCTCCAAACTACTCAAAATATCCGCTACTGGTTCTCTAGAACCTGTCAGAACCTGCTGGATTTCACTGCTAGATTAGGCCTTGAAGATGCTGTTTTGTAGTCATTTTTATCTTTCCTAGGTGCTGCAGCTTGTTCCTCAAACCCTCAGCAGACAACCTGAGGAAACTTTAGGGTCCCAGCTTTTCCTCCATGCTGTTCAATGTCAGTCATAGCTATAGAATGGACTGGAGTTGATAATGAACAACAATTCAGCTCTTGTTCTTATAATCTGAAAAATCTGTTTGGCTATTCATTACTTATTCCTCAACTAGGAAATGTTGCCTGATTTATGGGTCAGTTTGTTGAAGGTGACTTCCAAAGTTGCTGTCACTCAGGGACCTATTTTAATCTCTTGTATGGGAAAATTAGTTATTTACAAGTCAGTATGATATTTAATGAAATCTTACAACTATTAATTTGAAAGGAATGTAAGGAGTGGCCTAGGCGTTCGGGTGTTTAATATCCCCCCAAATACGATAAATTATCTAGAAACAAAGAAGAAGACATCAATTGCTTCAGGATTTTTAGGATGTATATATCGTGGTGAAGTTTTTATACTCAGTCAATGAAAGGAAATTCATGCACATTATTTAATGAAAAGCATTAGGTAATGATTAATAACTAATACCAGTACTATTCACTCTTATTCTTGCTTTGGAATAGTTTAAATTTCTTAGTAAGAGCAAAAATAGCCAAAAATGTTTGATGTAAGTAGGAAATGTAAGCAATCAGGTTTAGAATCAGCTGGTTGGTATCTGATATCCCCCCTCCACCCCTACTGCCAACCCCAAAAATACTTTCTCACCAAAGGTCTGTCAGTTTTGTAATCATCATATTCCATCCCATGCATCTTTTTTGAAACAATAAACATCAGTTTGTCTGATTCCTTTCCCCTCATTCATAGCAATGCTATTCCCTCCCCCCCCCCCCCCGTCTGTGGTTAATTGCAACATATTCCTACCCAAGAGTGTTGGGGTTCGTAGTACAGGCTATACAGTATGTATAATTTCCTATTTCATTTGGGAGAAAGATCTGCATCTGTCTTTTTTCCATGCCAAAGAAGACAGATAATCAAGCAGACAACACAACAAAAATCCTTGGGGAGATAGGTTGTTATGTCTTCCCGACTTTTGATGTGGAATTTCCTAACCCTTCCTCTCAGGCCCCATATAATCTCTCTTCTCATTTATTTTGCTCTGCTTGGGATCTCAGAAACACGAATTTTTTAAGGTTCAGACAACACTATTGATAGTATTCTTTTTTTCCCTTTTTCTTTTCTGTTTAGTTAGCGTTTTCCCTCTCCAATGCTGCTGTTAATTTGTATTTATACTGGAAATTTCAAAGAGCTAAAAACATTGAAAGCGTGTACATCTCCCTGGATTCGCTTGTACTTTTCCGTCATCCCAAATCCATGGGTGATTTATGTACTTTCTGTCTTATGCAAGGAATTAAAAACCTTTTGCTGAGCAAAATGGTAGTTATCCATACAAGAGGCCTCCTTCACTGCGTAGGAAACATACAATGTTTCAGCTGTAGCTCCTTTTTTCCTTCTGGGAATATATATCACTATTAACTTGATTAAAAGAAAGCTGCAGGCTCTCATCAGTAGACTAAAACTTTTATATCCTTCAACATGTCTCGAGCACTTCTGCCTTCCTCTTTTATGACCTCTTGCTTTTTCCCCCCCTTTTTTCTTTTTTTGCAACCTAAGGATTCTGAGTTTTGTTATTGTGTTTCTCTTCTGTTTTGGAGGGGAAAAAACCAAGACCACTTCTTCTCCGATAGTTTCCTTTTTTTCTGATTTATTTCTTTGTTTGCTTGAACAGTAGAATGGTTTTTGAACCAAGGGAATAAGCACGGGAACTTGATTTATACAGATACAATCATGTAAGATCAATATTATCTACGTCAGCTTTTCCCAAATCCATACAAAGGCAAAAGCCACATTCGTTGGACATCTTAGGCCTCTTGTTTCCAATGCATATACATCAGTTTGTTAATATTTGTCTGCATTGACCAGCAGAAGTTTCTCAGGTAACTATAAGTAAATCTTTCCTGAAAATCTTTTTTCCAGCCCTATCTGGAAGCATTTGACAACCTATGATCCATATCTTTGATTTTTGGTTTGACGGCTTTCTTTGAGTGTACTTTGCCAAAACATCTCTGACAGCTTTTAGAAAAGCATTAATTATCAGCATTAGGAAGCTGATAATTCAGATGCTTTTATTTGTTTCATTATTTATCTAGAATTGTCACCCTATTTTAAGAGATAATATTATTCTGGACTAATGATTTAGTGTCCCCCCGCCCCCAAATAGAAAGGCTAACCAATCATGATAAAAATTATTACTTATTATAATCTAGGAGCCACCCTGCAAGGTAGATGACAGGGCTAAAAAGATTATTGTGTTCATAGCATAAAAGATTACGGTGTTCAAGTATTACACCATATATATTTAATATATAAATATTTAAATATTTAATTGCCATTTCTCTGTTTGGGAGCCCGTTTGCACAAGTGTTGAATTTATGCTTCTTGATATAGAAGTTGCTTATCTGAAGATAATGGTGGAGGACTTTCACTTATTACAAAGTAATTCTACATTGTTAAGATAATCTGTTTTAGAAACCATTGTTCTAGTTATATCTGGATTACAGACTGATAACTTCACCTGTAGCTTCTCTTTTTTTCAGATTCATTACGTTGGTGCTGCTGACAGTACAGTTCAGTTCATTTTCTATCAACCTATTATCCACCGATGGAGAGAAACTGATTTTTTTCCTTGTTCTGTATCCTGTGGTGGAGGTAATGAATATAACTCTCCTTTCTGTGCTGTAATTCTAAAAAATACTGATATACATCACCAAGTTTGTTCAAGGTGACTTCCTAAGTTGCTGTCAAAACTTCACCAAGTTTTGTTCTTATTTTTTTTTATGGAACTTTCCCCCTCCCTCCCTCCCTCCCTCCCTCCCTTCCTTTCTTCCTTCCTTTTTTCCTTCCTTTTTTGTAAATATTTGTAGTCTTTATTTTGAAGTTGTGGAAGTGTTGATTTGTTTTTAATTACCATATGTACAGTACACTACAGCTACCTCCAGAAAGGTCTTCGAAGAAAAAGTTCTCATCTCATTTGCAGTCTGCTCTTTTAAAATAAATTGTATTTTTCTAAAGGCAAAATGGAAAAGTGACTGATAAATAATAATTATTATTAGGGTTTATATTAGCTATATAAACTCTAAGTTTTAATAGCACTAACTATTTATCTTGGTTTGTTTCCTTTTTCATATCTATCTATCTTTTCCTGATTATTCCACATTTATAAAATTACTGACTACAATTTATAAATGTAGTTCCTTAAGGTACCAGTAATTGTTATATATTCAAATTTTCTGTGGTGAAAGAGGAGTTAAAGTCATGCATTTTGTTTAATTTTTTTTTGAAAAAACACCATTTCCTAATTGCTGCCTACTATTTAATAAGAATACATAAACCCATGATAGGACCGGAGAGGTAATCTACTGCCGGGTTTGGAGTTTATAATATGGATAGAGCTGTGCGAAAAATAGTTCATCATTTGGAACTGCTCTTTGACCCTTGATGACTCTGGATCTTCCCATGAAAAATGACAGTGGCAAGGAGTTGTCACTACAGTACATCTGGTACATCCGTTGTTATTATTTGGTTTGATCTGGCTGAGAAGTTTTAAAAAGTCATCCCTTTGCTGCCCAGGTAGCATTGCTATCATTTTATCAAGACAAAAAGTTTGTTTTTACTGATTGTATACCATATTCATACTCAGACCTGTTGCCATATGCTAAATAAATAAATGTCAGATCTGTAGCTTGCTTAAAGCATGACATCCAAGTTATTAGTTGTCCTAAATCAAATGAAGGGGGAAAGCTTAATACCTTTTTGTGCATACAGAGCACTATATATAATGACTTCTTAGTGAGTTTAAAAGCCTCTGGTTTGACCTTCCCACTAAAAGTTTAATAATTTTTGAAGACTCCATTTCATTCTAGTAATTGTCACCACAGCTCATAAATAAAACCTCAGAGGGAGCTATCCAGCCTTTGTGGTCAAGGATAGCAGCACCTTCTCTGCAGAAAAGACAATTGGCTTCTGGTAATTGAAATGAGATAACCACAGCTGATACTCCCATATAGGAAATTAGAGATGGGGAATGAGAAAAATGCACAGAAGGAGGCTTCCATTGAAGAATGCAAAGCTGGGCTTCAAGGGAAAAGATAAATCACCCAGAACTTATGAGTAGCTAGGGAGATCTTGTGCTTTCTTTTTTATTTCTTTATTATGTTCATTTTCTATACTCGCTCTTAGAAGTTCAAGATTTGTATAGGAGAAAAAAAAAAGCAACCTGGCGCATTAAATCATTAAAAGAGAAGCATAAAATATCACATGGGGTGAGCTAAGTAGAAGCAAGGAATCATCTTTCATACACAGGACAAGCAGAGCCAAATTACAAATGACACCACTTCTACCAACTGCAAACAGAATTCATCAACTTTGAACGATAATTTATATGTATTTGATTTACCTTTAAGTTATGTATCTGAAGTTAAAGATATGTAATACAGTATATGATATTTGAACGTTATTCTTAAGATGTATGTTCAGGTATGAACATAACTAAGTGAGAAATCATAAAGCCCAGAGTTGTATTTAGCCCCCAATTCATTTGCAGCTTAATGATAATGGATGGAAACTGGTCCAGTGTTGCTCAGGAAAACAGTCATTAAAATAGATTTAAGGTACATAATAAAACAACGAAAACACCAATAACTAGCTTACTGTGTGTGTGTGAAAGAGAGAGAGAGAAAGAGATGATTTGTACTTGAATATGTTTGTGTGTGTGTGTGTGTTGCATACACTAGTTCATGTAACAGAACCCCATTTCTACTGTCCTCTATCTACAGTGGCCCTTAGCTTCCACAAAAGTTTTAAAGTGTTGTTTCCCTGAGCTGCAACACTGCCATCACTGTTTGTCCCTTCTTTGATAACATAAAAAAAATCTTATTTGTTTCTTTATCTATTTTTCACTTTCAGATGTTTTTATAAGAAAAATTTACTATGGGAAAATCACTATAGTACATTAGCTATAAATCAACATGCTTTTAATTGTAAGATCCTCTAATAAGATATCTTATCCTAGCGATATGGTTATGCTTAGCCTTAGAAGATGTATGTGCTGTGTTTTAGTTTTGCATTACAAACCATAAACGACATTTCTTACAGGAATGTTACTATATCAAGTTACAGTCTGTCCATCTACATACTACTCTTCCTCTCCTATCTGTTTGTAACCTTCACTTGGCCCAAACAGTGCATCACAGCACAAAGTTTTTTGAATCAAGATGTCTCAAACCCACTAACTGAAAGAAAGTATGCAAAATCTAGGATCTCTTATTCCTGTGTTGAAATACCCAGGGCAGGGGTGGGTTCTACTTACCTTTACTACTGGTTCGCAACAGGAGCACGCACAGATCACCCTTGATGCTGTTGGGGAGGGTGGGCAGAGCCTCCCGCTGGTTTTACTACCGGTTCTATAGAACCGGACAGAACTGGGAGCAACCCACCACTGACCCAGGATCGTCATACCAGTTGTGTTTGCAAGTTGTGGCTGCTGTAGTCTCGCCAGTCAGTTGCCACCACATGATCGTAATTTCCAATGCTCCCTGCCAGTTTCCCACAATCAAAGTCAGTGGAGAAGCCTGTAGGAAGTTGAAAGTCGCCCGCATTCCCACTGCTTTTTTGCCCATCTGTGGTCCTTCTGTTTCTCTGTTTCGGTAAGGAAAGAATGACTCAGTGGGTTGCCTCGTGAGACCTCATGGTTATTCCGATTAGTAGACGATACTTGTTTGTTGATGTGGAACTGCATAGCTGTCTTTATCTTTACCCAATCTGATTTTTTTTAAAGGTTATCAGCTTACCTCTGCTGAATGCTACGATCTGAGAAGCAATCGAGTGGTAGCTGACCAATATTGCCACTATTACCCTGAAAACATCAAGCCAAAGCCAAAACTCCAAGAGTGTAACCTAGATCCTTGTCTGGCAAGGTACATCTCTTAACAATTTTGAGATGCCATTTATACTGAAATACAAACAGGTTAATTATTCTCTTTTTATACTTCTCAGAGATTTATTAAGATTCCTTAGTAGAATGTGGATAGAATGTTTGTGTTGCATTTGGCCAGCAACAACAACAAAAGTGTGGCTTGCTATTTATCAAGGGCTAAATACTTCCTCAACTAGCAAACATCTCTAGAGCTGTAGAAAACTAACATGACATAAAAGTCAGTGTGGGAGCCAGATTCAGTTAATAATCCTGTTACTAAATTAACAACTGCAGTGATTCACTTAAATGTGTCAAGAAAGGTCGTAAAATAGGGCAGAAATTCACGTAACAACTATCTCGTTTAGCAACAGAAATTTTGGGCTCAATTGCTGTAAGTTGAGGACTACCTGTAGTAATAATAACTTAGAAAATGAACTAAGCCAGACAATTCACAGATTATACAATGACAGGAGAGGTTTGCAATAAAAAGGGGTTTTAAAAGTAATATTTTGTATTTTTAAAACATTTCAGTACAATTTATAATCGTATTTTATATTGCTATTTCAGCTTTAAAGTTGAGTTAAAAAGGAAAGTAAAAAATAGAACAGTATGGAAAGAGATTGTACAAACAGGAGAAATATAAATTTAAAGCACTATTGAATTCAACGAAATAATGTGAGCCAAGAATATATAGCCACAGAAAATATATATAAAAAGGATGAACAGAGCATATAAATAGTTTTGCTTTCTGCAGTTTCACTGAAAGAAGTTCCTATGGCCCATAGAAAATATATTGCATTTCATACCTCACACAGCATTGGACTGTCTGGGAGAAAAAAATATATATATCAGGTAGAAGACTCGGTTAGAGTACAGATACGACTCAAGCTCTGAATTCTGAACAAGGCTGATAATTAGAGAAATGGGGCCCACCTAATGTATTTGCAGATAAACACCTGGCTCTCCAAAAAAGATCAAAGCAGATGTAGATAATCCCTTTTGTCATCATTGTTATATAACAGATGACTCATATGTTCCATTTATTTCTGAGAATTTATCTTGTTATTTTCCGATTGAATTTTGTACACAGGTTTGATAATTCAAAGGCAGATATGTTAAGATAGGTAGCTACATGGTGCAGGCTAATTAAGAGATGGGTAGAAAGAGAGATTTTAAAAATCCTTCTGAATAGATACTAGGAGTAATGCACTACAGATCTGTGTGATTGAGAAGGTTTCAGATTGTGTACAGGTGATTGGGAGAGGGTGGATGGTGAGCATACAGCAATGTTAAAAACAAAACAAAACCTGAATACATGTGCGAACAAATCAAGATGGCACTGATTGGCATTAAAAAGAGAGGCACTATGAATCTTTTAAAAGCACAAAGGCAATGTTGATAAAGACCTGTGTGACTTTTGGCAACTCAGTTCCAGTTTATGATGAGGTAGCAGATGCAGGATCTTGTAGCTGAGTGAATCTCTTCCTCTTGAATACATTTATGTCAACAGTTTATCCCTTGCATTGGAGACATGATTGTCATTGTGCATGGCTAAAGTTTGGCATGGCTAAAGATAATTTAATGTTAGAAGTATGCAGTATGAACTTCATTACCAGTAATTCTGGCTTTTTCAAGGGGAGGTAGGGAAGGAGGGCTTGAGTGGGAAGATTCAGGAGTAGTTAACACTTCTTTGACACAGAGCATAACAGCTGTGTGCCCTCTCCTAGAGAAGCCATATCTCAATCCAGCCTTATATGAAAACTATTATCTTGTCTCCTAATCTACCAATTTGGAGAAGATTGTAGAGAAGAAAGTGGCCAAAGAGAGCCTTAGATGAAGTAGATTATCTAAATCCTTTTCAATTCAGATTCAGACTGGACATGGAATCAAAGCAGCAATTATTCTGGTTACATGATCTATATCAGAACCTTGAAGATGATAATTCTTCTGCTCCTGATAGGATTTCCAGCAACTTAAAATAATACTGACCATATTTATGTGGGATACTTTCCTACTGTAGTAGTAGTAGTTCCAGTCAATACTTGGGTAAGGAGGAGGCACAATTTAACCAAGGTACTACAGGTCTCAATTTTCTATCCTACTACTGTAACAACTACATGAAACCACTAGGGATGGCCAACCATCAGTTTGAGGTAAGGTATCATTACATTTTCATGCCAGTTTCAGTTTATTATTTTGCTGTTCAGCTGTAGGGAGACAGCTGCCTATAATTTTTTGACTGTCATCTCTGACCTGGATGGAGTGGTACTTCCCCACTCAAGAGTGGTGTGCAACTTGGGGGAGGGCTTCCCGGAGTGTGAGGTCTTGCTCAAACAACAGGTGCTAGCTGTGGCCAGGAGGGCCTTTGTGCAGCTCTATCTGAAGTTGCACCCTTTCCTAGATTAGGGGACCCTTCACAAAATAATTCATGCCCTGTTCACCTCATGGTCATTCCCTGCAATGCACTCTAGGCAGCATTACTCTTGAAGATGAGCTGGAAGTTATAGCTGTTTCATAATGTAGTAGCATAAACAATAATGGGCAGGCCTTGGAATGGCCATGTAACACTTTTGCTTCACAAGCTGCACTGATTGCCAGTTTGTTTCCAGGTGTAATTCAAGATGCTGGTTGTTACCTATAAGGCCTACATGGCATAGGGCCTGTTTACCTCAGAGACCATATATCTCCTGTAGTATCTATCTAGCTAATTCAATCTGGCAGGGTTGGTATGTTCTGAATTTTTTCAGTTCAATGCCATCTCATGGGAGATCAGAAGCTTGCCTTCTCTATAGTAGCACCTGCCCTATGGAATTAGGTTCTCCCTTGAGAGCAAAACAGCCCCCACTCTGCTAGTATTTTGAAGGGGTCTGAAGAGCCTGGTTCTTCAAGGATGACTGAACCCTCCTTTTAACCTCAGTTGTTTTCTTTGGTTTCTATCTGGGTTGGAACCGAAAATGAAGAAACTAAATTGCTTGAGGCTTTAGAATTCAAACATATAAGCACCTGCCACGTAACATTCCTGACTTAACAATTGCGAATAAGAAAGTCTAGATAGTGGACATGGCAGTACCTTGTGACAGGAGAAGGGAAGAGAAAGAACTGAATAAAATCACAAAACACAAAGTCCTGCTAATAGTAGTAGAATGGCCGTGGCAAAAGAAAGCAAAGATAGTACCAATGATAGCTAGATTACCTTGGGTGCAATCCCAAAACATCTGGAGCACCACTTAAACACCATCGGCATTGACAAAATCATCATCAGCCAGTGGCACTTTTACTTGGAACAGCTTACATCTTCCAACGGTACTTTTAACACTGTCAAACAATAACCTTTGCTTTTCCCAGGTTCTTGAGAAGGACTTGGTAGGTGGATAAAAATGTCAAATCCAGCCTAAACATTTGGCTGACTATGTGACAAACCGTGATAATAATTACGATCATTTTGTAATATATTTAAAGCTGAGGCTTCCTTAGTGCTCTCTTTTTTTGAGAAAGAATAATATGAATAAGTACTTCTTTCTGTTCAAACCCGTTAACTACTATAATTTGGGAGGATTATGATAAGATGGGATAATAAAGAAAGAAAGGCAGAAGTGGAGAAAGCATTCCACTTGACCTATTATCTCATAAAGCACAAGCAGAGACAGAGCAAGAATATTTTTCTTTGTCCCCTTTATACCATTAACTAATCATAGAAGGAGAGTACTTAAAAGAGCTTCTATCTATATGCAAATATTTGGATATTCTTCCAAATGACTTTGGAAACTGTGGTTTTGAGCAGAGGAACTGAAAAAAAAGCTTAATTGCTCTGTTGCTTTCTGCTCAATACAAACAGTGGATTCAGGTCCATGTGCTCGGTAGAATATGGGTTTCTTATCAAATGTTAGACGGAAAGGGCTGTATATTAGTACTTATTATGGATAAAAACATGCATTGGAAAAGTCATGAGAGAATGCTTTCTTTACTAGTCATAGAGTTCTCTTCAGTTCATTTCAAACTGGCAGATACTGCTGGAAATTTCTTAACCACCTTCTCCTTGCTCTGTCATCACAATACTGAAATGTACTTGAATACTGTAGATATTAATAATAAGGCAAACTAACAAGCAAGTGCTGGAGCACATAACCCCAGACATATCATTGGAAGGCAAAATTGTGAAACTTTGACCATGTCATGCAAGGGAATTCACTGGAGAAAGCAATTATGTTCAGAAGAGTTAGCGCTAAAAGGAAACCAGTCCGCCAAAGGAACCTGGTGGCTGGACACTATCAACACTGATGACAGACAGAGCATAGAGAAACTCAAAGAAATAGTGCAAGACCAGAAGATGTGGAGAGACCTGGTCATAGAATAGCCAGGAGTCGGACACGACTGAATAGATAACATCATCATCATCATCAATAAGGCAAATAAGACACCAAAATCATATTCCTATCTCCATTAATCCATAGAAGGCCAATCAGAAGTGGCATGTTTTGTACAGTAAGAACTTCTGCTAGCTTAAAATATA